>CM062291.1:323349570-323949570 GCA_031216915.1 Pictodentalium vernedei
AGACTGGGAAGCCAGAATGGCCACGTTTGAGACTCAGGCTGATTCTTTGGCAACGTGAGCGACAGAAAACAGACAAATCGGAAATCCCCCATAAACTCTGAGCTGTTTCGCTCGGCCGATATTATGAGTAGTGCTTCATTTGACTTTGGTCATGCAGTGAAAGAGAATCCTAACCATGTGGCCCATTTACTACCCAGGGGAAAAAACACCGGTAACGTGTAGGTGCCTTAAAATGGCATTTTATGTCACACACATTACCCGTGGTTTTTCCCTTGGGTAGTAGTAAATGGGCCACATGGTTGGAATTCTCTTTTACTGCCTGACCAAAGCTTACTAACCGCTCCATGAAATGAAGCACTGTTCATATGGGCCAAGACACAACAGCGCAGAGTTTATAAGGGATGGATTTCCGATTCCAAAAAATCGCCCCTCATCACATTGACAATTGACAGGTTCGATACAACAGTGAACTAAGTTCCTCCACGAATACTGCACTTGATAATGCTTAATAAATTCAGATTAGACTGATAAAACTAAAATCGGCTGTAGAAAGAAAGAAATCAGTAGAAATAGCCGCAAATACAGTGGTGAAACCAGGTAAAACATCAAAATGTTCAAAATATTTCATGTTCCTGCTGCACCAGTCGTAATACTGTTCAGGTAGAAAGTCAGAATATGCTGTATAGTCCCCCGTTTACCCATGTATACACTGGCTGTCAGTGTCTGTAAGGAAGTCTGAATGACCAAATTCCAGGTGCAAACTCTGGAGAATTCTGTTTTATCTCCATCAGCTGGTTGTGGGTAGATTAAATGTCGGGAATGGTTACTAGAATAATACAAACCCTGTTTCACCCAAATACCTGTTGAAATTGCCAATTAAAGCAGTTTATGTGTGATTTACTCTATTTTTTTTTTATTTTTTTTTTTTTTTTTGTTTTGTTTGTTTTTTTTTTTTGGGGGGGGGGGGGGGGGTGGAGGTACCAAATTTCAAAATGAATTTTTTTTCCTCCAAAAAAGGGGTGAGTGGGTCGGAAAAAACACTTTCTGCGCCTTGTGTCCGAAATGTTTTTCCTGAGCCCCTCTGACCCTACAGAAAAATGCATATGATTTGTGAATTGATGCCCACATCGATGATACAGCTTCGCTAACATTTCGAAATTTTATTTTTTGTATGAAATCCCCATACCTTAAGTGTTAAATTTACTGAGGACTTCAGAAAATTTAAATCTCTTCCAATGACGAAAATTGCCAGCCACGACTGTTCGTGGGATATGGAGTGCAATTTTTCGCGTATTATTCTGTATTATACTGTATTACATGATGGGATGTTGAGTGGCCAGATATTAAATTCTTATAATGTTAGTAGTATGTCTCGTATGTTTCAGGGGCCATTGGCAGGATCTCATGCAGGATCTCGGAAGTGACGTCATGTCACGTGACGTAGTGGCGCCATGTTGTGTTGTCATGGTAACCCGCGTGAGCGGCCATGTTGTGACGTCATCTTCATAGTGATACGTGATGTGAGTGCGCATGCGCAGCGCGTGTTGTTAGGGTGATACATGTTTCCGTCGTCCATTTTGTATACTGGAGGCCGCCATCTTGGTTTCTATGGTAGCGCGTGGTTGCTATGTTACGCAATTGTTCTGCAATAGGACGGTGTATGTTGCGGAGGGTATGTTCGATTGTAGAAGAGTAATTTCCCGATTTGTAGAATTACCACAAACAACCCGACAATCCTTCCAAATCACCAAAATCCACCCGAACTTTTACTATTTCGAATTCTTTCAGAATTCTCTGCTTTTATCAATATATGCAATAGTTATCGTTTATCTGGCCATGTTCCTTTATTCTAGAGTATACTCCAGTAGCGTAGAAGAGCCTATCAACTGGAACAGTTTACCTTATTATTGCTATATTTAGCTATTTCTGGTCTATTCTTGTTAGTTCTGACTCTATTCCAAGTCCTCTTGTTGTTTCATTTATATAACTAACCAATCAGATTGCTTGATTTCCCATAGTCTGTATGCAGGGTTATCTCCCTTGTGTATAACGAAAGCAGTCCCAAAGCCAATAAGCTATCGAGCAGTTACTGATAAGTCATTGCTCGAACGACTCTAAGCCCATCGAGCAAATGAGCTATCGAGCAATTGCTCGATCGAGTGACTCCTCGAACGACTCTTCGACTCATTTCAGTATTTGAGGATACCCATGACCCGGTATTGTATTATTTGAGGATACCTATCCCAAATATCCCTTATAAGCTAAAGAGCCAAGAGCGTAATTGCCCCATGAGCAATTGCTCGAACGACTCGAAGCTCATCGAGCAAATGAGCCTTAGAGCAATTGCTCGATCGAGTGACTCGACATACTGCTCGAACGACTTGAACGCCATCGAGCAAATGAGCTATCGAGTAATTGCTCGTTCGAGTGACTCCTCGAACGACTCTACGACTCATGTCAGAAAAAAGGGATTCTAGGGCCTAAAGGGATTCTGTAAGTAGGGCTTTTTCCCAAATAAGCCAAAGAGCCAAGAGAGTAATTGCTCCATGAGCAATTGCTCGAACGACTCGAAGCTCATCGAGCAAATGAGCCTTAGAGCAATTGCTCGATCGAGTGACTCGACATACTGCTCGAACGACTCGAAGGCCATCGAGCAAATGAGCTATCGAGTAATTGCTCGTTCGAGTGACTCCTCGAACGACTCTACGACTCATGTCAGAAAAAGGGATTCTAGGGCCTAAAGGGATTCTGTATGTAGGGCTTTTTCCCAAATAAGCCAAAGAGCCAAGAGAGTAATTGCTCCATGAGCTATTGCTCGAACGACTCGAAGCTCATCGAGCAAATGAGCCTTAGAGCAAATGCTCGATCGAGTGACTCCTCGAACGACTCTTAGACTCATTTCAGTATTGGGGATACTTGTTGGACTTTACGTCCGGGTACTTATGTTGGGAAAGGTATAAAAGGGGTGTTGGTACGAAAATAAATTCATTTGTGTTCTGACCGTCGTCGAGTGAAGACATGTTACCAATTCGTTGCAGATACTGTTCCAAGTTATTTTCAAGATCGGATAATGCTCAAAGACACGAGAAGAACCATCACCGGCTCCACTGCAGATATTGTGATAAAGAATTTTCCAGGAGCTTCACACGTAAGAGGCATGAAGAACATTACTGTCCAAGAAGAACAGAAGAGGAGAGAGATACTGGACTGACTGACCAGAATAAAGCACTTTTAGAATTTTTACGGGATGCTGACAAGGTGGAAATCGATGCCGTTCTACGTGCTGCTGATTACCTGTTTATGTAAATGTGCTACCAACATCCTCGAAGATAAGATACCACTGAATTTAGCTGAATTTGATGACCTGCGAAAATACGAACATGTATTGAAGCTACTAGCAGATGGTGGAATTTCTCCAGATATAAAAAGATGTATACTACGAAAGAGTTGCTTTCTCTCGGCGCTTATCAACCCAGTCCTAGCTCTGAAAAAAGTATAAAAGGGGTGTTGTTGTGAAAATAAACTCATTTGTTCTACGACCACGAAAGAGTGAAGACATGGCGATACATAACTGCGAGTACTGTGGAAAAACATTTTCTCGAAAATTTAACATGAAGAGGCACAAAGAAGAAGTTTGCCCAAACCGACAAACGGAAAAATCGAGCAACACTACAAGATTAGAAAGAAATCTAGATAAACTGCGAATCCTATCTGATGCGGATCGATATGAAGCCAAGACTATGCTGAAGATGGCTAGTGATGATTTGATACAATGTATATGTGATTGTGCGTCAAACATCTTGACGGGCGCAGTACCTATAACCAAATCTGAGAGAGCTAAGCTGATTCCACACAAGTACGAAATAAGGAGAATTGCCTCACCAAAAACAGAACTATCTTATCGGAAAAGAAGACGGATCATACAGAAAGGAGGATTTTTAGGAAAGTTGATCAAACCCGTCATCAATGCACTGTCCGATATCCTATAAAAGGGTCGTGCTCATAAGAAATTTGTTATTTGTAATCTGACCTTCGAAGAGAGCGGACACAGTGCAATCCAGCTGTGCACCAAAACACTGGTCAAGAGATTCGGACTCTGATGAATCGTCGGAACTATCAGAAGATATGGAATATGAAGAAGAAGAAGAAGAAGAAGAAGACGAAGAAGAAGACGTTTCTATGATGGGAGGTATCGTTCAAAGTGCCTTTGACAAATACCAAAACGATTTTGACAACCTCATGAACAAATATATCGAAGATGGAATGGATGGTGAAGATGCAGTTGAAACAACAAACAGAGCACTTCAAAAGAATGTTAGAGAAGCCATTAGTGAGAAATACATTCATACCCTTGTGTACATTCGAAATTTTTGCAACGACGCAATTCACAAGAAAATTCAAGAAACTGCCAAGCGTCT
This sequence comes from Pictodentalium vernedei, assembly GCA_031216915.1. Classification (NCBI taxonomy): domain Eukaryota; kingdom Metazoa; phylum Mollusca; class Scaphopoda; order Dentaliida; family Dentaliidae; genus Pictodentalium; species Pictodentalium vernedei. Next base: position 323,353,989 of record CM062291.1, read on the forward strand.
TCGTGAAGAAGAGGACTTTGACTTTGAAGAATCCCAGAAATATGCATTGGAAAAGCGAAGATTTCTGTTCGACAACCTTATGACAAACTACTCATTCCGAGTAGATGATGATGATGAAGAAGAAGAAGACGATTAGAAAAGTATAAAAGGAGTGTTGGTATAAAAATAAATTCATTTCCGTTTTGAACGTCGAAGAGTGAAGATGTCTGTGTCAACAACAGTGCTCAGATTCAAAGATGACTTACATATACAGATCTTCAAGAATGATGCTGGATTAAAGCTGACTTCCCAGGAACTGACCCAAGTGAATCGTGTGGTAAATTCAGCCAAGAAAAAAATCTAGACATGGATGCTGATGGAAAGAAACAAAGATGTGTGGATACTGGCCGATCAGTAAACAAAAGAATAAAGACAGAAGAACTGACTCCCAATACAAACAGGAACGAAGTTACTACTGCGAACAAAGTTTCTACAGAAACAAAGAAAGATGTTTCCATTAAGAACGAAGTTTCTACAGAAGACAAGAAAAAGATGCCAGCTCCCACAAAGAAAGAAGTTTCCATTAAGAACGAAGTTTCTACTGGAGTCAAGAAAAAGATGCCAGCTCCCATAAAGAATGAAGTTACCACTAAGAACGAAGTTTCTACTGGAGTCAAGAAAAAGATGCCAGCTCCCATAAAGAATGAAGTTACCACTAAGAACGAAGTTTCTACTGAAGTCAAGAAAGATGTTTCCACTCAAACCACGAATGAAGTTACTACTGAAGATACGAAGGGTGTTTCCACTCAAACCACAAATGAAGTTACTACTAAGAAGACTGAAGTTACTACTATGAAACAGCTAGAGAAAGAGGAACCAAAAGATGCCAGACAGGAAATTAAAGCAACCAACAAAGCCAAGTTATCAAATGAGAGAATGTGTTTTATCAAGAACCTAGCCATGCGATGGGAAGAAACTCCAACCCACAAGAAGATGAAATGGTTAGCCCATGCAAGAAGAACTACAAAGAGAAATGCATTGAGACATTGAATTGTATACTTGAATAAAAATGAAATGTTATATATATTGTTGTTTGTTTTTTATCTACTACCCCAACAGAAGTACCCGGATGTAAAGTCCAACAAGTATCCCCAATACTGAAATGAGTCTAAGAGTCGTTCGAGGAGTCACTCGATCGAGCATTTGCTCTAAGGCTCATTTGCTCGATGAGCTTCGAGTCGTTCGAGCAATTGCTCATGGAGCAATTACTCTCTTGGCTCTTTGGCTTATTTGGGAAAAAGCCCTACTTACGGAATCCCTTTAGGCCCTAGAATCCCTTTTTTCTGACATGAGTCGTAGAGTCGTTCGAGGAGTCACTCGAACGAGCAATTACTCGATAGCTCATTTGCTCGATGGCCTTCGAGTCGTTCGAGCAGTATGTCGAGTCACTCGATCGAGCAATTGCTCTAAGGCTCATTTGCTCGATGAGCTTCGAGTCGTTCGAGCAATTGCTCATGGAGCAATTACTCTCTTGGCTCTTTAGCTTATAAGGGATATTTGGGATAGGTATCCTCAAATAATACAATACCGGGTCATGGGTATTCTCAAATACTGAAACGAGTCGTTCGAGGAGTCACTCGATCGAGCAATTGCTCGATAGCTCATTTGCTCGATGGGCTTAGAGTCGTTCGAGCAATGACTTATCAGTAACTGCTCGATAGCTTATTGGCTTTGGGACTGCTTTTGTTATACACAAGGGAGATAACCTTGCATACAGACTATGGGAAATCAAGCAATCTGATTGGTTAGTTATATAAATGAAACAACAAGAGGACTTGGAATAGGGTCAGAACTAACAAGAACAGACCAGAAATAGCTAAATATAGCAATAATAAGGTAAACTGTTCCAGTTGATAGGCTCTTCTACGCTACTGGAGTATACTCTAGAATAAAGGAACATGGCCAGATAAACGATAACTATTGCATATATAGATAAAAGCAGAGAATTCTGAAAGAATTCGAAATAGTAAAAGTTCGGGTGGATTTTGGTGATTTGGAAGGATTGTCGGGTTGTTTGTGGTAATTCAACAAATCGGGAAATTACTCTTCTACAATCGAACATACCCTCCGAACATACCCGTTCTATTGCAGAACAATTGCGTAACATAGCAACCACGTGCTACCATAGAAACCAAGATGGCGGCCTCCAGTATACAAAATGGACGACGGAAACACGTATCACCCTAACAACATGCGCTGCGCATGCGCACTCACATCACGTATCACTATGGAGATGACGTCACAACATGGCCGCTCACGCGGGTTACCATGACAACACAACATGGCGCCACTACGTCACGTGACATGACGTCACTTCTGAGATCCTGCATGAGATCCTGCCAATGGCCCCTGAAACATACGAGACATACTACTAATGTTCATAAATAATCACCGATTCCTTCTGCAGTTTTCCAATTGCACAACAAAATAGCCAACATTGTATTCTCTCCAAGCACCCCCCCCCCCCCATACACACTTTAATGCACGTGTTTTACATACAGATTTATGTTATAAGCAGCATTGCGCCCTACACTAAGGTTTCAGACAACAACACCCAACATTTGAGAAGAACATGCAGCCGATGTTAAGATAAGATTAGATTATTTATTTATGGTATAGACGGGTAAGAGTAAGACATCGTAGCAGGATACACGCTGCAGGCACGCGGTTGTAGCATTATGAGTTGCCAGGCATGCAAAAATCGGTTGTAATGGGAGCTCCCGGTGAAAATTTGTTTCAGAAAACGGAGTCCGGGTAATAATACATGTATATGTTTTTGAGGAAAAATTAAAAACAATAAAATTTTAATAGGCATTTTTGTGAATAGCGCTGGTCGGTTTGTTCCGTTACGCTACGATAGGAGTTAACAGTCCGCGTTTTATTGTGTCTGACAGTAGTTTTGCGGTGGAAGAAGCAGAATATTGCACAAGAAAGAAGAACCACCAAGCTGGGGCGAGTAATGGTCAGGCTCTCCAACTTAGGTCAACTAATATGGCCCCAATCAAGGTTAGCATTGCTTCAAAGGCCAATGCAACCTCCGAGTGTTATGCTCCGCACCACACTGTTGCCCCCGAGGTCTCGTTCAGGCAGTTGACGTGAAGTATAGGACTCCAGGATACATACAGATGACAGGGGTGACGACCGAATCCACTATCTTTCGATCTTTAGTCCGATATACCAACCAATGAACCACTATGCTCCAGATATCGGCACATGAATATCACACAATCAAGTCGTATAAATTAGTTCACATTTAGTCCCCAGTGCTGTTATGAAACTGTAATCCGTGACATTATGCATGCCCCTGCGGCTCTTTATGTCGTCTGCTCGTCCACTACCAATTATTTTTCTCCCAAAAAATTTATGCACACCGCGGTGAAAGGGTTAACAGTTTTCCTTTGTCATTATTTATTTATTTATTTATTTATTTATTTATTGGTGTTTAAGGTCACATACTTATGCACAGTGGCTGATTGTGGCCGTGACAGTTTTACGTGTGGAGGAAGCCGGAGTACCCGGAGAGAACCACCGAGCATCGACGAGCAACTGTCGGCTCCTCAACATTCAAACTCTGTTCAAGCAGGGTTACAGTGGTTGAAGACAAGTGCACCATCGACGTGCAGTACGCCGTAGTACATGGCGTCATCATTCCCCATGTAGGCAGCCGGGATAATGTGCCTTGCCCAAGGACACAACGCGGGTCGTCCCGGACGGGAATCGAACTCGGGACCTCTAGCATAGAAGTCCAACAGTCTACCGCCTTTCTCATCACAGTATTATTAATATACAAATGATGCACAATTAACTTCCACAAGACAGTACAGTTTCTAAACCTCGTTCAATTGCGGCATTCACCTGAGGTGTTCTAACGAGCAGTACAGGGGATGTGGGTGAGGGCACCGTTTCCCAAACGAATTGACTTACCAGGCCTTCAAATTACTCCAAACTGATGGCAAATTACAGGTGTGTCCACAAATTCGAATGCGTCAGCTTTTGGGGAGTACCTTTTTACACTCTAAAATCAGTTTGGTTAAAAATCATCCCAAATCGACTGGGCTGAGTGAATATGAATCAAACTGAATTCATATTAACTCAACCCGGTTGATTTGGGTGAATTTTTAACCAAACTGACTTTAGAGTGTAACCCTTTACCTATCACGAAACGTAGACAACACTTGCAAATAAAATTCTTGAATAACTAATTTTTTTTTCATTTTTTGCGTCAAAAACATATCTTTTGACCCCTCATTGGAACGAGCTCGTTCCAATGAAGGGTCATAAGCTATGATTTTGAGACAAAAATGAAAAACAATAATGAAAATTGAATGGTGATTATTGTGAATAGCGTTGGCTGATTTCGGTCGTTACGTTGTGTAAATACCCAGAAACGCCATAAACATCATTTTTCTTCTTGGTTTTCGCAGTTTCTATCACTCTGAGATAGCGTGAAAAGATGGTCATTGACTCTCCAGCCCTTCCCGAAGCCATTCTAGATCTCTCCCTTTTAAAAACGCCTTCTCATTCCGCTATTATCATGACAATTGATCCCCGGAAGTTGAGATTTCAAGAAAAATAATATTCAGTGAGTCATATCATGGGGTGAGTAGCAATGACTTAGTGAAATTTTTCGGTCGAACATTTTTTTCATTTGTATATTTGTATTCAAAGGGACATTTTAAATTGTTCAAATGAACCAAATTGATTGCAGACCACAACTGAGAGGTCAGTTGCAGTGTGACAGAATCATTTACAATGTACCAAAGGCTGGTCTTTGATTTTAAGAGTATCAGGGTTGTGCATATATCAATAGAGATGAAACGGTTAACTGATTCATCGATTAACTAATGATCAACGTCTTGATCGATCAAAAAAGTGATTGATCGATTGACTTTACTTTTGAACTAATGTATTATATGGGTCAGCAAACGAACAAACTTGCTCCAAAACAGGCAAACATTGTCACACTGACTCACATCCATTACATGAGACAGAGTAATGCATGTAAGTTACGTGCTGACATACTTGTCCACTTGCATGATCATTATACTGTATCAGGAGCTGAAAATAGTCATCCCTAACCCTTTACCCAATGCAGGTAGAAGACGATACTTGCTGATTGGTGCAAAGTCTTGAATTACTAAAAATGTTCAATTTTTGTCTCAAAAACACAGCTTCAGCTTGTTCCAATGAGGGCTCATACACTATGTTTTTGAGACAAATTGAAAAGATAATAATATTTGAATCGAGATTTTTGTATATACAGCTGGCCGGTTTTGTATGTTAAGTTTTAATCTTTTCAACTCCAATCAACAGTCCAAGATCGAACCCACACCTTTGAGTGCTGATCAGTGGTGTAGTCATGCCACCCCCCCCCCCCCCCCCCCCCCCAGGTGATGTGGCCTAATTATTGAAGCCTTTCACAACTTATAAATTCTTAACACAAACAGACTCAAGAGTTAAGGAAATTGCGTTCATTTGTCTTAAATTTCCAAATTTGTCTAGGGGAGACACCCACTTCTCCAGCGAGAGGGAGTGTCCTCCCCCCCCCCCATCTCGTGCTCGCCCCATCTCGCCGTTAATTGTACATGGCTCGGATGATGCTGCGCATCCTATTCTTTATGCCCCCAAGTAGTTCAGCGATCTGAACGTAGCGGCTACCCCCTAATTAGGGGGGTTGCCGGTATGTCCAGATCGCTGAACTAGCCACCCACCCCCCTAGATATTACTCTCACCCCCCCCCCCCCCCCAACCCCTTACTTTAATATCCTGGCTACGCACCTGGTGCTGATCAGTCTGTGATTAACTCTGGGATCTGTTTTGATCATCGATGAGGTGGGGGGTGCGAATAATGTTTTTCATATTTATTTGCAAAATCAACAAATACACAAAATATGGCCACAGAGCCTGAGGATTCAGGTCAGTCTACCAAGGCTACAGCCCATCTAAGTCGGGCTCATATTAGATGGTCCAGACATGGGTGCCACTTTCTGTCATTGGAAGAGATTTACTGGAAAGCTGCATGTAACTCCTCTTAATTTTCCACAAGTTGTCGGAAAGTGTAAAACTAAGGGTAAGGGAATTTCATACAAAACTTGAAATTTCGAAATGTTAGCGAAGTTGTATCATCGAAGTGGCCATCATTTCATAAACTTCGGGAATTTTCCCGTAGAGTAGTACAAAAATACAGAAGCTGGCTTTTTTATAATGTTTTCCCCAGTCAGTTTTAACGTTTGATTATTCTGTTTAAACCCATTTGAAAATTAAAAAACTGCCTTTTCTCCGCCTTTTGATGTTCTGTAACTTTTTTCTTGTTAACACCCTATCCATGGACGTGGCGACAGGGGGTGGGGGAGGGCTTGGAAGGTCACTGGCCAATCCTGGCCAAAATTTCCTATAGTTGGAAATTCGGAGGGTAAGACACGAGAAGTTGGAAATTCCATCTATCTGGATTTTAGAGCTTCTTTGGTGATGCTGATGTCTCATTTCCTTCCTAAAATTCCTACTCTGTTTCAAATCAGCAAAAATTCCAACTGTTACTGTTTACAACTACAGTGTTCGCAATATTGAGCTTTATAAGTATGCATGATGTCATTCAGTACGAGATTTCTATAGTACGTTTACTTATCGTAAAAAAAAAATCCTTATAATGCACTTCAAGAAAATCACATCATGTAAAATCGTTATCCTGAGTTAATTCCATCATTCGCAGTTACAAAATGATGAAACATCGAAAATTGATCATTCCTGCATAAGATCTGATTTAATGTTAGGACTGTGTGAATTGTTGAAAGTTCTCAGCTTGAGCATTTGTTTAGCGCATATTCGATACACAGAATAATACCAAATAATAATAACCTGATAATTCTATCATAAATGTGTTGGCATTTCAGTTACTAGAATCAATGTTATGCCCCCTTTTGTGGCTTCAATTAAAATTTTTTCTCGGTTGTGAATTCCAACTAGGGGGAGGGACCGGGAGGATTTTCCCCTCCCGGTCCCTTCCTCTAGTTGGATATTCACTACCCTACACCTGCCCCCCCCCCCCCACCACCACCCCCCCCCCCCCCCCAATCGAAAACCTCTAGCCACGTCCCTTTTCATTAATGTAATAGTCTTTGTGGGGTAATATTTGTAATTTTTCCTGGGAAGAATAAAAACTTGTAAATTACTGGGAAAAAAAATCACGAAACACAGAGCCAAAGTGAACACTTATTTCTTTCTAATTAACTTGCCATAAAAGTCAAGTTTCCTTTTGTAACTTTTAATAAACGAAAACAACAGACAGCCCTGATAGCTGTCTGTTGTTTTCGTTTATTAAAAGCAATAAAGGGAACCTTCGTTTTATTTTCCCCCGGTGTCAAAAGTGTTTTCTCAACAATTACATGCTTCTCAATTGGACCCTCCGCGGCGGTCTAATGAGTTCAGGGGAGATCTTAAGTCAAGTTTCTTGACGAGATACATGTAAGTCAGGTATGACTGTTCTGGAGCACAATCGTGTTATCTGCCTATCACAATGGAAGTATAACAATAAAAACAAAAGAATTCAACATAACATTTGACATACATTGTTATCTACTATTGGTGTTTAAGGTCACATACTTATGCACAATGGCTAATCGTGACTGTGACAGTTTTTTCGGGTGGAGGAAGCCGGAGTACCCGACATAACCACCGAGCATCGACGAGCAAATGTCAACTCCTCAACATTCTAACTCTGTCCAAGCTCCTCTCAAGCAGGGTTACAGCGGTTGAAGACATGTGCACCATCGACGTGCAGTACGCCTTAGTACACGGCGTCATCGTGCCCCTATGTGACATAGGACATTCTAGCACGCAGGCGACAACAAAAAGATGCATGTATTTATACATGACACAGTTCACATATGATACATGTACGTGGAGAGTGATTTGCAACTAAAACATCCATAAAGTGATGTTTTCACCCTGATAAAAACTCCTTGTCCATGAAAAAAGCACACTGCCAAGCAAAGTTTCAGACAATAGACCTCCAGGTTTAGCCCGGGGGTCCATTGGCTGAAACTTTGCATGATATTCTAATGCATTATCAGAGGCACTGACAGTTATTGTACATGTATGTGTGAAACGTCCACCTCTCGGGTGTTTCAGTGGTAATCCAATCTCCACGTACTGTAGCATACATTTTAGCCCTTTAATTTTAATTGATTAAAACATTCAGAATTTACTGGAATTTACAAGTAACATTTCCAATTGGGGCGTTTGATTTTGCAAAACCTTAAGAATCTGGTTTTTCAGAACAAAAATGGTGACAGAATATGAAGTCCGAGACTGTGTCCTGCATGGTTTAAAACTGTCGGGAAGTGATGCGGTCAGTGCTCCAAAACATAGCGCTCGATAGGTCCGGTAATCGGATATGCGATAAAACCGAGGCGTCGAACCAGGGGGCAGAGGAACAGCTGTAGCTGCCCCCTTGCCCCGTGGTGAGGGGGGCAACTCGTGACGTTTTTCGCCAAAAGTGCACTTGTGGAAACCACTTTACTTTCCGAGAATTGTAACTGAGAATCTGGCGAATATTTGAATCTAACGTATTTTACATGTTCCAATGGCAACGGGGTTGTGGGAAGGGGGTTGGGCTTGGATGTGGGTGACATCAGGAAAAATGGCGGAGGCCAGTAAATAATCAAACAAGAGCACCGCCGAGAGGGGCAACATACGCCCGTCAAAATTGGAACATGCACAAGTTTCTCTGAGGTAAAGTTTGAAATTTTTGTTGACTCGACTATGTCTGCCCCCCCCCCCCCCCCCCCTCACCTCCAATCATTGCCCATTCCCCTGCCCTGTCTGGGATAAAGGGTAATTCTGTTTTCACGTTTTCATATTAATCGATCTGAGGTCTTCACAAAATAAAAACAAGTCAGCTGTAGAAGATTCCCCTTACCGTTTACAATGATAGCGTCCATTCATTGACAGGTTAACTTAATTGATAACGATTGACGATAGGTGGCACCAAGGAAAAGGACATTTTGAGGATCATAATAGCTATAAACGGCGAGGATTCTCGTCGTTTAAAAATAAAATGGTGTTATCTGCTCCTGTCACATGCACAACGACAATTGATGATCAACATGGGTGCAAAGTTTGAACAATTAAGCAAGTAAAATGTTGGAGTAGGCGACACAATAGTGTAATGTTTCAAGTACTAAAAGGGGGCATAACTCTGGAAATACAAAATGGAGTTATCTGCCCTTGTCACATGCATAACGGCAATTGGTGATCACCATGTGTGCAAAGTTTGAACAATATGGCATGTAAAATTTTGAAGGAGTAGGCGACACAATACTGTAAAGTTTTAAGTACTAAAAGGGGGTATAACACTGGAAATACAAAAGAGGGTTACTTGCTCTTGTCACATGCGCAACGGCAATTGGTGATCAACATGTGTGCAAAATTCGAACAATTTAGCATGTAAAATGTTGAAGGAGAAGACGACACAATACTGTAATGTTTAAGTGCAAAAAGGGGCATAACTCTGGAAATACAAAATGGAGGTACCTGCTCTTGTCACATGCACAACGGCTATTGGTGATCACTGTGTGTGTAAAGTTTGAACAATATAGCATGTAAAATGTTGAAGGGGTAGGCGACACAGTACTGTAATGTTTTTAGTACTAAAAGGTCGGCTTAACTCTCGAAATACACAATGGAGTTACCTGCACTTGTCACATGCACAACGGCAATTACTGATCAACAATTACTGAACAATGTAGCATGTAAACTTTTGGAGGAGTAGGCGACACAAAAATTGTTTACGGACAGACAGACAACGCCATAACATAATACGTCCGTCAAATGACGGGCGTATAAAAACAAAGATTTTTTTCAGTCGGCGGGGTGAGTTCTAACGTTATATATGTATATCGCCCTTTGAGTGCAATAATTCGCCATCTGCAGTTGGCGCCTTTTTCACTGAAAGGACGATGTTCTGTACGGCCGACGTGGACTGGTCACTTTCCACGGCTGGGCAATATTTCTACGTACGCAATTTGATTGCAAACACCAATTACAGGAATAATCATAAAAAATTTAATGAGTGCTTCGTGAATTAAAATTTTGCTGATGATGATTTTTATTACCTGGTAAATGCAAGCGTGCAGATGGCGCCTTGAAGGGACGATATATAAAATGTTAAAAAGTTTAGTGTCACTTCCAGGTCTTAACCCTTTACCTAACGTAACGGCCAAAACCGGCCTGCGCTATTCTCAAAAATCGCCAATTAATTTTCATTAATTTTTCATTTTTTGTCACAAAAACATAGGTTATGACCCCTCGTCGAGCTCGTTCCAACGAGGGGTCATAACCTATGTTTTTGAGACAAAAAATGAAAAAAATTAGTTATTCAAGAATTATTTTTGCAAGTGTCGTGTGCTTTTCAGGTTAGGTAAAGGGTTAACTCATGCCCCAGAATCGAGTGTCCTTTTTGATACCCATGCCCCTCCGCCCTCAGATACTTCCAGTGCCCTTGGATAAAATCATTTGCACCACTAGTTTGAGTGAGATTTTTCCTACTACTACCTGTGAATTTCCAAGTGCTGAAGAAATCAGAAATCCTCCCACCCATTCTCATTTGTATTCGAGGGATATCGCCTTGTGGAACTACAGTTAAAACTAGAAGTCCTGTCGTGAAATGCGCACAAATAGCACGTTGATCTGCGCGTTAATGTACGCGTTATGGCCATAGTAAAGCTATCCAATTCTGAACATATGGCCTGTGCACAAGCAATGTTTCAGCCAATGGACCTCCGGGTAACCCGGAGGTCCATTGGCAGAAACATTGCATGTGTTTGCTATGAGTAACCAGGAGAACCTGCCGTGCTTTGGATGTCATTTGATATGGCAATTGCGCGGAATTCCAACGCGCAATTAAGCCTAGATAAGCGCACTATACGTGACAGGACTTCTAGTTTTAACTGTATACATGTAGGTGGAAATCGGTGGAAATCGTCTCTTGAGTGAAACAAGGCTGTGTGGGCACCATCTGCAGATACATTGTATATGATGGCTTGTTGTATTCAAGGGACGAAATGTATGTATTGACTCCAGTTGAAATTTAGTTCAAAAATCACTAAATGGTTGTAAGAAGCAGTCACAGCAGAAGATAAAATGTCACAAAATCTACTATCATACGCCATGAAATTTCCACCTGTTAGTGGTTTGAGGCTTAAAATTTCTAACCATGGAAAATGTTGCCCGGGATTGGGGTGGTGGTGGGGGTGGGGTGGGGTGGGGTGGGGTGGGGTGGGGTGGGATGGGGTGGGGGGGGGGGGCGCCGCGTCCTAACCTGTAATTTCTTCCCCGTAAGTATCCCAAGAGCAGTGGCGATGGAACAAACATTAAAGTGAGATCACTAATTATTTCCTTCAATGTTTACCTGCGACAGTCCACACAGCTTTGTTCCTCACTGGAACCCATTCAAAGAGGGGTCATAAGCTATGTCTTCGGGACAAAAAGTTAATAACGTTTTATGTTTTGGAAAGATGTCGCCTGCGATTCTAGTTGGGCAAACGTTCAAAAAAGAACAATAAATAAAGGTTGATTAAACTCCATGAGTGATTTTGTATTCATCAAATGTTGGGGGGGGGTGGGGGGGGGGGGGCAAAATATATTATCTGAAAAGTGGCGGTGCTGATCTCGTTGCCTCCGCCCCACCCAGCCCCGTTTCCTCCGCCACTGCCCAAAAGTCAGGTTTATAATAATAATAACTCTTCGGACAGCTGCTGTTTTGTCGCGGTTCTAATTCGTGAAGGCCTTGATTATCAATGTGCTCCCAAATTCCCCCATCCCGCCTCTTCTCTTCTACCAACACCCAGAAACGAACTAATTAATGCCACCCCCACCCCACCCCCCTCCCCACCCACCATTTTGTTCGAAATATATTACCTTTGCGTTCTAGAGGTGGAAATCTTCTCATGGGTGAAACAAGGCGTCATCTCCAGATGCATTGCAGATGATGCCTTATATTCACGGGACGAAATGTTGACAACGAATGAAGCGCTACACCGCGCTTCGTTCTTCCCAAATTTCACTAATCAACCTACTAAAAAAACTCTCCTTTGGATCACCCAGCTAACCACTAGTTCTTCATTCCCGCATCCCATTTTCTCATACATGCAATACTGACTCCTCGAGAATCCTGTTCTGTGAGATTTATTTATTGGTGTTTAAGGTCCCATACTTATGTACGATGGCTAATCGTGACCCTGACAGTTTTACGGGTGGAGGAAGCTGGAGTAGCCGGAGAGAACCACCGAGCATCGACGAGCAACTGTTAGCTCCTCAACATTCTAACTCTGTTCAAGCTCCGCTCAAGCAGGGTTACAGTGGTTGAAGACATGTGCACCATCGACGTGCACTACGCCTTACATGTACATGTAGTACACGGCGTCATCGTGCCCCCATGTAGGCGACCGGAATAAAGTGCCCTACCCAAGAACACAACGCGGGTCGTCCCGGGCGGGGATCGAACTTGGGGCCTCCAGCATAGAAGTCCAATAGTCTACCACTGAGCCACCGCACTCCCGTTCTGTGAGATGGATATTTTGGACATTATTAGATGGAAGAGAAAGTGTACCAGGGTTTTATTGCTCCAAAATCATCCTTTTGCCAATCCTTGTCTACCCCCTCCCCCACCCAACCTTCCCTAAGCTCCAGCTACCTTGCTCACAGTTTGAACAGTACTGCCCCAGCCCCCACCCCATCCCCAAATATATGTATCCACGCGCCCTCAAATACGTTCTACTTCGTCTCAAGCAGGCCGCTCAAAGACCTCTGGATAATATAAGTGGGCCAAAACTTATTTCGATTGGTACCTTTTCGGGTTTGTTTTGAACCTTTACCCAAAGTAACGGCCAAAACTGGCCAGCGCTATTCTCAAAAAATGTCAATTAATTTTCATATTTTTTTTCATTTTTTGTCTTAAAAGCATAGGTTATGACCCCTCGTTGGAACGAGCTCATCGAGCTCGTTCCAATGAGGGGTCATAACCTATGTTTTTGAGACATAAAAACAAAAAAATTAGTCACTCAAGATTTTTTTTTCAAGTGTCGTCTGCTCTTCATGTAAGGTAAAGGGTTAATCAAAGACATACCTCATCCTCACATTTGGCCTCTGATTTCACATTCCTGTCTTTATCCATCCGTCTTGTGAGTCTAATCCAAGAAATCACAGAACCGCTGACTTGAAGGAAACAATTAATCCGTCTATTCTTGACGACAGTTAATTAAATAATGACTGATATTTTACAACCAACCGGGTATAAATTATAAGCATATGTCACAGAACTATAATCCACTCGTCGATCGTCCAATTAGTGTTTGACAGTCACCACAGTTTTATTGAAAAGCGAGATTTTCGAAATTCTTCCCCGACTCTGGCCAAGTTTTGTATTTCAAGTGACGAATTGTGAATACATTTTTAGTCGAGAAGACTGACACATCGTAGAATTTTTACTGCACTGTTAACCGTCCCATTATAAACACACTTGATAAGCCGGTCTATCTTTGTGTTTCTACCTGTAATTCACCTGTATTTACATTGACAGTATCGGTGGAGGCCACACAAATAAATCGATTTTAACTGTGACGTCACATGGCACGTTCCTGTGTAACAAGGAGGCTCGGAGTAGGTACGACAGTTCAGACTGCTGGAAACACACAAGTGCGCAACTGCGTTTTTTGTCGAATAAATAATATTGTGGGCCACTCTATTTTTGTCGCACCCCTTCCCAGTGACAGGGGTGTCGCGAAGATAACCATTTTTTGTCTAGAAAACATAGCTCATGGTCCCTCACTGGAACAAGGTCGTTCCAATGAGAGGTCATTACCTATGCTTTTCAGGCAAAACATAAATGAAAAAACAAAGCTTATTTTACAAGTATTAGCAACCATTCAGGTTGGGGAAAGGGTTAAACACAGTCAGCGCCGTACCTTTTTTTGGTGGGGGGGGGGGGGGCGGTTGGACGTCTGTGCCCAACGGCTCGGTTATATCGCGCAACTATTCGGAACACACTTAATTGCTTTTATTAAAGGCTTGTTCTCAAAAGTATACGTTCCACTGATAAAATACTGCGTTTTAAACAACAACAATTACACACCAGTTAGGTAGAGGTGCCCAACTATCTGAATGCTTTCAACAGGTCATTCCGACGCGAGGTGATCCTGGCTGTTGAAATTGTTGTTGAACCCCAAATTAAATAAATAAATAAATAAATAAATAAATAAATAAATAAATAAATAAATAAACAGGCATGATCATAAAAATCATTCGTTAGTTGTTATTCCCCATGCATGAGGAATTCTACCTATATAATGAGTCGGGCGTTTATTGCGTTTTCTGAGCTGTGCTCATTTTCGCCTGGCAAGCAAGAGATTTTGCCCAACTAAGTACTCCAAAGCGTGTATGTATTTTCGTCGGGCAAGCAAGGAAGTCTGTCCAACCTGGTATTTCATTACTTCTTGTTCCAACTTTGTCCGACAAGACCCATGATCGGGAGATATTTTGGGGAGTGCCCCCCCCCCCCGCCCGAATTTACTTCCCGTCCCTGAACACAGCCAAGTAACATGCATAGCTGATGACATGTTTTGTTTTCCGCTCCTACCGTTTCTCACCAAGATATAGCTTTAAATACTGTCGTGGCATTAAGTACCAATACATAAATAAATATGTGGAAAAAGCGTGCGTGCGTGCGTGCGTGCGTGCGTGCGTGCGTGCGTGCGTGCGTGCGTGCGTGTCTGTGGAAAAGGGATAGGCACGTGCTGCCTGTGTCCACCACAGGTTACACCGCCTCAGTTCAATTCAATTCAGTTTATTCACCCATCGTCCTCTTATTGGTGAATATGGGGTTCCAATTTAACATATACAAAAGAACAGATGTACACGGGTCCATAGCATACATAGTATAACTTTCAAAATAACTACCTGACAAGTCGCTTCTCCCACATCAGCATCTGTGCAGGCACGTTCGCCTATTCCCTGGACACAGTCTTCCGTGCACGTCTATTAACGGGCGATACACGGGCGATGGTTAAATTACAGAGGGGTGATAAGGGTGCGGGTGAATGGCAATCTGAAGATGTGCCGAAGGTCCGGTACACTGCAACGAAAAATCGCTCATCGAATAGGATTGAAGGTGGGTGCTTGATTTATTCTGAGTCATTTGTTGCGAATAGCTTACGGTGCTGCCACCTGCTGTCGCGGTGAAGATAATGTCGTTAATGATCGTCCAACCTGGGATGCTCGTTAACGGGGTTATCTTCGCCACGATGTCTGATATCAGAACGTGACGGTCGTTCTTCTTATTATTTGTTGGTGTTTAAGGTCACATACTTATGCACGATGGCTAATCGTGACCGTGACAGTTTTACGGGTGGAGGAAGCCCGGGTACCCGGGGAGAACCACAGAGCATTGACGAACAACTGCCAGCTCCTCAACATTCTAACTCTGTTCAAGCTCCGCTCAAGCAGGGTTACAGCGGTTGAAGACAAGTGCATCATCGACGTGCAGTACGCTTAGCACACGGCGTCATCGTGCCCCAATGTAGGCAACTGAGATAAAGTGCCTTGCCCAAGGACACAACGCGGATCGTCCCGGACGGTGACGGTCGTTCACATAAATGGCTGTGATACTTGCGTTCGTTGGAACGGTACGAATGCAATTGGCACGCCTATTTCTAATTCTCTGTTCTGGAATAAAGAGATGGGGGCGCTAATGCAATGTCCCAGGTAAGATTCTTCCCATAGCCACCAGGCACAGGCATCTGGAAACCTGACCTACACAGATAAATGAGCTCCAATTGACCTGATATGAACCCTACATCAAAATACCCCCTTATGTGGGGTTGATTGAAGTTTATTAATCTCTTCAAATCGGGTTTCCAGACGCCTGTGCACCTGGTCACCATACGAGAAAACAGTAAGCCAAGCACGGCACCACTGATAAGAAGTGGCGTTGAAAGTAGAGAGAGTCGTGGGACGTGGATTTCGTTATCGATGCAAAGAGTCCATGTTTTGCACTGTTGTATTCACATTGTGTCCTAACAGACTCACACATCAGAAAATAAGCGGCGGCGGTGTGTGTAGAGGATAGCGCCAATTACAGCCCAGTTGCAGCCGGATTCACCGTCAGTAAGTGCTTGTATGGATCGGCTTTAGAACCATAACTGTCTGATGTGGAGTCATCTCACTTGGCTGTTGAAGGTATTCAAAAGGTATCCCATGTGTCATATTGACCGAGTCAAACATTTATGATCCGACCTCCTTCAGTCTTACGTGCAAGGTGTAAGTACTCGACGTGTGGCACCGTGAAAACCACAACGGTCAGACATTAATTTTCAAAGACTAGTGAAAAAACATTCTCGTTGAAATTTATTACACTAATAGTTAATTACAGCCCCCCCCCCCCCACCTCCCTGAAAGGGATACAACAAAGAGATCAGTCCGTTTGACAGTCCGTCTATTAGTCCGGCTCTCTGTGCGCCCGGAAGTTTGACGATAGCAATTGGATTTCAATTAACTTTTATGTGCTGCTTTGTATTAAACCTTTACCTAACACACAAGGAAGACGGCACTTCCAAATAAAATTCTTGAATAACTAAATTTTTGTGGCAAAAACATAGCTTATGACCCCTCGTTAGAACGAGCTCAATGAGCTCGTTCCAATGAAAAGTCAAAAGCTATGTTTTAGAGACAAAATTATTTAAAATTAAATGATGATTTTTGTGAGTACCGCTGACCGGTTTCGGTCGTTACGCTGGGTAAAGAGTTAACAATGCCTTTGACAAGTAACTACCTTTTTCGCTGGAAATTAAGGGAGTTGTTGCCTACAATGACTTCTCAAAACCTGAGAGTTTCATTTTGTTCGAAATTACATTGTTTTTGCAATCACTGACACAGTAAACATCAGATTTCAATTTGCATTATGGGAAAAATGTGCAAAATGAAAATTTGATATTTCAACTCCAGTCTGCAGACGGTTTAACCCTTTGAACCCTCGTTTTCTGGAATGGTATCGCCTTTGTGTACACTTACAGTGAGATGAGTCAATCCAATATCAATATACAGGAGAATAAAATAATAACTACAGTCTGCAGCCGCCTGGCAGCAGACTTCAGTTATGGTTTTATCATCAGTGCCCAATGTATTGACCTTCTATGATAAGACAAAAATTGGACGAAATTATGCCTTGGACCGAAAATCGGTCTTACGAGTTCAACAATATCGAATCTACTATAAAAAATGGCTACGTTTCTCACGTGTTTCACATTTTTGTAAACAATTTTTTTCCATTCAATATCAGGTATTGCCCAATAAATTAGCAAACACACTGCATCGTCAGAGTTCCTACTCATCTGAGAGGGAGGAAATTCAAGATTTTCAAGGACTTTTCTAGAAATCTTCCAGAACTTCTCAGGACCTTTGCTTAAATTTATTTACTCACCTCTGATGTTTGTATATATACCATTTAACAATGTTAATGCATGTATTGAAAACCACTAACACCTGTACACAGCATTGATTCTTCAGTTGGGTACAGGCTGGGCCGAAGCCAGTGGGGGTGCAAAGGGGCAGAACCACCCCCATGATAGTCTCCGCCGGAAATTCTCAATGGCCGTCGGAAAAAAATTCTGACCGACAAACCCTAGTCGTACGGAAGTCCATTTCTGATAGAGATTCTCTCGATCGTTCGACAATATTCCCGAAAGATCGAGAGAATCTGTCGGAAATGAACATCAGTTCGACATTATATTCCTCTTCCGCATTACAGCTACAAAACACCCGATTCCTTGCTCATTCTCAGAGGCACCGAAAAGCCACCTTATCTTACTTAACCATGCCCTATTGAGCTGCAAGAAAAGCCGGATATCATAAGCCAAAATACTCTAGAATTGTTATCGTAGGCTGGTTTTTAACAACTTTCTCGGGGAAGGTCCCCCGAGCCCCCACCAATAGGAGGGGCAACATGTCTAGGTGGGGAAGAGTATGGGAGGGCGTCGCCCCTGGTGGCGACCCCTCCCATACTCTCTCCCAGGCTCCACCTCGATGCTACGCATCTCGCATATAGCTGCCACTTCTCCCCCCCCCCCCCCGCCCCCCTGTGTCGGATCATTTGAACGCTCCTAGCTTCGGGCCTGGGTGCAGGGTATTTTTTCAGTGGATATAAAAATACAATTTACGCAACAAAACACACAAAACCATAGTTTATCAGATCAACTGCGACGAAAATGAGGCAATCATTTGCTCAAATTTATTGTTTCACGTTTCTTTTTCATGACTTTTCCGAAGAAAGTCTGATGTTCAAGTAATTTCAAGGGCCTTGAATTCCAGTTTTAAAACTCAAGCACTTTTAACTTCTTGAATGCTGCTGTTTGATATTCCTACCCAGGACAGGAATTCCCTTGCCACTGAAATATGTGTAACGTGGACACATTTAATCAAATTTCCCCACTGTAAATTGAATGGATTTTTGTCACCGATAATTTCTTTTGTTGAATACAGATAATTTTTTCATAAAATCTAGTCATGGCTGCTACATAATATCTTGAAAATATTCAGCGGTTCAATTGTTAAACACTTCCAAGGAATCAGACGAACCCTTATTATGCTATGTTATTCATAGACCCTCATGCAGTAGTGAGAATATGTAACCAGGGTTAGGTGGATTGTTAATTCGCACTGTGTAATAAACATAGGCTATTCCCATCATGGAGTGTTGGGGGTGTCATGATGTTTTGACGCCGAGAGCTCGTCTTTGGGCACACGTCGTCAAGACTTCAAAACACCATAATCGAACGTCTTCGGGATGATAATGATTAATTTATCTTGCCTTACCTTACATTACCCCACTAAAAGTGACCAGCTCTTCATTTAAAGAAGGAACTATTTTACTGCGCGCATGCAATACACTTATGAGTAATTTGGCCACGGTAGGAAATATATGCCACAGAATTAAAAACAATGTAATTGCCAATGGAGTCACAATTTCAGATGAGTTTCAAAACTATTCGTTTCCGAGTGTACTTAGCGTTGATGTGTATAATTTAAATCAGCAAGATTAATTGATTTAATTAGTATTACCAAAACAGTGATCCCAACATGTGAACAAATTGTAGTATTTTCAGTCGAGTTGTGACGAAGTCAAACTCGACTTCCCACGTTCATGAAACTTCACAGGTAGGTTGGCATCAGTGAGAGGAAGAACCCTATTTATTTTGGACTCGCTAGGTGAAAGGTCAAGGTCACAGTGACCTTCAACATAGTAAATCGTAAACAATTGGTTTCCGGATGATGACTTGATAATGGTTTGACCCATAGTCATGAAACTTCATAGGTAGGTTGGCCCAGGTAAGTGGAAGAACCCTATTTATTTTTAACTTGCTAGGTCAAAGATCGAGGTCACAGTAATCTTGAACATAATAAATCGTAAACAATTGGTTTCCAGATTATAATTTGACAGTGGTTCCACCTACGTTCATGAAACGTCATAGGTATGTTGGCATTGGTGCAAGAAAGCACCCTATTTATTTTGGAATTACTAGGTCAAAGGTCAAGGTCACGGTGACCCTTCACATAGTAAATTGTAAACAATTGGTTTCCGAACGATAAGTTGATAATGATTAAACCCACTTTTCTGCTGTCACATCTCGACATTGGATCGGTGATCCTATCGGAATTTTATTACTTTTGTGATCGAGTGCAGCTTCGAAAATCTCCCCTCCGTAATTTGTATGCGCGTGGAGTGATGCTTCCCTCAATACAGACTTACATTTAGTATAGCCGGTTTTTACTCGCATTGGCGAATATATATATGTGCTTGTAGTAAGAATAAAAACGCATTGTGGTATTTCGTAACAAAAATCAATGCATTGTGTACAAAAGAGGCATTATTTATTGAAAATGCATTCAACTTAAATTGCAAAGGGTGAAATTTATTCCTCTTTAATATATTCATCCGGTAATGTTCAATCATTGTAACTGTGGAGGTTTCGTGAGTTCCTCCGCATCTCTTCTGGGTTGCTACCTAGCGTGATTGAGACAGTTAGTTTTGGCACGCTTTCCATATTGCCAGACTCTCTTGTCTCAGTTACCGCTAGCCACCAGCTCAGTCTTAGATTTATTCATGATGGACATGTGTGGCAACAAAAGCTCAATGCTGTACAACACACGAACATATTCATATTTCATTAGATGTACAGAGAAAACCCTCCAGTAACCATAGCAATGTAACTTAAAGCAATAACATGATTGTGTCGTGCGAAAAATCTTCTTGTAAAATGATGGAATTACTGAGGACCCTTGAAGGAATACACATCCATACTGTTAGAAGTCAAAAAGTATTGTAGTCTTTTCTATAGGGTTGTATTTGATTTAGAGCTGAAACGGTTAAGAAGTTTTCGTGATCGATTAATCAGGTGGATTAACCTTTGTTAACCGATTAATCACTTTTCCAAACAGATATCTGAATAATTGCCATACCGTTATGATTTACAGCATGAACCCTTTATCCAACGTAACAAACAAAACTGACTAGGCCTATATACAAAAATCTCCATTCAAATTTATTATGTTTACAATTTTTGACTCAAAAACATAGCTTATGACCCCTCATTGGGACGAGCTCGTTCCAATGAGGGGTCATAAGTTTTGTTTTTGAGAATGACCATTTCCAGCTACTGATACAGTATGATGATCATGCAAGTAAACAAGTATGTCAGCAAGTAACTTGCATGCTTTACTCTGTCTCATATAATTGGTGTGAGTCAGTGTGACAATGTTTGCCAGTTTTGGAGCAAGTTTGTTCCTTTGTTGACACATATAATACAGTACTTCAAAAGGAACGGTTAATCGAGCAATTACTTTTTGGATCGATCAAGATGTTGATCATTGATTAATCGGTTAACCGTTTCAGCTCTAGTTTGATTCAAGTCTTGTGCTCAGTTGAAGTCAAATATGTTTTCTCTATTAAGAACATTTTTACTAACCCTATTTATGTGAGGCATTTCGGGTACTCCTT
This sequence comes from Pictodentalium vernedei, assembly GCA_031216915.1. NCBI lineage: Eukaryota > Metazoa > Mollusca > Scaphopoda > Dentaliida > Dentaliidae > Pictodentalium > Pictodentalium vernedei. The sequence goes on from CM062291.1 coordinate 323,375,071, forward strand.
TCACTGGGTGTCTCCTTTACAGCCAAGACGCTATTGTTACTTTTATTTGTATTTCGCGGACGCAAGAACCGTGGAGTACCCCCCGACCTCTCAATAGTTGTGTGTGTGTGTGAGAGAAAGCGGAGAGAGAGAGGGGGGATTAGAGAAGTTAGGCCAACATTATTAAGTTTACTAACCGTCATTGCAATTTTCTTCGGAATTAGCAGAAAAGGGGTGCAGGAACTCCTTACTCTAAGTATGTGATGGCATTTAAAATGTAAGGCCCTCTCAGTCGAGAAAGTGAACCCAACTGAGAAATTCAAGTTTCAGGTGACTTCATTTGAATTGTAAGGGACCTTCCCCACCTTGATTTCCTGGTGGTCGTATTATGTTGTAAAAATGTATTGCTAAACAAGATATTGGTCTAACCCCCCCCCCCCCCCCCTCTCTCTCTCTCTCTCTCTCTCTCTCTCTCTCTCTCTCTCTCTCTCTCTCTCTCTCTCTCTCTCTCTCTCTCTCTCTCGACTACTTTTGGAAAACGTTAGGGGGACACATGCTCTCGTGTCCCCCGGATCCTACGTCCTGGACACACCTGTATAATGTTGTTTCGAACAGAACGGGTAAATTGTTTAATTAACACTTACCCTATTCCAAATTAGCCAACCTTTACTTTGGGACTCAGGGGCGTATATAGCTAGGATTTCCTGTTGAGGGGGGGGGGGGGCATAATGTTTTTGGGGTGTCAGGTCGATATGCCACATGCATATCCGAAGGTCGTGGGCCTGAGGTAGGGGGGGGGTGGTTATAGTCCTGTCATTGGTGGGGTTCGGGGGAGGGTCCACCGAAACCCCAGTAATGAGAGAGCCGTACCCACCTCACCACAGACATACGGTATTCCCCTCCCATTGGTAGGGGTTCAGGGGCTTCCCCGAGAAGAAATTTGATTTTCAATGCCCTGAGAGTGAATCTTCGGCCTTTGGTGCTTTAATTTTCCCATTTTGAGGGGGGCGGGGGCACTGCGATTTTTAGGGGAAGCCATGACCCCCTAGGACCCCCTCCCCTTGGTTATGACACTGCTTTGGGTATGTGACATCATCCCAACTGAAGTATCAAATCTAGACGGGTAAGAACGTACACGATTACTAGCAAGATCGGATCGATATCTTAGAATTCAATTTAGACCTAACCCTTTACCTACCATGAAAGGCAGACGACACTTGCAAACAAAATTCTTGAATAACGAATTTTTTTCACTTTTTGTCGCAAAAACATAGGTTATGACACGTCATTGGAACGAGCTCGACGAGCTCGTTCCAAAGAGTGGTCATAGTCTATGTTTTTGACATCACCGTGAACTTCCCTTAGCGATACCCCTGGTATTCCTGATTATAAGTTTACATCGCTTCGATGTGGGATGACCAAAGCCGACGCCGAACAAAGTCACTCTCCTTTGTGTCACCCACTAACCACATGCCCTTCATTCTCCCACCCTTCTTCCCCATTATACTCCCTGTGAATCTTATTCTGTTAGACTGGTATTTTTGACATCCTAGTAGAAAGTGTTCCAGGGTCTCCACCACACCTAAATCACACATTTGGCACTCCTAGTGTGTTTCCACTGTTGTATTTTGATCTTGTGTGAGCACTTATCTCTAAGGGTTAATTGAGATCTTTTTGTAACGTTGTATATGTGTGTGGGGGTGGGGTGGGGGGAGGGGGTTAGGTGTGGGGTGGGGTGGGGTGGGGTGGAAAGGGCGAAGTTAAATATGGAAACTCAACAAACATGTTTAGTGTCGAGTGTATTTGTAATAAACATACGCAGAGATTGAACATTCACTGAAACAGCCTAACCGTGGTAATCCTTGACAGCAGCCTGAAATAATATCACGAAGAGAGCGCCGCCTCAAAGGGAATGATCCGACACGTTTGTAACATACAGTAAACCCCCATGAAAACAATGAAACAGTGGTGTGAAATGGAACCCGTGTGTGGCGGGGGCTGGGGAGGGTGTCATTTGATCTACAATGGAGGCGTTAAAAGGGGAACTTTTACTAGAAAATTGCAAATATCTGAGTCTGTCAACAAAAAATACAATTTCGAATCACAGCTGTTAGGCGGTTGGTTGCCGCTGAAATATTCTTTTTCTCAAATTTTAAAAAAAGCTGAAATGCCATTCTCTGCTTTCTAGTGATACTATTTCTATACTGTTAGAAATTCTTCTACAATATCCAATATGATTTGACGTTTATACCTAAAAGGAGGAACAGACGGTATTTGTCTTGAATTATTAATGATTTCAATATTTGCCTCCAAAATATAACTTAGGATCCACCATTGGAACGGGCTTGATAAGCTCGTTCCAATGCAGGGTCATAAGCTATGTTTTGGAGAAAAAAACTGAAAAAAACAAAATATGAATGGTGATTTCTGTATTTCGCTGGCGGATTTAGTCATTACTTTTGGAAAAAGGACTAAACAGTTTTAACGTCACATACGCTACCACTATTTAATGACTGTGTTGTTAGCATAACCCTCTATCCACAGAGCCCCATCCCTAGCCCTGGCTACGCCAATCATTACAGTATAGTAGAAGGGCTTTTACGCAATGGGCGGCTTCAGATAATTTATTATAGGGTCCTACCACGATTATTGTGTGAATTCAACAGTACCGGGATACCTGTTAGAATACAGGCATTGAAAAATGTTTTTAGAAAACCACACGTGGAACCCAGATTCAGCACGTAAGGACGCATCTGATTTGTTGCTATGTTTTCCCGTTGATGACACACGGATTCGCGTGAGCCAATGGATTGCTAATTTTTAATTTAAGCCAATGAAATGCTTTGACATAAAACAATTGTCATGCATAGAAAAATAAATAGGCGGCAGAAGGTGATATTTTTCTTTAACCCTTTACCTAACGTAACGAACCAAAACCTGCCAGCCCTATTCACAAAAATCACCAATTAATTTTCATTATTTTTTCATTTTTTGTCTCAAAAACATAGGCTTTGACCCCTCTTTGGGACGAGCTCGTCGAGATCGTTCCAATGAGGGATCATAACCTATGTTTTTGAGACAAAAAATTAAAAAAATTAATTATTCAAGAATTTTGTTTGCAAGTGTCGTCTGCTTTTCCTGTTAGGTAAAGGGTTAAAAATCTAAACTTCATTTACCGAATTCAAGTTTAACTCCTAGCACTCTGGTGGTATTTCAAATTGTTCATCATTGACTCCATATGCCCATGCAGCATAAAAAATTTAATAAATTTTACCTTGTGTGACAGAGCTCAATGGTTCAGTCAAACAAGATATAATTTTTTAAATTCTCAGTTGCATTGTGGGAAAAATTGCTGCTGAAAACGTTTGGTTTCTTGACATTATAGTGCAGAGGATTAATCATGGTATAAATACAGAACACTGGTACAGAACGGGAGACAGGAATTAACTACATTTATTGGTGTTCTTATATTTCACTCACGCCTTTGGCGCTCATGAAACACCAGAAAAACACCAACTCTGACCTTTGATTCCTGTCCGCCGCACTTCATCCTCGTCGTGTTCTGATTTAGTTTTCCAAAATCAAAGGCTTACTGAGGACATGTATCAGGGGCGGACTGGGCCAAGGAAAGTTACCGGGAAATGCACCGAGAGGGCCCCAGACCCTGAGAAAAATTTGATTTTGCATGCGAATTGAACGATCGCTGCTTCCTTGCATCTGTGCGATCAATGGCAGTCCACATGGAGAACACTCGGATCTCATTTTGTATCATCTTTATCGATCATTCGACAAAACTGGCTCTACCCGGGAGGGGGAGGATCCGTCGGAAGACCAAAGTTCGGTCCAATCGGATAAAATTTTGATTTTTGAAATTGAAGGAACGCCGTTTCCTTTCATCTGAAGGATCAATGGCAGACTAGACTGCTGTTATTTGTGTACTGCCAATGGCAATCCACATGGAGGACATTTCGATATACCATCAGTCTATGCAATCAGATCCATTTCGTCTTTTGGTCATGTTTACGAAATTTCACTACCAACAGGTGCTGGGCTGGATCAGATTTGTGGGCCCCAGGGGAAACCCAATGGGGGGGGGGGGGGGGCGGAAATTTTCCGGGTAGAGCCGAGTGGTTAAAACCCTCATTCTGCGAGTGGTTTAAATCTGATTACCGACCCTAAAACCTATTTGTTTTATTTATTCCATGCTCTTAATAAATAATCGACTGTGTCACTTAAAATTTAAAAAAAACGATACTTTCTATCGCAAACACGTGGGTTTGTTTTATTTACACCTGCGCCAGTGGGCAGTACTTCTGGCTTCACGTGAATGCTTGATGGACAGCAAGACACATCCTCAAAGTTGATTGAATTTACCTTACTTTTTCAATAAAATTATTATTAGCAGTTCTCAAATTTTATTTTAAATTTTTAATTGTAGGTATTTTAGACTTAATAAGCCATTGCACATAGTAGATAGTACCGTAAAACGTCGTATGTTTGGCTGAAACATCGTGAAGTGTATTACTAGAGGTGTAAATGTTTTTTGTAATGGAATAGCAGTTGAAAAAGTTTAAACCCCAGTGGAAGCTTTACACCGGTAGTGGGGTTAAAAGCTAGAATTTAACATACGGGGTTTTCACAAGTATAACATAGGTAAGCATGGTATAAAGACAGTCAGGGTCAATCCTGTCAGACAATTTTACGAGTGGGGGAAGCCAGAGTGATCAGAGGAACCCACCGAGCAGCGGCAAGCAACCGTCAAACTCTCCAATTTACAAACTGCGGTTGAAGATACCTACAACATCGACGTGTAGTACGAGGCAAGTGCACAATCACAGTGTCACCGTACCACGCGTGGCCAATCGGGATTAAGTGTCCTTCGCAAGGACACATCACAGATGGCGCGGATCAGAATCGAATTGTCGAAATTTCTGTTTGAATTACAATGCTCTAACCAATGGGCCATAGCACTCCAAATCGGACAGAAGGATCAGTTTTAATTTATTCCTACAGTCCTCCCCATAAATGCAAGATAGACTCGCCCATTGTGATGCACACAACAGCATACAAGACGAAACCGCACAGAACGTTAGCATTGAAAAGCTTAACCCTTTGAACCATGGTGGTATCATCCATGTCAATCCATGTCAGTTCAATGACAGCAATTGGAAGAGTCCATATTCATTATTTGGGGTCGACCGATTTATATTTTCAACGTGCAGCCTTGAGGCAGCACGTTGGACATATTGGTTGTCTACCCCCACACATTCACTTAGCAGTTATCCCACTTAACCCTTTACCCAACGTAACGGCCAAAACCGACCAGCGCTATTCACAAAAATCGCCAATTAATTTTCATTATTTTTTTCATTTTTTGTCTCAAAAACATAGGTTATGACCCCTCTTTGAAACGAGCTCGTCGAGCTCGTTCCAATGAGGGGTCATAACCTATGTTTTTGAGACAAAAAATGAAAAAAAATAGTTATTCAAAAATTTTGTTTGCAAGTGTCGTCTGCTTTCATGTTAGGTAGAGGGTTAATTACCCAGAAAAGCGGTCTCTCAGGTTCAAAGGATTAAAAGCCCCATTTTATTAGGAAACATAAAATATCTCGACGTTGAAAGTTCAATTCCGAAAATGGAATTTTCAGTCCTTTTTCTGATAACCCAAGACGAGGTGACTCAGGTGAAATCCAATAACACCTGTTAACTTACCTGTACATGTAACGTAAATATAAAAGTGCATGATTCATATTCTCGTAAAATTATTTTCATCTCATACAATAACAGTAAAAAAGACCATCTGTCGATCGTCAGTGACATTAAAACGCATAACAAATGAATTAAAATTATGCTGATGTTATAGCAATATACATCAACTACAAAATCTGCTTTGATGCCAATAAAAGCATTTTCACACAACATTCGACAGAAGCACAGCAAACGATTTTTTGAAGTATTTATTTATTTATTTATTTATTTATTTATTTATTTATTTATTTAGAAACCCTTTCTAAAAGTCAACCTGATAGCCCAGGAACCACTCTATGGCCATAGCACATATAGGTAAAGCTGAAGAATAGGGGACTTTTCCATTTACGTAAAAACAACGCACTTTTCTCACCCTTTTCCTACATTTTCCTATTACTAGTCATGTTTTCGATAAAATGACCTAAAGATATTCACTTTTACTGGCAATTATAACCGCCCAACGCACGTTTTTTATCGGTGCGATTTGTGACATTCGCGTTTATCTTTCCTCCATGTTTTTTGTGTTTTTCGGCGTCTGCTCTGTGTTTTGGTAGTTTTTGGTACACTTGTTTGTTCTGTTCTCGACATGGTCTATGGTCAGAGTAGTGAGGGTTCGGGTTAGCTTACCGGTAAGCCAACCCTAATCCTCACTACACTGACCCTAGACCTACAATCGCCAGCCAAAGAGAAAGCGAAAGTTATGGAAACGCGCTCTTCAAAATGGCGAGAATGCACCGGCACCGTGACATTAAAAGGGTTTAAATTATCTCTAATCTTAGTCATAAGTGAATATCTTTCGGTCATTTTATCGAAAACATGACTAATAATAGGAAAATGTAGAAAAAAGGTGAGAAATATGCGTTGTTTTTACATAAAATGAAAAGTCCCCTATTCTTCAGCTTCACCCACATATGTTGATCACAAATTTGATTTTTATAGATCAATAAGTCGAAGGTCAATGTCGCAGAGGTAATCTGTAAATTAAAAGGTCAAAGTTTACGATACGTCCATTTTACACTGTACTTAACGAAACATACCGACCAGTTTGCTTGTTTATTTCATTGGGAGGTTAACGACACATTCAACAACCAGGGTCGCCTCGTGTCGGACAGTTTTACGGGTGGAGGAATCCGGAGTACCCAGAGAGAACCGAGCAACTGGCAGACTCCCCAAGGTACTAACTCCACACAGTCATTTTTGGTTGAAAACAAGTGCACCATCGACGTGTCGTACGCCTATGTACACAACGCCACCGTGCCCTCATGGAAGTACTGATTAACAGTACTTCGGTTTGTTCCTTCACGGTAGGACCAAGTGGGGAGTTGTCCTGAACTGACTTTAAACAGACTCTTGCTGATCCAGATGCTATTTGCCGCCTACCTTTGTATCTGGAAGCAAATTTTTACTTGTTTCTTTTTGTAAAGACTGGAGCTGGTGCTGGGCTCCACAACAAAGAATGGATGAAACTTGAGGCTTACTAACCGAAGCAGCGGCAAATGCATACTGTTTTAGTTTTAAATGGGTAGATGAGAGTACGATGGGATAAAACTAAAAATTTAAAGAGCGGGTGGGTACGTTGTCAGCATATTGTTTTAGTTTTAAATGGGTAGATGAGAGTACGATGGGATTAAACTAAACATTTAGAGAGCGGGTGGGTACGTTGTCACGTTCATACCGAGGTTGCCATTAGGGCGCGGACCTCGTGTATCCGCGCGCAAATATATAAATAAAACGGCACTGACGCGTACATGGATTTTGTCAAATTCAGATTCGCTCAAGTGCTCAAGCTTAAAAATGATGTTAAAATAGTGTCCTCCAATTCAGGCGCGTAGCCAGGGGAGGTGCAACGGGTGCAAACCCACCCCCACAAAAAATTGGAGTTCGACTTGAGGGACTATCTCGCATTTATGATTGGAAAATTTTGATAAAATGGAGCGACAGAGATTGCAACCCAGCAAGCCATGATGTGAAATTTTTCTAGTGTTTCCAGTGCTTTGGTTTAGAAATTGAGAATAATTGCCATGGGGGAAATCTAATCCACTGCGATTTAGTGCCAATCCACTCTCCACGCAGTGAATTGTCACAATTGTGTTTAACCTCTTATTTTCCAAGTACTCAGTTACTCTGTTTGTGTCATTTAAGTTTTTTTTTTGTTTGTTTTACTCTGTGAAATTCTGGAAGTAGGTCTGTTTAGCAACCAGCAAGAGCTGTTATTTGCCTCATATCATGTGTAAGTTTAAATTTGAGCTTGAAATATTCTGTTTAACCCTTTACCTAACACGAAAGGCAGAAGATACTTACAAACAAAATCCTTGAATAACTAATTTTTTTCAATTCTTGTGTCAAAAACATAGCTTATGACCCCTCATTGGAACGATCTCAACGAGCTCGTTCCAATGAGGGGTCATAAGCTATGTTTTTGAGACAAAAAGTGAAAAAAGTAATGAAAATTGGATGGATGGTGATTTTTGCGAATAGCGCTGGCCGGTTCTGGCCGTTACGTTGGGTTAAAATGTTCATTTCTTGAATTTAGTGTGTAGCTATTTGAGCTAAATGTAGTTACAGTTTTATTTACTTAACCCTTTACCTAACGTAACGGCCAAAACCGGCCAGCGCTATTCTCAAAAATCGCCAATTAATTTTCATTATTTTTTTCATTTTTTGTCTCAAAAACATAGGTTATGACCCCTCGTAGGAACGAGCTCGTCGAGCTCGTTCCAACGAGGGGTCATAACCTATGTTTTTGAGACAAAAAATGAAAAATATTAGTGATTCAAAAATTATTTTTGCAAGTGTCGTCTGCTTTTCAGGTTAGGTAAAGGGTTAAAAAGAGCAGTGCGCTGGGGACAACGGCTATTGCAACACGTGGAGAGTGGATTCTGAAAAAAAATTATAATAGTTTTTCACAAAAGCACAAGAATCACTTGCAAATTATCTTCTCCTGGACAACCGGACACGACCCAGTGGTCCTTGAGATGAAAGTTTGCCATTCCTCCTCCACATACTGTATTTCTCTGATTATGCCACTATGCCCTTCATATATCTATATATAAAATATTTACTGCATCAGAGTGATATTTTGGATGGCTGGGGGCATGGGTTGGTCACTCATGGTGGCTACATCTAGTTATCTTTGGGACACCGTGTCCTAGGGGTCTGCCAACGCACTGGTATCTACTCAAATACAGATATGTTCCAGTATTCTGTTCAAAAATCATAAATTACCATACATATACTCATCTCCAAAGACAGTATGGTTCATACTGATACTGAGAATATTTATGAAAGAATATACGACTATATATCGTTGATTAATATTGCATGCCTCAGCTGCTTTTACGAAGTGGGTTGTGCTGAACTGGGAACCCCCGGGAAGTGAAGGAGTGCTCGTTTTATGTGATAAACAAGCTCCTTTTTCTGGTACTACTAAAATAAGACCCGGTCACCAATGCCTGGGGTGGAAGTCCTCTAAAATGGGCAACATGGGATAAACGATTGGCTGGACTTGACTTTACCTCCATGTTGCGGTCACGATTAGCCATTGTGCAGAAGTATGTGACCTTAACCCTTTACCCAACGTAACGGCAAAAACCCGTCAGCGCTATTCACAAAAATCACCATCCAATTTTCATTATTTTTTCACTTTTGTCTCAAAAACATAGCTTATGACTCCTCATTGGAACAAGCTCAGCGAGATCGTTACAATGAGGGGTCATAAGCTATGTTTTTAACGCAAAAATGAAAAAAAAAACAGTTATTCAAGAATTTTATTTGCAAGTGTCGTCTGCCTTTCATGTTAGGTAAAGGGTTAAACACCAATACATAAAGGGTTGTGCTGATTGTTTCTTCATCTTGTAGCTTATCTGACTATCAAAATTTTACATAATTATAGCTATATATATAGACAGTTTTGTAAAATTTTTGACTATCTTTAATTGAAAATGTGTGTCAAAGGTGCATGGGTAGGAGGAATATATTGGTATTGGATAGTTGTCCCCCGAAATATTTTTTTCGGGGGACTATTAAAATAGCCGGTGTCCGTGAGCCCGTCCCACTTTGGTTTGCCGATGATACCTTTAGATACAGTTGGCTAACTCAGATGAAATTTGGTATGTAGGTGTATCAACATAAAATACAGGTCAAATTCGAATTAGGGTGCGGTCCAACAATCATTGCCAAAGTTATGCCCCTTTTTCGACTTCAAAAATTCATTTCCTTTTTGGTTTCCCGATGATAACTTCAGTGATACTTAGCCAAGTCAAATGAAATTTGGTATGAAGGTGTATCAGCAAGAAATATAGGTCAAGTTCGAATCGAGATGTAGCCCGATAATTTCTTCCAGAGTTATGCCCCTTTTTCTACTTCGAAAATTCCTTTTTTTGGTTAAGTTCGTATCGGAGTGTGATCCGACAATTTTTTCCAGAATTATGCCCCTTTCTCAAAATTCAATTTTTGATTTCCAGACGATAACTTCAGTTATAGTTAGCCAAATCAAATACAATTTGGTATGTAGGTGAATCAACATAAAATTCAGGTCAAGTTCGAATCGGTGTGTGGTCCGACAATTTCGGCCACAGTTATGCTCCTTTTTCAACTTCGACTTTTTTTTTTTTTTTTGGGGGGGGGGGGGGGGTCCCGATGATAACTTTAGTTGTTGTTGACTGATTCAAATTAAATTTGGTATGTATGTGTATCAACATAACATACAGCTTAAGTTCAAATCAGGGTTTGGTCCGACATTGTTTGTCAGAGTTATGTCTTTTTTCGACTTCGAAAAATTCATTTTTTTTTCAAATACATGTACCTCGAATTGCACACTTTTTCGAGGGACATGTGGCCGGGCAGCCTTTTAATACTTTAAATCTGGAAAATGACTCATATTTGTCCATAACTCTGATTCACTGGTTCTATACTAGGGCGTCACCATGGGACACCCATGAATTGGAACAGTGCTTGTTCACATTGGTAAACACGGTCTGTTTTACTGATAAAATAGGAACCCGGCAAACCAATGCATGGGGTGGAAGTCCTCAAAAAGTGAACAAATGATATGAAGGATTGGTAAATCTTGACTTTATACGTGTAGCCATTTTATTGCCACAATATAGACTTAGATGTTGATGTAACCAATCAATAAATAAAATAAATCAATAACTATTTGAGCTACAACTTTTCTAATTTTCAGTAGTTAGACAGGATACTGGGTGAAGATAGTTTTGAATGCATAATCACTTCCCAGGTGAAATAAAGCAATCAGAGTTGCACGATATTCATCAATGAAAAATAACACATTTAATTTTTTATCATAAAAATTATCTCCAATATCTAGATTACATAGACTACAAAGGTGGCATTATTTATGTAATTTTATGATAGCATGCCGGGTAACCGGAAAACGTAGGAGTGACGTTACGGAAGAGTGATTTCCGGTTTTTTCATGCTGTGCTCGAAAACTGACAAAGGCGCCGCCTATACCTTCCATTAACAGATGCAGTTTTTATTGAAATTAGATCTAGGAACATTCATCGATTAAAAGATTCAATGGCGAGTATATTAAATTAATATATAGTCGTGTACTGGACCTGCGAAGTTGCAGAATGTAGTTAGTCTGTGTGAAACACACAGACTATTGTTTTTGTACGGTTTCTTTTTCTTTTCTTTTTTTCTTCTTCTTATTCTCCTGTCTTCTGTCTTCTATGCGCTTCCTTGTCCGCACGATAACTCGAAAACGAATCGCCCTGTCTGGCTGATTTTTGGCAGACTGATAGAAAATCTCAACTTCTCGTCCACCTATGTTTTTCAGATTCACAGGGCTTTAGGGGTGTCCGTAGGGGTGTTTTGAAAGTGGATCACGCCCATATCTCAGGCATGGTATAACGTATGGACCTGGGACCAACACCAAGTGAGTCGACACTCGATGGAGATTCAAAATGTGGGTCAAGGTTACTGAGGTCACCCAGGGGTCATTGAGTGCATTTTTCAAAATTGCTTGAAATCACATTTTTGACTCCATAATGCATTCCCAAAGATCATACATGCAATTTTACACGAAAAAAGTGGGCGTGGCCAAAATTTTTGAAAGTGGGTCATGCTCGTAACTCAAGCATGGTACGATGCATGGACGTGGGATTAACACCAAACGAGTCGACACTCGATGGAGCTTCGATATATGGGTCAAGGTCAACGAGGTCACCCAGGGGTCAATGAGTGCATTTTCCAGAATTGCTGAAAATCACATTTTTGACCTCCAAAGGCTTTCCCAAAATTCAATCATGCATTTTTTCATGAAAAAAGTGGGCGTGGCCAAAAAATTTGAATGTGGGTCACGCTCATATCTCAAGCATGGTGTGATGCATGGACCTGGGACCAAACTAAATAAGTCGGCACTTGATGGAGGTTCAAATATGGGTCAAGGTCACGGAGGTCACCTGGGGTTCATTGAGTGCATTTTTCAGAATTGCTGGAAATCACATTGTTTGACTCTCTAAGGTCCATACATCCATTTTTACGTAAAAATGTTGGCGTGGCCAAAATTTTTTAAAGTGGGTCATGCTCATATCTCAAGCATGGTATGATGTATGGACCTGGGACCGAGTCGACACTCGATGGAGGTTCAAGATTTGGGCCAAGGTCGCCCAGGAGTCACTGAGGGCTATTTTTAGAATTGCTGGAAATCATATTTTTGAACCTCCTAGTGCATTCCCTTGATTGGTCCCTTTGAATGCTGTACAGATATATACATTTTCTGGTTTCTTGGAAAAAATTATCTGATTCCTGAATGAATATCTTTAAATACTGTCAACGAAAACCTGTTTCTGATTTCTTTAAAACTATTTTATCCCCAAAATAAGCCCCCAAAGTATTCCCATTACATTCAAAGAGAGGCGCGGTGGCTAAGTAGTCAGAGGAGCAGGCTGCAAGCCGAGAGGTTCTCCGTTCGAATCCTTCCTGTGGCAACCGCCTTGTGTCTTTGGGCAAAAACACTTCACCCCCATTGCCCACGTGAGGGCATAGTGACGTTGTGTACTAAGACATACTGCACGTCGATGATGCACTTGCACTAACCCTTCTTGTGTGGAGTTAGTATGTTGGGGAGCCTGACAGTTGCTTGATTCTGCCTGGTGGTTTTCAGGCTTCCTCCATCCGTAAAAACTTCCAACACGAGGAGGCCCTGGCTGTTGAAGAGTGTCGTTAAACCCCAATAAATAAATAACATTCATAGAAAGCATGCCTTGTAGTTGGAATATTTCTGTCTTCTATGCACTGTTTGTCAACACGATAACCCAAATGCAATCAATCCTATCTCAATGTTTTTGGTATACTGAGAGACTGCCTGCCAATGGTACTCGGTCATCTATGATTTGGAGGCATGTGGAGCCTTGTTAGGTCTCTAGGGGTTAAAAATATGTTTACAACATTTACTGGGAAATGAGTTAGCTGAAGCAGTAATCTAAAACAGAATATAATCTCTCTTAAACAAAGGGCAGAGAGAAAGCTTAGATAGAATTCTTTGTTACATTGAACAGCATTGTATATTTATTTTGTATCATGTTACAAACTTCATTCTCAATCATTGAAGAGAGAACCCTTCACTTTTCAAAGCATTTTTACAAATCTATTTATTCTCAATCATAACTCAGGATTAAGAGGTTTTGGGATGGAGTGGTGTGTGGCTTTCTCGAAACACCTATCACAATTACAAAGTAATAAAATGGAATATTTGAATGGTCAGATTTTAACCCTCTTAATACTTCGATGTGAGTACAAAACACCTTTAATATAACTCATGGCTACAGAATGTTTTTCGCTTTCTTTTCTGTAACTTTTAATTCCATGTGGAATGGGACACCTTTTCATTATGCCTTCCAAAGTAAGGGATTCTTAACCCTTCAGCCAACATAACGGCGAAAACCGGTCAACATTATTCACAGAAATGTCTATTCAATTTTAATTACTTTTTCATTTTTGCTTGAAAAACATATCTTATGACCCTTCATTGGAATGAGTTCATTTTTTAAAGGATTATTTATTTTTTGGTGTTTAATGTCACATATTTCTGCATAGTGGCTAATCATGACCACGACAGTTTTTTCAGGTGGAGGACGCCGGAGTACCCGGGGAGAACCACCGGGCAACATTGAGCAACTGTCAGATCCCCCACATACTAACTCCACACAAGCAGGGTTAGCATTGGTTGAAGACAGGTGCACCATCGATGTGCAGTACGCTTTAGTACACAGCGCCACCATGCACCCACGTTGGTAATGGGGTGAAGTGTCTTGCCCAAGGACAGAGTGAAGACCCCTCGCCTTGCAGCCTGCACCTCTGCCAACTGAGCCACCGCGCCCCCATTTAAAGGATTAAAATGGAGTATTTAAAGGGAGTATTTTAACCCTCTGAAGATCTTAATATGGGGGCACGGTGGCGCTGTGTACTAAAGCGTACTGCACATCAATGGTGCACCTCTCTTCAAAACATTTATTTTATGCAAAATTGAGAATAATGAAAACTCTTTCCATTCTCACAATGTTGTTCTGAACACACATGGACATAGATGGGACCTCGGTATTTTGACAATGCCAATAAGTCTTCAGATAGGCTCTTGGGGGCCTTTAAGGCCTTTCAACGTCTATATTCCAACATTACCGAACTTTTTTACTCACAATATATTTTCCATAGGTACCATGCCTGCACTTCAACATTTTCTAGCTAATATGAACTTTTGCCATCATCTACAAATATAGCAGATCTGGAGTTGGGGGAGCCAATATTTATAAAGTAGTTTATGCTCATACTTCAGGCTCGGTATGACCTATAGAAATAGCACCTACACTGAATGAGTTGAAACTTGCTGGAGGTTCAAAATGTGGTCCACCTCAATGCGGTCAACAGAGGTCATTAAGTGCATATTTTTCCGACCTATTAGGAATTGCATTCTATACCAATTAATGCAATTCTGAAGATTATAAATGTATCTCATCATTCAAATAAATGGCAGAGCCAGTAATGTCAATTTCTGATTCCTTACTTGAACCCTATAAATGGTGTGCACATATATGCCTTTTCTGGTTTCTTAGAAAAATTGTTCTGATTCCTGTATGAATATTTTTTAATCTTCTTCTTCTTCTTCTTCTTCTTCTTCTTCTTCTTCTTCTTCTTCTTCTTCTTCTCCTTTCTTCTGTCTTCTAAGCATTTTTTTGTCCGCAAGATAACTCGAAAACGAATTATCCAATCTCGTTGATTTTTGGCATACTAACAGAGAGTCAAAGTTCTCGGCACCTAATGTTTTTCAGATTCCTGGGGCATTAGGGGTGTCCGTGGGGGTGTTTTGAAAGTGGGTTATGCCCATATCACAGGCGTGGCATGACCTATGGACCTGGGGCCAACACCAAATGAATCGACACTAGATGGAGATTCAAAATATGGGTCAAGGTTACGAAGATCACCTAGATCATTGAGTGCATTTTTCAGAATTGCTGGAAATCACATTTTTGACCTCATATAGCAGACCTGAAGTCCATACATGCATTTTTACGTAAAAAAGTGGGCGTGGCCAAAATTTTTGAAAGTGGGTCACGATCATATCTCAAGCATGGTATGATGAATGGACTTGGGGCCAACACCAAATGAGTCGACACTTGATGAAAGCTCAGAATATGGGTCAAGGTCACGGAGGTTACCTAGGGGTCATTGAGCACATTTTTCAAAACTGCAGGAAATCACATTTTCTGACCCCCTAATGCATTCCCAAAGTTCATACATGCATTTTTTACATGAAAAAAGTGGGCGTGGTCAAAATTTTTGAAAGTGGGTCACCTCATATCTCAAGCATGGTATGATGCACAGACCTGGGACCAACACCAAATGAGTCGACATGCGATAGAGGTTCAAAATATGGGTCAGGGCCACAGAGGTCACGTAGGGGTCATTGAGTGCATTTTCAGAATTGCAGGAAATCACATTTTTTGACACTCAAAAGCATTTCCGAAGTCCATACATTCATTTTTTACGTACAAAAGTGGGCGTGGCCAAACTTTTTGAAAGTGGGTCATGCTCATATCTCAAGCATGGTATGATGAATGGACCTGGGACTAACACCAAATGAGTCGACACTCGATGGAGGTTCAAAATATGGGTTAAGGTCACGGCGGTCACCTGGGGGTCATTGAGTGCATTTTTTTAGAATTGATGGAAAAATCATATTTTTGGACCCCCTAATGCATTCCCAAAGTCTATACATGCATTTTTACATAAAAAAAATTGTGTGGCTTAACATCTTCTAGCTAATACGAATATTTGCTATCATCTATAAATATGGCAGATCCGGAGTTGTCGGAGCCGATATTTTTAAAGTGTTTTACGCGCATACTTCAGGCTTGGTATGGCCTATAGACATGGGACCTACACCGAAAGAGTTGAAACTTGCTGATGGTTCAAAATGTGGTCCACCTCAATGTGGTCAACAGAGGTGATTAAGTGCATATTTTTCAGAACCTTTGGGAATTGAATTTTATAACAACTAATGCAATTCTGAAGATTATGCATGTCCCTCATCATTCAAATAAATGGCAGAGCCAGTAATGTCAATTTCTTATTCCTTGATCGAACCATATAAATGGTGTGCACACATATGCCTTTTCTGGTTTCTTATAAAAATTGTTCTGATACCTGTATGAATATCTGTAAATACTGTTCATGAAAATCCATTTCTGATTTGCTTTAAAAATATTTTGCTCCCGAAATAGAGCTTCTGTAAATTCTCTTTCTATATAGTTCTTTCCTGATACTTTAACCCTTTCCACACAGACTTAAATTTACTGGATGCAGTAAATTCTGTTTCTCTAGTTTTTTGTATTGAATTTGCTCATTTTTCTCTCATATGTCTTGAAAATATTCAGTAATTTTGACATATTTATCGAAAAAGAGAGTAGGATGATCTGTCTAGTAGCTTATTCCTCCCTTAAATGCATTTGCATTTGCGTGGCGAATGAAAGAAATAATTCATGTTGCTAACGGTTGAGCCGCGCAATGACAATGAATGAGTGATTGTTAGTTTATATTGTGCAAACGAAAGAGTGATTTTCCATAATAATGTTGTCACTCTACACTTTGGAAATACTTCATGGTTTTGACAATACATTGCCATATTAACGGCTTTCTAATATTTAGTCTGTGTGAAAAACACAGACTATTGTTTTTGTACGGTTTCTTTTTCTTGTTCTTTCCTGTTCTACTTCTTCTTCCCTCTTTTTCTTCTTATTCTCCTCTCGTCTGTCCTCTATGCACTTCCTTGTCAGCACGATAACTCGAACACGAATCGCCCTATTTCGCTGATTTTTTGCATATTGACAGACAGTCACACGTTCTCCACGCTCTATGATTTTCAGGTCGCTAGAGTCCTTGCGTATGGCCAGTGGAGGTAGCTGTCAAACATTAAATATTATCTGCTATTTCAATCAGATGCCAGCTCTTCAAACCAAGTTGGGAGAAATCATTTGCTTTACAGGGAAATAACGTATAAATTAGTCCGTTCATTGTTTTTAACCCTCTCAAGACTTCAATGTAGGATCCAAAGATTTTCATGCAATGTGTGAATAATCATAACCCTTTCCATACACATATTACTGCTCTAAACATCATTTAAATAAGTGCCAAGCAGAAAATGTCCATTTTTGATTCCTTGATAGAACCCTTTGAATGTTGTCCACATATATGCTTTTTCTGGTTTCTTGGAAACATTTATCTGATTCCTGTATCAATATCTTTAAACACTATTAACGAAAACCTACTTCTGATTTCTTTAAAAATACTTCACCCTCCAAAATAAGCCTCCAAAAATTCTCTTTCTATTTTGTTTATTTCGGATGCTTTAACCCCTTTCACACAGACTTGAATTTACTGGATCAGTAAATTCTGTTTGTCGAGTTGTCTAATGGGTTTTCACATTCTGCCATTTCAGGCTAGCAGAGAGGCCGCTGACTATCTAAATTATTACTGCCACTTCAAAACAAACGAGTTTTCCGATGTGGTCAACCATTGTATTGAGGCACATCCGTCACTCACATGACATTCTGAGATATCGCCAGTTCGGAATTCAACTAGACACAGGTAGACATGGATATCAGACAAAGGTACACGAGAGAGTCGTTCCGGCAACATTAGC
The DNA here is from genome assembly GCA_031216915.1 of Pictodentalium vernedei. Taxonomy (NCBI): domain Eukaryota; kingdom Metazoa; phylum Mollusca; class Scaphopoda; order Dentaliida; family Dentaliidae; genus Pictodentalium; species Pictodentalium vernedei. The sequence continues at coordinate 323,392,961 of CM062291.1, forward strand.
TCGATCAGGTAGAAGGTTTGTGGTGGAAGTAGCTGAGACAAATATGTGTGTGTCTGTTGTAGATGTTGTGAAAAGAAAGAAACTGAACACACCAGTGAAGACAGAGAGATCGGAGTCTTCGACTGACCGGGATAACATTAAGAATAAATCTGTTGGCGATTTGCCTCACAACAGAACACAAGAATGCCCGGTCGATACACACGCCGAACAGAGACATCTAACTTGTGTAGGCGTAAGAGGTTTTGACAAGGAAGAAATTGATAAAGTATTTTGTGCGGTATCGCTGGAGAGAATTCATACTGAAAAAGAAAATTAAAAATCCGTTGAAGTCCAACTTGGGGAATTTTTTATCCAAGACGGCGGTGTGTGACCGAAAAATGCCATTTTCTACAAAACTGTCGGTATATCGCCAGATAATCACGATTGAGTGTGTAATGTCGGCGAAATAATACCACATAAACACACTCGTTCACGACAGTGTGTTACTTGGGTCAGAATAAGCCTACCACTGCACCATGGGGGACGTAGTTTACCCAACCCTCCTCAATGTGGCTGGAGTAGTCAAGTTAGTGAGGAATACAATGTTGCGGCGAAACAGTGGAAACTGGTGACCCCCAAACTCTGGAAAATGCTTCAATGGTTCAGAAATGAAAGGCAAACGTCGAAGTAACCGTCGCCTGTATCTAGCATTAGCACCGCCGCATCCGCATTTGTTACAGCCGTGTCCCCTACAATCGCCACAACTAGCGACGCACTTCAGACCGTTTTTTTCTGCGGCATGAACACAGGTCTATGGTTGGCGAGAACATTTTCGATTTAGGGTTCGAGTCATCGAGACCATCGTGAAAATGTGCTGCATGAAACCTGACCAATTTGGTCTAGGATCCGGCGACTTGCCACAGAACCAACCTGTGTGCCATAGTAAGTCAGTGTTCAGTGATTCGGGTAGTACATTAGGAATGGCTGTACACGTGTGTCTTGGCACTCCTTTATTTTCAATCACATAATGTACGAGCGTTCGACTTTGACATTTGATCAATCGTGATTTGGGTACCAGTGGGGTATTGTTTAGAGGGGTCGATACTACAGTTATGCGCATGCCATGGAAAAGTATCTCTACCATCCTGAGTTGCTATATTGCGGTCAACATTATCAGCTACCCATTGTGTGCATGTGCTAAAAAAGTTAGCGAGTATCTGTTGCAAATTCTCTGTTGCAATAACAGGCTGATTATATCTAACGACCCCATTAAAGCTAATCGAATATACAATACAATTATTTAACGCGCACTTGGATCCGAATACATGATAGAGCTCGACATCTGAATCAAAAATGGTAGGAGTGATGACCGCTTTCGGTCGAGTTGACAGAACAATCGCATTGCCATTACTATTTCGTTTTAGCTCAGATGGAACAAGAACTTTCAAAAGAGTTTCTATAGATACCGGGGAGCGCATTTCTGATCTGCATTAATACAAGACACATCTCCGCTGCTAGGATATGCTTTGCAATTATAATCTTGCTCCATGATCTGCGACCTTATAATTTTCGCGGCAGTTTTAACTATCTTTTTCGCTTCATGCTTGAGGTGTCCCTCCTTTCGGTGTACCAAGTATCGTTAACAATATGCTGTGCCATATTTCGGAAGCAGACAACATTACTTCGTCCATCAACTTCTGCTGAAAATATGCTACTCCCGTAACACTCATTGAGTTTTTCCTCGAATATTTAACGGAGTAGACTGCTTTTTCTCCCACGATCTCTTGCATCTTAGAGTGTACATCAGACAAAGAATAAAGCTTATCAGCTTCATTTTCAAGTCACGTGCCTAACCAATGACTCATATCTGTATTCGACTTGGTTGTTTCTTAGGTATATCCCCAATGCATCGATTTGACGTGAAACATTACAAGCAGTCAGTATGGTAAACAGCTTTGATAGCAACTAAGTCAATACAGGTGAGAACATGGGTTTTCACCCGGCATGCAATTTCATCACATCTCTCATCACAGTATTCTAGAATGCGAGCCCGCATTTTTATTGAAGTAACATTGTATCCACCTGATCTTCCAGTGTGTCGATTATATACCACATCAGAGTTACCACATACGAAACAGTCGGCCTTGATATTGAACGAAGGGAGATAGGACCTGAGTTTCTCGGGATTAATTGCATTATTGCTTCGGTTATTGGCATTCAGTGAGCTACGTCGTTCGTCTACAAATTCGCATGGCGTTTAGCGTGAACGAGGGCTTCTCAAATAACAAGCGATCTCCATCTTCCCTCGCTTTTGACCGACACCAATTAGGTTTGACAACCCCTCAGTAACAGTAACTGGTGAAACATTTTCAAAATCACCAAAGGAGATGACACAATGTTGAAATTATCAAGACCAACATCGCGATGCGATTCATCGTCAGCCAATGTTAATGAATATTAACAAAACTGGGTATGAAAACGAAAATAATGAAGTAAATGACACGATGCTTGTGACTTGAACAAATTATACAGACTAAATATACGCAGTTGCCTATATTATGCGTGAATTTCACAGTGATCTCATACGTAACACTATGTTGGGACCGTTAGGTTTCAACAGGAGGGGTCACTGTCGCTTCGACTCTAAAATGGCACAGTGAAGTGTTGACATCACACAAAAAAGTAAATATTGTTGCTTTCCATATACAGTGCACTACAGTGTGTCGAAAAATGCTCGGAAATAATTCGAGACGCAACCAACGAGATGTCAAAACGATCTGTCGCTACCCACGAGTATCTTCGCCATCAACAGATGCCGCCATTAGCTGTACATGGCATGCACATAGTCTATCTTGATCCGATGCTCTCGTCTCTCTCTCTCTCTCTCTCTCTCTCTCTCTCTCTCTCTCTCTCTCTCTCTCTCTCTCTCTCTCTCCATCCCCAATGTGGGAATATCTGACACGATGTAGGATTTCACAGACTTCTGGCTTCCACAAAAAAAAATTGTAGCCATAAATGTTTGGAGGGATCTGCCATTATTTCAAAATAGCCCAGCTATTATGACTTGTGTGATTTATTTCGTTCCACTGACAATAATAACTCGTTGTGTCAGTACCCAAGGAGATAGCTCATCCAAAATATACACAGTGAATATTATTTTTAAGGCAGGGTCCACTAGAAACTTGATGTAAACAGACTAGATCGATCACAAGGTTTGTTTTCGCTCCCTCGTTACCACCCAGCTGCTCATACTTTATCACCCTGTGATTTTCAAGTTACTCAAACGGAACAAATACTGTTGACCCCACCCCAAGAAAATACATTACTGTTAGTATGTTGTCAGGAGTAAGATAATCATTCTTGGTGTGTTCGATCAGGAAATCACCAAACGTTGTTTTGGATGGTTCTGAGCCACGCAAGCTTGCCAAATATATCCATCGTTTCATTTTCAAAGCAGAATTATGCTATTTTGCGTGTTTTCTTGTTTATACACTATTCACAAAAAGTAGGGGATATCCAAACTGAAGTTGATATTTTCGGAAAATGGTAACGGATACGCGTGATTGGACACATCAATATGTTAACAAGTTTAGAGTGGATCATGAATGTCACCGGCCCGCGTGCAGGTTTTCACACGAGCGCCAAGTTAATGTCTGTGGGGTACGCTTTGAAATTTTCTTTTTCCTTTTTCGGAGCTCTCATCATTCTTTCCTTGGTATAAACTCGTTCGTCAATAGTTTCTGATCAAAACGTATCTATTGAGGTATGCGAAGACTGATACGTGACGAACGTTTACGTGCCGTTGGCATGTTGGAAGCTGGCAGCAGACAGACTGCAGTGGCTCAAATTCTCAACGTTACCCAATCGGCGATTAGCAGGTTGTGGTCACGCTACCGTCAGACAGGCAATGTTGATGACAGACGTCGGTCAGGGCGACAACTTCTAACCAGGATCTTTTCATCCGAACCACAGCATTATTCAGTTGCCATCAAAGTGCCTGAGAAATTGGACAGCAGCTGCACTGAGCGACAGATGTGCGAGGCAGTGGTCAGACTATCCAAAATCGCCTGCACAAATGGAATTTGTACGATTGACGACCTCGAATAATTCCACGTTTGACTGAACGTCACATCGCAGCAAGGCGTAATTGGTATGGAGCACGACAACGCTGGGACAATCGTCGGTGTAGCAACGTCATGTTTTCTGATGAATCGAGGTTCACTCTCGACTGCCACAACAGGCGAAACATAGTGTGGCGGCGGCGGAACAAACGATACCATGGCGTAACCGTTAGGCAGCACAGACGTTTTGGTGGTGGATTGGTTATGGTGTGGGGAGGCATAACCATGACAAGCAGAACAGCATTACATGCCATCCAAGGGTGTGTCACAGGGCAGTACTACCGTGACAACATGTTAGCAGCTCATGTGGTGCCATTTGTACGACGTCACGGCCGCCGATTCATTTTCCAAGATGACAAGGCAAGAGCACATAGGGCCCGTATCGCTACAGAGTTCATCCATGAGCAGATAATCACAACACTGCCTTGGCCAGCACTGAGTCCAAACCTTTCACCAATCGAGCATGTCTGGGTAATGCTTGGCAGGCGCCTAGGATAATGCCAACAGCCCCCTACCAGTGTTCAGGAACTCGCTGCTGCACTGCAGGAAGAATGAAATAACATAAGTCAAGCTGATATTGGACGTTTGGTGAGAAGTATATGCCACGTCGGATCTGCGCTTGTCTCGCGAACCGAGGAGGATTTACAAGGTATTGAGGTCTTGGCCTGAATGTGGTAAATTCTCTGACTGACCGTCCATGTCTTCTACAGCTCAGTCCATGGAATGTGTGCTTGTCAGATACCCAACTATCTCTGAAAACATTTACCAGATGTCACAGTGCAATGCCTCAGCTGTCTTTTTGATGAAAATATGAATATATTTCTTCATATATCTCACTTTTTTCAAATACCCCTACTTTTTCTGAATAGTATACATTGAGAACGATCATGGCAAGTGGATAATTGAAGTCCTCTTATTCAGACAGGTTATTTTTTCCAAACAAATTAAGAGAAAACCTGAAAAATTCGAGCACTTTGCCGCACGTGGCAGAATTATTTTCGTCTCTGACTGAAAGTCACTCTTCCGTATCGTCACTTCTTTGTTTTCAGGTTTCCCGGCGTGGATAATCTATGGCTTGGAACAGGACATGCACTGGTAGAAGCCAGAGGTTATCGGTATTTGAGAGGATACCGGTGTTTAAGTACTCTGGGCAACATGAAGTGAAACAATGCTGCTCTGCTGCCATAAACTAGCTCAGAGCTTTGCCGGTAGTTGGACATTGTAACCAATACTGTAGGGCAAGTCGTCTAAAAGTGTGCTAATTACAATAAATGATTGGTCAAAGTTGACTATATTGCTGTTACTAACCATAGATACTGAAAGTGACTTTAAATCCAGGAAATTATTTTTTTAATATTTGTTCCTGTCCCTATGAGTTAGTGGTAAAGTGAAACAGTTAGACTGAAAGGGATTGTATTCTTCTTCGGACAAACAGTAGCCGTGTTTTTAAAAAAAAATCTTCGTGAAGAGGAGGACAAACCACTGGGACTGCTGTTCTCCATTCTTAATTCGCATATTTTAAAAAAATCCCCCCTCCCGCCCACCCCCTGGCCTTTCAATGTTAGTCTCTCCAAACCTGATCCCCTGAACATTACAGTCTTAAGCACATCTCCTGGTGGGTAAATCGACAAATCTACATTGTATTTGTAGGAGGTCCAGGAATAATTTAATCATGCATTTCAAAAGAGGACTACACCATCTACTGTCTCAAATTAGTATTTACTGTGTTGCCTGCTCGTGGGCAGCTCACATCTTCTTTACGAAAATATTTATGCATAACAGTCTAGAAGGGTTAATGCCTGCAATGCCAAACGGGGATGCTATAAATGGATTGCTGGACCCACAAGCAAAGGCTATCCAGGTTTGTTTCGTATTCAATAACATTGTTTAAAGGTGAAATGGAGGATCGCCATCTCGTCCCCAGTTAATATCGACATTCACAAAACGAGTTCAGTAAAATAGATCTGGACCTCGCTAAAGCTCGGTCCATGCAGCTCTAATTTACTGGACCAGTTTTGTAAATTTCGATATAAACGGGGGATGAGTTGAAGATTCTATTTATTACTTGATCCAAATGATCCAAAAACCCCACAAAAGACACTTAAATGGAACGTGAAACAAGCAACGACTTCTATAAGGCCTGTAATTACGTTACAACTTAAGATTGTTTGTCCGCACTGTCCGCGTCAGGAAATAGTCCCCGACAAAGAATAGATTGCGAAGTATTTAATGACACAACTTTAATGAAATAATTTCAAATAACCATCAACAACAGTTACTGTTTCAGACAATGTTTATCATTATTTCTCGCCCTTTCTCTAACCCTTTCCCTAACTTGAAAAGCAGACGACACTTGCAAACAAAATTCTTGAATAACCAATTTTTGTTCATTTTTTGTCTCGAAAACATAGGTTTTGATCCCTCATTGAAATGAGCTCGACGAGCTCTTTCCAAAGAGGGGCCATAACCTATGTTTTTTTGAGACAAAAAATGAAAAAAATAAAGAAAATTAATTGGCGATTTTTGTGAATAGCGCTGGGCGGTTTTGGTCGTTACGTTGGGTAAGGGTTAAATCTACGATTTTTCTCAGGCGCTTGATGGACCTTGCATTACCATTTTTAATGATTGGTTTTAATAACCGGAAGAGGTTTCAGATCATATAATCAAATCACATACAATAACTTGACTGAGCGGTTTGATTCAAACTGGAAGGAAGTGGTTCGTCCGAATATCCTGACCCACTTCGTTCTTTTTGACGGCAGACATGCCTGGAAAAAATAACCATTTGTTTATATTTTTCAACTTACATAAAATGTCAAATTGAATTATGGCATGAGCCGGGGGACAGTGGGGCCACGGTCCCTCCGTTGGGAAGGTCTACCCCCACCCCCATTGGGCTGCTTCAGTTATTGTAGGTTTGTCGGGAGGATACCACCCCAACCCCCCTCCCCCAATCGATAAGCACCTCGTCGGGAAAATCTTGATCTACCACTTGTATGAGCGCTTTAAAGATGACCAATTAAATGGGGTGTAAACCAAATTTGTCCTAATTGTAATGGCTCAAGCCGGACCGCTAAAATATTCCAACTACGTCATCAAGGCATTGTACCAACCAATTTTGTAATACAACCACTTTTGCAATAACATTTATTACAAAAGTGGTTAACGCGTACCAACCACTTTTGTAATAAAACCACTTTTGTAATAAACTAACCATTATTGTAATAAACTCATTTCGGTGTTAAATCACGGACGTCCATTTTATAGTCGGACATTGGGGTGGGGTTAGGGACTAGTTTACCTAAACATGTTTGTGTGTCGTTCGATGGAATAACGTGTCCATTCACCAGTTAAAACATGGTAGTGACTGTAGAAAGTACGCAACCACTTTTGCAATAAACTTTATTACAAAAGTGGTTATCGCGTACCAACCACTTTTGTAATAAAACCACTTTTGTAATAAACTAACCATTATTGTAATAAACTCATTTCGGTGATAAATCACGGATGTCCATGTTATTGTCGGACATTGGGGTGGGTGAGGGACGAGTTTACTTAAACATGTTTGTGTGTCGTTCAATGGAATAACGTGTGCATTAACCTGTTGAAACTTGGAAGTGACTGAAGAAAGTAAGCAACCACTTCTGCAATAAACTTTATTGTATAATAGGTTAGGTTTGTCATTCAACTTAACCGATGATGTAATAAATTTATTGCATAATAGGTTAGCTTTGCCATCCAACGCACCCGATAATGTAATGAATTTACTGAATAATAGGTTGGGTTTGCCATCCAACGCAACCGATAATGAAATAAATTCATTGCATAATAGGTAAGGTTTGCCATCGTACGCAACCGATAATGTGATAAATTTATTGCATAATAGGTTAGGTTTGCCATCCAACCAAATGATAATGTAATAAACTAACTGCATAATAGGTTGGGTTTGCCATCCAACGCAACTGATAATGTAATAAATTCATTGCATAATAGGTTAGGTTTGCCATTTTACAAAACCGATAATGTAACAAATTTATTGCATAATAGGTTAGGTTTGCCATCCAACCAACTGATAATGTAATAAATTTACTGCATAATAGGTTGGGTTTGCCATCCAACGCAACCGATAATGTAATAAATTCATTGCATAATAGGTTAGGTTTGGCATCTTACGCAACCGATAATGTAATAAATTTATTGCATTTACAGTTATGTTTTCCGTGCAAGACAACCGCTGATGTATTAAATTTATTGCATAATAGGTTAGGTTTTCCAACCAACACAACCGATAATGCAATAAACTTATTGCATAATAGGTTGCATTACATTACCGATTGTAACAATGCTTATCGAGTGGATTATGTGGGTAATTGAGAATCGCGCAGCTCACGATGCATGGTAAAATAGACTGCTGTATTGTTGGGTCAGAAGGGTATGTCTACCACAGCATATGTCTGGCGGTGTAATTCCTATTACATAAAAAAAGAAAAAAAAAGGAAAAACAAGTTACACAAGTTATCAAAATCTGTTTAATAAGTCACTCGAAAAAGACAGGACGTTTACATCAGTTGGACAAAACTTCAGTGTACAGCTGACTGGCTTGCTCGATAAAAATTCCATGCCATCAGGATTGGCACATAAGGAACTTTGTGTTGCCAAATGCGGCAATGAAAGCGTTAATAATAGTAATCTAAATTGGAATAAACATCTTTTTTATATCTGGTCACGGGTTTTGATGCGCTGATACACTGTGCATTCGGGGGTCAATGTCCCATATATAGTAAGATTTTCAATTGGTTGATAGCACATGGAGGGGTCGAGTCAGATTGATCATGACTGGTCACTGTTACTATTCCGCATTAAGCATAGGTTATTTCTTTTCCAGAACGATGAAAGTTCAGACACGATTATTGCAACGGATAAGTTAACCGTTGCGCAGTCCGTCCATGCGACACAAGATCAGGGGCATGCGTAACTTGTTTATGTGTTATGTGGAAGGACGAGATCAGAGTAAATAAATTTTCTTTAACTACTATACATTTGCCAACTGTTATATTGCCAATTGAAACACTCATCCTTCCGGTATGGCAATATAACAATCGGCCCGTTGTCAATTGTTATATTGCCAAATTAGGTTCCTGAAAGTTCAGACTCAGATGTTTGATAAGAAAACAAAAACAAAAACAAAACGGCGAAAGTTTAGATTCAGGTGTCAGAAGTGTTATGATGTGAGCCCCTTTTCACGGTTGCAGAGTCAGACCTGCTATCACATCCCTAAGAGCAGCCGTTTAGTACAGCAGTAGACTAGCCAAAGGCGCCCTCTTGCAATTCAGATGGATCTTGGAAGTCACGTCATGTCACGTGACTGCGGGTGCCCATGTTGTGTTGACATGTAACCAATGCGCGTGGTTATGTTGTGACCTCATTGCCACAGCGATACGAGGTTCGAATGCGCGTGCGCAGCTTGGGTGTATATGGGGACATGTGTTTTGGTCGTCCATTTTGTGTATAGGGGCGCCATCTTGGTTTCTCAAGTGTCACGTGGTTGCCTGGTGACGAAACCTTACCTCTTGGTATAAGATCGAACGTATGTTTTGAGGGTATGTTTGATTCGATGGGAGTATGTTCCGGTAGTATAGAATTACACAAATGAACCCGACTTTCGTGTATTTTAGTGGATTTTACTCTGGTAACCATGTTAATGTTGTAGGTGGGACGTGGAAATGTTCCGGATCCAATGTTAGTACGGAGTGTGTTTTGGAAAAACATGGAATTACCCCAAACAACCGATATTAAGTATAGAATTACCCAAAATAGCTTGACAATGTCTAAAAAACTATCCATGGATGGAAATTTTTCTGAAAATATCGCGTCTTCCAGACACGATGGACGGCAGCAGCAGGGGCAAAGGGGACCAGGAGCTCTGGGGTGAGGCGGCAGAGGCGGCAGAGGCGGCAGGGAACCAGAGGCTCTTGGGGTATGGGCGGCAAGGGGCAGGGACGGTCAGGTAGCAGAAACCGGGAGCCTAGGGGCGCTAGAAGCGGCGGAGGCCCCTCTCCTTCCATTTTCCCTCTGTGTTTATTGTTTAAAAAAATAACAAGAGTTATCTCCATTGAAAGCAGAAAGTGCCTGTATGTAAAATGATTTCCCCTTAGAATCCATTTAATGAGTCCTAGTTAGTGACTCGGTGGATCTAAAAATATCGAAATGAGGCTATGATACATATGATTTTGCACGCATTGAACTCATTTTCATAATCTTCATTTTGAGACATATGATTTTGCGCGCAATGTGCTCATTTTCACAGCATTCATTGTTCCATTTGACGAAAAACGGTATTCAGTGTTTTACGACACTTATATAGTCTGAGTCATTTTGTGTCGGTGGCAGTTTTATGAGTGGAGGAAACCGATGTACCCGAAGAGAACGACCAAGCAGCGACGAGACCCTATAACCTCTTCAACGTCACATAATCCAAGACTGCACTACGCACTGTACATCAGTACTACGCACTGCACAACACAGTCAGGCTAATTAAGGTTAAGACGCGTGCACACAGTCCATCTCAGAACACCGTCAGCTTCCCCCACCCGCTCCAAATGCGAGCATTCGAGGTAAAGTACTTTACCCAAGGTCACTAAGTGTTAATCCAAATCAATCACTGAATGGTCACCCCATCAATAGACTAACCAGGTTCAACGGAGCTTAATTTTAGCGATGTTGGTGGCTGATGCACGTCCACGTGTATTGTGATAATTTACTAACATCAGTCAATAGTGTGTAATAAAATTTCTAATTTTCTAGCCTCATTTGGGGTTAACAGTGTGCGGAAGAATTCAACCCGACCTATAAAAAGGGACAACAAGATCGATAGGAACTACGGGGTTTAAGACAAACTGTGCCCGTGGCAGACATATCAAAAACGACAGACGTCAAACCCAGCTTTCCCCATCCATCCGTGTGCAGTAAGATTTTAGCGCCCAACAAATTTGGGAATAGATTTGACGCTACTTTGTGCTACACCCTCTCCAAACAAACGCACCGTCCGCCTATAAAATGGACGTTCCATCACAAAAATAGGTGTATTACAATAATGGTTAGTTTATTACAAAAGTGGTTTTATTGAAAAAGTGGTTGGTACGCGTTAACCACTTTTGTAATAAATTTTATTGCAAAAGTGGTTGTATTACAAAAGTGGTTGGTACAAGGCATACCTTTGTCGAAGGCGTGGCTTGATGATGCAGTTGAAATATTCTAGTCCAAAAGCTCAACAGTACTTGGGACTTCTTATTAAATTAACATCTTATTAAATTAACGGGTACCGGACTCCGAATTGGTCATGATGGACCCCACCCCCAAAACTCCAAATTCGGAACTACAGACCTAAATTTGTATGCCGACTGTTTGTGTGACATGAGGTCTAAGTTTCAAATCTACTAGTAGTCTTCTAAGAAAGTACACAATACTAACAAGAGTGAATTGATATCTATCGCTTTAACCCTTTACCTAACGTGAAAAGCAGACGACACATTTCAAAACAATTCTTGAATAACTATTTTTTTTCGTTTTTTGTCTCAAAAACATAGGTTATGACCGCTCATTGGAACGAGCTCGACGAGCTCGTTCCAATGAGGTGTCATAACCTATGTTTTTGAGACAAAAAATGAAAAAAATAATAAAAATTAATTGGCGCTTTTTTAGAATAGCGCTGGCCGGTTTTGGCCGTTACGTTGGGTAAGGGGTTAATATAGAATGGTGGATAAAATGTTGTTCACGACAATGATATTCACACCCTGGCTCTATTGTCTTTTCGGGGTATGCAAATAACTTGATATTTTTGAGAGAACAAAAGACCAGGTGTTCAAGTGACGTCACTTGAATACCTCTGGACCACTGAGTATACCTGAGCCCGTGCGTTTTGTTGACTGAACAAAGGACAGGGTGTTTTCTCTCTGAAAGCACACTGATACTGCTTCCAAACAGTACCAACCGATCCCGGATCTGTTCTCCTTGACATGCGTACAATGCTGGTCTTCTTGTGTTATAAGTTTGAGAGTTGTAGAGGATACTTTACTCTTGAGGGACTGTGAGGATTTGGTTAATTAAAAGGACAAGAAGTCGCTAATTTGAAAAAAAATATCGACGCTTTGATTCTGCTTGTGCGTGAGAGAGCATGTGAAACGACACTGTATGCAAAGAGTAAGGCATCAGAAACAACGCACAATTACTTAACCCTTTACCTGACACAAAGAGAAGTCGACACTTGCAAACTCAAAAATTCTTGAATAACTAATTTTTTGCGTCAAAAACATAGCTTATGGCCCCCTCACTGGGACGAGTTTGACGAGCTCGTTCCAATGAGGGGCCATGAGCAATGTTTATGTGACAAAAAATGAAAATATAATGAAAATTGAATAGTGATTTTTTTTGTGAATAACGCTGACCGGTTTAGTCCTTTACGTTGGGTAAATGGTTAATCCTGCCGCTCGGTCACACGTCCCCCGAAAACAGTGTGCATTTTGAGGCATTTGATTTGGTCAACAACAACTAAAGTTATGATCGGGAAACCAAAAAAAAAAATGAATTTCTGACGTTGAAAAAGGGGCAAACTCTAGCAAAAATCGTCGGACCGCACCTCGATTCGAACTTGACCTGTATTTAATGTAGATACACTGGGAGCGCGGTGGCTCATTTGTAGACTGTTGGACTTCTATGCTAGAGGTCCCGAGTTCGATCCCCGTCTGGGACGACCCGCGTGTGTCCTTGGACAAAGCACTTTATCCCGGTTAACTACATAGGGGCACGATGACGCCTTGTACTAAGGCGTACTGCACATCGATGGTGCACATGTCTTCAACCGCTGTAACCCTGCTTGAGTGGAGCTTGAACAGAGTTAGAATGTTGAGAAGCTGACAGTTGCTCGTCGATGCTCGTTGGCTCTCTCCGGCTTCCTCCGCCCGTAAAACTGTCATGGTCATCATTAGCCATTGTGCATAAGTATGTGACCTTAAACAACAATAAATAAAGAAATAAACAAGAGGCCTGAGGGCGCTCACCTGACATGGTAGCCTACATATCAACCCAGAGAATTGATTTCCACAAGTTGCATCTGCTCCTCTTAAGAAAAGCTGAAACCAAATATCCAAATATTCTGACCAGTGGATCTAAAAAAAGATTTTTAAAGAATATTCCTCATATTGAACTAAGTCATAATTCGGGCTCCCACAGGGAGCCCATATATGAACCCAGGGACTTGGCTTTAACAAACCTGAATCTCACACCCCTAAGGATTCTGCACATCAAATATCAAACATTCCGACTGCTGGATCTGAAGAAGAAGATTTTTAAAGAAAATTCCTCATTTTGAACCAAGTTACAATTCGAGCTCCCACAATCAGTCCAAATATGGACCTAGGGACATGGCTTGAACAAACTTGAATCTTACCCCCCTAAGGATGCTGCATAAAAAATATCAAAAGCATTCATCTGCTGGATCTGAAGATTTTTAAAGAAAATTCCTCATTTTGAACTAAGTTGTCATTCAGGCTCCCATAGTGAGCCCAAATATGAACCAAGGGACTTGGCTTGAACAAACTTGAATCTCAGCCCCATAAGGTTGCTCCATGCCAAATATCAAAACGTTCCAACTGCTGAATCTGAAGAAGAAGATTTTTAAAGAAAAATTCCTCATATTGACTAAGTTATAATTTGGGCTCCCACAGGGAGCCCAAATATGGACCCATGGACTTGGCTTTAACACACTTGAATCCCCCCCCCCTCCCCTCCAAGGATGCTACTCACCACATATCAAACCATTCCGACTGCTGGATCTGAAGAAGAAGATTTTTTAAGAAAATTCCTCATTTCGAACAAAGTTACAATTCAAGCTCCCACAGTGAGCCCAAATATGGACTTAGGGACATGGCTTGAACAAACTTGAATCTCACCCCCCTAAGGATGCTGCATACCAAATATCACAAGACTCTGCCTGCTGGATCTTGAGAAGAAGATTTTCAAAGAAATTTGCCTGAAATGCACTAAGTTCGAATTTGGGCTTCTATAGTGAGCCCAAATATGAATCCAGGTGGCCGATTTGAACAAACTGGAATCAGATCCACCCCACAATGTTGCATACTAAATATCAAAAGATTCTGCCTGCAGGATCTGGAGAAGAAGATTTTTGAAGAAATTTGCCTGAAATGCACTAAGTTCGAATTCGAGCTTCTATAGTGAGCCCAAATATGAATCTAGGGAGCCGATTTGAACAAAATAGAATCAGAACCACCCCACAATGTTGCATACTAAATATCAAAAGATTCTGCCTGCTGGATCTGGGGAAGAAGACTTTTTAAGAAATTTGCCTGAAAATCACTAAGTTCAAATTTGGGCTCCTATACTGAGCCCAAATATAAACCCAGGGAGCCGATTTGAACAAACTTGAATCAGATCCACCCCACAATGTTGCATACCCAATATGAAAAGATTCTGCCTGCTGGATCTTGAGAAGAAGATTTTCAAAGAAATTTGCCTGAAATGCACTAAGTTCAAATTTGGGCTCCTATACTGAGCCCAAATATAAACCCAAGGGGCCGATTTGAACACACTTGAATCAGATCCACCCCACAATGTTGCATACCAAATATCAAAAGATTCTGCCAGCTGGATCTGGAGAAGAAGATTTTCAAAGAAATTTTGCCTGAAATGCAGTAAGTTCAAATTTGGGCTCCTATACTGAGCCCAAATATAAACCCAAGGGGCCGATTTGAACAAACTTGAATCAGATCCACCCCACAATGTTGCATACCAAATATCAAAAGATTCTGCCTGCTGGATCTGGAGAAGAAGATTTTTTAAGAAATTTGCCTGAAATGCACTAAGTTCGAAATCGGGCTCCTATACTGAGCCCAAATATGAACCCAGGGGGCCGATTTGAACAAACTTGAATCAGATCCACCCTCCAATGTTGCATACCAAATATCAAAAGATTCTGCCTGCTGGATCTGGAGAAGAAGATTTTTTAATGTTTTTCCCATTGCCTACAGTGTTAAAAAGTGCTGACTCAGCACTTTTTCAAAGTCCCGAAACTGTACCCCATGATAAAACCGATGGCATTTTTTTTTACCAATTCTTTCTGTTGGTCCTAAGGAAGCTTCACACCAAATAAAAATTCTCAGTGCCGTGCAGTTTTGGAGATATGGGCGTTTTAATTTTTTTCTATTTCTAGCTCCTGCGGTTCCCATGGGGCTACGGGGGAAAAAAAATCAGCATAAATTAGGTACTTATGACCCAATAAGCCCTCACATAAAATTTGGTTCAAATCAGCCTCTCGGTTTGGAAAATAGAAATTTTGGGCGGGGCCAAAAATTTTGCCCCTTCCATAACGACGCCAAGTATAGCCCCACAAACTTCTCTTGAACAAATCTGAGTCTACACCTCAAAAGGAAGCTGCACACCAAATATCAAGTCTCTGCTACTGCTGGTTCATGAGAAGAAGATTTTTTAAGATTTCAGCACACTTTTTGGGTGTGGCCCTACCCACGGGCGAGGCAACTTGATTTGAACCAAATCAAATTGCGATGTCATATCAAACTATTATCTCAAATATCAATTAAATTGGTTCAGCGGTTTGGGAGGAGAAGACGCAAACACCATGTTCACGGACGACGGACGACGGACGACGGACGCCGGACGACGGACGACGGACGGTGAGTGATCACTATAGCTCTCCTGACTGAAAGTCAGGTGAGCTAATAAATATGTAGATACACCTACACACTAAATTTTATTTGATTTGGCTAACTATCGCTGAAGTTATCATCGGGAAACCAAAAGAAAAATTAATTTTCGAAGTCGAAAAAGGGGCATAACTCTGGCAAAAATTGTCTGGCCGCATCCCGATTCGAACTTGACCTGCTTTTTTATGTTGATACACGTACATACCATTTGATTTGGCCAACAAAAACTAACGTTATCATCGGGAAACCAAAGTGGGTCAGACGCCCGGACGGACACCGGCTATTTTAATAGTCCCCAGAAAAATTTTGGGAGAATTTACAAAAAGCACACGCAACGGCGTCACACAATTTCTGAATACACGTGGAAGAAATTATTTTACTTTAGTTACAGAATGAATGACCGCCACGAACAACAACTATGCATCAGTAATAAGTGGGCATTATTAGATCAAAGACTTTGCATTATTTTAAATAAAGCACACTTGTGCTTCCAATAAAGCCCACAGCACATATATCGTTAATGAAAATCCAAAATTAAATTGCATCGATGAAAATGCTATAAATAGAACATGTGAAAACAAACTTCACCTTTGTTCTTCTTAGAAAGCAAATCACCACGAAAGAAACATGCAGAAAATGTCATTACAGTTTGTGCTGTCCCGAAAATTTATTCATGTGGTCGATCGAGCTTGCATGACTTTTTTCGAAAAGTCGAAAAATAGCACCCCCAAGTTATTTTATTTTTACCTGAGACGGGAGCTTTAATACAAATGATATATGAAGCATAGGAGTATTTCTGCATAATGACAAATGTGATTTTGGTAAAATGGTCAACTTTTCAGATTAGCGGCTTAGTGTCCCTTTAACCCTTCCCGTATCCGCCTGCGTAATTTACAAATTAAGCAGCCGTGGTGGCTCAGTGGTTATGTATTGAACTGAGAGGTCCACCGTTCGATCCCCGCCAGGGATAATTGCATTGCGTCCTTGGGCCAGGCACTTTATCCCGATTTCCCACGAGGGGGCACGGTGGCACTGTGTAATAAGGCGTACTGCACGTCGATGGTGCACATGTCTTCAACCACTGGTGACCCTGCTTGTGTGGAGTTAGTATGCTGGGGAGTCTGACAGTTGCTCGCCATTGCTAGGTGGTTCTCTAGGGGTAGCCCGGCTTCCTCCACCCATAAAACTGTCCCACACGAGGTAACCATGTATGTCGAAAGTGTCGTTAAACCCCAATAAATAAATAAAGAATAAGCTGAAAAACTATATATTTTTCAAAAGAAATCAAGAAAGCCATATCATCTGACCCCACACTGGAACGAGCTCATCGAGCTCGTTCCAACGAGAGGTCACATGATCAGGGACGTGGCTAGAGGTTCCGATTAGGGGTGTAGTGTAGTGAATTTCCAACTAGGGGAGGGACCGGGAGGGATTAATACTTTGTTTTAAGTCACTCGTGCGCATTTAGTGGAGGCCTAAAATAATTGCACATTTTAGTTAATAATAGACCAAAACAATCTTTTAATCATAAAGGTATTTACCAAACAGCGACCTAATATGGGTGACGTAAATCAACTGTAGCGTTTCATTTATAACAGCTTTACTTGGCAGAATCAATGATGGTTTTCAGAATGTCACTGAGTACATGTGAACTGAGCGTGCATACATGTGCACGTGAAGTACAAGATTGTACTTACAATCACTGATCGGACTATAAATGAAATATTAATTAAAATGTGACATACTTTTTCGAACGCATGTCACAACTACACTAATAAAACGCAGTTGTCGCAAGTGGGAGTAGTCCAAGTTTGCAAATATTTGTTTGGTGTACAGGTAGGTATGGGGACTGGGGTAGGCGGGGAAACTAGCCCCCCCCCCCCCCCTTTCCCCCAAGAAATGACATCCTTATATACATGAAATGCTTAAAGTTGGCTCATGTACTCTCATCCTCATATTTCCCTTCCACTTTCTGGGAACTGAATCCTTCCAAACGTACCGAGAATGATCCAATTGATAAGAAAAGTTAATTTTTTTTGCAAGCACGAGATTAAATGAAGTGTGTGGGTGTGTGTGTGTGTAGGGTGGGGGGGGGGGGGTAACAAATATTTTTCTGCCGCCATTGGCAGCCGAAATTATCTCCCCCCCCCCCCCCCCCCCACCCCCACACACACACACTTCATTTGACTTGGTCACGCCCCTGTTTGATGTGGTACGCCCTACAAAAAAAACTGTTTACGGCTTCAGGGTCTAAGTTTGGACTAAATGTGGTGGTAGAATTCTGTACGAGCTTAGCATTTGACTTTTTTCAGTTACGTTAACTGAAGGTATTGATGCATTTACAACTTGGATTATTTTAAAAATTGGTTGAAATAAACCAGGGATTGATGTAAAACAAAGAATTTATGAACAAAGGCCCAAAGTTAAAATTTATAAAAGTCAAATGGATTTAAGTCTTTAGCTGCTATTGAGAAATTTAATAAATTAATTCGCAGCAGTGGCGTACAATGGAGCCTGGCGGGGGCGTCCCCCCCCCCCCCCCAAAAAAAAAAAAAAAATCCGAATTTCTACGATCTCCATGGAGCGTCAACTAAAGAAATTACTGATGCCATACCACGATTGACTTTCATTCGAGTCTGAAGATAGCGACATTTGAAACATACTGTTCAAAATGTATCCGTAGGGAGCCCCATGCCTGAAACTTTGAAAGCATATACCCCCCCCCCCCCCGCCTAACCAATGCCATAAAGACGCCACCTTGATACATCCCCCATCCCCACCCCACCCCCAACCCGCGCTCAAAACTTCGATCTCCATAATATGAATACGACAAAAAATGCTTGGAATCCATCTACCCACCCCTACCTCCCCCTCCCATCAAAAAGGTCCATACACGCTAAAAACTAAAGTGTTAAAAACTACACTTGAAGTGCTGTATTTAACACTTACCAAGTGCTGAACTGGCACTTTGTTCAAGTGTAGATATCCCAGAACTTGACAGGTGTTACAATAATACCACTTGACAAGTGTAATGTCGCGACACTTAAAAGGAAACATCGCAGATGACGCGGATCAGGCTCGAACTCTCGAGCCTGATCCGCGTCATCTGCGTTGTGTCCTTTTAATTATGTACCCACCAAGCGCAAATCAAATTATGGACGATTCGGGAAGAACCACCAATGCTAGACACATGGGAAGTGCCATCCATTCAAGTTTCAGATGTCTGACGATTGTAATGTCTAAGTGCTTAAAGCATTGCACTTTGAGTGTTAAAATCAAACCCTAAGAGTTAGAATGGGTTTAACACCTTGAAAGTGTCATTTTAACACTTTACTTTTTAGTGTGTATGCCTTCCTAGATTCTCAGCTACGCGACTGCTTTGCAGGAAAGACTTAGTCTCAGTTTTTCAAAGTCACCTCGTGCCACTAGAGTGGATACTAAAAAGTTAAGACTGTTTTCTTCCATAGATTCGATTGGTAGAAATATAATAAGAGATAACAACCATAAATATATCAAGTCAATAGAATTTATTACATCACTGATGACGCAGTAACACTAAGAGATAGCTTCATCTATCAAACCTGTTTACTGACTTGAACTACATTTAGAAGTACCCAATTCAGATTTCACCCCATGATAAATTCGGCAAACAAATGAATAATCTTGAGAAGGATATAAAAGTTAAAGTTTATTGCTCCATTTTGAAGCACTTCTGACGCGACAAAAGTATTTCGTTTTTACTTCTTTTCATGTACGGAAGTAGAATGACGTGTATGGATTTGGGCTTAGTAGGAGAAGGGGCTGAAGCATAGATATCGGATAGAACACTCCGATATCTATGGACTGAAGTAGTTACTGACTTACCTGCAATTAGGGTAGTGCACTCGCCACGATATAGCCTTAGCTGCCGATGTGGCGTTAAGCACCAATAAATAAATAAATAAATAAATAAATAAATAAATAAATAAATAAATAGGGTAGGTAGTGTGTGATACCCATGCAGTCTGAACTTTGAGTATCTACTTTGTTAGGATATATTTTTCAGATGTCTCCCCCTATTACTGTTCAATAATGCATCTAATTAACCTAAATGACGTCACAAAGAGTGATAATTCATATATTCTCAGGATACTATAATTCAACACACATCTCTGAAATCTGAGAGGAGAACAAAAAGAACCAAAACAAACACACTGTGAAAGTGAAATGGACACAACCGTTACTCATTGCTAGTTCCTTAGTCGACATTCCTTATAAACCGATTCTATCGGTTGATAACTAATGTTGAATAAGGAACTGGCAATAAGGAATCGTTGTCAAGTCCCAAAAAGTGAAATGGAAGTAGGAATATGCACACCTATTATTTCCTTTCCTTTTAATTTACAAAGCCCAGTCTTTGCTTTTTATGAAAGAATGTCTTGCAAGGGTTTTACTCCAACGGAAAATATAACAATTTGAAATTGAATAAGGCGGGGGCGCGGTGGCTCAGTTGGTAGAGGTGCAGACTACAAGCCGAGAGGTCCTCGGTTCGAATCCCCACTGCGGCAACAGCGTTGTGTCCTTGGGCAAGACACTTCATCCCAATTGCCCACGTGGGGGCACGGTGGCGTTGTGTGCTAAGGCGTACTGCACGTCGATGGTGCACGTGTCTTCAACCAACGCTAACCCTGCTTGGGTGGAGTTAGTATGTTGGGGAGCTGACAGTTGCTCGCCGTTGCCCAGTGGTCCTCTCCGGGTACTCCGACTTCCTCCACCCCTAAAACTGTCGTGGTCATGATTAGCCATTGGGCAGAAATATACATTATTGTAAAGGATTTATCATGAACGTTAAGAATTGATGTACGTGTATTCCCAAAATAAACATTGTTTTTCAACATCTTGACTGTAACTGTTCTCTCTATAGAGTGTTGCAATAAATTCTGAGCTTCTCACAACTCTGATCTTTCGGGGGGGGGGGGGGGGGATGGGGGGGTTAAATAGTTACTCATGTCGCTCCCCTTCCAAATATGTTTTCCCGTCGTGACATTTTTTTCTGATTTGGAGTCTTATCGACTCGCTTTTTCTCGCAAGCATGACTATCCTACACTCGCACTCATGTCCTTCACACAGGTCGGTCATACAAATGGAGGCCCATGGTTCTCGACTCAGTTCCTGCTGGCGACTGCTAAATGTATTTATCTATCTAAGTAGTATGTAATGTGGTTTTCAGGGGCTATTGGCAGGACCCCGGTGCAGGACCCCAGAAGTGACGTCATGTCACGTGACGTAGTGGCGCCATGTTGTATTGTCATGGTAACCCGCGTGAGCGGCCATGTTATGTCATCTCATAGAGATACGTGGTGTTAGTGCGCATGCACAGCGCGTGTTGTTAGAGTGATACGTATTTCCGTCGTCCATTTTGTATACTGGAAGCCGCCATCTTGGTTTCTATGGTAGCACGTGATTGCTATGTTACCTAAACCCTTCTTACAGGACAGGGGTATGTTCGGAGGGTATGTTGGATTGAATCGGAGTAAATCAAATTACCACAAACAACACGACAAGTTTTACTATTTCGAATTCTTTCAGAATTTTCTGCTTCTATCTATATATGCAAAAGTTTTCGTCTACCAGACCATGTTCCTTTGCCCTGGAGTATACTCCAGTAGCGTAGAAGAGCCTATCAACTGGAACAGCTTTGCTTATTATTACTATATTTACCTATTCTGGTCTATTCTTGTTAGTTCTGACTCTATTCCAAGTGCTCTTGTTTCATTTATCTAGGTCATTTATATAAATTATAACTAACCAATCAGATTGCTTAATTTCCCATAATCTGTATGCAGAGTTATCTCCCTTCTGTATGTCAAAAGCAACCCCAAAGCCAGTAAGCTATCGAGCAGTTACTGAAAAGTTATTGCTCGAACGACTCAAATCCCATCGAACAATTGAGCCATAGAGTAATTGCTCGTTCGAGTGACTCGCACGTACGACTCTTCGACTCATTTCAGAAAAAGGTGTTCTAGGACCTGAAAGGGATTTTGTAAGTAGGGCTTTTTCCCAAATAAGCCAAAGAGCCAAGACAGTAATTGCTCCATGAGCAATTGCTCGAATGACTCGAAGCTCATCGAGCAAATGAGCCTTAGAGCAATTGCTCGATCGAGTGACTCGACATACTGCTCGAACGACTCGAAGTCCATCGAGCAAATGAACTTTAGAGTAATTGCTCATTCGAATGACTCCTTGAACGACTCTTCGACTCATGTCAGAAAAAGGGATTTTAGGGCCTAAAAGGGATTCTGTAAGTAGGGCTTTTTCCCTAATAAGCCAAAGAGCCAAGAGAGTAATTGCTCGACCGAGTGACTCGACATACTGCTCGAATGACTCGAATCCCATCGAGCAAATGAGCTAACGAGCAATTGCTCGTTCGAGTGACTCGACATACGACTCTTAGCCTCATTTCAGAAAAAAGGGGTGCCGAAGGCCATATGTTTTCCAAAAAGGGCTTCTCCAGAAGGCACCCCAATTTCGGCACCCCTTTTTGGAAAACATATGGCCTTCGGCACCCCTTTTTGTCCCTGAAAACCACATTACATACTACTTATCTATAAATAAATTTTTAAGAACTTTTGGGCCTTTTAACTTTAATGTTGACCGACAAATATTTCAACCACATCATAATTCATTTCTCCGTGATGGAGTTGGAATATTTTATGTTCCAATAAGAGTAAAATCCTCGCCCGCTGACTGGATGAGAGCTGGCGTAGTTTATTTTATGTTTACGGCTCCAGTAGCAAATGTTACCGTCTGAAGTCACAACACGAAATATTTGAAATGACGTCATCCGTTTCGTAACTGTTTCATCAACGGAGTGACTAGCAAGCCGCTTAATTGTTCTGGATTTTTCACACGTGTTGCGGTCAGTGCTCCGAACGAAACTTGTGTTGTTTAAATTACAAACAAATTTACGATTTGAACTAAGATGGAATGAGTTTATCTGATATATTGATTATTTATTCACTGCTGTCGTGAGGTACACGAGAGGTTTATTTACCAAACTTGTGATCGTTAAAAGTTGCCTTGAACAAGGCAACTTTTAACGATCACAAGTTCAGTGAATAAGCCTCTCGTGTTTCACGATGCAGGTTTTGGGCTGTGGTAGAGTCGTATTGGAACATATAATGTTATTGATATAAATTGACGGTAACATGGTCTGAGATTTGCGGCCCGGGGTGTATGTTCAACCGAGACGCTTCGCGTCTCGTTTGAATATAAGCTCTGAGCTGCACACCTCAGACCATGTTGTCGTCACTTTATCACAATAACTTATAATTCGTCGGTACTTGAGTCAGCAAAGTCGCGCCAAATCAGGTTTACACCTCCAATCGACAATCTCCAAGACGACTGTGTCTGTAAACGGAGCTGTCGGACCACAATAACCATTACCTGAAGTAAAAAACTCCTAATTGTGGATCACAGACATATGTTCCAATAAGACTAGAATCCTCGCCGTCTGACTTGAGGAGAACTTTGCTTAGTTTTTTTTCTATGTTTACGGCCCCGTTGGCATATGTTACCGCCTGACGTCATCAAGCGAAAAGAAAGAGGACAACAGTTGGAGGAAATTCAAAATGCATACTGCCTATAAAATCGTATTTTTCTGGGCCAATGATCATTCTATTCTACTCACAACCCACTTGTAAGTTCATAATTTGCACTGAGATGGGGGAACCTCGACCTTTATCTTAGGTATTGATTTTTTGTTGTCCAGTGACAGCGTGGGAACACGAGATGTTTGTTTACTAAATTTGTTATAGTTAAAATTGCCCTGTTCATTCAAGTTGCCCTATTCATTTCATAAATGTGGGTTTTGGGCTATGGGCAGGGGTATGGGTCTTATTAAAACATATACCGTATTGTGATGAATTGACGGTAACACGGTCTGAGATTTGCGGCTCGGAGCGTATGTTCAATCTCGATGCTTCACAATAATTCTAGTATGTCCTCCATTGCCCGACATCATGTAATCAATCAATCAGCCAACCAGTCGATCAATCAATAAGCACTGCAGAATAACCGATGTACAGTCTTGAAGAGCGTGTAATCAGTATAAATTTAACCACTTACACAATGTTACGACCAAAACCAGCCAGCACTACACTCAAAAATCACAATTCAATTTTCATTATTTTTTTTCATTTTCGTCTCAAAAAGATAGCTTATTCCCCCTCATTGGAACGAGCACAGCAAGATCGTTCCCATGAGGGACCATAAACTATGTTTTTGATGCCACAAAAATGAAAGAAATAGTTATTCAAGAATTTTGTTTGCAAGTGTTGTCTGCTTTAGGTGTTGAGCAAAGGGTTAAAGGCCATTAACCATGTGACTAACGAATCGGACACATCCACAAACGTAATTTACAAATTGAGCAGTTGGGGAAAAAGTCTTTTTTCAAAAAAAAAAAATTCAACTAAACCATGTCATATGACCCCCTCAATGGAACGACCTGATCAACATCTTGATCGATCCAAAAAGTAGCTAGAAAGTGTTTTAGCACACTAAAACATATGTCTCCCCTTCCTTTCTATTTTATGCAACATGAAGGTCATGATTACATGTGACATGCGGGCTAATTGCGATACATCCACATGTAAAATATCCAAGTCCTAGGTCAAAAAACAAAAAAGTTCTGGTCTGGATAATTATTCCCTATTTGAAGTACATAAATTTGACCTTAAGGTCAGAGGTCAAGGTCACATGAAGGTAATCGAGGTAGACGACATGCGGTCTCGTGGTGACACATCCACATGTCAAATAACCAAGTCGTAGGTCAAAAAACAAAAAAAATTCTGGTCTGGACAATTACTCCCTATTTGAAGTACATAAATTTGACCTTGAGGTCAAGGTCACATGAAGGTCACAATGGTATGCGACAAACCGGCTCATGGTTATTCATCCACGTGCCAAATATCTAAGGCCTGACTCAAAAAGACAAACAAGTTTTGGTCCGGACAAAGTTTCCTTGAAAAAAGCACAAATCTGACCTTCAGATCAAAGGTCAAGGTCACATGAAGGTCACAATGGTACGCTACACACCGGCTCATGGTGATACATCCACATGCCAAATATCTAAAGCCTGACTCGAAATACAAAAAAGTCCTGGTCCAGTTTCCCTTAAAAAAGCGCATAAATCTGACCTTCAGGTCAAAGGTCAAGGTCACATGAAGGTCACTATGGTACACTGCACACCGGTTCATGGTGATACATCCACATGCCAAAAGTTTTGGTCCGGACAAAGTTTCCTTGAAAAAAGCACAAATCTGACCTTCAGATCAAAGGTCAAGGTCACATGAAGGTCACAATGGTACGCTACACACCGGCTCATTGTGATACATCCACATGCCAAATATCTAAAGCCTGACTCGAAATTCAAACAAGTTCTGGTCCAGATAGTTTCCCTTAAAAAAGCGCATAAATCTGACCTTCAGGTCAAAGGTCAAGGTCACATGAAGGTCACTATGGTACACTGCACACCAGTTCATGGTGATACATCCACATGCCAAGTATCTAAGGCGTAGGTCAAAAGATAAAAAGGTTATGGCCCGGACAAAGTTTGTGTGATGTTTCCCTTAAAAAACACATAAATCTGACCTTCAGGTCAAAGGTCAACGTCACATGAAGGTCACTATGGTACACTGCACACCGGCTCATGGTGATACATCCACATGCCAAGTATCTAAGGTGTAGGTCAAAAGACAAAAAAGTTATGGCCCGGACAAAATTTGTGTGAGAAGAAGAAGAAGAAGAAGAAGAAGAAGAAGAAGAATATGCACTAAAACAATATGTCTCCCTTCTGGGAAGGGGAGACATAATTGATCGATTAACCGTTACTTTTGAACTACTGTATTATATGGGTCAACAAAGGAACAAACTTGCTCCAAAACAGGCAGACATTGTCACACTGACTCACATCAATTATATGAGACAGAGTATAGCATGCAAGTTACGGGATGACACACTTGTTTACTTTCATGATCATCATACTGTATCAGTAGCTGGAAATGAGCATTATTAACCCTTTACCCATTGCGGGTAGCAGACGATACTTGCAAGCAACATAAATTCATGAATTACTAAAAAAATTCAATTTTTGTCTCGAAAACATAGCTTATGACCCCTCATTGGAACGAGCTCGTTCGAATGAAGGGTCATAAGCTATGTTTTTGAGACAAAAATTGAAAACATAATAAATTTGAATGGAGATTTTTGTATATAGGCCTAGTCAGTTTTGTTTGTTACTTTGGGAAAAGGGTTCATGCTGTACATCATCAACGGTATGGCAGTTATTCAGATATCTGTTTGGAAAAGTGACTAATCGGTTAACCAAGATTAATCCACGTGATTAATCGATCACGAAAACCTCTTAACCGTTTCAGCTCTAGTTAGTAAAGCAGGTTCAGTGCAGCAAAGGTTATAATAGTCATCGACTCATCGGAAATAAGATTCCTCAGTTTCATGACTTTCATCAATGCAGTCTGGCTTGTCTTTACTACAGGATCATCAGAGAAGCGACCCGGGAAATGTTCAGCAGTTTCAATCGCTTCTTTGCATAACTGACAGGTTGAGGGCGTGTTTTTGTAAACAGTGGCAGCCTTTTCTTGTAGAAGGTAAGTTCCAGTAAGTATCTAGGAAATCTCGACCAATTCGTGTGAGTGTGTCATGATCAGATCGCGATTAGATCGGGATCTGATAAGAGAAAGAGCCCATATACCGGCGACAGTACAAAACATTCGTACTTAAGGTGCTATATCAGTAAAAGGAAATTTAGTTTGAAAATAGGTGCCGTCAGTAGCTAAAACAAAATGTTATAATTTTTCATTTTTTTTTAAGGGGGGGGGGGAGGGGGGGGGGGGCTGTTCAGAACTGCGAGGCATTGTTCATAAAACCGGATAGACAGCAAAGACATGGCAAATTATTATTTTGTTCATGTTTTTGATATCGAAAATAATCTATCACCTATTTTCAAGCTAACTTTCCATTACTTATATAGCACTTCAAGTAATTAAAATGTACATATATTATGCACTGGCTATTCGGCTTCCGAGGGGCGCGGTGGCTCAGTTGGTAGAGGTGCAGGCTGCAAGCCGAGAGGTCCTCGGTTCGAATCCCACCTGCGGCAACCGCGTTGTGTCCTTGGGCAAGACACTTCACCCCGATTGCCTACATGGGGGCACGATGACGCTGTGTACTGAGGCGTACTGCACGTCGATGGTGCGCATGTCTTCAACCAATCTAACCCTGCCTGTGCTGCGGTGCAGAGTTCAGAGTTCCGATGTTGGAGAGCTGACAGCTGCTCGTCGTTGCTCGGTGGTTCTCTCCGGGTACTCCGGCTTCCTCCACCCGTAAAACTGTCACGGTCACGATTAGCCATTGTGCATAAGTATGTGACCTTAAACACCAATAAATAAATAATAAATAAATATAATTCGGCTTCCGTGTATCAGGGGTGGCGTCAGAACTTCCCAGACAGGGGGGGGGGGGCGAGCGCGGGCTAGGGTATTCCCCGACAAGCACACTATAAAGCAGGAAGTTACCCCAAAGGGGGAGGGGGAAGGGGCTTACACACTCCGACGAAGAAGGCTGTTGCTTCCCTGACACCACCTTGCCATGCAGTAATGTGAGGTTTGCATTGACCTAGTTGCTGCATTATAACAGTAGCCTTCAAATTCATAATAATGGGAGGAATTATTTATAGAATCCAGTACAAAGGAATAAAAGTAAACATATTTCACCTTCGCCTGATCCTTGTATAATCCGGGAATCGGTACGAGGGATGAGAAAACAAAAACAAATCGATAATTTATACCGCTGACTCATGAAATGGCCATAAATTTACACTTATCAGATGGTCACGCCGGTTAAAAATACACTTTACAGTTTGATTTTATCTTTCTGCTTCTTAAATCCTTTAACCCTTCACCTAACATGAAAAACAGACGACACTGAGAATCAGATTTAATGAATAACTATTTTTTTTATTTTTTGCGTCTGAAGCATAGCTTATGACCCCTCACTGGAACGAGCTCAATGAGCTCGTTCCAATAAGGAGTCATAAGCTATGTTTTTGAGGCAAAAACTGAAAAAAATATGAAAATTGAAGGGCAATTTTTGTGAATAATGCTGGCCGGTTTTGGCCGTTACGTATGGTAAAGGGTTAACTCATCTCTGTCCACAAACTTATAATTCCCGAACAATAACACCATATACACTGATGTCGAAATGTAAAAATACCAACCTGCATTTTTCCCATAATGCAACTATGAATTTAACCAATTCAATTTTGTTTGAAGAGTCAAATGAACCCATTCAAAGAAGAAGATTTTGTTAATTCATATTTGAATTATGGAGAACAATTTGCTTCTTAAATATCTGTATTTCACATCAGGTTGCACGAGGTAAAATTGATCGTATGATAAAGAATAACGTCAAGGGCGCCGGAAACATCCGAGTACAAGGGCCGCAGGGTATCAAAATGGCACTCGACTCTGGGTATGAGTTTAGACGGAAGATTACAATGTATCGTAAATTGTTAAGCGACACTCAACAGTATATATATATATAAACACACGCACAAACTATCAAGAGAAACATGGATTGAACGACTTTATTCATACAGACCAAAAAGTCTCAACACACCTTCCAGTAATTCTTGATTCCTGAGAGTTTTCGAAGGGTATGTAAACGCGCGCAAAAGTTGGAGTGAGGGAAACTTGGACATTTCTCCGGAAGCAGTTCAATGCACAGAACAAATTTTCGAGAGGTTTACCTTCATATTCTCACCAATAGTAGTTTGAGCATGTGTTGTTTTTTATTTTTTTATACATTTTTTCGAGGGGGTGGGGGGGGGGGGGGGCTATGTGTGTCATGTTGCAGGAAGAAATGTATGATCGGAGACAGACTAAGGAACGATTGTGTGATTCAACAAACGCACGAACAGACAGTTGGTGTTATGGGCATGACTCTTTTCTGTGTGTCGAAGACACTGTTAAAGATAAGCAATACACTGAAACGTTTGCTTGGGCAAGGCACTTAACCGCGATTGTCCACATGGGGACACGATAACGCCGTGTACTAAGGCGTACTGCACGTCGATGGCGCGCATGTCTTCAACCAATCTAACCCTGCCTATGCTGTAGTTATTTATTTATTTATTGTTGCTTAACGCCACATCAGCAGCCAAGGCTATATCGTGGCGATAAAAGTATAGTTATAAAAAGACCATTATCCACCATGAAATAATTTAAAAAAAAGGAGTCGACGAAATATGAAATGTGAAGTATAAAAACTAAGGAATGTGAAACATAATGCGAATGTTGTATAAACAATGCTGTATAAATCAACCTGTGATATTGATATGGATTTTAAAAGAATAAAAACAATTTTAAAATTGATCAAAAAGGTTGATTATTTTCAAAAATGAGATTATTTTATGCGGGCTTGTCAATTAAAATAAATCTCTTAGAAATCCGACTGTAACGTATTGCCCTCTAACATGATTAAAATCTGTACAATATAAAAGAATGTGTTCGACTGACAACACCTGCTGACAAGGAACACACTCTGGTCGCATTTTACCCTCTAACAAAAAGGAATGTGTAAGTCGTGTGTGACCAATATGACATCGTGTCAGAATAACATGATCTTTTCTACACAGGTTACTAGATGGGTAGGGAGCAGAAATAGTTGGTCGGAAGCGATGAAACTTGTTATTAGTTGCCCCATCCCATTCCGCCTGCCACATAGATTTGATGTAGCTACTAATATGTGGTTTGAAATCACTGAAAGGGATGTTAAAATCAGTGAGAGGCTTTGTTAAAGCCTGTTTTGCTGCACTGTCTGCCCTGGTGTTACCAGCGATACCTACATGTCCGGGTAACCAGCAAAACACGATATCATATTGGTCAGACATGAGAGTTGTTAACTTCTCACGAAGTTCCAAAACTAGAGGTTCTTCAACCTGGGTTGAGTAAAGCAAGTAAAGAGGAAAGAGAGTCGGAAAAAATAATCGACTTCTTTTCCTGAGCATTCTCGATATGTTCAAGAGCGAGTTGTAAAGCTTTAACTTCAGCAGTGAAAATAGAAATCTGATTCGGTATTCTGATTGAGGTGACATGATCACCAGTAACAGCAGCTGATGATACTTTGTCACCATCCTTAGATCCATCCGTATAGATCCGTGTATATGTACCATACTTGGACTTTATTTCGGCATATTTTTGTTTGAACTGCAAGGAATTGGTATCAGATTTTTTGGTAGAAGCAAGGTCCAAAATAACTGTAGGTTTTTTAAGATGCCAAGGAGGAATATGTGTTTTACGATTTTCTTTTATTGTATGTGGTTCAATTTTGGTGGACGCCATGTGGGGTTTAATTCTAATTCCCAAATGGAGGAATATGTTTCTGGTGGCGGTTAAAGAAATCAACATTTTGAGGGTCTGCAACACAATTATAAGCAGTATTTGAAGGATTGGCCAAAAGTTTAGACACATATTGGAGAGACAATTTAATTCTGCGCTTCTCAAGAGAAGGTTCCTCTGCTTCAATAAGCATCGAGTCTATAGAGGATGTTCGAAAAGCCCCTAGACTAATTCTAATACCACTATTATGAATTGCATCAAGTGGTTTGAGATATGATTTCCTTGCAGAACCGCAAACTACATAACCGTAATCTAATTTTGACCGAACAAGTGATCTATACAGATGGAGCAAAGTTTTTTAGTCAGCACCCCAATCGGCGCTACCAACAACTTTCAGTAGGTTCAGAGCTTTCTTACATTTAACTTTTAGTTGTTTTATGTGGGAAGTGAAATTCAGTTTGTTGTCAAACAACAAACCTAAGAATTTCACTTCCTTAACAACTTTAATAGGACTCCCATCAATTTTAACTCCGGATCGAGGTGATGTCTCCGAAGTTTACAAAAATGAACACAATTCGTTTTTGACTTGGAAAATTTAAAACCATTTTCTGTGGCCCATTTTTTAATCCTATTCAAACACAGCTGAAGTTTGCGCTCGATAGCATTCATATTTTTACTGCTATAACAGATTAAAACATCATCGACATAGAATGAAGAATCTACCATATTCTCAATTGCATCGATGATACTATTAATTTTAACCGAAAACAGGGTAACGGATAAAATACTACCCTGAGGAACCCCTAATTCCTGCTCGTGAGGATCAGATAACGTTGACCCAACACGAACCTGAAACTGGCGGTCCTTTAAAAAGTTTTCAATAAAAAGAGGCATACGCCCTCTCAACCCCATGTTAAAAAGATCTTTTAAAATCCCATACGTCCACGTTGTATCATATGCCTTCTCTAGATCAAAGAAGATGGCGACCACATGTTCTTTTCTAGCAAAGGCATTTCTAATAAACGTTTCAAGTCTGACCAAATGACCCACTTCTCTGGTTTCTGAAACCACACTGAACACCCGCAAGCAGATTGTTCGATTCCAGAAACCAGATAAGTCGGTCATTGATCATCCTCTCCATGGTTTTGCACAGACAACTGGTTAAGGCAATAGGTCTGTAATTACTAGGGTTGCTGTGATCTTTATCAGGCTTAGGAATAGGAATTATAATTGCTTTACGCCAGGATGGTGGAAACTAGCCAGTCACCCAAATGCCATTAAAAATTGATAATAAAAGTTCTAGTGATGTTTGTGGCAGATGCTTTAAAAGTTTGTAATGTTTGTCATCGGGACCAGTGGCAGTATCCTTTGCTCTATGCAAAGAGTTACGAAACTCTTCCATAGAGAAAGGTTCATTGTAATCCTCTAAATTGTTGGAGGCAAATTTGATCTTTTGTTTTTCTTGTTGTTTTTTAATTTTTAGAAATTCAGGATTACAATTTTCAGACGACGAATGTTTCGAAAATGTGGAGGCCAAAGTGTTTGAAATTTCTGTTTAAGATGTAATTAAGGTGTTGTTTTCCTTCAGGTGTTGTACAGTTGATTTTGTTTCTTTTCCTTTAATCTTTTTAATCATTCTCCAAATTTTAGTGATGGGAGTGTTTTGGTTAATCTTAGAAACGTAAGATTCCCAAGTACTTTTCTTTTTTGGTTTTAAAAGTCGTCTTGTTTTTGCCCGATTTATACGAAGTTTGTCTAAATTATATGTGGTTGGTGACTTGTTAAATTCCCTTTCAGCTTTCTTTCGATCCTTTATAGCCTTTTTATATTCATTATCAAATCATGGTTTGGTGAAACGTTTTGGATTTCCAGAGGTTTTAGGGATGACTGTGTTTGCAATGTCAAGCAGCTCATTAGTAAAATGTTCTATTTAGTCAGCAATATCTTGAAATTTTTCCCGTGTGAGGCGTCCAGAACAAAGCGATGAAAAAGTGTCCCAGTCAGCCTTTTTAAAGTTCCACTGGGGCACTCTCTCATCGCCCGCCGGAACTACACTCTCCAACACAATTGGAAAGTGATCACTCCCGCACAAGTCATCTTCTGCCTTCCAAGAAAAATCGAGAAAGAGAGAAGGGCATGCAATTGAAAGATCAATTGATGTATACGAACCAGATGCGGGGGGTGCAGATAAGTGTCTGAACCATCATTAAACAAACACAGATCATATTTTGTAATGAACTCTTCTACAGTTTTACCTTTTACGTCTTCTTGACTGCAGGAAGCTCCCCAAAGAGGGCTATGTGCATTAAAATCACCCAACAAAATGTATGGAGTTGGGAGCTGTTGGACCAGCAGCTCAAGATCATTCAGTTGTAGGGCTTCACTTGGTGAAACGTAAATTGAACAAAGTGTAACTGTTTTGTCTAAAGTTAGGCGTACCGCCACAGCCTGTAAATTTGTATTCAAAGGTACAGAACTGTGAATGATATCGTCTCTAACCAAAACAGATGTTCCACGAATATGAAGGTCATTATCATCCGCCCAGGCATTATACTGTGTATAATGCTTAAAGGTTGAATGATCTTGAGCCTCGGGTTTCTTTAAAAGAGTTTCCTGCATGCAAAAAGCAGCAGGTTTATACTTTTGGTTTAATAGACCGAGTTCATTAAAATTCGCTCTAAAACCTCGACAATTCCACTGTATAATATTTTGTTTGGGTGCATTATCCATGTTTGAGAGGTGATTTGGATGGTGGACGTATGGGCGAAATTGCCCTCGTGTTTTTCTTAGGTGTTTTACGTGGGTATTTATTCTGAGAATAGTTCGAGCGTGAGTGCCCGAACGTTTCGTCGATGCGCTCACCGACATCCATTTCTTCAAGACCCTCAAACCTGTTGCGGGTAATTGGGTCTTGAAGAGCTTCAGGTATTCTGTCTGATAATTGTTTCGCTTTTTCCAGTTTCTTTTTGGCGTTTTCCTGGTTTCTTCTCTGACTCTAAGAGGTTGGTTGTCAGGTTTTGATTTCGGTTTACTTTGGTCATTTTTCTCTTCTGATTTTGCGTCTTTCTCTTTTTTCTCGTCTGGGTTGGGTTTATTTTGTTCTTTCTTCTGATTTGTTTTCAGTTCTTCTGCTGTTGATTGTGAGGTTGATGGTGTTTGAGTCGACTTTGGTTCTCGTGGATTTCTATGTTCTATTGTAAAGGCCTCAAGCAAAGATGGAATTGTGCCCATGAGCCATGTATATTGTGTCTGGCATTCTGTAGATTTTGTTGATATTTTTTATGTACTATTTTAGCATATGATGGAATTGATGCATTCAAGCCAGGCATTGATGTAACAATTTCTCTGGCTTCCCGAAAACTGATTTGTTTTTCACATTTTATTTTTTGAATAGCTTTTTCTTTTTTCTAGACAGGGCAATCTTTGGAAGAGGACATGTGATTGCCCTGACAGTTCACGCATTTTATTGGATTGTTACATGGCTCTTGATGTTGCTGGCCGCACCTGAAGCATATCGTTTGTCCTCGACAATTATTTTGACCGTGTCCATATTTTTGACACTTGAAGCATCGAAGTGGATTTGGGATGTACAAATCCACTTTGATGTTCATATAAACAACTTTTTATAGATTTTGGTGGTTGTGCTGTATTAAATGTGAAAATATAAGTATTGGTTGGTATTAGATTGCCATCTTTTTTGATCTCTATTCTTTTAACTAGGCTCACTCCCTGCGATTTTAATTCAATCTGTATTTCAGTTTCAGGAATGCCAGACAGTTCCCGTGTTCTTACAACACCTTTGCTAGTGTTAAGTGTTTTATGAGCAAAGGTGTTTACTTCTATATTGACTAGTTTATTCATTTTCAGTAAATTGAGGGCCTGCATTTCCCTTCTGCATTCAACCAGTAGTGCACCCGATCTTAACTTTTTAACATTCTCAACATCACCAGCTATTCCCTTAATGACTTTTTCTAAGGCAAACGGATTTATATCTATTGCCTTGTTATCCCCATCTGCAGAAATAATTATGAATTTTGGCCAGCTTTGTGTGAGTTTCGCAGTTCTAAAATCAGAGTCAGAATCAGAGTCCGTTAAGTCGAGTTCATAAGTTCTTTTTTTTTTTGTTTTGTTTTTTTTGTGGAATTTGGGTAGCCATATTAATATTATTGAAAATTCTACTGCTCATGACTTCCACCCTTACTCCGAGCCCAACCTGGGGGGTTATGTCGCGGATATCCAGCGAACAGCACCAGAAGTACATAAGCAGTATACTCCCCCAGCATTGATGCTAACGCATATCGCTGGAGGATTGACCCGTCGAATGTTTATGGGAAGTGCCAGGTCGTGGCAGCCATTCAACCAACCATTTCATTAAAAACGAGTACATCAAGAACTACTACTGATGTTCAACGCAGACAGCGCAACAAAACGAAAGCTGTTAAACAAGAATTACGATCATTAAAAGTCTGTATATGGTAGTAGTGATAAAATCCAAATAAAAGAAATGACTGGTAGAATGACCACGCAATGCCCCCCCCCCCCCCCCCCCCCCCCGACGTGACACCCGATATTTTTGGGGTTGCGGGCTCCCGACTGGTCAGAACGAGCCATCCAACCATCCGTCTACGCCAGAAATTGGGGCCAAAGCAGTGTGTTGGACATTATCTGAAAAAATGGAGACCAGGCCAAACAGGGTTTACGACCTGATCCCCATCCTTGGAGACTGCCCTAACCGGGACCAGAGTCCTCAACTGCCAGGATTCCTTCTTCCGGGGCCTTCGGAACGCACCTCACGGGAGAACAGGGTGCCTGCCAGATGGTATTAGCAGGATTGATCATTTTGGTCCGGGGCTGCGTATTTGTGTATTTCGCAGCGAACCAGCCCAATTGAGCAAACCTGTCAATTAGAAATTAGCAAACCTGCCCAACTGAGCAGGCCGTCCTCTATCCGCCACCTAAGGACCCGCCTAGTAGGGGACGATCAAACCCCCCTAGGAGTGCGGAGTTACGTTGTTGGGGAGCTGGCAGCTGCTCGTCATTGCTCGGTGGTTCTCTCCGGGTACTCCGGCTTCCTCCACCCGTACAACCGAAACAACCATCTCTTTCGTTGAGTGACATATTTATTAGCACGAAATAAATTTAATCCCAATCGCCCGTCGTCACGGCGGATCACTCGTACGGAAGCATTTTCCATTCATTAAAACTTGACCATTTTCCCGAAAAGCGCTAATCTTCAACTGTTCAACACTTGCGTTGGCAGTGAAAGATTATTAGTTTGATCGGTCCGCCGCGGATTTTAATCCTTTCCGCTCGTTGTCGCCGACATGAAAATCCGATATAAAAATACTTTTTCCGATTTCTATGATCGCCGCAGCTGCGATGGGCGTTTTGTGGTAGATCGCCTGGCACGTACTGTATACCCAAAACAACGAAATGTTTAGCACAGAACCACTGAGAACCATCCATGCAGGCCACAGAGAATCTGCTGAACCACCTTTTGTTGTGTACCATACCTACTGACGTCTAAATTGTGCATATTTTAAAAAAATTCACGGTGCCCAACTTAAATTGTGTTCATTCCCAATATATTTCGCGTCCAACCTTTCACCTCAGATTCCTAAAATTATGTCTACAAATTGGTTGAAAATCCACCTGATTGTCCCTTACCAGACTCCTCTAGGTTTGTGAAGCCTATTTTCCTGCTTAAAACATAAGTTACGACTCCCCCAGATGAACTGAGCCTCAGTCGATAACCCTACTATACTTGATAAATACAAAGGGGTTGATAAATACCCCCTCTATCTTTCTCGCATGACCAGAAATCTTCTCTGCGACCGTATCTGCTGGGTGAAAAGACGCGATTTCAACATAGAAACATACGAACATTAACAGAGAATCCTCTGATTGCTCAAAGAATCCAAGATATTTATTTATTTATTGATGTTTATGGTCACATATTTATGCACAATGGCTAATCATGACCATGACAGTTTTACGGGTGGAGGAAGCCGGAGTACCCGGAGAGAACCACCGAGCAACGACGAGCAGCTGCCAGCTCCCCAACATCGTAACTCCGCACTGCAGCACAGGCAGGCTTAGATTGGTTGAAGACATGCGTACCATCGCCCTGCAGTACGCCTTAGTACACGGCGTCATCGTGCCCCCACATGGGCAATGGGGGTGAAGTGTCTTGCCCAAGGACACAACGCGGTTGCCGCAGGTGGGATTCGAACCGACGACCTCTCGGCTTGCAGCCTGCACCTCTACCTACTGAGCCACCGCGCCCCCAAAGAAAAAGAATCCAAGAACCGACTGGTGCACTGTGTAGTTGGGAGATAAAATACTATCTCCGTTTTCAGCCAAAATACATTAGAATGGCGATAACTATGTTGTATTTGATTGGGGCCGTAAACGATGGTTTTACTGTCGCAAATATCACTTTTACCGGGTCCGCGTTAGCGGACCCGGTAAAAGTGATATTTGCGACAGTAAAACCATCGTTTACGACCCCAAACAATCAAATACAACATAGTTATCCTCAAAATATAAAAGACCAAGAGGGGAGATTACAAGGTTTACACGAATATACACGTGTATATCAAAGAGACGGACAATCACATGTCTGTCTAAATTATATTAAGACATAACTTGAAATTGCATAAAATTCCAATGCAAAGAACTATTACTCTTGAAAAACTACGAAGACACAGGTAAGAAAAAACAGAGAGCTTTGGAGTTTGGTCGTCACTATGATTCGAGTTGCTGGAAGAAAACGCGAAATAGCTCAAAATTGCAATTGAAGGGCAATAACTCTTCGTAGATTTTGCGACACAGTACAAACATTTTTCAACCAAAGTTCTTGAAAAGAAATAGCAATTCGAGGGGTAATATAATACCTCTTGATAGACTTAGCAGATGTAATACTTCCAGATTGACTTAGCAGATCGCCTCATTAAAAAAATGAACAGGAAAAAAAATATATAATATATATTGTCGTGTGTTTTATGGGTTTAAATCACAGGTACTCGGCACAAGCTGGGAAATCGAAAGAAAAATGATATTTGATACCATTTTTGAATCGATGCTGACGTGCCCCTGTAATGGTATATAAATATTAACAAGGTACACAACTCGCTTTTCGAAAACGATAGCACTCATCTTCGTTATACCCCCTCAAATTTGATTCACACAACGTATCCAACAATACCCAGTATCAATGGAAAGGGGAATGGATAAGCTTTACAGTGGTGTATTACATGACCGTTGGGTCTTCTTGGGTTTTTCATGGTAACTGGGAGAAGTCGCAGAAAAGGCCGAAGAACATTTAGTCGGACAAGATAGTGCACAGTGGAATGAGGTTTACGAGCGACAATTATCCGATTTATTATAAATAATTCGAGGTCCCATTGTCTGTGGAGGGCAGATTCAAATATTAACTGGATACCTTTATCAATTACCAATCTCGGATCCACATTCATTCATTTCTGGTGGTCACATTTGCCGTTTATACATTTTTTAACCTTCCCTTGGAAACTAAACAACCTAACGACATCCATAGTAGCGAAGATGGGCACAATGACATCCCATTGGCTACAATTTATGCCGAGAAAATCATCGATGAAGATAAGCCAATGGGAGAATGGGGAGAATTTTTGCGCAAGTCGCGTATCTATGGACGCCGTCAACTTGGGAGATGTCAAATTTAAGACTAAAAAGTGTATAAACGTTGCATGTGAACTCCAAAAATGAATAAAAGTGGACCCGAGATTGTAATTGATAAAGGTATACGGTTAATATTTGAATCTGCCCTCCATAGAAAATGGGACCTCGAATTATTTATAATAAATCTTGTCCGACTAAATGTTTTTCGGCCTTTTCTGCGACTTCTCCCAGTTGTCATGAGCAACCCAAGGAGACCCAACGATCATGTAATACACCACTGTAAAGCTTATTCATTCACCTTTCCACTGATACTGAGTATTGTTGGATACGTTGTGTGAATCAAATTTGAGGGGGGTATAACGAAGATGAGTGCTATGGTTTTCGAAATGCGAGTTGTGTACCTTGTTAATATTTATAGGGGCACGTCAGCATCGATTCAAAAATGGTATCAAATATCATTTTTCTTTCGATTTCCCAGCTTGTGCCGAGTACCTGTGGTTTCACACTCAATTGAAAAGGCATATTTTCCTTGTCCCCCTCACCTTATTTTTCAACTCTCACAATTTTAAAAGGACAGTCAGTGCAAATATTTTCAGTCTTTTCTAAACTAGACACAGTGACATTTTTATTGAGGGTTTCAAAATCAATAAATATTGCCCCAATCTATTGACCCCCCTTAATTTTATGCGCTATAAAAATAAGTTAGGGGGCGTTTTTGCCTCCATTCAGTGTACTGTAAACATTTATAGAAAACTATATGGCAAACATCAGATTATAAATATTCAAGCTATTGAATATGTAACTCGAAATACCTTAAAACTGCAATTCAATGGGCAATGATTTCCGACAGATTTTGTAAATAAGGCAGTGGCGTAGCCGGGGGCCTCCCCACCCCTCTAGAATTTTCGCCCCCAACAAAAAACGTTGACCAAAGTTTTACGTTACATAAAGCCCCACGAATGATCTCCAGTATTTGGCTACAAAGGCTACAATGCTTCAGGTACGCTCTTTGAGCACTGTATTTTGCAAAATTGTATCAGGAAAGGCCTAGTCAAAACTTGTCCCCTCCCGTTGTTACCCCTTCTCCCACTTCCTCGAAGCGGGAGGCGGGGGTTTACGACCAGAGGGCCCTAGTTAGTACTTGGGTGAGGTCATCAAACTCCTCTCCCCGCCCACCCACAACAGTCTTCTGAATTCACATCCCCCCACCCCCGACCCACAAAAAACTGACTTGGACACCCCTATTATAGAATCCTCGCCTGAAACAGGGCTAAAAAAAAGACTATACTTACTTATACAGAACTGAATCTCATATATGCAGCTGTACATAGAAAATCAGCCATTTCAGCTGTTCGAGTTACTGAAGGCATTACTATGTACACAGATGGACAATTTATTTATTTATTTATTGGTGTTTAAGGTCACATATTTTTGCACAATGACTAATCGTGGCCACAACATGGAGATAAAGCCAAGTTTAGTCAATCGTTTACACCCATTGTCGCCCATTTTAGAGGACTTCCACACCAAGCATTGGTGGCTGGGTCCTATTTTACCAGTAAAACAGTTTGTTTACCAAAGTATACAAGCACTGCTTCACTTCCCAGGGTTCACAAGGGGAAGACGGGACAAGGAACGGGCAGACAAACGATGGATGATTAATCTGGACATTAGCATTATGTGAACCATACTATGGGGAACGTATAAAAACAGAACTACTGATTCAATATGGGAATGACACCTTCACTCTCTTGGATATCAAAGATTGAATCCAGGGTCCTACGAATATTCGAGATTCGATTCGATATCGATGCCATGCGTCTGCTTCGAGTCCGAGATCGATCCAGAATCAGTCTCAAGATTCGATTTTTTCGAATCTCTCGTAATAACTTCAATTTATTACATTTCCAACAAAAACTGGATAAAACTGGCATTAGACAATTCATTCATGTAGGCTAAATTCACATTTAATGGAATAATTGACAAAGGTTAATTTGTTAGGTAAGTAGTGAATTTTGTCCGGAACATTTTCCATAGTTTTAGTTTTTGACGGCTTAACTTGTTACTATATACTACTCAAAGTTTGCTAAGCACCACATATTTGACACATCATTGTGAAATTTGCTTGTGATATATTTGCGATATTGTTGGTGGATATGATTGAGGAATGTTTTGAGATGGTCCCCAGTGTTTACATTAGCTCTCTTGACAGGCAGACTTTTCGTGATTGTCATGGAAAGCATGTACCCCTTGATTTTCATGATGTTTTCGTGTACTGTCTACATGTACATGGCATGTGTAGGGTATTCAATCTTCTTTTCAACACAAACACTTGTGATTTAATGATTGAAGATGGCGAATGCAAATGTCAGAAGACATTTGTCTGAAGCAGAAATGTGGCGAACTGTTGGGATGGTGGAAACAAGGGGCTACGCATCGTCTGGCTGGTGAAGCCCTTGGTGTGCACCATACGCTGATCACCAGAGCCTGGGCAAGATTTCAGCAGTGTGGCACACCAGTAAAACGACATGGTGGTGGCAGAGACAGGGCAACATCTGCAGCTGATGACAGGTTTTTTATCATTCAGGCCCATCGGAACCGCTTTGGTACAGCAACCCAGCTTCGCAGTGACCTTTAGAATGCATCCGGAGTAAATGTTTCGACGCAGACTATCCGGGCTAGGTTTCACGAAGGTGGTCTCTGATCGAGAAGACCATGTATTCGCATTCCGCTGTCCCAGAACCACCGCCAGACACAATATGAATGGGTCATGGACCATGTTGGATGTACCAGAGAAGATTGGCGACCTGTCCTTTTTACAGATGAGTCAGGGTACTGCCTCGACTACACAGATATGCGTTCTAGGGTATGGAGAAGTCCAGGGGAGCGATTCCATGCAGCCAACATTACTAGACATGACCACAATGGTGAAGGGTCAATAATGGTCTGGGGCGGCATCAGCTGGGATGGACATACAGAACTCTGTGTCCTTGACCGTGGTACATTCACTGCACAGCGGTATATTGATAAGATCCTGGATGCCCACGTCAGACTGTATGCAGGTGCAGTGGGTGATAGATTCATTCTGATGGACGATAATGCCTGTCCTCATGTTGCCTATGCTGTCCGGGAGTACCGACAGGGGAAGGGGATTGAGCGTATGGACTGGCCTGCAACATCCCCTGATCTCAATCCAATCGAACATATCTGGAATGAGTTGCAGCTTGCAATTTCAGCGCGTCCAGTCAAGCCACTAAATGTCCAGGAGCTTGGTGCCATGATGGTCCAAGAATGGAACAACACCCCACAAAGGACCATCAGGAACCTGATTGGGAGCATGAGAAGGCGTTGTCAAGCTGTAGTTAACAGTAATGGGTCTCATACTCGATACTGAACCCATACCAGTTCGCTTCGTCAACTTTTTGGCAAATTTGAAAAATTTCCTCTTTTAACAATAATATCCATTTTCCATGGTTATCGTATTCAAAAATAAAAAAATAATGTCAAACACAAACAAAATCTTAATTTCTGTACTTAAAGGTATAATTAAATAAAATATATATACACTTTTCAATACGATATTTCAACTAAAACGTAAAACAGCTAGTTGGATATATTTGGTTCTCAGCACAATTTGAGTAGTGTATTGACGTTCTTAAGAATGTGATTAGTAATAAGTTAAGCCTTCAAAAACTAAAACTATGGATAATGGGCCAAGCAGCTGCAGCAACAGTGCTACAAAGAATATTTATTTTTTGGTGTTTAAGGTGTTCAGTCAGTCTTGTAAGGGTCATCACTAGGGATGCGGACCGGGCGGCAATACACAGTGTCGCAAATGTCTGGCCATCTGGTGTGAGATCTTATAACAGCTCGTCAGATACATTCTTTGGTGTCGGTGACATCAAACGACAGTGACTACCGAGTACCGCCTCTGTCTTTTCATTCCAGCGACTTTAGAGAATGTCCTGATTGGAATGCGCTTGGTTTAGTAACAAACTAACAATCTCCAATCACGACGATGCCACAAGGCAAACGTTCACTGACTTGAGTGTTGTGCTGTTGGCAGATGCCAGATGGATCCAAATAAATCATTTGTAATTCTGTAACTCTACCTACCGTTCGTTTGTTTAAAATATAGCATAACCAGTTGTTAAAATTGAAAATAATAATGGAGC
The DNA here is from genome assembly GCA_031216915.1 of Pictodentalium vernedei. NCBI lineage: Eukaryota > Metazoa > Mollusca > Scaphopoda > Dentaliida > Dentaliidae > Pictodentalium > Pictodentalium vernedei. Next base: position 323,435,029 of record CM062291.1, read on the forward strand.
CTTCCAGAGAGTCGAATGAAACTCAGTCCAGTGAAATTAGTGAATCGTCCAGTAATTCTAATACAGAGACAAGTACAGGAACGGTATCAAAACACAGGGCATTACGGGAATCTCACCTGGAAAAATATTCTTTCCCAGTATATGGGTATCTGTATTCAGAAAACAATGATGCAGCTGGTGTTTTCCGATGTGAAAAATGAGAGGCAAAAATATAGAAAGGTGGCGGTGGGCAGTCGAACTTGAAAAAAAACATTTTAAGAGGCACCACAAAGACATTTTCGATACAATGATTGAACCACCAGCCAAAAGACATACGTCCATGTTGAACTATGTAAAAAAAGACATCCTCAACTGCATCATCATCTGAATCTATCCCGCTTCCACAAGGAATTCCAGTAGGTGAATCCGAGTTCGGGCCAGAATACTACAAGGGTGATAGTCGTCGACACGCGCAATGTAAACGGAATCTCGCTGAGATGATATGTTCAGATATTCAACCTGTATCTATCGTGAATGACCGTGGATTTCTACAGTACTCTTACACATTAAATCCAAGATTCATCATCGTTCCTTCGAGAGACACAATGGGCAGTGAGATCACAAAACTATACGATGATAGGAATAGGAAAGCTACAGTGCAGAAACTATTTGAGAAAAAACATCACATACTTCTGTGCTACTTTTGATATATGGACATCTAAGGCAATGCATTCATATATCAGTTTCACTGTACATTTCATTTCAAATTCATGGGAATTAGAGAGTGTTAGACTTGCAGCTGTATCTTTTCCCGGAGAACACTCGGGAAAGTATCGCTGACAAAGTTCTCGAAATATTGGACACGTGGGAGCTGCCGAGAGACAAGTTAGTAGCGGCAACATGCGACAATGTCAGATCGAACATCAAATGTTGCACAAGACTTATTACAGTTTGAACGATCTCCATGCCTCGGCCATGTTTTGAACTTAAGATGAACTTAATGTGCGGGGAGTAACTGAAGCCACAGACCGGTGTAAGAACTGGTAATGCATTTCAGCAAGAGCAAGGTCTTGCTTGATAAAATGGAGGCTGTACAACGAGAAAAGAAACTTAAGACATTGAGACTCATTCAAGATGTATGTACCCGATGGAACTCAATGTATTTAATGTCAAGACTTTTGGAACTTGGAGACATTAACACAACCATTGTAGATGACACAATACCACACAGGAATGCTCCAAAACCCGTCTACCTCCCCGCTGAAGTTGAGTGGAATCTCGTCTCCGAGCTACTTACACTACAATGACAATTTTATGATGTGACAGTTTGGACGAGTTCCTCTTCGTGTGACAATATCGGCGGTTGGACCAGCTGTAGCAATGTTAGGTCAACACCTGGAAACGAAAGTAAACGACCCACCCGGAATCAAGAAATTCAAGGAACAAGCAAAACCGAAGATGAATAAATACTTCGATATGAAAGCTGAAGAAAATCAAGCGGACATGAGGTCATATGAGAACCCTTCTTCCGTGCTTTCGGTCACAAGTTGGAGGCGAGATCGACTATTGAGGCAATGGTGACATCAGAACTTACGAGGCTAATCGGGTTTATAAAAGCACAGGCATCAGATTCTTGTGGAAGTGATTCTGTAGTGACAGGTGTTGGGGGTCCCACAGTACCGACAACATGCGAAGAGAAAGGATAAATACTACCCGACTTGATTGGTGGAAGTTACACAGAGATACGCTTCCATACATGTCTGAATTGGTGAAAAAGTTGATGTGTGTAGTTGCTACTAGTGTGCCAAGTGAGTGCTTGTTCAGGAGACATTATTACTTCAATACGAAATCGTCTATTACCCGAAACAGTAGCTAAGTTATCATTTTTGCATGGCAATGTTGGGAAGCGCCACCTTCCCCAATACCCACGGATGCGTAGTTTGTGCAACTGTGGGAATTGCGAGCGTCTCGTCCAAGAAGAAGGAAAACCTAGGAACTGCCTGACTGACAAGGAATGCAAGTGTATTGTGTTTACTGTTTATGTGACTCCCGTGTGACAATCAACAATCAACATGATGCAACAAGTTAACTGCAAAATGTGTGATTCGCAGATCCCAAACTGAATCACGGATTTTGTGGTGTCAAAGTGTTAAGTGAATTGACATGCTGAACTGAACTGGTTTACCAACTTGAATAATGAGCAAATGCTTGATTTATAATTTGATTTAGGAGTTTCGTCAAGCGGTAAAACTATAGTTAACTGAGGCACTATCAGTCAGGCCTGAAAATAAGAAGTCTGAGACTTGCAGAATGAGGTCCCCAGATGGTAATATGATGATGCTTTCCCATACAGTGGGCCAATTTATCCTCTGGGTACCTCTCTGTTTACTTTTGAGACCCTGATTCAGACTGAGTTTCACAGAGGGTTAATTTAATGGGGACCTCATTTTGCAGATGACAGTCTGCTTATTTTCTGGCTTGCTATCAGTTAATGTATGTCAGAAAATGTTTGATAGTATATTAGTCTGAAAAACACTGGAATAATTGAAATATTTTGTATTTTGTATATTTTGTATCCCTTCCTTCACGTCTTAAATGGTAGATTCAAGGACCATCGAGGTCACTTTCAATGAAACTTATTAGACATTCCTGGGAGGAAAGAAACCAGGATCCAGGTATTTAAGACGGACAGTCGGACGACGGACGTCCGGCCATGGCATAAGCTCAAATTTGACTTACGTCAAAGTTGAGCTAAAAATTATGGCACGCACTTCCCCTCATCATGTTGATCATTTTTGTGAAGTTTCATGAAAATGCGGCTAAAACTATGGAAGTAGTTTGCTCCACAAGTTTACATGTGCAACGAATAGACGACGACGACAGACCTACCGACCGACGGGCAAGTTGACTACAATATACACCCCCCCCCCCCACTCCCCCTAAACTTCGCTTTGCGAGGGTATAAAAATTGCAGTTCATGGACTAGTTTGTAAATGATTTCTTGAGCCTGCCTGAGCCGTTTTTTAACTTTTAAACCAATTAATGGCATGTCAGGGTTCCAGCACTTGAATTTATCTATTTATTTAATGGTGTTTAACTCGAGTTGGACAGTTTTACGGGTGGATGAAGCCAGATTACCCAGAGAGAACCACAGAGCAACTGTCAGACTCCCTAATATACTAACTCCACACAAGCAGGGTTAGCATTGGCTGAAGGCAAGAGCTCTATCGACATGCGGTACACCTAAGTATACAGTGCCACTGTGCCCCCACGCGGGCAATTGGGACTAAGTGCCTTGCTCAAGGACACAATGCAGTTACTGCGGACAGGGACAGAACCGTGAACCTTTTAGTGTGAAGTCCAATGCCATAGCCACTGAGCCATAGCACACCCAGCACTTGAAACAATAGTCAATACAGTGGAACCATGTTAATTGAATAGCCACTTTGCCAATGAAAATTATTCAATTAACAGGAGTATTCAATTAACAGGGATTGTGTCACTTTCCTGTTTTCTAGAGATAAACTTAGCATTTATTCTATTGTATCTTGTTTGACAGAGCTCCACGAGCTCTGTCAAACAAGAGATAATGGATTAAATGCCTGTATTGGATGTACTGAGGCCAAATAGGTCTATAAGCAAAGGAAAATTGGGGAGAGTCAGGGTAATTTCTCGACAGGTTACAAGATTTTTTATTCAATTAATAGGAGTTTACTCTATAACCTATATTCAATTAACAGGTTGAATTTGTACTGGAAGTATGGTAAATGGTTTTGTGTTGGGAAATTATATTCAATTAACAGGGTTATTCAGTTAAGAGATATCTAATTAAGAGGGCTCCACTGTATAAGGGTATTTTAGGTCCTTCCATGTATATTTTTAACCATTTACCTAAGTTAACAAATCAACAGTAATTAAACAAATTGGGTATATGAAAAAAAAGATTCAAAAGATTTCAAAACATTATCATGTGACCCCATCATTGGAATGAGCTCATTCATTGAGCTCATTCCAATGAGGTTTCACATGATATGGTTTTGTTGAAATTTTGGGGAAAATTTGAAATTTCTTTTTTATTTTGATATTTTAAAGTGTTGTGGGTGTAGTTGCTAAAGGAATGGATTTCAAGGATTTCCAAAGATACTGAGGAGGAAAAAACAAGGGAGTTTCTTTGAAGAACAACAGTTGAATAAACATACTCATACAACATATTTTCAAAACCCCAATGCCATTTTTCAATGATTTCCAAAGAACCACTTCAAGTTCAAGATTATTCAAGGGCCTTAAACTTTTTTTCAAATTTAAGCACATCCAAGATTTCCAAGATCACATAGCTGACATGGGATAACAGCATGCTCAAGCAAATCATTTTTTTTTTTCAAATTCAAGAATTGAAATATTCAGTGCAACAAATGAGATGAACTGAAGTCTGAATATAAATTGTAATCAGTATAAAGTCAGTTCATAAAATCCTCATTTATGGAAGTATAAACAGTCAATTTGTCTGACTTGCAAACTGACTATATCATCAGAGGGTCCACTGTATTCCAGTGTTGATAGTTAATAAGAACATTCAATTTCTGATTTCAAGCAATCCACTGCATTCTATGCTCTGTGGCTATATGTCAAAAGAATATAATTTTTCAAGTGGAGATAGTTTTCTCTGGATTGGAGTCCATTTTCTCCTGCCTGCTAGTAAGGCCTAAAACAATTAAAAACCTGTTTCTCAGGCCCTCCCACATGGTGCTTTTGGCTTCCGCATTCTCTCTTTTTATAACCAATGCAAACTTAACCCTTTACCTAACTTGAATAGCAGACGACACTTGCAAACAAAATTCTTGAATATCTAAGTTTTTTTCATTTTTTGTCTCAAAAACATAGGTTATAACCCCTCATTGGAACGAGCTCGACGAGCTCATTCCAAAGAGGGGTCATAACCTATGTTTTTTGAGACAAAAAATGAAAATATAATGAGAATTAATAGGTGGTTTTTTAGAATAGCGCTGGCCAGTTTTGGCCGTTATGTTGGGTAAAGGGTTAGGAAAGAAAAAAATTAAATGGTTTATATCTGATATTTTACACAAGTTAATAAAACTGATAAATTTGTCCCTTGAGTACAACAAGGCTTTGCAATGCTTTTGCATTGCAATTTGCATTAGTATTGGATTTGCAACGTCTTCTTGTGCTCAAGGGATGAAATACACCACCACCTAAGCTATTCTGTAGATTATGAGGCCTAAAACATAAAACAAACCAATGGCGGTCAATTTAATTTTTTTTAAATTAATAGCAGTTTTCTAACTTGGATAAATTTGGATTAACATTTCATATTATTTACATGATTTTTCATTTGAAATTGATTAGGTGTAGATGAAGATTGATTCAAAAACTGCTGTGCACATCCAGTTAAATCGATCCCTGCAAACCAAGCCCATGAACTTTTGTTGTCAAAGAAATAATTACAAAAATAAAAAATAAAATGAAAGTGTCAATGAAACTCTGTAGCTCAACTTGTGTAAGACATGTACATGTATAGTATGTGACACAGCAATGACACACATCTAGGTAATGACCTGATAACAAAGGTACATACAAAGTATTGTAACGGTCTGCACATAAATGCTGTAGCCTGTAACAAATGTATAGGTAAAGTATTGTAAAGGTGGGCGACAGTTAGATGCTAAACTAGAAAAGAAATCTTTGAGTCCCAGAGTGGGTCTGACAGAAACCAAAAATATTTGTTCTCATAGCACAGTGATAACAAAGGTACCCCAAAACACTCAGTCCTGTCCCAAGATGATAATGAAGGTACCCAAGAAGTTTTGTGAAGATCGGTTCATAAATACAGCCTCTAGCCCGAGCCATATTGACATATGCACTTACTGTGTATAAGTAGCACTGAATAAATCAAAGTTCATCTAATTTGCATAACTTTTACACGAGAAAACAAGTAGAATGTTACTAAGGTAACACATGCCCCCACTCCCCCTTGTGACCTTCACCTTGCAGATGCGGCGGAAACTATTATACGCGACACACCTTCTGACTGTCCTTAACATTTGTAAAAAGTTTAACAATTGTACTATGATTCGTTTCTGAGTTATGGCTGTGACATGGATATTGACCGATTTTTAGTGTGACCTTGAAATGTGACCTTGACCTTGATGGTACGAACCCGGCTGTGGTGTGTGACACATCCTCCCATGGTCCTTTATAATTGTGTGAAGTTTGATGACTGTAGCCCTAATAGTTTTGGAGTTATGCTTGAGACACGATTTGTGACACTGAACATATGAAGGTCAATTGTGACCTTCACATTGCAGATGTGGCGGAAACTATTATATGCAACACACCTTCTGACTGTCCTTAACATTTGTAAAAAGTTTAACAATTGTACTATGATTCAATTCTGAGTTATGGCTGAGACACGAATATTGACCGATTTTTAGTGTGACCTTGAAATGTGACCTTGACCTTGAAGGTACAAACCCGGCTATGGTGTGTGACACATCCTCCCATCGTCCTTTATAATTGTGTGAAGTTTGATGACTGTGGCTCTAACAGTTTTTGAGTTATTGGCTCGGACACACACACGGACACACAGACACTTCAATCACTATATGCCACCCGACTTAAGTCGGTTGGCATAAAAAACCCATATTATATGTGATGTATTCCATGTTACTGAACATTCATTCAAAAAGTTATTCAAATCAGAACCTTCATATAGAAGTACCTAATTTTGGTACAAAATGGCCGCCTGCAGCCATCTTGAATTTTGGGCCACACACAAAAACACTCGTTCTCATCCCAAGGTTATAACAAAGGTACCCATGAAATTTCGTAAAGATTGGTTCATAAATAGAGCCTCTAGCCCGAGCCGTATTGACATGTGCACTTACTGTGTATAAATAGCACTGAATAAATCAAATTTTATCTAATTTGCATAATTTCTGCACGAGAAAAAAACCCATATTATATGTGATGTATTCCATGTTACTAAACAAGCATTCAAAAAATTTATTCAAATCAGAACCTTCATATAGAAGTTCTGTACAAAAAACTGATTGTACCTAATTTTGGTACAAAATGGCCACCGGCAGCCATCTTGAATTTTGGACTGCACCCAAAAACACTCGTTCTCAGCCCAAGGTGATAACAAAGGTACCCAAGAAGTTTCGTAACGATCGGTTCATAAATACAGCCTCTAGCCTGAGCTGTACAGAAGTTGTGTACAAAAAACTGATTGGACCTAATTTTGGTACAAAATGGCCACTGGCAGCCATCTTGAATTTTGGACTGCACCCAAAAACACTCGTTCTCATCCCAAGGTGACAACAAAGGTACCCAAGAAGTTTCGTGAAGATCGGTTCATAGATACAGCCCCTAGCCCGAGCCGTATTGACATGTGTTCTTACTGTGGATAAGTAGCACTGAATAAATCAAAGTCCATCTAATTTGCATAACAGAAAAAACCTGTATTATATGTGATGTATTCGATGTTACTAAACATTCATACAAAAATGTATTCAAATCAGAACTTTCATACAGAAGTTTTGTACAAAAAACTGATTGCACTAAGGTACAAAATGGCTGCTGGTGGCCATCTTGAATTTCAGACCACACTCAAAAACACTTGTTCTCGTCACACAGTGATAACAAAGGTACTCAAGAAGTTTCGTAAAGATCAGTTCATAAATACGGCCTCTAGCCTGAGCCATATTGAATTGTTGACGGACGAGACAGACGGATGAGGAGCGACGGGCCATGGCATAACCTCAAATTTGACTTATGTCAAAGTTGAGCTAAAAATTTGACTTACAAAGTTGAGCTAATAAAAAACCACCCACCCACATGCAATTTTACAAAAAATGGCCTCCTAAACAGAAGATCTACTTTGTGGGGCCTAATCATATACTTCTTGTCAGACTTGATTCAGGACTGAAAATAAGCATTCTGACATTTCCAGAATGAAGTCCCCAGAGGGTGAATTTGATGCTATCCCATCAAACAGGGGGTGGGGGGGGGAATTTATCCTCTGGGTACCTCTTTCTGTTTAGTTTTGAGACCCTGATTCAGATTGAGGTTCACAGAGGGTAAATTTAGTGATGCTACCCTGCTGTGCAGGGTAGCATCACTAAATTCACCATCTGGGGACCTCACTTTGCAGGTGACAGACTGCTTATTTTCTGGCTTGACTAGATTTGATACATGGACTTGCAACAAACTCAGTCTTTCATACAAATGGATGGCTGAGGTACCCAATTTGAGCAGTGGAGTACCCAGCATGACCAATTATGTGATAATTATATAAGAAGCTGGAAAACCCAGGCATCATGACTGCCACATCTGTATTTTATAACAAATTTATACACATAAATTTACAAGAAGTCTTCGGTTTTGTAACTATAATCCAGACTTACTAATATTCCAAACACACACTAACGCTGAGAGGGGGTGTAAGGGAGGTAACTGCCCTGGGATTTTTAACCCTTAACCCTTTGTGCCATCAATTATTCTGATGTTCAAACGTCACTGGGAATTCAGTTTCTTAAACGTATTTTTCAAAATGCGACGCCAAATGTCAGAAACTCCAATTAACAAGATATTTTTCACATTAGTGATTATCTGGTTGAGGGCTAGAATATTTTTGATGGTCTGAATTTGTTATTCAAAACATGTTTATTACAAATTATTGGATATGCCCACAGGCACTGTCCAATAATTTGAAATAAAACAAATTTATATAAACAAAATATTATTTGTGTTTGACTTGATATGAAATATAAGTTTATTTTTGGTGGGGAAGCGACTGGAAACGGCCAAATATACCATGTCGCCTCCTGAAGATGTTAACTGGTAGAGTGCAAAATTATTTTTGATCATCAAATCTTGTACACATGTCTTTGCCTTGTTACAATAGATGGGAGAGTGCCTATGGGCACTCTCCCATACACTGTAACAGGGCAAACCCTTAGAGACTAAATAATACCACTTCAAAGATAGTACAAGCGCATGCACTGAATATGTGCCTTCAAGCAGTGGTACCTGTACTTCAGAATAAAGCCCAAATAGGGCTTCCAGCACTCTACCAGTTAATAACTATCTGTATCCTATTGTATTCATTATATAACTGCATTCTTCAAATAAAATTCTGTTCTGTTCTAAGCAAGGAAAGTGTTGGCTTTTGCCCTGGTATCCTCATTTTTTGAAAGCCCTGGTAGTGGCTTCTAGCGCTCAATCAGTTAAGAAGTCTTGACAGCAGGATTATATTAGTATTTTAAGCTGCGATAACATTTGGCTCAACGGTTGTCACTGAGCACTATTTGGGAGAAAATGGGAATTGAGGTTAAAACTTTAAAAAATTGAAAAATAATAAAAAATAATAACAAAACAAATTACCACAAAGTATCCCCCCAGATACTCGTAGTCACCTGTCTCTCCTACACTGAGAAGTTTGCTGCTACCTTCCAGAACTCCCCCACTCTCACCTTCGAGTAGGGTCCACTTTGCGGCCCACGGGTATAACTCTGCTCTTGCTTTCATTAAGTTTGAGTCTCCATTTGCTACCATATTTCCCAACAATTCCCAGCATTTTCACTAGCTCCTCTTCGCTTTTTGACACTAGCACCATATCGTTTGCAAAAAATAGCCCTGGGATCTTCAAGTCTCCAACTGCTACCCCCTCGTCGCTATGCAGTAGTTCATCTAAACCTCTGATGTACAATGCAAAAAGAATTGGCGAAAGGATACACCCTAGTTTTAGGCCTATCTCCATGGGCACACGCTTTGTTGTTATGTTACCCAGGCCAAGTTCACTCTGTACATCTTTACATAATGCTATCATAATTCCAACAAACTCACCTCCCAAGCACAGAGCCTCAAGCTTGCGCCACATACCCTCCCTCCATACTCTATCGTATGCATTTTTAACATCCAAAAAGGCCATAAACATCTTTTTCTTTTTTGCTTTTGCAGACTCTATCATTTGGGATAGAGTGAAAAGGTGGTCAGTGACTCTCCTTCCCTTCCTGAATCCATTCTGGATCTCTCCCAAAAACCCCTTCTCCTCAATCACCTCCTCTAATCTCCCATACAGGACTATCAAATTTTTCCAATGTTGCTACTGACAGAGATCCCTCGATAATTATTCAAAACGTCTTTTTCCCCCTTTTGGTGAATAAATGTCACTTTGCTTTCTCTCCACTCATTTGGGACCTCTTGTTTTGTCTTTGGCTTCCTGCTTTTCCATTCCTTAATTTTGAGATCACATTTCGCACCTTTTCCGTTTTAATTTCGCTGCACACGAAGTTCGATAGATTTTCCTCCACCTGGTTCGGACACTCTGGTGGGTTCCTCATGCTCCATCGCTTATTGTTTACCTTTTCCCAGTGCTTGACCAGTTCTAATGCGACTTGATCTTGATCATCTGTAACTCTGCCATCTACTTTAATACTCTGTGGGTTACTTCCTTTGTTACGTTTATTCACCCATTTCCAAAATACATTCGAACTCGACTCCCCGTCATTCTTATCGTCCTAATTAGACTGCTATTTCGCACTCTCCGATTATCGTCTTTAATATTATTTACTTTATTTCGTGCTTGTTGGTATTCTTCCTTTGCTACCGTAGCCTCGTTGCTTTCCGCCCCCTTAAGTTTTCTACTTCTCCTGTATGCAGCACATTTAGCTTTTCTACCCTTTATGGCCCTTTTCAGTTCTTCGTTCACTCTGTACCAAAGTTCCAGTGTTGGCACCCTAATCTTTCCTACGCTTTCCTTCCCTGCCTCCACTAGCTCGCAACTATGGCACCGGACATCTTCTGGACACTGCCCCCTTTGTGTACGGTTGCAAGCTTTGGTTTCAATTTTTCTTCGAACTTCGCTCAGTCAGCATCCTTATGGAGTTCCCAAATCTCCTTGAAGCTTCCTTTGCTTTTTACTAGGTTTTTGGCCCTGATCGACACTGTAATCAAGTTGTGATCAATATCCACCTCCATTTTACCCTCATCATCCACTTCTACCCCTATCAACTCCCTCCATAAATTAATATCTGTGAGAATATAGTCGATTATTGATTTTCTGTCGTTCCTCTCCCAGGTCCATTTCCCCTTACACCTCGCATCCCTGTTCAGAATCTTCAGACTGAGCTCATTTGTGAAGTTCAACACCTTCCTTCCATTCCTGTTGACTTTCTTGTCCCCACCCTCTATACCTTCTTCTTTATTACCTATGTGTCCATTAAAGTCACCCATCAGAATTATACCGAGCCCCCTGTTTTCTAGTTCTGTGGTATTGGACCTTAGTGTTGAGTATATCAAGTCATTCCACCAGGGTTTGCTTCCCTCCACCACACAGTACACAGTCCCAAGGGCAATACTCTTGTTTCTTTGATTGATCTTTACCCATCCAATTTCTTTTGATACCTCAACCAAGCTGCTGACATCTTCCAGGTCTGTGATCAGCGACGGTTTTAAATCCTCTTTAATGTACATGCCTACCCCTCCCCCGTTTTTCTGGCCTTCCATTTGCCCTATACCTATCCACACACATCTCCTTACTTGCTCTACCCGTTCCTTGTGTCTTACCCACGTCTCTCTTAAGCCCATGACATCAAAGTCCTCTGACGCGATGTCGCAATTTCACTTACTTTCCGATGGAAACCCTGGATGTTGCTATAACCCACTTTCAGGATACCGAGATTCATAAGACATACAAAAGTATCAACATGCTGTTTGATTTTATACATCATAAGTACAAAAGTATCAAAGGGTCTATTTCCTACTTCTTCAACTTCAGAACAGGTGCCCTTAACATGCCATCTTGAGTAGGTCCTGCTGACAATAACGAAATTACATAGGCAGTGGTTTCTAGTCAAGTTTTGTCTGCCTGTTATTTATTTTATTTATTGGTATTTAAGGTCACATACTTCTGCACAATGGCTAATCATGACCACAACATGACGATAAAGTCAAGGTTAGTCAATCGTTTATACCCCATGTTGCCTATTTTAGAGGACTCGATCTCAAGCATTAGTGACTGGGTCCTATTTTACCAGTGAAACAGAGCTTGTTTACCACAGTAAACAAGCACTGCTTCACTTCTCGGGGTTCCTAGGGGGGAGGGGTCTGCCTGTTGAGGCCGCCAAGACTACAAATCACTGTTAAGCCACTGGATGTGTACAGATTGTGGCCAGGTGTGAATTCCGGACAATTGTCCAGGCCCTTGAGGGTTAAAAGAAGAAGCTGAAACTCATGGGAAGACTTTTGATATGGACCTCCGATGCTGGTGGAGGAGGCAAGAGTACGTAGTTGTATTACTGACCAGGTTCCATTCAAAAAACCCCACTTGTTCCAGTTTGTTGGTTTTCCACCGATCTTTCCTGCATCGTGGTGATAACATAACAATTATCTTTGGAGAAAAAAATGCATCCATGTACACAGAAATACAAGTAATAAATTACCCAAATTGTAAGGAAATAATTGTGTAGTTATTCTCCAGAAAAATGCTTTTCCTAGCAGTAATTTAAAAAAATTTCTGGGGGAGAACCCCCAGACCTTCGGCTTATCACTTTGCACCTTCGGCACTCGCAGGGCACATAACGCCCATTCTACACACTGCCCCTGGCCCATTCTCACTCTCTGCAGCCCTGCAACTACATCATCAAGCTGATGAAGGCATGCCTTGATGATGTAGTCAAAGTGTTTTATCAATTAGGATTTGACTCCTCACAGTCTGGACAAATCAGGCTTACCCCCCCCCCCCCCCCCCCCCCATGCCCCTGGCTACTTTATGAAAGAGACAAGAATAAGGCTGAATATTCATTTATTTTAAAGTACGTTCATAATAGATGAAAATCATAAAATAGACATAAATGTTTGCAGGAAATATTAAGTCATATGTTTGGGGCTCAAGTCACTTTCAACAGCTGTTAACAAAATATCCATTAACTCACATTTGGCATTATGTACATAATTCTGTCAACGGACTGAAAGAATTTTATATATTTATTTGGGTTTAACATCACTTTCAGCATCTGTGGATACATTGTGACTGCAATACATGAATAAAGTCAAGCTAATCAGTTGTAAATAAATGTATGACACCACTTTAGAGGACACCCCCTCCCCTCCCTATTGCACCCCCATCCCATTAGGCATTGGTTACCAGGTTCTATCATAGAAGGGAAGGAAGAACTTGTCGATAAAAGTAAACAAGAACATCTCCCAGGGTTCCCACAGGGAAACCTAGAAGTTGGCCTCCAGGTTCAATTACACTTGTGTAAAAATGTTATTCTGCATAACCAGATGAAATAAGCTGTAGAATAACAGTAAAATTCAGTCTTTTGATTTGGAAGTAGGCCTGAAAATAAGCAGTCTGATATTTGCAGAATGGGGTCCCCAGAGAGTGAATTTGATACAGTGGGCCAATTTATCCTCAGGGTACCTCTTTCTGTTTAGTTTTGAGGCCCTGATTCAGGCTGAGGTTAACAGAGGGTATATGTAGTGATGTTTCCCTGCTGTGCAGGGTAGCATCACTAAATTTACCCTCTGGGGACCTCATTTTGCAGATGACAGTCTGCTTATTTTCGGGCTTGTTTGGAAGCCAGCTTTCACTCTTGCATGCCACTGCACCTGCAATTTTTACCTTTTGTAAGTAGGCAACAACATTCCACAGTTCCACCTAGCTAGTGAATAACCCTTAATATTAACGAACTGGCTACATCCATTGCATAATATACATTGTGCAGTAGAAGAAAAAAAATTCAACAAAATCACATCATGTGACGCCTTATTGAAATGAGCTCATTAAGCTTGTCCCAATGAGGGATCAAATGATATGGTTTTGTTGAAATTCTTTAAAAATTGGAGGGAAAAAATTTAAAATAACAAATTTTGATAGCATGTTTTTTCTGTAAGGGTTAAAATCAGTTCATGGAAAATAGGACAAATAATATAATGCATGCATGAAAGTTAAAAAATTTATAGTAATTTATATATTTTTTATACTTACCAATGACCCAGACTTAGCTGGTGCTAACTCAAAATCCAGGGCCAAACACAAATTTTGCCCCCCAATCCCCAAAATTTGCATCTAAAACCAAAAGAAATCATGTCCTAAAGGACCTCCATACTTTGTCCTTACTGCGCATGCATATCATGAATTATAAGCTGTAACTTTCCAAGACTTCAAACTAATCAAACTTCACTTTCCAAGAATTCAACAAACTTCAAAGGCCACTCACTGTCTTTTAGCACATGCATTCCATGGAGAATCATCCCATTGACTTTTGATTGTTCCACTGAAGTTGCATTTCATGTATTATACTGAACTGAAATAAATTTGATTATTGCAGAGAAAACGTTATTTGAAAAATCTGGTAACATTTTTGGAATGCCTACATTATGTGCAACATTGAAGTGAACAGTGTTTAGATGTTCATTGATGTCTTTATTGAAAACATTTTCCTGATGCCAAGACTCAACAAAAGTGCACTTTACTTCAAATGGGAGCGAGTAGTATACAGCACACCTCTCATTTTCATCGAAAGACTGAACTTTATTTATCACATATTTTGCCTTCACTTGTAATAACAGCCTCTGATGTTAATTCTCAGAGAGCTCTGTGGCAAGTCGATTTTCAACAATCAGTATCAGAGGCTGGTTTGACTACTTGGGTAAAACTGTTTGCTTTCTGCAAGTAGATTTTCCTATCCACAGCAAAACTACTAAGTGGCATACATGTAGTAGATGCAAATTGCAGATCATGTTAACCCTTTACCCAACATAACAGCCAAAACCAGCCAGCGTTATTCTCAAAAATCAGCAATTAATTTTCATTATTTTTTCATTTTATGTCTCAAAAAAATAGGTTATGACCCCTCATTGGAACGAGCTCATCAAGCTCGTTCCAATGAGGGATCATAACCTATGTTTTTGAGACAAAAAGTTAGTTATTCAAGACTTTTTTTGCAAGTGTCGTCTGCTTTTCATGTTAGGTAAAGGATTAACTGGTGCCATACTGAATTATATTTCAAAGGTGATTTGTAACATGAGTACATTTTTATAGACACCATGCTACCAGCAATGGGACCCTTGGTTTTACAGGGTTTTATACATAAATAATTGTTTCATTCCAATTTATCAGAGACTTCTATTGATGAGAAAATAACAAGCTAATGTTTACAGTGTAAAGCCACAAAAATGGCTTTCGACACTTTTTCAAGAGCCATAATAGAAGTTTCTATACTCGCCCAAAAAAGAAAGTGTGCCTTGCAGAAATTGATCAAACTCCAAAAAAATAATTTCGTAGGTGTAAAGAGTGTTAACCTGTTCATGAATAAGTTATATTGAACACAAAAACAGCTTTCCCCATTAAAATTGCATTAACGTTAAATGACATGCTGCACGTTTGTGAAAAGGCATATTTTGCACGTGGAGAGTCTGAAAATTCATGCAGCAGTGTGAATCCTTGGGAATTTAAACACTAAAGTAAGGCCTTCCTATCGTTCACATTCAAACTTGCGCTGCTGTTAAAACAACTCCACATTAGCATGCCAAGATTGACAATGAATCAACGTCTCCTTGCCCTAGGTATGTTTAGAGCTGGCAGAACACACAGAGAGGTTGCCCAGCATTTGAACTGTCACCGTAACACTGTAGACAGGCTAGTCCATCGACATGCACAACATGATGACGTTCGAGACCGGCCCTGCTCCGGGAGACCCCGAGTTACCACCCCTGCACAAGATCGGTATATCCGTGTCATCCATCTCCGGAACCGGCAACAAATGGCAATGACGACAGCCAGGAACATCCCGAACCTGAGACGGATACATCCTCAAACAGTAATCAACCGGCTGAGAGAATACGGCTTACGTCCTCGAAGACCTGCAATTCGTCCGATTTTGACGTTACGTCATCGTGTGCTCGACTGCAGTAGTGTAGAGTAGGGTTAGGGTTAGCCTAACCTAACCCTAACCCGAATCCTACTCTAACCCTGACCTAACCCTACCCTAACCCTACCTAACCTAACCTAACCTAACCCTAACCCTACCTAACCCTACCCTAACCCACTTCCATGCTAACTTGTTCGCTTCCATGAGGCGTAGATTCACAGCAGTAGTCGATGCAGATGGAGGTCATACCAGATATTGAGTGTGTGACTTTTGTGTTTGACCCGTAGTGTCTTTGACTCTCCATGGCACCAAGAGTATTCGTCGTAGCGTAATGAAATTGCTCGTGTTGATCACAAATTAATTCATCTGTGATTGAATAAAATTTCCATGAATGAAAATGATATACATCTTTTTTTAGTGTTATTTTTTAGCATGCACACTTTCTTTTTTGGGAGAGTATATCATTCAACATGATATGGCTTTGTGAAATGTTTTGAAAAATATATTTTTTCAAAAGCTTAATTTGTAAATTACGTGGACAGATGTGGCCGATTCATTAGGTAAAGGGTTAATAAAATATTAACCTCTTACTGACTTCATATTCTCTCAAACTCAGACAGGTGTTATGGTTTTTAGATACAATTTTAATTTTGATCCCCAAAATATACTATTCCACAATCAAAACAAAAACCCCATTAATCCCAACACAAGAAGACAAGCTTGCCAAAAAAAATTGTAACTAAAAATTTTACTTTTACTTTTTGCTTTAAAAACCTAGCTTATGACACATCCCTGGAATGAGCTTATCAGCTTCTTCCAATGAAGAGTCACAAGCTATGTTCTGAAGGCAAAAACTAAAAAAATAATAAAATTTGAATGCGATTTTTAAGAACAGCACAGGCAGCTACGGCAATTACATTAGGTGAAGGGTAAAGCACATTTTTAGGCAGTGTCAGAAAAGTAGTACGCCATTTGACTTGAATTAGTGTTTCTGATTCATATAAATTTCACAAGATTTGAATTAAAAAGTGTGTTGGTTAAGGGATCAACATTGGTGGAATTTTTCACAGGTTGTCTGTACATGACATATAAACCGTAATGACCTTCATTCATGTCTGGAAAGGGCTCACTCTCCTAAAGCCATCTTTTATATCTCTAACATTTCACAATTTTCCATCTTCCTAATCAACGCCAGAATATATCCTGCATTATACCATCACAATGAGGAACTGAGCACTGAAAATCTGTTCATGAAATTTAAATCAATAATTTTAGAGATGATGATGATGATGATACTTTCCAAAATGACCTGCACTTCTCTCTCTCTCTCTCTCTGTTTATCTGTCATTGGTAATATAGCTCCAAATTCATACCATCATGTATTTCATCTGCTATAGTTGAGGATACATAAATTTTACATGTCGAGTACAGTGGAACCCTGTAAACTGAATAGCTACTTTGCTAGAGAAAATTATTCATTTAACAGGAATATGCAATTAACAGGGATTTGTCAAATCCTGTATTCCGGAGATAAACTGAGCATTTAATCTATTATATCTTGTTTGACAGAGCTCAATGAGTCCAAAATGAGCTCTACTAAGTCCAAAATGTATATAAACATGGAGAATTTGGTCCTTTTCAGAGTAATTTCTGGAGATATTACAAGAATTTTTATTCAATTAACAGGAGTTTACTCTACAACCTATATGCAATAATTAACAGGGCAAATTTGTACTGAAGGTATGGTAAATGGTTTGGTGTTTGGAACTTATATTCAATTAACAGGGTTATTCAATTATGAGATATACAATTAAGTGGGATCCACTGTTCTATGATAATAAAAGCGGTCTTTTTGAGGATCAGATCATTACCCGATTCCAACATATTTTCTCCAGTGGGATGTGATTTTGTAAAGAAAATCCTTCAAAAAGCAAGACTGCATAAGAAACATATACATGCAAATACTGTCTCATATTCAATGTTCTCATATTTCTTTTTTGGAGGGTGAGATGCAACAGTGTCACAGGAGGGCTGAGTGTTTTTGGGGGTTTTCCGTTTGATTCCAGTTTTTTCAGCAAACCGGAAAACTGAACTGCAAGACCCAACAAAAAACGGCCAAATGGTTTTATTGTGTGTGTGAATAACTGATCAAACTATTTTACTGGGAGGGAACTCTTGCCACTTGTATCCAGCAAAGGGGAAAATACGTTGTGTGTTCTCACTGTCACAAATTCTCCCTTATTGACTCGTCCACTGGACGAGTCAATAAGGAAGAAAATGCGACAATGAGAACACAACAAAGTTTAGATGAACTTGATTCATTTACTATGGTTTTTTTTCTGACTGAATAGGCATAGCAACTAATCCCATAGACTCCCTAATGAAAGTGTCAGTGACACTGTAGCTTAACTTGACTGTGTGTAGTGTTTGATGAAAAGGATAATGTTCAATGTTTATGAAAGGATTATGAAATTAGACAAGAATTGTGATAATTGAGAATATGTTAATTTCTGTTCCCTGTATGCTATGTTTTCAACAAAAATAATTTGAGGTGCAGACTGTCTTAAGAACTGAAGCCTGGGTTAATGTGTCCCTCACAGTTAATGTATGTCAACCAAAGTTACCAAGTTACAGTAAAATCATTCCAAAATGAGTCATCCTACCAAGTTATAATGAATCCCTTCATAAATATGATTCAACCTGTAGACAGTGCTAAAGGAATCTAGGTCACGTGACCAGGCGGCGGTAATGGCTGACCAATCGTGACCAAAATATGACAGTCTCATCTAGACACCATACCGAGTTACCTTGAAATTGCTTCATAAATATGAACTGTAGCCTGTAGTAAACAAATCTTGGTCATGTCTCTGTGCAGCCATCAAGGTTGACTGATCACGACCAAAATAGGATGTTCTCATCTAGACATTATACCAAGCCATCCTACCAATTTACAATGAAATCCCTTCATAAATGCAACCTGTAGACTGTGCTAAAGGAATCTCAGTAACGTGTAATGATGAACCTATTATCGGCATCGGACATCGACATCGGCCGATAATGTAGCCAAGCCCCCCCCCCCCCCCCCCCCCCCCCCCCCCCCCCCCCCGCAATTTTTTTCCCTAAAAATAAAATCACCAAACATGCAACTACTACGGGATTGTCATTTTGATATTTTAAGACACATTCACATAGAGCGAGATAAGACTAAGTTTAGAGTAGATCGTAAAGCCCTTGAACGAGTTTATTTTTCATTCATTCGCCCAGTATTGGAATATGCAGACGTAGTGTGGGGTAACTGCAGTGCAGAAGAATCCTGTGGACTTGAACGAA
The DNA here is from genome assembly GCA_031216915.1 of Pictodentalium vernedei. Classification (NCBI taxonomy): domain Eukaryota; kingdom Metazoa; phylum Mollusca; class Scaphopoda; order Dentaliida; family Dentaliidae; genus Pictodentalium; species Pictodentalium vernedei. The sequence continues at coordinate 323,454,234 of CM062291.1, forward strand.
TTCAAATTGAAGCAGCCCGGATCGTGACCAGAGGAACTGAAAGTGCGAGCAAGCAGTCCCTGTATATTGAGACTGGCTGAGAAACCTTGGTTTCAAGAAGGGAAAAACACTGAAGGCTACTTACAAACCAACCAACTTAAGTTTCACTATCACAACAAAGTAGACATACAAAGCAAATCATTATCAAAAAACAAATGCAGCATGTGCTGACAGGAAGTTACAGAGCAAATCATTATCCAAACATGTGTGACATTTCCGACAGCAAGTTTTCAATGCATAAACTTATACAAGTGTACGTTCCAAAAGTCAAATCAATAGTGATTTAAAAAAAAATAATGATAGCATGTGAATAGCACCCAAACCGTCCCCAAGCCGAACCGTCCCCACCTAAGAAACCCAAACCGTCTGGGGAAATTTGGAAAGCATATGAAGAGAGATCGATTACACCAAGACAGACACTTTTAAAATGTGCAAAATTAATTTGTAAATTTAATTAATGTTATTATGTAAAATATGCTAGTACTATTTAATGTAAAAATGATCAATGTTTTTAATGTTTATTATTTTTAATTTTGTATTGAAATAAATCATAAAGTTCAGTCTTGTTAGTCATTAATTACGAGTAGACCTAAATACAGTAACTTCGCCATGTATTCAACTGGGGACGGTTTGGGTAAAATAGTGGGGACAGTTTGGGTAAAATAGTGGGGACGGTTTGGGTAAAATAGTTGGGGACGGTTTGGGTAAAATAGTGTGGGGACGGTTCCGCTCGGAGACGGTTTGGGTGCATCCCTAGCATGTCCATTGGTCTGTTATTTTCGTGTTACTATCCACCCCACCGCCTGTAAATCATATCAGGTACGAGTTGTCCAGCTGTGGGTACAAGTTGTCCAATAGTGGGTACAAGTTGTCCAGACAAAAATGGGTATGAGCCATTCAATTTTGGGTACGACTTGACTGGTACGAGTTGCCGTGGGTACAAGTTGTCTATTTATATGAAAAAATAGACAACTTACTTTTGTCTAGTATTATAATCAAATATAAATTATTTTTACATATGGGCTGTTGTCTTCACTTAATTGGCTCAAGGCAGTCATAACTCCATGTACGAAACGTCCTAGCTTGTGTTCCAAACGTCCTACGAGTTTGTGTACGAAACGTCCTAAATCGCCATGTACGAAACGCCCGTGTATGAAATGTCCAGCTCCCTTCCATGACGGGGCAGAATCACGTAATTTTCAAAATGGAAAGGTCTATTGTAAACGTACATATTGAAATTGAATATTGGGCTTATGGCCGATATGAGAAGAAAGGAATAAGTCGGATTTACCCAGAGTCAGGGCAGTGTCTGTCGGTCTGGGTATGAGTTACCACATGATCGCTATGAGTTTTATATCTAAGGGATTTAATCTTACTGGGAGAATATGTAGTTCCATGCAGAGAGAGTCAATCTGACACAGGTGATTCCGTTCTTCTCACCGAGGAATGAACTCCACAAAACGATCGGATAAATTGTCTGGGGGAGCTGATTTGGTGGCGAGTTGATCAGGAACTAAGAAACACAACCCAACATTGACATTCTAATTGCAACTTTGCAGGGTTTGATCAAGTTATTCATGCATTTCCACGGAACTTAAAACATCGGTATCGGCCGATTATTAGATTTTTAACATCGGTATCGGCCGATGATTCGTTTCCCATATCGGTTCATCACTAGTAACGTGCCCCTGCAGCTGTTACAGTTGGCCAAAGACGACCAAAATAGGATGTTCTCATCTAGACATTATACAGAGTCATCCTACCAAGATACAATGAAATCCCTTCATAAATACAAATTTGGGTTTTGGGCCCCTGCAGTCATCATAGATGATTGATCGCAACCAAAAGGGACGCTCTCATCTAGACATGACCTCGAATCTACATAAGAAATTTTGTGATGATCGGACTAACAGTGTGTAGCTCATGCTAAAGAAAATGTGAACATACTCACAGGTTTCCACATGTGTGATGGCAATAGCTTATCTTGACTTTGTCAAGTTAAGCTAAAAATTATCAAAGGGAAGCTAAGCTGAACCCAATACAGACAGGTTTTTTGTGGAGAGTAATGTCGTACAAAATGTTTCGGATTTTGTTCAGGTTAAGGGGTCTGAAGTGTTATTTATCTGTTCTCAACACAAAGAAAAACCGAACCAAACCCGGTTCTCATATGTTCTGTGTAGGGATAGGAGTATCTGGCACAATAGAATGGCTGAATTGATAGAGTTGCACTGTTTGTGGTCAGTGAAGACCAGTGTAGACAACAGTACTGCACTGTTGTTATAAATGAGATGAGGCAACTGAACTGAAAATCATGTGCCCATGGCAATTAAATTTTATTCCAAGAGCCAACTACAGAATCCTTAATTATATAACTGGAAGCTTCAGAAGTGTATCCAGGTCTATTCCTAACCATATTAACAGGTAGAATGCGGAATTATTTTTTGATGTCAAAACGTATTCACATGTCTTTGCCTTGTTACATTTTATAGGACAGTGCTCAAAAGCACTCTCCCATAAACTGTAACCAAGGCTGGGGTCTATTACTTTCAAGTGCAATATATTACTATTACTTTCGTATCTTTTCTTATTATATTATATTACAATTACTTTGGGAAATTTGATTATTATTTTATATTACAATTACTTTTAAAAATGTAATGAATATTACTTTTTTATTACATTTATCAATTACCCCAAAAAAGTAATAACAGTAATTTTTAGTTATTTTTCAGACTATTATATTATATTACTATTACTTGTAATAAAAAAATTTCTATTACTTATTACTTCATATTACTTTCAAAATTGTAACATATTATACTAGCAGGGTTACCCGGCATTGCTCGGGCTGAGGAGAGTATTAAAATTACTCCTAGTAGACCCCTTTGAAGACCTATATCGGTGAGAAAAATTTTGGTCATAACTGTGGGTGCCCCTCTACACCCCCATCCCCGGCACTTTTTTAAACCTCACCATCAGATTCCTGGTAAAAAATGACCCCTAGTAGACCCCTTTGAAGACCTATATCGGTGAGAAAAAGTTTGGTCATAACTTTTGGTGCCCCTCTACACCCCCACCTCCACCAAGCACTTTTTTAAACCTGACAATGACCTCCGCCATAAAAAAGTACTCCCAGTAGACCCATTTTGGACACACGGGGTGGAGAATTTTGTTTGCAACTGCCGTCTGCTTTTCATGTTAGGTAAAGTGTTAAACTAAGTGTTTTGTTCATAATGATACATCTGTACAATGTCTGAAACTGCTTTGAGAATATTCAAGCTTCTTAGTAAATCTGGTGGTATATTTATATTTATTGGTGTTTAAGATCACATATTTTTACACAATGGCTAATCACGACCACAACATGAGTATCAACTCAAGACCAGGGGTGAGAGTTAATAAGCTATGTTGCCCATTTTAGAGAGGGTTTGCACCTCCCAAGCATTGGTGATTGGGTCCTATTTTACCAGTAAAACAGAGCCTGTTTACCACAGTGAAAAGGTACTGCTTCACTTCCCAGGGTTCCCGCAGGGAAAATCTGGTGGTCGCTTAATATTTAATATCACTAAAATTGGCCCGAGATGTGTTCCCCCCTCCCCCATACTGGTACTGTAGTGTTTTCAGATTAATTACAGGTCATGAAGTGATTTATAAGCATTCTGTTTGATTGAGGGCACTCTAAAACCTCTCAGGAAAACTGCACACACCCCTGTTTCCCCCACCTTTTTCACACCTCAAATGACCCACTCACCCCACCTCAGTGTACTGATATTTTATGTATGACTCCTCCCTGCCAAAAACAGAGATTTTAAGTCTGCAAATTTTTCTAGTTTATCATTTTACCTATTTTGTACCTTTAGTGCATGGAGGTTTTTTTTTCAGGTTCTGTTTCGGTTTTATGTTTTTAAAACCTCAGTTTCGGTTCGGTTTTTCGGTATTATTTCCAGGCCCTTCAATTAATCTAAATCACTATCGTCTTACTAGAAAAGACTATAGAAATGTCACCTGAGAGCTATTTAAAGAATGCTACATCCTACTGGCAGTACTGGGACATAGCACATTTGACTAGCACCCAGTTGACGAAGGGTTAATATGAATTTGGGGTAGATTGTATGTCATTTGATTATTTTCCTGCTGTATATGTTCTATTTGGTAAATGCTATACATCAGTGGCAGTGCCATGGGGGGGATAGTACCCCCCCCCCCCCAAAAAAAAACAAACTTTAGTTATTTTTTTCACGGCCCACAGATCCCAAACCAATGGGTGGGGACACACTCTCTCATGCCCACACCCCTGGCTCAGGCCTTCGGTAGGTACCGTAAGCATCTCAACCTTGGACCCCCATATCTTACTTAGCACCCACCCCTGATCAAAATCCTGGTGCAGCCACTGCTATACATTATATACCTCCTTTGTTATTTTGTGTTCAGTTTTAATTTCGATAAAATAAATAATTTTCACTTGTAACTTTTCTGTTATGTTTAACATCGCCATAATTCAGGGACTCCATTCACTGTCCTGTTCCTCGATCCCTCACTGGATCTCTCGCCTCCTTTCGAAGTACAGGAGTATGAGCTCTCCCTCATTTTGTTATGTGCAAAATAAAATGGATTTACGGCATCAACGAGTATCACATGGAGAATAAATGGTCAAAGTAAATAATCCTATATAATTTTGAATATTATTTTATTTCATGCATTTAATATGAGATAAATATGACTGAAATGAAAAAATAATAAAAACGTTCATGTGTTCCGACACTCACCTAATTTCATGCAGTAAAAGCCCACGCTCACTGGCCATATTCATTCTTGTGTAGGCCCCACTGGCTATTCTCACAGTCGGGGTGTGACTTATACAAAGGTAGTAGTTGCAGGGGAGGTATTTTGGCCGAAAATATTGGGTGCAATTTATACACAGACATAATTATACAGAAATAATCGCTTTTGGATTTGCCCCTTCTGCTGACGTTCACTGTCATTTTCAAAATGAGATTACGAGGGGGTTGTTGTAAATTTCGAAGTTTAACGTCAAAGTACGCAAAAAATGTATGGACGGGGTTTTTTTGGCCCCTGTCGGTTCGGTTTTTCGCTTTGCAGCAAATACTAAAACCGAACCGAAAAACCTCCATGCTCTATCAGGTACTGTCACAGAACAACTCATTTCAGGATTACACTCAACTTGTAACAAACAGAATAATTAAAAAGTATTTATTTATTAGGGTTTAACGACACTTTAACAGCCAAGGTCATATTGTGTCAGTGACAGTTTTACAGGTGGAGAAAGGCAGAGTACCCAGAGAGAACCACCGTGCAACGATGAGTAGCTGTCAGCTCCCCAACATCATAACTCTGCACTGCAGCACAGGCAGGATTAGATTGGTTGAAAACATGCGCACCATCGACATGCAGTACGCCTTAGTTCACGGCATCATCGTACATCCATGTGGACAATCAGGGTGAAGTGCCTTGCCCAAGGACACAATGCAGGAGTCCGAATTAATCGCTGAAGACGGTCACCCATCCAAGGACTAACCAGGCTCGACGTTGCTTAACTTTGGTGATCTGACAACCGGTTATCATTAAAAAGTATTAAAAAGATTTAAAAAGGATACAGTCATCCAATGTGATGTTGTCCTTGTATATCGTATACCTGTAATAAAAATAAATATATTTTAGTACAAAATTATTAACATAAATAAGGTAACAATAGTGCAAGTACTTCCTCACTAGATTCAGTTATTATTTAAAGTTTAAGCCACTTAATCTGTTACACCTACTTTTGTAATAGTCCCCACTTTTGTAATAGAAATCATCAGGTTTTGTACAGCAAACCACAAAAACCGAAGACATGAGTTTTGTAAGAGAAATCGACAGGTTTTGTTATGAAAAAAGCTTAGGCCAACCAAAATTAAATAATTGATTCTCAAGATATTTTTTCTTAAAATGAATGAGGGAGGCAGTTTTTATTTTATATTTTTTTCCTAATGGAATGTTCACCAATGCCTAAAATCCAGTTGTGAGAGCCTAAAATTAAATACTAGAGCTTCCATGGTGATTTCACTGATAGTTTTTTTTGTAACAGTGATCATATAACACAAAATCAATATAGAACAACTAAAATGAAGATAAAAATAATAACAGAGTATTTTTTGTTTTTAAAAATTTGATTAGCAGTTTCCATCTTGCTTTCAAAAAGTGATGATAAATAGTGAATAAAAGGCCAATATGAAAGAAAAATGGTTAGCATTTGGACATTTTTGACTAGCATTTTGCGATGCGAATCCAGTCATCAAATACCCTGAATAAGGAGGTTGGTTGAGTGCTAGAAGCCACAATTAGGCCTTCTGAAAAAATGAGGGTACCAGTGCAAAAGCCAACAATTTCCTTACCCATGTTTCGTATTCAGTTAAACGTAAATAATAGTTTGTTTATACAAATTAGCACTCTCCAATAATTTGTAATAAACAAGTTTTGATGAACAAATTCAGACCACCAAAACTAATCTAGCCCTCAACCAGTCGAATGAATATTTATTTTGTACATGCATATGAGACTCGAGCTGCACTTTGCAAAGAGAATAACAATACTGTATCAATGTATACAACATATTGCATTGCAAATCGTACCACTAAAATCACAAAACTATGATAGTTTAGAATTTTGCCTCTGAAATAAATATGATGAACACAGGCTGAGAAAACAAATGCATCGCTGCCTGAAAATCAAAAGATTAATTTTCTTTAGCCTTACCACTTTTGTCACAGAAATCAACAGGTTCTGTAAAACATTATTTTGCATTACAGGGAGATTGGGAAAAAATGTCATATATAAAGCCCTACTTTTCTTAACCCCTTCAACTTTCGTGGTATCAACCAGTTCAATGGCAGCAATTAGAGGAAGAGACCATATTCATTATTTGGGGTAGACCAATCAATATTTTCAACGTGCAGCCTCATGGCTGCACGCTGAAAATATTGATTGGACTACCCCACACATTTACTGAACAGCCATCCTATATAATGACGTTATGATGTATTATGTTCCTGGCCAGAACAGCGGCTGCCCAGGTTCAAAAGGTTAACATTTTTGCTGAAATTTCGTAATGTGATTTAATTCTGTCCTGCAAGTACCCTGGTAATGTGGGCTGGGTTTTGATTGCCCTAACATCACCTTTTCGATGTGACTGGTGAAATATTTTCATCAAGCCTGAAAATAAGCAGACTGTCATCTGCAAAATGATCTCTCCAGAGGGTGAATTTGGTGATGCTACCCTGAACAGCAGGGTAGCATCACTAAATTTACCCTCTGTGAACCTCAATCTGAATCAAGGTCTCAAACCTAAACAGAAAGATGTACACAGAGGATAAACTGGCCCACTGTATGGGATAGCATCAGCAAACTCACCCTCTGGGGACCTCATTCGGCAAATGACAGATTGCTTACATTCAGGCTTAAGCTTGCTTGGAAATCACATGAACTGGGTTTCGTTTTGACCATCAAAGACAGACCATTTGAGACCACTGATGTCACATTAATTTGGTGCAAATCGTTATCTGTCTGTCTATCTATCCTTCATTTTTTCTCCATTTCGTGAGACACTGAGATGACAGTTTGACTATTGGAATAATTTTATTCAAAGGATGTCACATTATTTGCGAGCTTCATCTTTTACAAAAATTATTAAGCGAAGACTGGTACCTGCTGACAAGATTATCCAGACAACACAACAGGCTCGCTCTTGAATGTCTTCTGTGTCAATGACTTTAATTTTTTGTGAAGTGTGCTCTTGGCAAATAATGTAAGCTAAAATTTGACATCTAGATAATTTTGTCCAGTAATTTTCACCTTCTGCCATTTTTGATTGTACCCAACAAGACTACACCACCTAAACTTACACCTGGTGGTCAATTTCACAAAAGGTGTCAATTATGCCACCTTTTGTGAAATTGACAACCAGATGGAAGTTTCTCTTGGATGTAACAGCAGGGATGGTGCCCAGACTACCCTGAAAAGGGAGCTTGCCCTCCCCGGAGGGAGGAGTGGTTTAATGTATATTCCCTGACAGGCCCATAATAAAGGAAGCAGTTTTCGCAGATGGGGATGGAAGTGTAGCCCTCTGACTCTCCACCCCATTGTGCCTCTGTTTCAAATCATGGAGAATTTGATCATTGTACTATCCTCTGCTTAATCAGCAATAACATTTGGATCATGGGGGTATCAGGCTTCTAGTTCCAGAGTGATATGGCTGTATAGTACAAGTGATCTGCATCTATTGTTAGTGTATTGTTAGATCTTGGGAGAACTAACACATTTAATGCCTTATACCATCATGTATATACAATGGGCACTACGTAATTTTAGGTCGTGTAGGCTTGTTGGTTGTATGTGGTTGACTGGTATGTTAGTATAATACTGATGGTGTGTATTCCTCTTTTGGTACCGTTAGCATTTGTGAATACTTACTTATCTTCCAAATTTATGCTTTTTAGTATCCACTAGTTACTATGGGTAGTGCATTATGGTAGGTGAAGTGTTGTTGGCTTTGTGTGGTCCTCTAGTACAGTTGCATAGTAGGGTGTATGTCTCTAATTTAATTCATTTTAGCCTTTGGGAACCTTCATTGACCTATCTAGAACCTTATGCTGTACTTGTTGTGAATGTTAAGCATTTACTCTCAATTCGAACCAGGTTCAACCCCATTAGTGGGAAAGTGTGGCTCATAGCTTCTATATGTCTCCTTGTTTCTATGCAGATAGTGGTTTGGGCACTTTTAGGGAGTGGTGGGGACTTTTGTTGGATGATGACTTTGTCTTTTGTTTTGGGAGGACTATGTGGACTTAGAGACTGAAGACGATTTTGGTATGGCAACCTCTCATGACTAGTGGTGATGTAGTTGCTATCTTTGGTACAGTAGTTGGTGATGTACTTTTTGATGTAGAAGTGGCTGTCATACTATTCCTGTTGTAGCCGTTGATATATTAGTAGTTGCCATATTAGTTATTATATTTGAGTTTATTGTAATATCAGTCCTGCTGTTTTTAAATGTTTGCGTAACCCATTTATCATTCACCTGGTCTGAGCTTTGGTAACCTATCGTTTGATCCCTTGTACTTGATTCAGATAATCCATCGGGTAACCTAAATCTATATGTAGCACAAGTTGTAAGCTGTGCTGATATATGAACTGTTGTATCATAGCAGAGTTCTTGCTCCTATGGGCAATATCCTGGTGAAATTGAATCCTTAGGAGCAATGATGAGGCTGTGTTGCAGCAATTCAGCTACATGTACAAATTAGATGAAATTATAGCCTAATCTAGTCATGGGCTAGCATGCTGCAGAAGAGTATACGTATGACATCCATAATCACTATTTGTGGAAGAAATATGAATTATTGCCATTTCCTGATTTTGTACCCATGTTTCATCTTTAGATGATCAACAGTTTAAAATGATGTTGAGCATCAACCAATCATCAGCATTGGTGTTTGCATCTGCCTGAAGTATGGCTGCTCTGTTGGCCAATAATTGGCCAACAGAGCAGCTATACTTCAGGAAGGTGCAAACACCTATGCAGCTGATGATTGGTTGATGCTCAACAAGATTCCACTATTCATTCATACTGTAGATCATTCAACCTGGCAAAAATTGTGCGTGACCCAGCGACAATTTGGCACGACCTATTTTCCATTAAGTTTTTCATTTTAGGTAACCTCCACGTGACCCAAATGGCTGTTCGCCTCACATTGATGAGCCTGTAGCAACTCTGTTGAGGAGGTTGGTGCAGTAGTTACTGTTGTTGTTGGGTTTTATGCAGTAGTGGTTCTTTTTTTTAGTAGTTGGTGTAGAAGTGATTCATGTTTGGGTTGGTGCCCCAGTTGTTGGTATTGTCAAGCTTTGTGTTATAGAAAGAGATGGAGATAAAGTTGCAATGGCTACTTTTTGCATAGTAGTCGTAGAGGTTAAAGCCATTGTACATGTAGTTGCTGTTAGTTTGGTTGCTGTCTTTGGTGAAGTAGTCTCTCTACAACACACACTTTGGCATAACCAACAACTACTACAGTTAAAACTAGAAGTCCTGTCACGAACTGTGTGCTTATCTAGGCTTAATTAAACGTAGGAATTGCACCCAATTGCCATATCGATTGGCATCCAAAGCACGGCAGGTTCTCCTTGTTACTCATAGCAAACACAGACAATGTTTCTGCCAATAGACCTCCGGGTTACCCGGATGTCCATTGGCTGAAACACTGCTTGTGCAAAGGCCATATGTACAGAATTTGATTGCCTTACTACGATCGCAACGCGTAAATTAACGCACAGAACGATGTGCTATTTGTGCGCATTTCATGACAGGACTCCTAGTTTTAACTGTACATTAACTACTATACTAACCACTACTACATCTAACACTAAAACACCTATCACCACAAGTACTACATTGACAACATCTATCTTAATAGTCACAAGTACGCCCCAAACAGCCACAACCACCACCCTGCAGTTTAGCCCACATCAGCTCACAAAGGCTTACATCAGTCCCAAATAGTCCCAATAGAGACCAATGAAACCACAGGGGGCACGTGGCATGCCAGTAACCAGTTCTCGTCAGATCACCGAAGTTAAGCAATGTCGAGCCCGGTTAATCATTGGATGGGTGACCATTTGAGCAATCAATTCAGACTCCTGCATTGTGTCCTTGAGCAAGGCACTTAACCCCGATTGTCCACATGGGGGCACGATGTCTACGTGTACAAAGGCATACTGCATGTCAATGGTACGCATGTCTTCAACCAATCTACCCTGCCTGTGCTGCAGTGCGGAGTTAGAATGTTGAGGAGCTGGCAGCTGCTCACCGTTGCTCGGTGGTTCTCTCTGGTGACTCCGGCTTCCAGCTCCCATAAAACTGTCACGGTCATGATTAGCCATTGTGCATAAGTATGTGACCTTAAAAAACAATAAATAAATAAATAATGAAACCACCACTATCTTCAGTCCCCAAAAGTTCTGAAACCACTGTTATCTTAAGTCCCAAAATGTTCTCACCAGTACCCCCAAATCCCCACTGTCTATCAAATTTTGTAGTCGACTAAAAAAACTCCAGCATGTCGACAGTTAGTTGATAAAGAGTTATTCCCCATAAATTCAACAAACAATCTCTAATATACTTACAAACTTAAAACTGACGATGTATGAATGTGTGCACTTTTGAGTTGAGACAAAATGGAAACACAAAATATCTCCAATTACATGTAATCTGAAGAATTTAAATATTAGAATGTTTTTTTAAATGTTCCATTTCTATAACTAATTTCCAGAAATTTTCTACACAAGTTACAATGAAGTACTAAAAGTGAACTGACTGTTGTGACAGCTTTCTCACTTTTGCAGTTTGGATTGTTCCAATGGGGTTGTTGCCCTGTTGGAGTGTACAAGACAGAAAATTCTATTTACAGTCTGCAATAACTAACCAAAATGCAAATTATTCAAATGACCCATTAGTACTGATTAACAGACAGTGGCGGCGCCAGAAATTTTTTTGTGGGGGGGGGGGGGGGGGGGGGGGCAGACTCCCATGAAGGGGGGCAAATACGTAAAGGATCATATCATTACTTTGTTATGAGGTAGACCAAACTTGGACCCAAAGTCCGTAATATACTTTTTTGGTTTGGTACGTCCTGTGGACGTACCAAACCAAAAAATTATTTTACGGACTTTGGGTCCAAGTTTCGACTAAATGTAATGGTAATTAGCGGTCCTCCTTTCAAAAAATCCTGGATCCGCGTCTGGTGGGTCTGTGCGTGAGAGAGAGAGAGAGAGAGAGAGAGAGAGAGAGAGAGAGAGAGCCTCATAATGCCCATCTGTCATAATGCGAAATCCATGAATTTTTTTAGACAAGGGATATGGATAGACATGCCTTTGTTGGCTCATAACTTAATTATAACTTATAAGTATCTGCATACGAGTCTTTAAATCTCTACTGCCTGGATATGTTCATCAGCTAGCCTGAGGCTTTGGGCTAAGTGTGTATGGGAAATTATTGGGAATAAAAAAAGAGAGGGGTGTGTGTGCGTGTGAGAGAGAGTGACTGAATGTGTTTGTGTGTGAGGGTGGATGGAAATGCATGCGAGATGGTTGGGGGAGGGGGGGGCCCCATGCCCTCCCGTAGCGCCGCCACTGTTAACAGAGGGCTGGTTATACAAAACTGGTACCAGTACTCAAGTTATCTAGCCCTGAAATTTCAGATCACTTGTCCATTGTTACATAATCATATGGAAAGAAATAATAATTGGATATTACAAGTAACTATGGTTAGACATTTTAAAGGTTAATAATCTAACTGTTCATTCGCCTCATTATACAGTGTAATTTAAACCCAACTTTGTACCTCTTTGGAAATAAACGACAGACGAGAAACAATAAAACAAAAAAAATGTTACTCAGGTAACACATGCCCCCCCCCCCAACCATGACCTTACGGACCTGGCTGTGGTGTGTGACACATCCACCCATTGTCCTTTATAATTGAGCGAAGTTAGATGATTGTAGCCCTAATAGTTTTGGAGTTATGCTTGAAACACGATTTGTGACCCTGAACATATGAAGGTCAATTGTGACCTTCACCTTGCAGATGCGGCGGAAACTATTATACGCAACACACCTTCTGACTGTCCTTAACATTTGCAAAATGTTTAACAATTGTACTATGATTCGTTTCTGAGTTATGGCTGAGACACGAATATTGACCGATTTTTAGTGTGACCTTGAAATGTGACCTTGACCTTGAAGGTACGAACCCGGCTATGGTATGTGACACATCCTCCCATGGTCCTTTATAATTGTGTGAAGTTTGATGACTGTGGCCCTAACAGTTTTCAAGTTATTGGCTTGGACACACACACACACACACACACACATACACACACACACACACACACACGGACGGACACATGCACACTTCAATCACTATATGCCACCCGACTTAATTCGAGGGGCATAAAAAGTTGACTATAAAAATAGTTGACGTGTTGTCAACTAATTGATTAATCCTGACAGCCCTATTTCAGTGCACATAAGTCCCCAAACCACTACTGTCATGATCTGGGAGTTAGGGGCTATATGGGGGCAATAAAAGGTATGATCAAGAAGCCTATAGGTGTTGGGAGCCATATAGGGGCTAGGAATCATGAAGGCTCTTCTTTACTACTGGATTACACTGCATAACAATTGATTGTAGGGAAATAACATGCCACCCACAGAGTAGTACAGTATACGACTCTAGATAGTTTAATGGATGTCCCCAAGGCTTAAATGTACCAAAATGGGTAGAGACCGATCATACTACACTACCATGCAAGACAACCTTAGGTTCCGCTTCAGTTTTCCAGGCATTTCCAAAAATGACATGTCATACACTCTCTTCAAATGTAAATATTCTTAACTTAGTTATCAAATCCATAACATGTATTACATTTTCCAAATCCATTAAAAACACACAGCACTATGTGATTAAGTAGAAATAAACAATCTGAATGTGGGTGAAATAATTTACTGTCAAATGCAAGGCCTCAACCTTGAAAACTGTATGAAAAAAATACCAAAATCAGTCAATTCAGCCACCCAACAGTCCAAAAAGCAGAATTTTCCTACTACTCCCACTTAACTATCCCTGGAGCATATAGCACCCCTGTTTAAAAAATGCCCCAGAAATTTATATGTTTCCATTTCCATTTTTAGTAACATGCCTGGTAACAACTCTGTGTAAAAATAACAGTTTAAAAGGTAGACAATTGTTTGAAGTCACTCTTTCCCATAATTCCTCTGGTAATTTACCCTATGCATCAGACACCAAATCTGTGACCAGAAATTCAAAATCTCTTGTCCAACAAATAGCCAAATTTAATCATATCTCATTCTTAAAATACATCTCCAATTTACATAGCATTAGTTTCAGCATACGCCCTTAGTTTAGAATTTTACCCCTGTGCAGTAGTGTGAAACTGTACAGTGGAAACTTTGCAACCAAAGGGTAGTAGAAAATGTAATGCGCATAATTAGTATCAAGGCCTAACAGTACACCAACTGCTGTACATTTTGGTCATACTACACTACCATACCATACCAGACAACCACACACACTCAACAAAACTACATGACCTACATGTACTGGTCATAGCAACATGATGGTATAGGCAATCAGATGGGTTAGTTCAACCAAGGTCTAACAGTTGACCATTAAGGGGTGCTGATTGTTGATACTATACTACCATATCACCCCCATACGAAAAACCTGATCGAAACAATGTTTGAAAGTAAATTAGCATTATTATTATTACATAGAAACAGGCTTGGCTGTTTGACAAATGCAGGAGGGTATTGCTCTCCTTGAAATGAGTCCAGGACCCCATCAAGGTAGATAAAACATTTAGAGCAGTTTTTAACCCTCCCTTTGGACAAAAACAGAGTCTGATGTTAATGTTTCGGGAAAATACAGTACGGCCGCCGTGGATTGGTCACTTTCCATGGGGCAATAATATTAGATTCCAAACATTAATTGTAGGAATAATCATCAAAAATTTAATTAATGAAGTGCTGGGTATAACCTGGTGCTTCATTAATTAAAATTTTGCTGCTGATTTGTATTACCTGGTAAATGCATGTGTGGACATCACTGCCCAAGCGCAGATTATGACCACTCCAAGGTGACTGTACTGTACACTCCAATTTGATTGAATTGGTGAAGAATTTATTTTGACTTCACCTCGGCTTGTCTCACTTTATTGACCAACCTGTCTCCACCTGAACCCCTTATAATCCAAACACGCTGTGTCATAGGCACAGCCTGAAGGCTGCAGGCCTCCCATCAAAGGGGGGTTTAAAATTCATGGCTGATGCTGCCCTCACAATTCAGAAATTTCCCCTTCCATAATAGTTTGCTGTTGCAAATTTCATGGGTTTAACACTGACTACAGCATTATAATGCAGTTCAACATGCATTCTTTTTGATGGGTTCACATCACTGACACACTAATACAACATTAAGTTGCTTACCTCAGTTTACTTGTTCCTTCCGATCAATCTGTGTCACTCGTTTGTGAACGAAAAAGTTTGTGCCATACACATGTGGAATTGTTGTATTTAATGTTGGATTTTCCTGAAAGTGCTGATCATGTTCAGGAAAATCCAACATAAATACAACTGCATGTGTACAGTGCAAAATGTTTCTAGAGGGCTTACAGTATGAAAATCAATGACACTGATTCAGTCAGTGACTCCTCCCTGTATAACAGAAGTTGACACTTTGTTTAAGTGCGAAAATAGGATTTACGTTTACCGAAAAATTATAAATTTAAAGTAATTTGTATATTTTTTATACTTACCAATGGCCCAGACTAGCTGGTGCAAACTCAAAGTTATCAAGGGCCAAACACAAATTTTTAACCCCCCAATCCCCAAAATTTGCTTGCAAAACCGAAAATTAAAAAGTCCTATCTGGTCCTCCATACTTTTACTCTCAGTGCATGCGCAGCCATCAGGAAGTGACCGGAATTGGCGCCAACATCATTCTTTGTCGAAAAGAGTACTACAAAATAACTCAGCGGGGAGATATGAGTGCCCACTCATGGGAGGACCATACCGGTCTGGACCATTGGTAAGTATAAAAAATATATAAATTACTTTAAATTTATAATATTTTTATACTATAACCCAAAGGACCAGACTAGCTGAATCGTAAAAAGGTGAAGGGCTTAGGACTTCAGAATTAGTATATCAACATAGTTCCAAGCCTGTAATCCAAGGTGAAAGGAAATTAAATTTGAAAGGAATTACATGTATGTCTCTCTATACAGTAATAGAGAAGACATATCATAAATATGGAGCCAAATTCAAGTAATTCCGTATTCCTAGCATGAAGACTATGTTAATTTGGATGTAATGAGTTCCCAATTTTTAAGGCTAGTCCGGACTAAGCACCAAAAATTAGGATGGCGTATTTGAGAATGAGAGGATATTCCCCACAAACATATGCCCTATACAATAAAACACAAGCTGTATCCAGGATATAATTACAGACAAAACAGCTTCACTCATAGTTACATACTTACCAAGCCGGAAAAGAGGTATAAAAAATCACCCCCCTTTTGAAGGAATCTTCTTCAAAAAGAAGAGGGGAGCGCTCATGAATCATTAAAAGCGGGTACCAAATAACAATATAAATATTCGTCGAATAGGCACGCAGATATTAATTATTATTAACTGGTAGAGTGCTGAATTATTTTTGGCCATCAAAATTTGTTCACATAAGTTTGCCTTGTTACAATTTATGGGAGAGTGCCAATAGGCACTCTCCCATAAATTGTAACAAGGCAAATCCTAACAGACTAAATAATTTCACTTCAAAGGTGGTATGAACAACATCCACAAAATATGAAGCCTTCAAGTGCTGGTACTGACACTTCAGAGTAAAGCCCCAATATGGGCTTCCAGCACTCTACCAGTTAATAAATTGGTGCTTAACACCACTTCAGAAGCTAAAGCTATAGTGGCGATCCCGGTAATTAATATCGCCCGCTTGTAATGTATACCGGAGTCGGCATACGCAGTTAGGTCGAAAACCGGTGATATATTATATATATATACACATGTCCAATAGAATCACAATGGATGATCTTTGGAGAGTAAACACACTTCCAAGGTAACCCACAGGCGACCCCATTCAGGTGTACAATAAATTCCAGTAAATAACACTCGCAGATGTGTTCTATCCAATATCTATGTTCCTGGAAACGTGCGAATATACGAGAGTGTAAGACAAGATGTATTCGATTGGGTACCGCAATTAATAGAAACTTGGATCTAGGAATGGATCAAGCTATGTCTGTATCTGTATCTGTATTAGTACGGTGTAGGGCCGTCTGGCGTAAAGACACCGGGTGGGGAGCCGTTAGTGGCTTTTCGAGAGGACAGTCTGAAAGCCCTCCACTGTCTGCGCATGCACTATATTGTTGCCTAAGTGGTTCCAATCAACAGCGGTGCGGATAAAAAATGAATTCCAGTATTCTACGGTTTTAGCAGTTCCGACTTTATAGGCTCTGGTATTTTTAGATGTGTGTCTATCAATGATATTTTGAGTGACACAGTCAGTATATGATTTGCTTTTAATTTGCCTTTTGTTATGCTTTTGCAGGAATTTATCTGGGGGATGGCTGGCACTGACCCCTCAATAATCTTGTAAAATTGGGTGAGCCTTTTATGTCTGCGTCTAATCTGGGGGTGGGGGGTGGTGGTGGGGGGGTGGAGGGGAATCAAAATCATATCGAACCCCCCTCACCCACATTACTTGAATCGTTCTTGCGTTAGTCATCAAATAGTATAGGAACCGCAAGGCTCCCTCACGTCTGGCCGACTCCATAATGCCACTAAGGGCAGAGAAGGATGTGAAGAACAAAAACTTCCTCTGATAAAGAAGGTCCTCTCGTGGAGTAAACTTCTGGGGAATGTCCCATAGCAGACAGCTGAGAAGACTGATCCAAGGTTTCTGTGACGACAGAGGTGCTACTATCAGGATTTCGCAATGAGGCGGTTTGATCTTAACAGAGTCCGCTGAATCAATGGAGTTGGAGGATACGCATATCCTATCATTCTGTCCCATGAGATCAACAGATCGTCTAGTGCGTACGCTCGATGATCTGGGCATGGCGACACGAACGTCAGTAACTGATTGTTCCGGTGTATCGCAACCAGATCTATCATGGGACGATCCCACTGGTAGCAAATCTACCTGAATTGTCGCTTGTCGAGAGTCCGGTCCGATGGCAACAGGCGACCCTTCTGAGAGAGCGAGTCTGCTAGTACATTCAGACGACCCAGTATATGATGGACAGAAAGATGAACATGATGATTCATGACGTATAGGAGAATCTTCTCCATTAATTCGCCTAATGGTATTGAATGAGTGTCGCCTTGGTTCCTGATGTAAGCTACTACTGTCGAATTGTCCGACAAAATCTGAACATGGACGTACGCTAACATGTGAATCCAATGTTGTAGTGCTAGCCATATTGACATCATCTCTTTGATGTTTATGCGCTTCTCTAGGAAACGAGGGCCCCAAAGACCCTGACACTTCAAGTCTGTGGGACTAAGGGTCGCTCCCCAACTCGTCGGACTCGCATCCGTCATAATCGTGAAAGCCGGATCCGGCAGTTGCACAGGAACTCCCCGAGTTAACCACTAAATATCTGCCCAAATCTGAACCCTTGTTAATGTTTTATTAGGTCCGTTAAAACAATACTGGTTTCGAGCGAATTTGTCTTCACACTCCAGTTCTGAGTAAAGAATATCTGGAGGTGATGCGGGCACAGGCGGCGCATCAGAATGAGATCCACAGCCACTCCGCACAGCTCCACAGTCACATGAATTCCCTCACTGTTAATGCATCTGAGTGTGGACAAAAGTGAGCATAACAACTGACTAATTTCGCTCTGGGTAATGGC
The DNA here is from genome assembly GCA_031216915.1 of Pictodentalium vernedei. Lineage (NCBI taxonomy): Eukaryota > Metazoa > Mollusca > Scaphopoda > Dentaliida > Dentaliidae > Pictodentalium > Pictodentalium vernedei. Next base: position 323,472,770 of record CM062291.1, read on the forward strand.
AGACAGACCAGATTGTTGTGAGTCTCAAAGCTCATTCCCAAGTGAATGAACGACTTGGACGGAGCTAGATCCAACTTTTTCTCGTTTACAATGAAACCGAGACGTCGGAGTAAAACAAGCAGACTCCGAACATCGTTCTGAAGAATAATTCTGTTGCCGTATCTCTGTAGAATGTCGTCCAAGTAAGCCGACGTTACCGCAGATGAATGAACTTGGAAGTATGACATTACCAAGTTCATTATTCGAGTGAACGCCCAGGGAGCCAGGTTCAGACCAAAGCACACTGCTCTGAACTGATACACCTTCCCTTGTACAGCGAACCGCAGGTACTTTCTGAATGCCGGATGTACCAGGACATGAAAGTACGCATCCTTTAGATCTATGCTTGACGCATGATCGTTCACCCGAATGCTCGCTCTTACCGACCGAATGGTCTCCATATAGAATTTTGGAGCCAGGATAAGCTTGTTTATCTAGCTCAAGTCTATTACTCGTCGGAACGAGCCGTCTGGCTTCGGTACGAGAAACAGGTGACTGTAAAAACCCTGAGAATCTTAATTCTCGATGACCTCCATAGCTTCCTTAATAAGAGAGCCTGTACCTCCACTAGGAGAGACTCTTTTGAAAGGATCCGGCGGAAGATTTGTCCAACACAGACATCTTGTTAGTGGGGGTTCCGCTCGGAATAATAGCCGTAGGCCGTCCGAGACTACACTTCTCACCCACTGATCTTCCATGACTGCTATCCAGTTTCTCGTGAAGGTTGATTCCCTTCTGCCAACTGGCAAGCAATAAAGGTCTTGAACATCACCTGTATGACCTGCATGGCTTACGGGAGGAGAAACTACATCCTCCCTGCGAAAAACCTTGTCTAGGGGCATCTGACCAATAGTCCCAATCAGACTTACGCCCCTATCCCGAGTCACTATATTGACGACCTCCTGAGTAATTGTAAGAGGGTTTCTAGTGCCCTCGTAAGGAGTTCCCTTTTGATGTTTACATCTGGAACGTCCTCCTTACTCTTATCTGCTTAAGTGGGTTGTTGAGATGCCGATTTCGATAGCAGAGCACTTGACGCTTTCTTAGTAGCCTGTTCATATACTAACAAAAGCTTGTCGTCAAAAATAGTATGTCCGGAGACCGGAGCGACCCGGAGAGAGATTTTCACCTTGTCATCTTTAAGTGATGACGACGCAAAGGCAGCATCATGTCTGATTTAACTCCAGATTAGCCACTGTTAGGGCGTAGTTATACGTGGTAAACAAAATTGCCCTGGAAAGAACTCTAAGAGAGGTACAAACGTCCTCAAATTCCTTCCCGTTGAGACGTTGTGCCATAGATCTGGTAAGGTGATCTGCGTAAGACATTGCTTCCAAATTCGCTCTACTTGATGAAATTGCCATTTTAATTATGTCTAAACGAATAGTGAATGATGCAGACAAGGATATATCTAGATCCCCAGTCTGCTCATTCAAATGCAGAATAGCTCTCTGAACATCTTCTCCAACCGTTTTAAATGAACGTGGTCCAAGAAACGGTATTTTATGGAAGATGTAGTTAAGAAACCGCCTTTTTTCCTCGCACTCGAGAGGTGAATACGGCGTCGTCTACATGGCCAAAGGCCTGCGACACCTGCCTAGACTGAACCAGAAAAGAAAGAACTTCTTCCTTTGTCCGTATAAAGTGTGCGTCCAACAATGCCAGCGGTTTCTCTCTTGTTGTCGCAGCAGCATTCTGATTCGTCGGAACAAATTCAGGGTAGTATTGATGGATGAAATCCATCTCAACCATATGCTGTTCCGAAAGGGAAGGATAATCCTCATCCTAATCCCTTTCACCATCAGAGAGAATCAGTTGCGAATTTCAGTCCATTGAATCTGCGTGAACAGACGACTGGACCGACCCAGCACCATCCGACAGCTCAGGTTCTGAGTCGGAGGGAGCCCGAGGCTGCACCTGCATTTGCTGGGATGCTGCGATCAGCTGTGCAACCTGCGACAGCAAGTCCGTCATCGAGGCCTGAGGAGCAGCGGTCTTACGTTTCTTAGCCGCTTTCTGCTCCTTCTGTGTATCGGAGATGGATCTCTTCTCTGAACGTCCCGATGATCAAGGCCTCGTCTCCCTAGTCACCGGATGGTCCGACTTCACGGGCGAAGAGTGGTTCCTTCTTCATGCAGCAGGCTGGATATCCGAAGTTGGGTAGCTAGGATGCGGTTGTGTGTGCTTTAATAACGTAGCAGAGGAAGCCGTGACTGAAGCCGACCCCGGCTGCAGACTAGATGGAGCATCCCGAGAGGCGGGCAGACGTATGCTCTGGTTTTGCAAGCATATTTTGGGGATTGGGGAGGTTCAAAATTTGTGTTTGGCTCTTGATAACTTTGAGTTTGCACCAGCTAGTCTGGGCCATACGGTTATGGTATAAAAATATACATCGGGTAAACAAGGTGTGCTCCGAAATGGAATACTGAGGAAGACGAGCGATAAAATGCCTTCCTCAGACAAAAATAAGGTGGGCCATAAGGCATGAGGGCAATCGCCTGCCTCAAATGGCCAAGCCTGCAGAAAAGACAAAGCTCATATTTATTGATTTACTCAAGTTCAGTTTAGGGGCCTAATTCCAATTTTGGTGAGTTTCTTGTCTTACATATTCATGTAGAAAACATGTTCCAACATACAGGCTTTTGGTGGCCTTGCTGATTTAAGTTACAGTACCTTAGCAGTGGTTTCTAAGGAAACTCAAAGCCAAAGTGTCACCTCATTAGGGAGCTAAATACAAGTTGCATTATCCAGGCATTCAAGGACACTTTCAGAATCTATGACAAGAACCAAATAAATCATTTTCAAGAATCAAAGCTGATTCTCATTGTTTTCCTTGCGAAAATCATTTGCAATGATAATCAATTGATTCTTGTATGAATTTTAAGCACTGCTTGCATCACAATTATCTGCCTTCTTTCGTAATCATTGGACTGTAAACAGGGCTTAATTTCATCTAGATTTGTGAGCATCCATTTGGATTCTTGCGAAAATGGTTGCAGGAATCCATTCCTGCTATGTGTGTCCTAGTATCCCATGAGGCCACCATAGTTGAATCTGTTATATACTGAGAGCACATGTTAGCCCTTTACCCAACACAACATTTTTAATTTTTAAGACCTAAACTGAATTTGATAATTTTTTAAAAAGTAAACAAAATTTACCAATGCAACCTTAAAAATATGGATGCCATTGGAACCGGCTCAATGAGCTGGTTCCAATGGCAGCCATATATGTACAATTTTATTAACAAAGTGTCAGGATATTTCAGGTCATGTTAGCCTTGTATTGGTTAATTTGCTGCTGACATGTTTTGAAAAGGGTTAAATTGACTTTCATGCGAATCTTAGCAGAGGTGCAGCAAGAATCTATATGGATTCTCACTGGTTTTGTTGAGCAAATCTTTGCATGAATCGATTCATGTATTCTTATCAGAATATAAGCCCTGCCGTAAGCTATCCTTGTGCATGTGTTGATCATTATCCTTATACTTGTGTTGAGCAGAGAGTTACTAAAATCACACTGTTTTGTATGTCTGCAAACAAAAATGTGAAAACTAAATAAAAAACTAGAAACTGTTTTAGCACACTAAAAAACAGATGTCTCCCCTTCCTTTCTCTCTAATGCACTGCAAATTATATATACATGAATAATATTGACCATCATACCAAATATTTAAGGTCTAGCTCAAAAGAGAGAAAAAAAAAAGCACATAAATCTGACCTTCAGGTCAAAGGTCAAGGTCACATGAAGGTCACTATGGCACGTGACACCCCGCCTCATGGTGATACATCCACATGCCAAATATCTAAAGTCTAGGTCAAAAGACAAAAAAGTTATGCCCCGGGAAAAGTTTCCCTTAAAAAGCACATAAATCTGACCTTCAGGTCAAAGGTCAAGGTCAAAGATCAAGGTCACATGAAGGTCATTATGGTACACGACACACCGGCTCATGGTGATGCATCCACATGCCAAATATCTAAGGTGTAGGTCAGAAGACAAAAAAGTTCTGGTCCGGACGAAGTTTCCCTTAAAAAAGCACACAAATCTGACCTTTAGGTCAAAGGTCAATGTCACATGAAGGTCACTGTGGTACACGACACACCGGCTCACGGTGATACATCCACATGCCAAATATCTAAGGTCTAGGTCAAAAGACAAAAAAGTTACGCCTAGACAAAGTTTCCCTTAAAAAGCACATAAATCTGACCTTCAGGTCAAAGATCAAGGTCACATGAAGTTCACTATGGTACGCAACACACCGGCTCATGGTGATACATCCACATGCCAAATATCTAAAGTCTAGGTCAAAAGACAAAAAAGTTATGCGCCGGACAAAGTTTCCCTTAAAAAGCACATAAATCTGACCTTCAGGTCAAAGGTCAAGGTCACATGAAGGTCACTATGGTACGTGACACACCGGCTCATGGTGATACATCCACATGCCAAATATCTAAGGTCTAGGTCAAAAGACAAAAAAGTTATGCCCCGGACAGAGTTTGTATGAGAAGAAGAAGAATATTCACTAAAACAATATGTCTCCCTTCTGGGAAGGGGAGATATAATAATTATAACAGTACCATTTTTTCAAAACTATTTTCTCTGGCCTTGTTCCAGTCTGTGCTGCAATCAACTTCTTCAGATCTCCGATGGTGTCATCAGTACTACATCATTGTTAAGCAAATATAATTCAATTTCTAATGAAATATACAGTACAGCCGCCGTGAAGTGGTCATAATCCACGCGAGGGCAGTGATGAAAACGTATTGAACAGGTAACAAAACTCAACATCAGCAAAATTTTAATTAATGAAGCATTGGGTTGTACCTGGTGATTCATTAATTAATTTTTTTATGATTATTCCTGTAATTAGTGCTTGGAATCTAATATTATTGTGTCCGTGGAAATATTGCCCACCTGTGGAAAGTGGCCAGACCATGGCGGCCATACTGTATAAACTGCTAACAGCCAGACACGGGAACAAGCACTGCTTACCATATTCATCCCCTTCCAACTCAAACATTAAAGCTGATATCTGGTGCAGTTTGGCTGCCCGAGGACTGGTCACTTTCCACAGGTGGCCAATATTTCCACAAATGCAATAATATTTGAATTCAAACAATAACTAGAAACTGTTTTAGCACACTAAAACATATGTCTCCCCTTCCTTTCTATTTAATGCACTGCAAATTATATATACAAGAATCATATTGACAATCACACCAAATATCTAGGGTCCAGCTCAAAAGAGAAATAAGTTATGCCCCGGACAAAATTTCCCTTAAAAAGCACATAAATCTGACCTTCAGGTCAAAGGCCACAGGAAGGTTACTATGGTACGCGACACACTGGCTCATGGTGATACATCCATATGCAAAATATCTAAGGTCTAGATCAGAAGACAAAAAAGTTATGACCCAGACAAAGTTTCCCTTAAAAAGCACATAAATCTGACCTTCAGGTCAAAGGTCAAGGTTACATGAAGGTCTTTATGGTACGCGATACACCGGCTCATGGTGATACATCTACATGCCAAATATCTAAAGTCTAGGTCAAAAGACAAAAAAGTTATGCCCGGGACAAAGTTTCCCTTAAAAAGCACATAAATCTGACCTTCAGGTCAAAGATCAAGGTCACATGAAGGTCACTATGGTACGCGACACACCGACTCATGATGATACATCCACATGCCACATATCTAAGGTCTAGGTCAAGAGACAAAAAAGTTATGCCCGGACAAATTTTCCCTTAAAAAGCACATAAATCTGACCTTCAGGTCAAGGTCACATGAAGGTCACTTTGGTACGCGACACACCGGCTCATGGTGATACATCCACATGCCAAATATCTATGGTCTGGGTCAAAAGACAAAAAAGTTATGCCCCGGACAAAGTTTGCATGAGAAGAAGAAGAAGGAGGAGAAGAAGAATATGCACTAAAACAATATGTCTCCCTTCTGGGAAGTGGAGACATAATTATAGGAATAACCATCAAAAATTTAATTAATGAAGCACCGGTACAACCTGGTGCTTCATTAATTAAAATTTTGCTGATGATGATTTTTTTTACCTGGTAAAAGCATGTATGGACATCACTGCCCATGCGAGGATTATGACCATTCCACAGCAACTGTGCTGTATGCAGCCATTAAACTTAACATATCAGCCCTAAACACCCTGCAACACCCATATTATTATTATTTATTATTTATTGGTTTTTAAGGTCACATACTTATGCACAATGCCTAATAGTGACTGTGACAGTTTTACAGGTGGAGGAAGCCGGAGTACACGGCGAGAACCACCGAGCATCGATGAGCAACTGTCAGCTCCTCAACATTCTAACTCTGTTCAAGCTCCACTCAAGCAGGGTTACAGCGGTTGAAGACATGTGCTCCATCGACGTGCAGTACGCCTTAGTACACAGCGTCATTGTGCCCCCATGTTGGCAACCGGGATAAAGTGCCTTGCCAAAGACACAATGCAGGTTGTCAATTTGAGGTGTAGACTGTACTAAAGAACTGAGGTGTAGGTTAATGTAGCCCTCACAGTTAATGTATATCAACCAAAGTTACCAAGTTGCAGTGAAATTATTCCAAAACGAGTCATCCTATCAAGTAAAAATGAAATCCCTTCATAAATACGGCCTGTTATTTTCACTTATTTATTTATTGGGGTTTAAGGTCACATACTTATGCACAATGGCTAATCGTGACCGTGACAGTTTTACGGGTGGAGGAAGCCAGAGTACCCAGAGAAACACTGAGCATCGACAAGCAACTGTCAGCTCCTCAACATTCTAACTCTGTTCAAGCTCCGCTCAAGCAGGGTTACAGCGGTTGAAGACATGTGCTCTATCGACGTGCAGTACGTCTTAGTACACAGCGTCATCGTGCCCCCATGTAGGCAACCGGGATAAAGTGCCTTGCCAAAGACACAATGCGGGTTGTCCCAGACAGGGATCAAACTCGGGACCTCTACCACTGAGACACCGCACTCCCACTGCAACACCCATGATCACATCTACATTTGATGTTGTTCAATGTTCGGCTACAAAAGCATGCAGGAATCAGTTTGATTTGAGTAGTCTTTCAACAATTATTAAATGGATAGCAGTAGTGTAGATACAGAAAAGCTGAAGGGCCTAAAGGGTCACCACCCCAAATTTTGTCAGAAAATTCTCGCTTGCTGGGGAAATTTGTAGGCCTTTTCTTAATGGAATTTTGCAAAATGGAAGGAAAACTATAAAACTTTTGGTTAAAGCATGTTTTAGACTGCATTTTCGATAGATATTATTCATTAGGAATGACTGCAAGAAATCAACCTGATTCTGAATACCCCAGTAGTCACTAAAAAGTTACTAAATGGAAATGAAAAAATTTTTCAAACTTTTGAAGACAATTTTAGCCGAAAAATAAGTAAAGAAGTAGGGTTCTGTGAAAATTCGAAATTCGATTCCAAATTTGATTTGGAAGTCAATATTCAATTCGATTCAAAAATTTTCGAATATACTTTGGCCATAACCGTGAGTATTTACAGATTGTAACTGATCACATTATTTTATATTGAGTATTGTTCTGAGTAAAAACGCAACTGACTTGAAGCGGTAACAGTGTTTGTAGCAATTTAGTTACAACTATACATCAGTTGTAGCTACATCACTACAAGCACTGTTACTGCTACAACTGTTCATTTCAACTTATTGTGCATTATGACCAGTGACCATAATGAAAGTGTCAATGACACTGTAGCTTAACTTGACTGTGTGTTGGGTTTGAAAAGGGTAATATTCCATGTTTATGAAAGGATTATGAAATACGACAAGAATTGTGATAATTGAGAATATGTTAATTTCTTTTCCCTGTATGTGATGTTTCCAATAAAATAATTTGAGGTGTAGACTGTACTATAGAACTGAGGTGTAGGTTAATGTAGCCCTCACAGTTAATGTATATCAACCAAAGTTACCAAGTTGCAGTGAAATTATTCCAAAACGAGTCATCCTATCAAGTATTGAAAGTGTCAATGACACTGTAGCTCAACTTGTCAAGACAAAGACATGTACATGTATAGTATGTGACACAGCAATGACAAACATCTAGGTAATGACCTGATAACAAAGGTACATATAAAGTATTGTAACGGTCTGTACATAAATACTGATTATGAAATACGACAAGAATTGTGATAATTGAGAATATGTTAATTTCTTTTCCCTGTATGTGATGTTTCCAATAAAATAATTTGAGGTGTAGACTGTACTATAGAACTGAGGTGTAGGTTAATGTAGCCCTCACAGTTAATGTATATCAACCAAAGTTACCAAGTTGCAGTGAAATTATTCCAAAACGAGTCATCCTATCAAGTAATGAAAGTGTCAATGACACTGTAGCTCAACTTGTCAAGACAAAGACATGTACATGTATAGTATGTGACACAGCAATGACAAACATCTAGGTAATGACCTGATAACAAAGGTACATATAAAGTATTGTAACGGTCTGTACATAAATACTGACCGTTGCCTGTAAAAAATGTATAGGTAAAGTATTGTAAAGGTGGGTGACAGTCAGATGCTAAACTAGAAAAGAAAACTTTGAGTCCCAGAGTGGGTCTGACTGAACCCCAAAATATTTGTTCTCATAGCACAGTGATAACAAAGGCACCCCAAAACACACTCATTCTTGTCCCAAGGTGAAAACAAAGGTACCCAAGAAGTTTCGTGAAGATCAGTTCACAAATATGAGCTGTGTAGAAGTTGTGACAAAAAACTGATTGGACATAATTTTTGTACAAAATGGCCACTGGCAGCCATCTTGAATTTTGGACCGCACCCAGAAACACTCGTTCTCGTCCCAAGGTGATAACAAAGGTACCCAAGAAGTTTTGTGAAGATCGGTTCATAAATACAGCCTCTAGCCCGAGCCGTATTGACATGTGCACTTACAGTGAATAAAAGAAAAGAATAAATCAAAGTTCATCCAATTTGCATAATTTCTGCACGAGAAAAAAACCTGTACTATATGTGATGTATTCCATGTTACTAAACATTCATACAAAAATTTATTCAAATCAGAACTTTCATACAGAAGTTCTGTACACAAGACTGATTGCACTAATTTTGGTACAAAATGGCTGCTGGTGGCCATCTTGAATTTCGGACCACACCCAAAAACACTCGTTCTCATCCCACGGTGATAACAAAGGTACCCAAGAAGTTTCGTAAAGATCGGTTCATAAATACGGCCTCTAGCCTGAGCCGTATAGAAGTTGTGTACAAAAAACTGATTAGACCTAATTTCGGGACAAAATGGCCACTGGCAGCCATCTTGAATTTTGGACCGCACCCAGAAACACTCGTTCTCGTCCCAAGGTGATAACAAAGGTACCCAAGACGTTTCGTGAAGATCGGTTCATAAATACAGACTCTAGCCCAAGCTGTATTGACATGTGTACTTACTGTGTGTAAGTAGCACTGAAAAAAATCAAAGTTCATCTAATTTGCATAATTTCTGCATGAGAAAAAAACCCGTATTATATGTGATGTATCCCATGGTACTAAACATTCACACAAAAAATTATTCAAATCAGCACTTTCATATGGAGGTTCTGTGCAAAAATCTGATTGCACCAAATTTCGTACAAAATGGCTGCCATCGGCCATCTTGAATTTCGGACCGGACCCCAAAACACTCGTTCTCGTCCCACGGTGATAACAAAGGTACCCAAAGAGTTTCGTAAAGATCGGTTCATAAATACGGCCTCTAGCCCGAGCCATATTGGCATTTGCACTTTCAGTGCTGAAAGTAACACCAAAAAACATCAAAGTTAGTCTAATTTGCATAATTTACGCACGAGAAAAAAACCCGTATTATATGTGATGTATCCCATGGTACTAAACATTCATACAAAAAATTATTCAAATCAGAGCTTTCATATGGAAGTTCTGTACAAAAAAACAGATTTCTGCATCGTCGGTACAAAATGGCAGCTGGCAGCCATCTTGAATTTCATACCGCACCCAAAAACACTTGTTCTCGTCCCACGGTCATAACAAAGGTACCCAAGAAGTTTCGTAAAGATCGGTTCATAAATACGGCCTCTAGCCCAAGCCGTATCCAATTGTTGACGGACAGACGGCCAGACAGACAGACGCCAAAGTTGAGCTAAAAATGAAATCCCTTCATAAATACGGCCTGTTATTTATATTTATTTATTTATTGGGGTATAAGGTCACATACTTATGCATAATGGCAAATCGTGACCGTGACAGTTTTATGGGTGGAGGAAGCCAGAGTACCCAGAGAACCACTGAGCGTCGACAAGCAACTGTCAGCTCCTCAACATTCTAACTCTGTTCAAGCTCCACTCAAGCAGGGTTACAGCGGTTGAAGACATGTGCTCCATCGACATGCAGTACGCCTTAGTACACAGCGTCATCATGCCCCCATGTAGGCAACCGGGATAAAGTGCCTTACCCAGGGACACAACGTGGGTCGTTCCAGATGGGGATCAAACTCGGGACCTCTAGCATAGAAGTCCAACAGTCTACCACTGAGCCACCGCACTCCCAAATATGGCCTGTACACTGTGCTAAAGGTCTTCGGGCTTCAGGCCTGTGTTGCCATATCATGGTTGATCGATCGCAACCAAAAGGGGACGTCCTCATCTAGACATTATACTGAGTCATCCTACCAAGATACAATGAAATCCCTTCATAAATACAACCTGTAGTCTATGCTAAAGGTTTTGGGGTTTGGGCAGCAATCACAGTTGAATGATCGCTACCAAAAGGGGACGTTCTCATCTAGACATTATCTGGAATCATCCTACCAAGTTACAGTGAAATAATTCCAAAACAAGTCATCCTATCAAGTTAAAATGACATCCCTTCATAAATACGGCCTGTAGATAGACTGTGCTAAAGGTTTTCGGGCTTTGGGCCTGTGTAGCCATCACTGTTGATTGAGCACAACCAAAAGGGGACGACCTCATCTAGACATTATACTGGGTCATCCTACCAAGATACAATGAAATCCCTTCATAAATATGACCAGTAGTCTATGCTAAAGGTTTGGGGGTTTTGGGCTAGGGCAGCCATCATGGTTGAATGATCGCTACCAAAAGGGGATGTTCTCATCTAGACATTATCTGCAATCATCCTATCAAGTTACTATGAAATCCCTGCATAAATAGGACCTGTAGACTGTGCTAAAGGTTTTTGGGCTTCGGTCCCCTGAAGCCATCACAGTTAACCAATCATGATCAAAAGGGGACGTTTTCAGGTTTGGGGCTCGGGCAGCCATCACAGTTGACAGATCATGGCCAGATGAGGAAGTTCTCATCTAGACATCATACAGAGTCATCCCACCAAGTTACAATGAAATGCCTCCATATTAAATATGACCTGTAGACTGTGCTAAAAGTCTTTGGGTTTCAGGCTTGGGCAGCCATCATGGTTGATAGATCATGACCAAAAGGGACGTTCTCATTTAGACATTATACATGTAGAGTCATCCTACCAAGTTACAATGAATCTCTTCATAAATACGACAAGTAGACTGTGCTAAAGGTTTTCGGGCTTTGGGCTTGCGCAGCCATCACGGTTGACAGATTGCGTCCAAGAGGGGACGTTCTCATCTAGACATGACATCTATCCTGCATATGAAATTTTGTGACGATCGGACAAGAACTATGAGGTGTAGCCTGCGCTAAAGGAAAATTTGAACAGCCTTGTAGACTAACAGACTTCCGCATGCATAGGGGGCGCGGTGGCATTGTAGTAACCGATTCTCGTCAGATCACCGAAGTAAAGTAACGTCAAGCCCAGTTAGTCCTTGGATGGGTGACCGTCTGAGCGATCGATTCGGAGTCCCGCATTGTGTCCTTGGGCAAGGTGCTTAACCCCAATTGTCCACATGGGGGCGCGATGGCACCGTGTACTAAGGCGGACTGCACGCCGAGGTTACACATGTCTTCAACCAATCTAACCCTGCCTCTGCTGCAGGGCGGAGTTATGATGTTGGGGAGCTGACAGCTGCTCGTCGTTGCTCGGTGGTTCTCTCCGGGTACTCCGGCTTCCTCCACCCATAAAGCTGTCATGGTCATGATTAGCCATTTTGCATAAGTATATGACCTTAAACATCAATAAATAAATAAATAATATTCCACATGCGTGATGGCAATAGCTTATCTTGACTTTGTCCAGTCAAGCTAAAAATTTCAAGTTTCAAACTTTAGTTTAAACAATATTTATTTCTGTATGATAATATATTACAAGAATAACAGAATGTACACAACTTTATAAATACAATACAAAAAGGGATTCAGCATCAAACGTTCAGCTTATACAAGGCAGTCTACTTGTGTAACATGAATTACACAGTCCACTTCTCAAAGCAGGCAGATCCTTTTTTCGTATGATGAGCTATGGACACAAATACTGTTTCTCAATGAATATGGAGGGAAGAGTAAATGGGGATAAGGGGGTGGAGAAGGTTGGTCAGTGGTATGCATAGTAGCTTGGTAGTAGTTTACCATCATCGCATAACTGTTAAGTATAAGGTAAAAATGTTGTTGTTTTATTTGTTTAGTAGCTTTTGCATTCTAGAAGCAGCACATGCTCCACGAGCGATTTGTACAACCCGCAGTGCACGCATCGTCTCCAGTGAGAAAAAGGTCTAAAGTGGGTGAGTTGGTCTGATGCGTAGGAAGCTGAGCATTTTCCTTTTTTTAAGTAAGCTGGAGTTTCGTTTTTTCCAATTTTGAAACATATCAGTTTCCAAATCTTCCTCACAAAATCATAAACTCCTGGGCTGTTTTAAAACTTGTACAGTTCTCACTATATGATAGTGTTTCACTTGGAATCACTTCCATATAATAGTGAGTTGTAGTACTCAAACGATTAGTCGACTAGTCGATGTCGACTCTGGGCAAACCAGTAGTCGACGCTCAATTGTGCAGTCGACTAGTCGGAGGAGTTCAAGCTTTTAGGTAAATAGTATCCCTTCTGTGCCACTGTCGGACAGTTTGAACAGCAATATTGGGCAATCAATGTGTACATCTATTGCCATCTAATAGTAGTGACAGTAGTTTGTTTTAACTGGTACTAGTAGAGTGCTGAATTATTTTGGGCTATCAGGATATGCTATTAATTTGCCTTGTTGCAATTTATGGGAGAGTGCCTATAGGCACTCTCCCATAAATCGCAACAAGGCAAATTAAATAAGACTATATAATTTCACTCTTAGCATAATTAGAAGCACATTAACAGAATAATGTTCCAGTAAGTTGCTGTATATGAATGCCCAAGTGAAGCCAAATTTGGACCTTCAGCACTCTACCGGAACACCAACACTGTTATAAGGAGACAAGTTATCACCAATGACTAGTCGAAGTCGACTTGACTTTTGGGTATTGATTAGTCGACTTTGGAATTCACTAGTCGTTTGAGCACTAGTGAGTTGTAATCATTCCAGTTGGGTAGATTTAAAATGGTTTGATGTTTCGAACTTTGAAAAGTTATTCAGCTGTTCAACATCTATAAATGATTTGTTCCACAACATGTTCACATTATTTTAAATTGAGTATTGTTTTGTTCGATCACAGTTACTGGATACATCGTCAAAAGCAACAGTTTTCTAAAAGAATACCCCTGATTATTATATAAACAAAAGTAGAGCAGGCTTTAAAATTTACAGGCAGATCGACTCCATTCGGCATTGAATTATTACTTTGTTTCAGTCATTCCACATTTTTATGTAAAACAAATGGCCTTATGACCGAATGCAGTCAATCCAATTTGAAACGAAGTTTTTTTTTAAAGAAAACATGTGATAAAAGTGAGGTATCAGCCCTATCAGCCAGGTTCATTTAAAAATGTTTATTAATGCAATTTCGAAGCTACAAAGTCAACAATTCGAATAGTTTCAATCAATAGCTAGTATATTGATTTATATCTCAGTTTATAGCGTGGGAAGTGGTGAGGCAAAACTCTACATAACTGTGTGTCTTTTAATAATCACGGATATTATTTTAGAGAAAAACTTTTCTTTTGAGGACATATCCATTAACTGTGATTCAATTCGAAGTTCGGTTCATTTTCTCCAATTCAATTTGATCTAAATTGACAATTTGCAGGTCCCTATAAAGAAGTCACAAGTTTTTCAAACTCAAACTAGAGCTAGTTACTGTTTACATGCAGCTGTAAATGCAAATCAAAAATCAAGCTAGTGTTCAACCAATTATCAAAAATGGTTGCCGACCAATTACTGGTTATATGAGCTCACAATCAGCCGATTCTGATACCGTGTACTACTAGACAACAAGTTGAGGTGCGAAAGAACTACATTAAACTGAACATTTTTCACAGTGTTAAACTTTGTTGATGGGGGTCGCAGTGAAAGTTAAAAAATTTATAGTAATTTATATATTTTTTATACTTACCAATGACCCAGACTTAGCTGGTGCTAACTCCAACAAAACCAGGGCCAAACACAAATTTTGCCCCCCAATCCCCAAAATTTGCATCCAAAACAAAAAGAAATCATGTCCTAAAGGACCTCCATAGTATGCCTCTACTGCGCATGCGCAGTGACGCAGTCGTCCCAAAATTGGCGCCAATTATCATTCTTACTGGCAGTGCCTGGTCAGCGCTATGTACTCAGCGGGGAGGCAAGAGTTCCCAACTCCAGGGAGGGCCATCCCCGTCTGGGTCATTGGTAAGTATAAAAAATATATAAATTACTATAAATTTTTTAACATTTTTATACTGTACCAATGACCCAGACTTAGCTGAATAGTAAACAGGCTGGAGGGCCTAGGACATAGAGGAAAATCCAATAAGCTCAATTATATAGTAAAGAGGTAACCCCTTAAGGAGAAAAGGAGTATTAGGCTTTACATGTATCTTTCTTATTTAATATTAAATTAGAAAGATACACTACCCTTAATAATTGAGCACAATAACATTCATGTTCTCTATTAACATCCAGTATAACCCTTATACTAATTATTTTTAAAGCAAGCCAATAAATAAAGTAGTCCAGAGAATTGAGACTCTTTATAATCATTTAAAAGTGTCCGAGTATTGTATATTAAAGCCCGTTTGACACTTGACATATACAAATGCTTCACACCGAGCTACACTTTAAAAATAAGACATGAATGAATTTAAACATTAATATTACACTTTAAAACCATCCCGGAAGCGACTCAGAAATACTGACTTGGAGGAGGCATTCCCTTGCTTTTCACTATAAAGCAGGTGACCTAAGGGAACACCCGCCCCCCCCCCCCCCCCCTTCCCCTTGCCCTGGGTCAAATAGCCCAGAGCGAAGAGGGCAGCCGGACGGAGTCACTGCCGGAACAGAAAGCCTGCATAACTATAGTTGCAACTGTTTAGTGGACGACATTCTGAGCAACAGATAAGGGACCTAAACAATGCAGGTCTCCAGAAATGGACTCAATATTTCTGAGATAAAAATTCGTAAATGTGGATGGCTGAGACCAATAAGCAGCCTTCATTAAATCTGTAATAGCAACACTATTAGCATAAGCCCAGGAAGTAGAAAGAGCTCTTACTTCATGAGCAGAAATCTTAAGCACAGACTGCTGAGAAGAAGATAAATCTTCATAAGCAGTACGGATAGTTAACTGAATCCATCTAGCAATAGAATGGACTGAAATGTCCTTTCTATTAGGCATCAAAGACAGAAAGAAACGTTTCCGTCCCTTTCTGATAAACTGAGATCTCTGTTTATAGATACGTAGTGCTCTAACAGGACAGAGTAAAGGCCTACACCCGTCTGAAGACGGAAGAGCCTTAATAACAATAGGTTCCGGATATTTATTAGGAGCCTGATTCTTAGCTAAAAAACCCACATTAGTAGTGAAGGTGATAGTGTTCCCAACACTACGATAATGAGAATCATCCACTGATAGCGCATGAAGCTCACTGACTCTTCTGGCAGAAGAGAAAGCTAAGAGAAAAGCTGTCTTATAAGATAAGAATTTGAAATCTACTGTCCCAAGAGGTTCAAATGGCTTTTCCTTCAATTTAAGGAGAACCCAAGCTAAATTCCACTTAGGAATTAATCTAAGAGTTCTGGGTCTATTTATCGAAAAGTTTCTAACCAATTTCGATAAAGAGACATTAGATCCAATTTGTAAACTATCATGATGTGCATAGGTATCAGATAACATAGATCTATAACCCTTTATAGTAACAGGCTGCAGTTTGATTTCGTCAAACAAGTATACTAGAAAGTTTGCAATGTCTGGTATAGAGGGATCAAATATATCTACAGAATGATCCCTACACCAACGACGAAAAACCTTCCACTTAGCCGCATAGTTTAGCGAAGAGGAGGTCCTCCTACAGTTAGAAATCGCGTCCACTGCTCGTCCTGTAAAGTGCTTGCCATGCAAGAAGGACCGCACAACGGAAAAACGTGAAGGTTGAGACCTTGCGGGTTGTGATGGAGTTGGCGCGATTTCCCCTGCGAAAGAAGATCCTCTCGTGGAGGAAGCTTCCGCGGTAGGTCCCACAACAGACACCTGAGTAGATTTATCCACGGTCTCTGTGGCGACAGAGATGCTACCAACAGAATCTTGCATTGAGATTGTTTTATCTTTAGCAATACTTGTTGAATTAACGGCGCTGGAGGATACGCATATCCTATCATTCCGTCCCAAGGGATCGACAGAGCGTCTACTGCAAATGCTCTTGGATCCGGACACGGAGACACATACGTCTGCAACTGATTGTTGAGATGTGTCGCAAATAAGTCTATCATTGGCCGTTCCCATTGGTAGCAAATCTGATTGAATACTTGTTTGTTGAGAGTCCACTCCGACGGCAACAAGCGACCCTTTCGTGAAAGGGAGTCTGCTAGCACATTCAGACGACCCGGTATGTGACGGACCGAAAGAAGAACGTGATGTTCTAATGCAAACAGAAGGATTCTTTCCGTTAGATTGAACAACGGAACTGAATGAGTGCCTCCCTGATTCCGTATATACGCCACTACTGTCGTATTGTCGGATAGGATTTGGACATGAGCATCGTGAATAATGTCCATCCAGTGACGTAACGCAAGCCAAATTGACATCATTTCCTTGATGTTTATGTGCTTGCACAGGAATTGCGGATCCCAAAGACCCTGGCATCTCGAATCCGTTGGGATTAATGATGCACCCCAACCTGTTTGACTGGCATCCGTCATAACGGTAAAACTCGGATCCGGCAACTGCAGCGGAACTCCTTGAGTTAACCACTGAATGTTTGCCCAAGTCTGAATCTCTTGTTTCACTTGATCTGACAAGAGAACGTCTACATCGAGCGAATGAATTTTCACACTCCAATTCTGAGTCAGGAAAATTTGAAGAGGACGTGTGCGTAGCCGCCCCATCGGAATGAGATCCGCGGCGGCTCCGCACAGACCTATCAGTCTCATAAATTCTCTCGCCGTGACTTTGTCTGCGTGCAGACAATAGCGAGCGTAACAACTGACTAATTTCGCTCTGGTTAACGGCAGACGAACGAGATTGTTGTGCGTCTCGAAGCTCATTCCCAGATGAGTGAATGACTTGGACGGCACCAGATCCGACTTCTCCTCGTTTACTATAAAACCGAGACGTCGGAGCAATAGAAGAAGATTCTGAACATCGTTCTGAAGCGTTAACTCGTTGCCGTACCTCTGAAGAATGTCGTCCAGGTAGGCCGACGTTACCGCAGACGAATGAGCTCGGAAGTAGATCATTACCGAGTTCATTACCTGAGTGAAAGCCCAGGGTGCTAGATTCAATCCGAAGCACATCGCCCGGAATTGATACACCACTCCTAGGACTGCGAAGCGTAGATACTTTCGGAATGTCGGATGTACCATGACGTGAAAGTACGCATCTTTGAGATCTATGCTCGTTGCATAATCGTTCACCCGAATACTCGCTCTGACCGATCGAATCGTCTCCATATAAAACTTCGGAGCAACGATCAGCTTGTTTATCCAGCTCAAATCTATGACTGGACGGAACGAGCCGTCTGGTTTCGGAACCAGAAACAGATGGCTGTAGAATCCCAGAGATTCCTGGTTTTCTACGACCTCTACCGCGTTCTTCATTAAAAGAGACTGCACCTCTGATAACAGAGCGTCTCTTTTCTGTGGATTTGACGGAAGATGAGTCCACTTTGGACTTCGAGTTAATGGAGGCTTTCGTTTGAAGGATATCTTTAGACCTTCCGAAGTCACTCCTCTCACCCAAGGGTCGTCCGTAATCGACGCCCACTCTTGTGAAAAACTCGACAACCTTCCGCCAACCGGAACGCGATAGAGGTTTAAGCCATCACCTCCTGGACCTGCGAGGCCTGCGGTAGGAGAAACCACGTCTTCCACGACCCGCACCTCACCTCGTCGACCTCGGGGCGTCCGACCGATTGTCCCGGCCTGAAGGACGTCCTGAACGAGAGTCGCTATCCTGACGGTCTCTCGAATAAGACCAAGAGGACGCACCGGAACCTCTATAGGAACCTCTCTTGGGCGCATTAGACCCAGAAGTGCCTGTCTTATTCGTGTCTGCTGTATCCGACTTTTTAGGAGCCGATCTAAACAACAGAGAATCATTAGCTTTCTTTTTAATTTTATCATAAATAGCGGAAAGCTTGCCGTCAAAGAGAAGTTCTCCTGAGACCGAAGCGACTCTAAGAGAGTTCTTCACCTTAGAATCCACTAGTGTGGATGTAGCTAGGGCTGCGTCACGTCTAACCAACTCCAGATTTGCCACTGAAAGGGCGGAGTTACACGTGGAATAAGCTACTGCCCTTGAAAGAAGTCTTAAAGAGGATTGTATATCCTGAAACTCTTCCCCTTGAAGGCGCAGTGATAACGCCTTAGTAAGGTGATCTGCGTAAGATAAGGCATCTAAATTGGCTCTGTTAGACGCAATAGCTGTTTCCAACACCGCGGTTGGAATAGAAGCTGACGACGGTAATGATAGCTCTAAGTCTTCCGCCTCGTCGTCCATACGCAGAGGAACTCTCGGTATACCCTGTCCTGCCATATCGAATTTATTCCTTGCATTAATGAAAGGCAGGTTAAGAGTATTAGCGGACAAGAAACCTGCTTTCCCCGTCCTGGAAGCAAGTTTAAAAATAGCGTCGTTCAATAATTCAAATGTTCTTGCAACATTATTGGACTGCGACGGAAACTCGGGAGCGATGTCCCTGAACCGCTCAAAAAATTCCAATGACGCTATAATTCTCTTGTCCGGAAGCGCAGCAGTCTGGCCCGACGGAACTACTTGAGGGAGAAAGTGCCGGATGAAGTCCACGGCAGCTTTATGTTGTTCCGAAAGGGATAGCTCCAATTCATCCGTATCCCTTTCACCATCCGGTCGGACCTCCCAATGTTCCCGGTCGTCCGCCCCCGATGCTTCGGCGGAGCGTACCGACCCAGCGCCGTCGGATAATTCTCGATCCGACACCGTTCCTGTCGGCTGCTGGGATGCTGCGATAAGCTGTGCTATCTGCACAAGAATGTCCGACGTCGAGACCTGCGGAGGCGCAGTCTTTCGCTGCTTCGCCGAGGGCAGCTCCGCATCAGATGGCTCCCGCGTACTTTTCCTATGCGAACGTCCGGAGTCCATCGGTCTCGAATCCCTGGCTGCCGGATGGTGTGACCTGGTCGCCGAAGAATCCTTCATCGGCGAAGCTGGTAAAATATCGGCGGTCACGCAGCCAAGGTGCGGTCGTGTGCGCTGACGAGAAGAGGAAGCCTTAACAGTCTCTGCGGACTGCTTATACAACGGAGCGTCCCGAGCGACGGACGTATGCTCCGCTAAAGACACATTTTGTACCACAACATCTGGTCCCAGATGTTGTTGTACGAGAGAGGGACCTCTCTCGCTCGCGGCCCGGCTGGACCTGGACGAGCTAGGAACCGGACTAAAAGGCTTCCTCCGTTCTCGTTTACTATCCGCCGTCACTGGGTGTGCATCTATTATGTTTATAGTGCTCGCATCACCCAAAATTTCCTCTTGGACCGCATCGGACGAACCCGGCTGCCGAACCATTCGGTGAATGGACGCTACACCGGGCGAGCTAGCGGACGACATTTGTCTAATCTCCATGAGCACTTTTGCCGCTAGCTCTGAATTCATTTGTGACGACGGACGCACACTTGAAGAAGATAACATGGAAACATCACCCTGTTCTGGTTCCTCTGAAATAGAAACTGAGAGAGTAGAGTGACCTTGTGGAGAAAGAGCCGGCATCGCTCTTTCTCCAGAAACAACATATCGTGACACACGTTTCCAATGTTTCTCATCCCAATGTTCACATATAGGACAGGGATTAATGCGAGAACACTGACTACAATTAATACAATGATCATGAAAGTCAGAGGAAGATTTCTTCCTATTACAATTTGAACAATGTCCCTTCATTGTGAAAGAACAACAATAAGTCCTAGTTACTCGCAAAAACCCCTGACACAAAGATACATAATAACATGATCCATTAATAAATGAAAAAACAATTGCAAAACAAAATAATTTTGAAAAAATATTTTTCAGAAAAGCCCAAGTTGCTGAAAAGTAACGTTGAGCCCCGATGGATCCGATGGCAAAGTGTGGTCAAAAATTTTAAAATTATATAAAATAATTAATGAGACACTTTCGGATAATATAAATGTATCTTATAATGAGATAAACTACCACAAAGGCAAACAGCCCCCCTCAAAAAAGGCTGTTGCCAATGAAAACAAACAGTGTAAACACACTAGAAAACATGACTCCAGGCACTGAAAAAAACTGGCCCGGAATCAGTCATCAATTACACTCTATCTGATGCAAAACAGAGACTCCCAGGGGAGAATCTGTAGAACATCAGATGGAAGATGCAGAACACAAACGTTATACACCCATGGGTGAAAACGTAACTATGGGGAAAATAACAGAAAACATTCTGTAACCAAGCAACTCTCCCAGGAAATTTTAGAAATGAAACTTCTCAAAAATATGCCAAAAGCATGGGAGAATTGCCAGGGGGGACTTTAGAAGGCTAGGGGAGAGGAAACACTGAATAAGCAGTGCAACAATTAGCAAGAATGACAACAAGAGGCCCATGCCTCGAAAATAGGCAACTTAACATAATTTCATCAAAAAATTTTAAGTACAGCCCTGATTATTTTTTGCCACTTCTTTTTCCTCTCCTCCTTCTATCCTCCTTAGAATCACATTTTCTCCAAAAATTACGTGTCTGGCATCCTTTAAACTGAGATTTACAAGCACAAAGATCAGTGAGATGTTGACTGATGAAGGGCCAAACAGAGAATGATAATTGGCGCCAATTTCGGGACGACTGCGTCACTGCGCATGCGCAGTAGAGGCGTACTATGGAGGTCCTTTAGGACATGATTTCTTTTTGTTTTGGATGCAAATTTTGGGGATTGGGGGGCAAAATTTGTGTTTGGCCCTGGTTTTGTTGGAGTTAGCACCAGCTAAGTCTGGGTCATTGGTACAGTATAAAAATATACGAGTTGTGCACACATGGGCTGTAAACGTGGCTCTCAGAGCCATGTTCACTGCCCAAGTGTGTGTGACTTGTAAGTTTACGGCATCCTGAGTCAATGAAATGCCACCTTCACTTTTCCAGTATGAACTGGTGATTGCCGTAAGTACGCTCAATTCTAAGCTCTACATGTCGTTTAACTTGTATATCCTGTAAAGGGGCATCTAGAGAGATTAAGAATACACATTGTAGTTGTTTCTCAACTTTAATGAATGGTATCATTGACATCATTTTACATTAACAATTGAACAATTGCAGAAGATAATATGGACAGTTGTCCTGAATTCCCACTAGACTACAACTTGTACATGTCCAGTTGCTTAGCAGTGATTTATCTACTGTAAGCAGGACCTCCTCATGATCATATGTTAAGGGCACATGCTCCGAGATCGTAAAAGCCTGAAATAGATCTTTAATGGTTGAGGTGTATTTGGAACAAGTCACTGTGTTTGGAACATGTCACAAAATTACTGTAGTTATGATCTGTGTTGGCAAAAGAATGCCAATGTTGAGCTCATTGTCAGTGACAATTGTGGTGGGTTGGTACAAGAACAACTTATTCTGTATTTTCCTGGTGTGAATTCTGTTTTTGTACTATCTGCAAATCTCAGTCAACCGATACTGCAGTAATATACCCCCTAAAAATACCGAAACCAATACCGAACTCAAAATTGCAATATCGCCCATGTCTTTTGTTTAGCTATAAATGCATACTAAAAATCAATTGATTTAGAGTAGCAGTTCAACAATTATCAGATGGCAACAATTATTTTTTTCAATATTTCAAACTCCTTTTTGGCCGAAAAAAATTTGAAAAAAAGCCGGAAGTGATTCAAAATCGAACTTGACCTGGAAACTGTTTAGTTTTTAATGTATTCCAAAAATCAAATGATTGTGAATAGCTGTTTAAAAGTTACTGGATAAAAATTTTCTCAAGTCTTTTTGGCCAAAAATTTCCCAAAAAGGTTGAAAGTTGTTCATAATCCAACCTGACTTATAAACCATTTGCGGAATTTAGATATAAATACAACCCAAAAATCAATTTATTTTGTCAAGTTGTTCAAAACATACTGGATGGGAGCCACAATATTTTTTCCCAAATTTCTAAATCCATTTTAGCTGAAAAATTTGAAAGAATATGTTAGACCTCCTAAACTCTGTTGTGTATGTATTTGTGGTGGGATTGGGGTATGAAAACCAATCACCTGCCTGTATTAATTTTTTTTAAAAACATGTCTGGAGAAACAGATGACCTTTGTGATATCACATGATCTAAAGTGATCGTATAAACAGTCTCTTCCGAGATCATGGACCTGGAGTTGCCTAACTGTTTATTTACCTACATTTCAAGTACATGTATTGCACTTCTTTAAGAGTTTAAGAACATCACAGTTACTTGTACACAATATACATTAAAGATGGCCTGGTGCCATTTCAAAGGATACTTGCACTTCACTCTAACTTTTTTCCCAAGACGATCATTACAGGTTATTTCTATCATTTTCAAAAAACTGGAAAATAAAGAATATATAATCAGTTAAACATGTTTATTAACCCTCTGCAGACTTTAAGTCAAAATATCAAAATTTGAAGGTGCAATTTTTTCTCATATTTGAACTAGGAATTTACTAGGGCTGAAATGGTGGGCTCATTTCCATAACTGACTAACTGATAGCTATAACTGGATAACATCTGGTTATCAGTGCCCATTATTTCACCGAATATGGGATCAAAACTCTTGAGATTGGAAAGCAGTATTCGCAGAAACTATTCCGTAGTGTGTCTACAAATGAACATTGTCGAGTACTTGACAACGTCCGTTTGTAGACATACTACGGAATAGTTTGTGAGATTACTCCATAGTCACGAAAATTTCCAATAATTAATGAAGTCTTGAATGCCAAAGTCGATTATTTTTCAACATACACAACATGTGGCTTCGAGGTGTAAACCATCCTAAAGGAGAAGCGGGAGATTTACTACATTTTAACCATGGAATAACCATCACTACCAATATTTTGGATAACTGTTGATGGTTTTTTTTCTAATTAGATAGGTGGGCAACTGGTTGCAAACCATTTATCTGGTTAACCATTTCAGTACTAGAATTTACCAAACTGAATCTTGTTTGACAGAGCTCAATGAGCTCTGTCAAACAAGATTGAATTGGTTCAATTCGTAGTTGCACTGCGGGTATTTATTTATTGGTGTTTAAGGTCACATACTTATGCACAATGGCTAATCGTGACAGTGACAGTTTTATGGGTGGAGGAAGCCGGAGAACCCGGAGAGAACCACTGAGCATCAACGAGTAACTGTCAGCTCCTCAACATTCTAACTCTGTTCAAGCTCTGCTCAAGCAGGGTTACAGCGGTTGAAGACATGTGCACCATCAACGTGCAGTGCGCCTTAGTACATGGCGTCATCGATCCCCCATGTAGGCAACCGTGATAAAGTGCCTTGCCCAAGGACAAAATGCGGGTCATCCTGGACTGGGAACGAACTCGGGGCCTCTAGCATAGAAGTCCAACAGTCTACCACTGAAGCACCGTGCTCCAGCTTTTGGGGGTGAAAATCCTCTTGATTAATGAATGGAATAAAGTATAAGGTTTTTGAACAGAAAGTTTCAAATTTTCCATCATGGCTGTCCACTAAATTCACAAATTAGTAGAAAGGCTTTTGTATAGTTCAACCAATGACTTGATGACAACATCAGTTATCAGAAGGGTATTTTCATTGTTCAATTGATGGGGTGAACACAAGTTCAGCTGTAGGCAGATAAACAAGCAAAAACAAAACAGATCTTAAAAATAATATTCTCAGAAAAAATTTGAAAAATTCCGACAGACAATATCAAACTTGTTAGTGGGGGTGCAACCGCACCCACTGTAGATATGCCAAGTGCTGCTACTGAGAGTCAAAGGTGGCCAACCCATTGGGAGTGGCCTGGAGTGAGTACAGCCGTCTGACCCCACCAAAGGGGGCCCACAAAACCAAGTAAAAGAAAAGAAGTGGACAAAAAAAGAAGGAGGAAGAAGAAAAAAGAAGAAGAAAAGGAGACACTAAAATACTCGCCTGCCTATGGGGCCCTTATAAGCACCTCATCCTTCAGTGGCCAATGACACCTTAAGGGTATTTCCCCCCAAATGCTCTCAGCTTCTATATTGGGTCTACTAGACACCATCTGGGAGCAGATAGGTAACCCACCAAAGGGCCGTGTTGTGGTGGGGGCCGGCTGGGCCCCAAGATTTCGAACAACACAAGGAAGATTATAGCTGAAACTTAATTCACGTGGCTCTCACATACATGTATCAACAATTGCCAAATGTCACCAGATGTCACTCTCAATCCGAGTCTTGACACTTGACCCCCACCCACTCCCACAACTTTTTTTTACACATATTGCAAAGTTGATTAAGCTGTGCGTTTCCCTATAAAAATAATCATTGAATTGGAACAAAATATGTATCAAAATTGTTTTGGGGGGGGATGAACTCGGGTGGAAAAAGAAGGGACTGACCCACTCTTTTTGTCAATCTAAAGGCCTCTCGAGGACAGAAATTTGCATCTGTTTGTTTTGAATTTTAAATTTTTATGGTCGGCCCAATGTGTCCAGGGCCCCTCGCTTAAGTACTTTGAATGTGGTCAATGAATGAACGGTTTTAGCACACCAAAAGAAATGAG
Source organism: Pictodentalium vernedei (assembly GCA_031216915.1). Classification (NCBI taxonomy): domain Eukaryota; kingdom Metazoa; phylum Mollusca; class Scaphopoda; order Dentaliida; family Dentaliidae; genus Pictodentalium; species Pictodentalium vernedei. The sequence continues at coordinate 323,498,057 of CM062291.1, forward strand.
TGTTTGATGTTCTATATCACAAATGACTTGATTTTCCAGATAAACCTTTGAAGTTTGAATTAAGTTCATGACCACATCAAGACAATACCTTTGAAAGACCGCTGATATATATGGGAACAAATGGAGATTCGAACTAAATGAAAGCAAAAGCAAAGTTATACCTGTGGGCCATTCAGTGGACCCTACTCGAAGGTGGTGTGTGGGGAAGTTTTGTATTCCAGAAGGTAGCAGCAAACTTCTTAGTGTAGGAGAGACAGGTGACTACGAGTATCTGGGGATACATGTAAATATAAACATCACAGAAAAAGGCATCTGCCGAAACCACACAAATAAATTGATTCTGAAGGGGAGGTAAATCCTTAACCGAATGAAACTTATAGGGAGAAACAGCTTCAATAAATTTTTCATGGGGAAAACCATTTGGGAAATGGTGGGTCTGCCAAGTATAACATATGGTACGGAAGTGGTGCCCCTAAACCAAATGGCTGTAAAGAGCTTGGAAACCATGCAGAACGATGCAGACTGATGGATAACGGGGTCGAGTAATGCCACAGCACTAGAAGCAATTAGAGGTGAGCTTGGGTGCATGAGGATCAAGGACAGGATAGATTTATTGAAACTCGGTTATCTTAATTATTTGGTAAATCTCTATGCCAGCCGATGATGTAAAGTAACGTTCCAGAGTATTTTCAGCTTAAATATCAAGACAGTGTGGATGATCCAAGTGAGGGAGCTAGTAGAGAACTACTCATTGGAGATCTCGGACCTAGACATAGGGGCAACCCAGGATAAAAAAATCTTCAGAGAAAGGTTCATGGAGGATGGTAACCTTAATTGGCGAGAGGGGGTCATATCAAAGAGGTCTTTGGGTGGTCTGCGTGAGAAAGAGAAGCCTGGTTTTGAAGTGTACATTGATAGAACCTTGGGGGGGGGTCACTGTTGTTCAAGCTGAGGTCGTGGACTCGTGGTCCCTGGAGCCGAGAGGAAAAATGGGGAAAAACAGTGAAAAGGAGTGCCAGATGTGTAATTTAGGCATGTGGAGACCCTTGAACACTTTCTTCTAGAATACCCAAAATACCAGTCTAAAAGAATAATATTCACTGGGAGTATAAAGGGGAGTGGGATGGGAGAATGAAGGACATGTGGTTAGTAAGTGACTCAAAGACGAGGGTTAAAATGCTAATTGGAGAGATTGGGAAGAATGGGACAAGGGATGTCATCAAGCAGTTTGTCTCCGAGTGTTGGGAGGAGAGAAGAAGCATGGAAATAGGGAGGCAGTTGGAAGCACAGGGGTAAACAAGGCCTTCTCGTCAGAGAACCGAGACAAATCAGCGGCCGGCCAGTGTTATTATTATTATATTTGTTCGATGTTGTAAAAACAATTTATGTACCGGAATTGTCTGAGCTTGACATTTAGTTTGGACACCTTCCAAACTGAGTCTCCAAAATGATTGGACAGTTCAACTAGTTAGGGCTATCTCATCAACATTTATTTTCCGAAACTGTCTTTGATATTTAATAATAATAATAATAATAATACTTTTGTCGCGTTATTTGTTTTTGTCATTCAAATGAACATGTTGTGTGAAATTTTGTATTGGACACTTCTGGGATCATTGGATGTTTTATTCTCATGCATTTGGACATTAAGTAAGGAACATATTATAATATTAAATAACTGATGAGTAAAAACAAATGAAAGTATATCAGGTGACGGTGCTTTGGCAATAGAACAGGCTGATTCGGGTGAAACTGTGAAGGCTAGTTTGGGTGAAATCGTGGATCCCAGTTTGGGTCTACATCGATGTGAGCCATTAACCCAAACCATTTCAAAAGTTTCCCCTCGCTTGTTCTCTGTTTAAAGATGTTGTTTTCACCCAAGCTATTGCAATGCAAGTTTTTAATTACAGGCTAGTAATTAAAGTCTCAGGCCATCATATTATTTCAAAATATCTCCGGGGACACTTCTTAGACTCCACCAGTGTGTGTGTCACTGTGGGAGGAGGTGAGGAGCCACTTCCCCACATCCATCTCGGCATTACGTGCTTCAATGGTGTCCGCAGAATCACTTTTAGGCAAAAGCATGTAAACCCCCCCCCCCCCCCCCCCCCCCCCCTTGATACTGGACGGGAATTTGGCCCAAATGCCTGTGAGAGACAATGCTGGTTACAACAATGGATAATTATAACAGTATTTTCCTTTATTATTTTTGTCATACAGTAAGCCCACTTCGTTTCGCTTTGTTGATGCCGTGAAGTAAAACTGTCGACAAGTTAACTTTCACTTCCTTGTTGGTGACATGGAGTCATGGCAGATTTAAATTCCAACATTTTTTGGAGGAAAATCGTGTAACATAGTATGTAATCGAGAATTCTGAATCCAACCTTTCAGCCGTTAGATAGTTAAATCATTTGTGAGTAAGTGTGAAGAGAAAAACAAAACGTAAGTGGATTTGAATCGGAATGTGAGGCGTGAATATGATATGACCAGTCCAGGGCCCATTGTTCTCCTTCCTTGCTTCGCTCAGAAGAGAGTTAATAATACTAATATAGGGCCTAGGTGGTCTTATATGGCCAGCTATAGGACAAATTCCAGACTCCTGTGATATTACAATGAAAAGATAATTTTACATTCTTTTCAGAAATGCTTATACTTTTTATCACAAAAGAAATTCGTTTTTCTAAAATTGATGATTTTGATCATCCCTTTAGTTTCACCACAGGAGGAATGGTAATAATGTTGGACTGAAAGGACATACCAAACCAATAAATTATATCACGGACTTTCAAGTTTCAGGCCAGCATGCTTGGACTAACACTATCTGGACAAGGCAGGCTTGACAATTTCAGGAGAGCGATTTTTTAGCTCTCCTTACTGCCCTCCTGAAAGAATTAAGGAGAGCGAAAAATTGCCCTCCTCAATATTTTGGTCTGGGATGATTGAGATTACATGTATTATGCTCACATTAAATTTTTGTTGGAAAGCAAAAATGTAATTTAACTTCGAAGTCACATAACTCATCACGTAATTTCATTTTGAAAGTGGTTTAGTGGTAAAAGGTAATGGCAGCAACCATACCCAAACACAGTTGAAATCATTTGAAGCAAAATGGGTCACAGCAATATTTTTTTCTGTCAGTTTCAAGTTCAACAACTGACATCACAGTTTGAGGGGTAATTATTCAAGGAATATTGACACTATAATATACTACCATTACTACTATCCTGTCACTTGAAGCACTTGCACCAGGATGTGACTGTAGATTCAAGCAGACCTATTGTGCAAGAAAGTCATACGCCTACCACTACCACCTTCAACCCCCTTAGGGGGTTGAAGGTGGTAGTGGTAGGCGTATGACTTTCTTGGACAACAGGTCTGGGTACACACACAGGTCTTGTCAAGTGTGTGTTCGGTTGTTGAGTGATACATCTAGATGTCTAAGAGATTTCGCTTTACCTTAGTAAAGTTAATAAAATCACTGATGTAGTCTGTTGGTTTCAGTTTCAATGAGTTCGTTCAACTGGATACTTAAAATGCTGTGTAAAGCTAATTGCTCTCCTAAGCTGATTGAGGAGAGCGATTTTTTGCCCTCCTGCATTTTTCAGAATACCAGGCCTGACAAGGAGAGTTGTTCAGTGATCTGAACGTAGTGGCTACCCCTCTACGTTCAGATTCTTCCCATTCAATTGTGTAGAAAAAGTTCCTATCAAGTTTTCACTCAGAACTCGAAAATTTTATAGGAATATATATCAAGCTTTCACCCTTATTGCCACTGCAATCAATAGTACACGTATTTCCTTACATTTGGGCAGAGTTTATTGATCCAAGCTATGTTTTATCCTTTAATTATCGTTATTTGAATACCGGTACTCGTGAAGTGTCAATGAATGTTTCAAAATCGTTCATGTTTTTGTACATGTATAAATATAGAATAGTAAAAACAATAACCCAGTAATGGCGCCAAGACGAATAGACCTTTTCATCGATGCGGAATCGGAATCTCGATCTCATTCGTGCAGAGGAGGCTATCAAACTCGATCGCATTTGCACAGAGGAGGTTATCAACCCCCTCTGTGCAAATGCGATCGAATTTCCGATTCCATATTGATGAAAAGATCTATTCGTTTCGGCGCCATTACCGCATTATTGTTGTTACTGTTTTATATTTATACAAAAACATGGACGATTTCGAAACATTCGTTGATGCTTCGTGAGTATTCAAATAACGATAATTTAAGGATAAGACAAAGATGGATCAATAAACTCTGCCCAAATGTAAGGAAATAAGCGTACTATAGAATGCAGCCGGCAATAAGGGCGTAAGCTTGATATATATTCCTGTTTTCGAGTTTTGTGTTCCCATAAAAACGTGATGGGAACTTTTTCTACACAATTGAATGGGAAGAATCTGAACGTAGAGAATTAGCCACAATGTTCAGATCGCTAAACTATAGCATAGGAGAGTGAGATATGCATGTATGCTGGAGAGTCTACATTGTAGTTAGGATCAATGATTGTTTAAGGGGCTATATAAGTAATGGAATTTTGTTTATTTTGAAATTCTCACCTCTCATATTCCTTAAATTCAGATTAAATATACACAAATTATACATCAAAATGAAGATTGGGATGTATAGAACACGAAACACATGTGAAATCAACTCATAGAGTTGACATCAGGCACCACTGGTTCCTGGAAGTCTGCTATCGCATTCGTACCAGAACTGATAATAAAATAATATTTCGCAAGAACAACTTGTGGCCGAATGTGCTTCAGATATTCAATAACAGAGCTAGGCATTCAAAACACTTTCAAGTGCAGCGATAGGACTGCATTGTGGAAAAGGACAACACTGTCTGCATTTTTTATTGAAGATGGTTTCCATGCTCGACAGACATACGCAAATCACTAGTTATCACGAATTTCCATCGGAAAACAAAATCGTAATTCTAAGAAATTTCAACAGATGTCATGATAACTTGCATTGAATATGGCAACTGTGCAATCTCTATATAATAACAGTATGCAGTATTAAGGCGATCTTTTTCATTATTTGATTTTAAACGGCGTTGTTTTTACATGCTTTTTCTGTCCGTTGACGTCGACCGGAAATCGAAAGTATACTGATACGTAAACAAAGGCAAAGGCTTTGGAATATTTCCCCATGCAGCTCTGTTGCCGTGTTTTGAAGAATTTTTATCCCCTAGCTTTATTCTTTGATATGTAAAGCACATTTGGGCACAAGTTGTTTTCGTGAAATATTATTAAATTTTTAGTTCTGGTGCGAACACGGCAGCAGAATTCCAGGAACCAGTGGTGCCTACAGTCGACTCTATGAGTTGATTACACATGTGTTTCGTGTTCTATACATCCCAACCTTCATTTTGGTGTACATTTTGTGTATATTTAAGAATTTTCAAAATAAACAAAATTTCATTACTTATATAGGTCCTTAAGGTCGAACAGAATTTACGATATATTTACTATTATGATTAAAGCATTGAGCGGAACAGAAACTTTATCTCCAATGTGTTTGCGGCCAATGACAAGAGTCGGCGTTTAGTCGTTTGCGGTAATTAGTCCAGCTATCAAACATAATAGAAGTTTTTTTTAACCCGTTTTAATGATCATTTCAAGCACGTTGACCTTGGCATGGCTTGTGTTTAGACAAAATGAAGAAACTGACACGTACATGTTCACGAGAGACTAAGAAATTATATGTAAAATGGTAAAAAATCGTATTCAAAACCCAATGCAAAACGTTATTTGTCACGTCCCAAGTTGAAAGAGTTGTCTCCCTTCAACCAATGAGGGGTGCTTTGGAATCGGTCCTGGGGAATAGACATCATACCGTTCAATACAAAATGGAATGCTAACTAGACTTTATGATTCTGGAGAATCATGGCTTTTCCCGATGAGATTCCATGATTTGTCATGACCCCACAGTGTCTGATGAATTGTTTTTAACTGTCTCACTGAAGTTCCTTCGTTGATGTTATGAGAAAGGTGAGTATAGTAGTCTCAAATGACACAGTTTGATAAAAAAATTGTTTAGGTAAAAACCATCATTAACTGTGGAGTGGGTTAATGTGAATATCGTCGTCCAACAAGTCAATGACCGACAAAAGGGGTTATGTTTCTTTGACACATACCCACTGAGTGCTGTGTCTATTTGAAATAGGTCCATTGTATCTCAAATGTATCCAAAGTATTGACGTTTGGCAGCTTGTAGAGTGTTAAAATGTACTAACAGGAATATTTATTCATGCAACTGGTAATCTCACACCAAGAATTGTGAATGGTCATTTTTTCTTTAAAATCTACAAGTTGTTTTCAGAGAAATCCAGGGAGAACATGAATTTTAAGCTTTTCATGGGTATCATTGTTTATCCAGCCCATAATGGGTTAAGTGCTGTTTTTTGAATACTCTTATTACTTCCAAAAATAATTCTCAGTGAATTCTACTTCCACTTATTTTGATCTCTCCTCTCAACTTCGGGTGCTGTGGGTACGCAAACACAGCCCATTTTATCAACATTTTGATGTTCGAGAACCTGCATAGGGTTAACAAATGCTTAGAGGAATATTTTGTACATGCAACTTGTAATGTCACATCAAGATCTGAGCATGGCCATTTTTTCTTGAAAATATACGAGATGTTTTTAGAGAAATTCTCGGATAATACGAATTTTTAACCTTTTGAGGAGTATGTTTCTGTAACCAGCCCTAAACGGGTTAATGCTTGGTTTGATGAATACCTTCATTACTTACAAAAATGATCCTCGGGGAATTCCACTTCCAAAGAAGGAGGCTATGTTTATCTCACAGGTGCACATTGCGTGCAATGGATTCCCAAGAACAGCCCATTTTCTCAAAATTTCTATGCTTTGCAGTCTCGGGAGGGTTAACTAACGCTTACCGGAATATTCTGTCTATGCAACTTGTAATGTCACTCCAAGACCTGCAAATGGTAAATTTGTCTTGAATACTTACTAGATTTTTTGGAGAAATCCACAGAAAACTGGAATTTTAAGCTTTTAAGGGGTACATCTTAACCAGGCGAAAATGGGTTAAGGCCTCGATTTTTGAATACCCTTACTACTTACTAAATTTTTCCCTATCAGTTTTGCATCCGGTAAAAAAAGTTATGTATCTCTGTGGAATTCCCATTTGTTGTTGTTGGTGTCCAAAAACATACTATTTTTTTCAAAATGTTGACATTTAGCAGCCATGGAGGGTTAACAAATGCTTACTGGAATATTTTATCCATGCAACCGGTAATGTGACTCCAAGACCTATCAATGGCCATTTTCTGTTGAAAACTTACAAGATGTTTGTAACGAAATCCACGGAAAACATGATTTTTTTAGCTTTTGATGGGTATCGCTATTAACCACCCCAAAATGGGTTAACGCTTGGGTTTTTGAATACCCTTATTACTTACAAAAATGGTCCTCAGTGAATTCCACTTCCAACAAAGGAGATTATGTGTAACTCTCGGGCATATATTGCGTGCTGTGTGTGTCCGAAAACAGACCATTTCAACAAAATTATGATGCTTGGCATTCTGTAGAGGGTTAATAAACGCTCAGCGGAATATTTTATCCTTGCAACTTGTAATGTCACACAAAGACCTGCAAGTAGTCAATTTTTCTTGAAAACCTATGGAATGTATTTAGAGAAATCCACAGAAAATGGGATTTTTAGATTTTAAGGGGTCTCTCTCTTTAGTCTGCCCAAAATGGGTTAAGACTTCATTTTTTGAATACCCTTACTACTTACAAACATGTTTCCGTATAGATTGTGCGCTCGATAAAAGAAAACACGTTTCTTTGTGGCGTACCCGTTGGGTGCTGTTGGCGTCCAAAAACAGCCCATTTTATCACAGTTTTGACTTTTAGCAGCCCGTGGATGGTTAACAAATGCGCACCGCAATATTTTGTCCATGCAACTTCTATTGTCACATCAAGGACTGGGAGTGACAAATTTTTTTTGAAAATCTACAAGACTCGTTTCGAGAAATCCACGGAAAACCTGATTTTTTTAGCTTTATAGGGGTATTGCTGTTTAACCAGCCCAAAACGGGTTAACGCTTGGTTTTTTGAACACCCTTATTACTTACAAAAATGATCTCCGGTGAATTCCACTTCCAATAAAGGAAGTTATGTTTATCTCTCGTGTATCGTTTGGGTGCTCTGGGGGCCTGGAACCGGCCTATTTCATCAAAATTTCGATGTTTGGCAGCCTGTGGAGGGTTACCATATGCATCGCCTGATATGTCATGTGTATCAACGGCCGTGGCACAGACAGGTCTAGCAATGATGAAGGTTTAAAAAAAATCTACAAGACGTGTTTCGAGAAAGTGCCGATAAACCCCAATTTTGACAGTTTTTGCCAATTCTGACGAAATAAGGGTTAAATCGAAAATTCCGCTTCAGTACATTTTTACATTTTGTGCCCCTCTATGCGTGTGCAAAATTTTGTGAAAATCGGTCCGAAAATGGCTTCGGAATCGTGCGGACAAAATGTGTGGAACCCCCCCCCCCCCCCCCAAAAAAAAAAAATAAAAATAATAATAATCCGTAGAAAAACAATAGTCTTTTCCAGAGGGAAAAGCCTAAAAATGTCTAGGACAACACTTACTCGGGGACTCGGATGTGACGCCAAGGAGAGGACAGAGAGCTATAGCCGCATTGTCCGATTGTCGGAGACTTCTACCTCCGTATCTGGCAAAGTGTGTCCTATTGTGGGCTTATCGCGGATTACTTCACCTCCCCAATGTCGGGAAGCGCCGCCCCGGCTTGTCAGAAGCTGAACACTCTTTTTGATCGGCTCTCTTCGCCCCTCAATAGATGCATAGATATAACAAGGTTTTCAACTGGGAATGGGGCAACGGTTCGGGCTTGAGACGTTTCGGATGGGACATTTCGGCATCCTAGTAATGAAAAAGGGAAAACACTGTAAAACAACAGTCACTGTCTCCTCGACCGAGGCCGAATGTTGCCACATTATCAAGTACGGCTCTTTTCCTGACACAAATGGCTCTGACCAGTTAGATAGAATTATTTTGCAGTTTCATATGTATGCCTCCTGTTAAGTTTTTGAAAAATACAAATCTTTTATACAATGACAATAAAAAAACAAACAACTTTGGAATAAATTAAATACAACGTAAATCCATAATAAAATGAAGTTATGGATTTACGTTGTATTTAATTTATTCCAAGTTTTCCGAATTCGATGCTGGGAAGCAAGTAGATGGCCATCCTCGATTTTTCAAAGACTATTGATACAGTCCCACACAACAAACTCTTATACAAATTAGACCAATATGGAATCAAAGGGACAACGCACACCTTACTAAAAAAAATTCTAACAAAAAGGAAAATGAAGGTAGTCCTGGACGGCGCAACCTCAACAGAAGTGACAGTATATTCAGGAGTACCACAAGGCACCGTTGTCGGCCCCGTCCTATTCCTATGTCATATCAATGACCTACCAGAAGTAACAAGATCTCAAGTAAGATTATTTGCCGATGACTGCTTGCTCTACAGAGAGATAAAAAAAAACTATAGAGACCACAGCATCCTCCAGAAAGATTTGGAAATTTGGGCAAAAGACTGGGGAATGAAATTCAATGCAAAGAAATGCTATATCTTAAGCATAAAGAAGAAAACATCAAAATTCTATACGCTCGATGGCCACATACTTGAAGAAGTCCTATCCAATCCATACCTGGGACTACAAATATCAGAAGATCTTCAGTGGCAAACTCACATTAAAATACCACCAAAAAGCGAGCTCCACACTTGGTTCCTTGAAGAGAAACCTAAAGCACTGTCCCATAGACTGCCGCAAACTAGCCTACATCTCGCTAATAAGATCCACTCTAGGATACGGCTCAATTATCTGGGACCCATACCAAAAACAAGATATAAACAAAATAGAGAAAATACAGAGACAAGCAGTGCGCTACATAACCCAAGATTACAAAACTAGAGAAGGCTACATAAAATCATCAATGGTAGCCCCGAAATTAACACCACTGGAAGAAAGAAGACGACAAAATCCGGCTGATCTTCTTCTACAAAGTGGTTGAGGGGTCAGTACCAGCACTACCTCCTGATAAATTACTAAAATCAACAACAAACAAAAGTCGAATAATACCAACAACATTTAACGACTGAGAAACAAAGAACTCTATAACAAACCAAGCAAGAATAAACCAAAAATCTTTCCAAGTCCCATATTGTAAAACGGTCATTTACAGAAATTCCTTCTTTCCCAAGACAAAACCACAGACTGGAACCAGCTGGGAGATAGTGTTGTCTCAATACCAACATTGGAGCTGTTCAAGAAGGTCATCCAAAAGACACCATAAGCGCTCTCCTCAGCCTGTAGCATTAAAGTCTCAATAGGTTACTGCTACGTAAAAATACAGATACAGATACAGACGATCAGACAAAAGCAAGCAACCCGCTTTATGGCCTACAGACCAATCCGAAACTTGACAGACAAGTTGTTCACCAAGAAAATGTGAGTAGTGGTAGAGTACAGGCAGGACGCGGGGATCTCATCGATAGATCTCACGTAACGCAATCAGTCACGTGACCCAGACAAGAGGAAATAACACGTGACTGACACTCAGACTGTTTTCCGGTCTGAGTTTCCAGTCACGTTTTTTTATTCATAACTGTCCATGATCCCGTCCCGGCCTGTATCTTCATCTAAGTCTTAAGAGTCGCATATGTTCCACCCAATGTAACACTGGATGGAATGCTAGGTTGAGACTAACAGAAATAGAGACTTGGATAGGCAATAGTGGTAAACAGTAATGACAGATAAGGCTCTTGTGTAAAACTGTTCCAAGTGAAAGGTTCTTCCGCATCTACCAGATTACCCCAGAACCATAAGACAGAAGTAAAACTACGTTCAAAACTGGTTAGAACAAGGGTGGGGAGCTAAATATACAAAACAACGAGTCTACTCCAAGTCTAGGGCTATCTTCCTTTTGCAGAGGGCAACGCGGACCAATCAAACAGACTCTTAAACTCATCCCGCTTGGTTATCGGCCAGATAGCACTATACACATGTACCACCAAAGTTGAAAAGAAAAGCGGGGGGTCCGGCAGAATTCGAGCCAAATATAGTCCACTTCGGTTACTTTTGGAAGTGTTGTTGGTTTGTTTTAGGTAATCAGACACACTCTCAACGAGTATAACATGCCACTCAAATACACCGCACTTCTTTGTTATTCTTTCAGTGTATAATAACCACGTGCAACCACAGAAATCATGATGGTAACAGTGGGTAAACAAAATGGAGGATGGAAATGTGCACCGACTCTACGCACGTACATAGCAAGAACGCCGAGACATGGCCACCCACATGTCTTCCATGACGACCCAGCAAAACGTCACTGGGTCGCGTAACTGATGACATCACACGAGATCCGCCAAATAAGATTCCCCAAATACTCCCTTCTGGATACATACATTACTACTCACGTGGTTTAATACTTTCAATGCTAGCACTAACCAAATGATAATATTCTTTGATTTAATTTCAGTGGAATAGGTTAACACTCTGAGTTGCCAGTCATGTAAAACATCTTGTAATATTTTGAGGGGAGATTCAAAATGGTTCCTCATATCTCAAATGATAGAATTAATGAATATCAAAATAGAAAGATGTTAAAGGCGTTTCTGCGTGTTTGTTTCTTTGTTTGTTTATTGGGGTTTAACGACACTATCAACAACTTCCATGGCCACTTAGTGTCGGAAAGATATACGGAAGGGGGATGCCGGAGCTCCCGCAGAGAACCACCGAGCAGCGTCGGGCAACTGTTAGGCGCTCCAATTTACTAATCTGGCACAAGCAGAGGTAGCAGGGGTTGAAAGTAAGAGCACTACCAACTAGCTGCACGACTCAGTACAAAGCCCCCCCCCCCCCCCCACACCCCCCATGTAGACAATCGGTATTAAGAGCCTTTCCCAGGGTCACAGCGCATATGGCGTGGATTAGGATCAATGAGTCAATATTTCTGTTTAACCCTTTACCTAACATGAAAAACAGACGACACTTGCAAACAAAATTCTTGAATAACTAATTTTTTTCATTTTTTGTCTCAAAAACATAGGTTATGACCCCTCATCGGAACGAGCTCCACGAGCTCGTTCCAGAGGCGTCATAACCTATGTTTTTGAGACAAAAAAATGAAAATATAATGAAAATTAATTGGCGATTTTTGAGAATAGCGATGGCCGGTTTGGCCGTTACGTTGGGTGAAGGGTTAAAGTTCAATAGTCTAACCAATGAGCTATCGCGAACCCTTATCATAGAATATGAAGGGAGGGAATGTGGCGAAAGCTTGAGTTGCCTGTTCTGTGCGGAAGGTTTGTGGCGATCCTGAATGCAGTGTATAAAGAAGCACAGAGTGAACGTAGTCTGGATAACGTAACAACAAAACCGAGGCCTATGGAGATGGGCCTCGAGCAGGGCTGTATCCCTTCGCTCATACCTTTTGCGTTGCACATCAAAGAGTTAGGAGATAAACACCCGTAGAGCGATGATGGGTGATTCGGTAACAGTTAAGAACTTGAAGGCCCAATGGTTATTTTTCGCGGATGACGCGAAGAGGGACTAGAGAAAATGCTGACTGGGAATTGTTTGGTGGACCTCGAAATGAATGAAAACAAAAGCAAGTTGATATTCGAGGGCCGTGAAAGGAACCCATTCAAAGGTGGAGAGTGTATGGATTCTTAGAATCCGAAGTTACAATGTCAGTTTTCGAAATATCATCATTCACAATGTAAATATTTGAATAATCTTCTGATATATTGATGGTATTTTAAATATTTTCATCCACAAGCTCAGCATTCATTTTTGTAAAACTTGTACTTCGATTTGTTAGTTTTTTTCTGTTTACTCCGAAAGCTTTAGTAATTATGTATAGCTCAAGAACAACCCCAACCGTCAACCTAGACACCAGTGTAAATTGTATTGTCTCATCTTTCACTTAACATCGGGTATTCGGGAATACTATATCATTCAGATTTGAGACATATAGGAAGAAGGTCGGTTGGTTTGTTTTGAAGAGTGAGTCGTATACCTTGTTTTATTTATATATCTATTAAGAGGGCGAAGAGGATAAAGCAAATAAAAATTATCATATACATTGTTCCGAGTACTCAGCTTGTGCCGAGCACTCTTGGGCCCAATTACTGCTGTTACTTTAGTTTTGAGAGTTATCTCGGTCTCAATGTTTTTTTGTTTTTTGTTCAGGATTGCACATAAAATATTTGTTGTTTCAATTTACGTGAAGTTTGTCACATGCCAATAATATTTCCGAGATACGTGTGCATGTTCGTTCGATTAACTGACACCATGTTAGTTTTTTAACACGGGAGTATCGGCCTCGGTTATGAAACGTCATCATTTACATTCTTTACTTTTATGAATGAAATCAAAATAACTTTGGTATAAAATTGATACTTCAATTTCTACGAATTGGTGGCTACCCTGAATATATTTATTATTCTATTACACTGCGCGTGCTACAAAATCAAAAAATCTTAATTTCGCGACCCGAGAACCATTCTGTTCTGAGTAGCTTTTGTGGCGAAATTGAGTGTTTGTTATCGTTGCAATCGGTATTGAATTCTCTACAACCTGGTGGCAACAGTGAAACTGCATCACGATTATCTGAGCCACAAAATGGGTAATCCTCCTTGAAACTAAACACCTGGTTGCTTTGAGAACTAATTTGTTATATTCACTAATAGAGTACTACATCATTTTTGGTCTTCAGGATTAGTTGGCATGTCTTTGCTTGGTTACAATTTATGGGAGAGTACCTACAGGCACTCTCCCATAAACTTCAACAAGGCAAATACATACAGACTATTGTGCCGCATAATGCCACGAAGACGCTTTATTATACCCTGGTCCACAGCCATTCGGTGTATGGAATCCATGAATGGGGAATTCGAAATTGACTAACAAATTCCTATTGATGCAGAAACGGTCGCTGAAAATTATAAATAACAGGAACTTTAATGCACATACAGACCCCTTGTTCTATAAGGAGGCGATTTTGAAACTGAACGACTTGTTGGGAGCTCGGTGGCTCAGAAGGTAGAGGTGCTGTCTGCAAGCCGAGAGGTCCTCGGTTCGAATCTCACCTGCGGCAACCGCGTTGTGTCCTTGGGCAAGACACTTCATCTCCATTGCCAGCGTGTGTGTGTGTGGGGAAGGGGGGGGGGGCACGATGGCGTTGTGTACTAAGGCGTACTGCAACCAATGCTAACACTGCTTGTGTGTAGTTCGTATGTTGGGGAGCTGACAGTTGCTCGCCGTTGCTCTGTGGTTCTCTCTGGGTACTCCGGCTTCCTACATCCGTAAAACTGGCGCGGTCATGATCAGCCATTGTGCATAAATATGTGACCTTAAACACCAATAAATAAACAAATAACGACTTGTTTTAATAGCACGCGTTACCTTTTGTACACTATTGACTTTGGGGTAACTTACCCGTCTCTATCAATGCTTTCTTCGAAACTGTAGATCAATAAACTAATAGATGTACTAGACAATCCAGGCTTCTTCACATAGGCAGAACAAGAACAAAACTTTTAGGCAATCTCCCGTCATACTTATACCCCACAACATGGAATGAACTTGATCATGAAGTACGCTGTTATCTATAGAAGTATGTTTTAAAAAGTTTAATTTCTATGTTCATATCCTCCTATTCCCAGACGATAGAGTGTGATAACCCGTACTGCCCGGACTGTGCTATTTAATTACAACAAGGCTATTGTACAAATTTACTTGGGGCGCTTATGTATCTCATATCGATACTCATTCTTGCTGCATCTGGGGCCTCGTCAAACATACATCCTGTTTTGACCAACTATCACCATAGTTGGTATGGTACTCTGCTGCACTGTGCAGTGCGGTACAGTATTGTACAGTTATTCCAAAAGTTATTTCTAGTCTGTATTACCTTCTTTCTCTAATTTTGTGTTCAGTGAGTTGGTCAAAGCATGTATGTGACTTTCATTTACCACCGGGATCTACATTGCATCTACCTTGGATCTATCTTGCATTTACCCTGCGTTTAGCTTTCATGGCGTTCCTATATCTCCGGAGCCGCCCATACAGCGTTCGCAACTGACCACTTATCAGCATTCGGTTCTGTATTAATGTCACACATATTGTTTCTCTTTCTTCTTCGGGCAATACCAGGTAGACAGCCAATCTGGTAATGGTATCCCCTAGTGGTATACATGTTTTTTTACCAGAATAGTTATTCATATACATTGTATTGACTGCTTTTGTGTACTGCTGAATAAAGTAAAGTTAAAGTAAGACTAAATCATTTCATTTCCAAGATAAAACGAAGCACATCCACAGAATATGAAGCCTTTAGTAGAGCTGAAACGGTTAACAGATTAATCGATTAATCATTGATCAACATCTTGATCGAAAAAGTAATTGATCGATTAA
This sequence comes from Pictodentalium vernedei, assembly GCA_031216915.1. Classification (NCBI taxonomy): domain Eukaryota; kingdom Metazoa; phylum Mollusca; class Scaphopoda; order Dentaliida; family Dentaliidae; genus Pictodentalium; species Pictodentalium vernedei. The sequence continues at coordinate 323,513,568 of CM062291.1, forward strand.
CAGTTACTTTTGAAGTGCAGTATTTTATGGGTTAACAAAGGAACAAACTTGCCCCAAAGCAGGCAAGCATTGTAACACCGACTAACATCAATTATATGAGGCAGAGTAAAGCAAGCTACTTGCTGACATACTTGTTTACTTGCATGTTCATCATACTGTATCAGTGTCGGCAAATGGTCATTCTTAACCCGTTGCCCATTGTGGGTAGCAGACGATACTTGCAAAATAAATTCATGAATTACTTAAAATTCCAATGAGAGGTCATAAGCTATGTTTTTGAGACAAAAATTGAAAACATAGTAAATTTGAATGGAGATTTTTGTGTATAGGCCTAGTCGGTTTTGTTTGTTACGTTGGGTAAAGGGTTCATGCTGTAAATCATCAACGGTATGGCAATTATTCAGAGATCTATTTGGACAAGTGATTAATCGGTTAACCAAGGATAATCCACATGATTAATCGATCAAGAAAACCCCTTAACCGTTTCAGCTCTACCTTTAAGTTGTGGTACCTGCACTTCAGAATAGAGTCCAAATATGGGCTTCCCAGTTAACTGTTTGTTGCGACATTAATTGTTTCCATCTTGTGAATCAACAAAAGTAACTAGATTCTGCATTGCACTTGACCTGCATTAAATGCCCGTTTTGTCCATTTTGTTTCTTTGTAAAATTCCATTTCGTATTCAAACATGGGCGCGGCAACCGTTGCTTATTCCAAGTTTCTTATTCGACATTCGTTATCAACCGATTGTCGGTTGATAACGAATGTCGAATAAGGAAGTGGGAATAAGTAATGATAGCCACGTCCCCTATACAAACTGTATTGCAAACAAATTTTAGTTCCATTTTGTTCTATCTGCTATTTTTTTCGTTTTAATTGATATACGGGGCAAGTTGGAACTAAAACTTGGAGCTTCAACAACAATAGAGCAGAATCATTTTTATCGTGGCAATTTCCTGCAATGGTATGGAAATTTTATGCATTATATTAGATACAATGGAACTGCATTTGAGACTCCATCAGCCACACAAATCCGTTACGCAAAATATTTTAATCTCATTTACTTTACATCGGAATAAACTGGAACGCCTTTCCGGCAAATTCGGAGGAAAAGTTCACATCGACCCCACATATTAATCGAAATTAAAAAAGCTGCCTTAGCCTATTGATTCATACCTTCTTGTTCCTAGACTTTGTATTTAACCCTTTGAACTTTAGTGGTATCTTCCATGCCAGTTCAATGGCAGCGATTAGAAGAGTCCATATTCATTATTTAGAGTAGACCAGTCCCAATCAATATTTTTCAACGTGCAGCCCTGAGGCTGCACGTTGAAAATATTGATTGGTCAACCCCTCACATTTACTGAACAGCCATCCTATATACAGACGTTAGGACGTACATGTATCATGTTCCTGGCCGGAAAAGCGGTTTAACAGTAGTCCCTTGACTCAAAATCGGCGTCCATTACGGCTATTTTATACACTTTGCCGTTTTACACTTTTAATCATTATCAAGCGAGATACAATATTATTCAGACAATAATTTAAAATCACAAAGAACCCAATAAATTCACAGAATATGTGAGGAAATGTATTGTGGATGTCGTATTTAAAGTGATTCGCGTTTTCGAAATCAATACTATGAACGGGAATTTTAAACCTCTGCTAAGTTAGATACGGAAGCCTCTTTGTCCTCAAATAAGCCTGGGAATTTAGCTGGTGATCCAGTTGTTACTTGTTTGGCATTCTATCCGTTGTAATTTTGTATGTATTTTCCAAGAAAATTTTGTATGTATTTTCCAAGAAATTCTTAGTGATTATCCCAAGAAAGTCCAAGGGACGAGTGATAATCAAGTTAAAGCTTATTATCTCTTTCTTCATTTGACACCGGGTATTCATGAAAATACTAAGTGGTTCAAACTAGAGACGAATATAAAGATAAGAAGGTCAGTTGATCTTTTTTTAAAAGGGGAATTGTACACCTTGTCATATTTATATATCAATTGAGGTGGGGTGAAGAGGAGCAATCAAAAAAGGCTATCAAACATCATTTTTTCCGAGTTCCAAGCTTGTTCGGAGAACGCGTTTTCTATTCTGCCTTAAGTGTATTGATCAGAACTACGGGAGTAGTAGGAGATGACGAAAACGGGGCCGATTGGACGGACCTACCCCGGACCTAGGAAGTGACGTCATTGTCACGTGACCTGGGGGCGCCATGTTGTGTTGTCATGGTAACCCGCGTGAGCGGCCATCTTGTGGCGTCATCCCCATAGTGATACGAGTGCGCATGCGCAGCGCGTGTTCTTGGGGTGATACGTGTTTCCGTCGTCCATTTTGTATACTGGATGCCGCCAAGATGGTTTCTATGGTAGTACGTGGTTGCTATGTGACACAAAGGTTTACAACAAGACAGGGGTATGGTCGGAGGGTGTATTCCGTTGTACAAGATTAATTTCCCGATTCAGAGAATTACCACAAACAACCCGACAACTTGTATTATTTCGAATTCTTTAAGAATTCTCTGCTTCTATCTATATATGCAATAGTTTTCGCCTATCTGGCCATGTTCCTTTGTCCTGGAGTATACTCCAGTGGAGTAGAAGAGTCTATCAACTGGAACAGCATTGCTTATTATTACTATATTTAGCTTTTTCTGGTCTGTTCTTGTTAGTTCTGACCCTTTTCCGAGTACTTTTGTTGTTTCATTTATCTAGATCACCCAGTCAGTTCACTTTACTGGCGCAAACTAACCAATCAGACCACAGCAATAGTCGCCGTCTGCCTCCTCCAAATTCCAATTTTAATTTAAAATAAATTACCTACTAACAGTAACAAACGCAGTTGTCTTGCCAGTTGACGTCACAATGCAGTATTTATTAATCAGTAGAGAAACTGACATGCAAAAGCAATTAAACTAATCATTAACGCTCGTGACCACGGTGGGTCACAGTGTTTTGAAAACTCTCTTCCACTGATCAAACACTGCGGTCCACTGGAACTCCACAGTGGAGAACACACCGCGGCGGTGCTTTTGTTTCAATCCACGTTGAATGTACTGTAATGTTAGTTATAAGAAACCAAATGAAGTTAAAAGATTAAAAAAAAGACAACTCATTTATGTAAATGTCAATGTGCAAAAAACAAACTTATTTATGTTAATATCTATGTGCAGTGTATTATGTTTCTATAGTTTATCGCTTGTTAAAAGTTGGAACACTTGAATGAAATAAAATATATCAAAGCCAATGTTCTTGTTATTGTTGCTCTGTTGTCGATGAAGATAAGTAATTAATTGTACACGCCCACTCATAAATAGTTCCTCTATAAATAGACAGCACTAATCTACATTTAACATCAATAACTGCGGTATTAATTGACCAGTCTCATATGGGTACTGTACACGTAACGTAGCCTTTATCTAATCTCCAAGCATTGTTGTCACTCTCGCAACGTTCGCTACAACACTGCTAAAGGTTATCCAATCTGAAGATTCTTGCAGACTGCCCATCGTGTGGGATGGGTTGTTCAATTCACATTAAGCACATTTTAATTGCTCTGACTGAATTGGCAGAGAACGAATTTTCAAAAAGCAGTTTTTGAATCAATGAGAAGACAAAGAAACTGAAATAAATATAGTTCGCACTTGGAAACACCGTAATTACGTGCTATTGTAAATAAACAAAAGTTGATGTCATTTCTTTCATAATTGACATCGAGACATTGTAACCTAAGTTCAATTGGTACGTTTTGTTAGAAGAAAGATAGGTGGTTGGTGTTTGGAATAGTGGTACTGTTCGACGTGGAGTATTTATCAGTGAGATATGGAAAAAGAGTATTGTGTAGAGCTGAAACGGTTAACCGATTAATCGATTAACCAACGATCAAGGTCTTGATCGATCAAAAAAGTAATTGATCGGTTAACCGTTACTTTTGAACTACGGTATTATAAAAAGAACAAACTTGTTCCAAAACAGGCAAACATTGTCACTCTGGCTGACATCAATTATTTGAGACAGAGTAAAGCATGCTAGTTGCATGATTACATACTTGTTCACTTGCATGATCATTATACTGTATCAGTAGCTGGAAATGGTCATTCTCAACCCTTTACCAAATGCGGGTACCAGATACTTGCATAAGAAATTGTTGAATTACTCAAGATTTTCAATGTTTGGCTCAAAAACATAGCTTATAACCCTTCTTTGGAACGAGCTCAACGAGCTCGTTCCAATGCGGGAGTCATAAGCTATGTTTTTGAGACAAAAAATAAATTGAAAACATAATAAAAGTTGAATGGAGATTTTTGTGTATGGCGCTGGCCGGTTTTGTCTATTACGTTGAGTAAAGGTTTAATGATATAAATCGTCAACGGTACGGCAGTTATTCACTGAGCTACCTATTAGGGCAAGTGATTAATCGGTTAACCAAGGTTAATAATCTGATTAATCGATCAAGAAAACCCTTTAACCGTTTCAGCTCTAGTATTGTGTGCTATATTCTTTGCTTACTACATGTATTTGAATAGAATTTTCGGTGCGTCTAATTACCACATAGAACATCATTGAAAAGCATTATGCATAGAACAATATAGAATCACACAGGACACAGATACCGGAAGTAACTACATAGCACTACATAGATGCCACATAGAACTTATCGCTTGTAAGACAAAACCCATTACAGATCAAGACCTAATAGGACAAAACTTCTTATGGTCAACACTGAAAGCTAAAAGATGGACAAAAACCAAGATTTTTTTATGATTTCATTCATATCTTCTTTTTCAATTAAATTTATTTATTTCTCATGTTCATGTATTTGTTTATTTATTACTAATACTTTTTTTATTTCAATATAATATTAGTTTACTTTGTGTGTATGTGGAGTGTGGGGGTTCTAATGAATATGTAGAATCTACACTGCATTTTTCTCGCATTTTCATTTTCTGACCGGTGAGATTCTAGAGTGCCGCTTAGTGCCGTGTGGAAAGGCTGAAAGAAAATTTCAACGGCATCGTGACTCGGTTGGAATTCTTTGTATTTGTGATCACAGTACTGGTACTTTGAGTTTCAAAATCTAAATATGTTCCATGTTCTTCTGTATAGTTCTGTGCAGGCGCGCAGCCAGGATATCAAAGTTAGGGGGGCAAGAGTAATATCTAGGCTCATATAGAATATGATGTGCTGCATCATCCGAGCCCTGCAGCAGCAAGATGTGGGCGGGCACAAGATGGGGCGTCCCCCTCTCATTGCAGCGGGGTCCTGGGGCCTTCTCCCGGGACAAATTGTGAAATTCGAGACAAAAAACACAATTTTCTTGACTTTGAGTCCGTTGGTGTCCATAATTTTATAAGTTGTAAAAGGCATCAATAATAAGGCCACCGTGTGAATTAACAAATTGCGAAAGGCATCAATAATTAGGCCACATTGTGACCTAATTATTGATGCCTTTCAAAACATATAAATTATGGACACAAACGGACTTAGAATCAAGTATATTAACAGGTATTAAAATTTCTTTCCTGATGTAATAGTGATGTTCCCTATATGGGTGAACATGAGTCGGGACATGACAGATTTTTTTTTTTTTTTTTTGTGGGGGGGGGGGGGGGCATATTCCACCCAACCCCCACCCCCAACCCGCCCCTGGCTACCCTACTGGTTCTGTGTGGTTCTCATTAATGCTTATGTTGTTCTATGTGGTTGAAGTTCTACGTAATTCCATGTACGGCCGAACAAAGCTTTGAGATTAGATTCAATTTCGAATCTCAAGTTGATATTCTCCATTATTCGGTTTGATTCCAAATCGGTTGCCCGATTCGTTTCCACTCGAATCTTTTTTATAGGAGTATAACTTGGTATCAGTCTGCTTTATCGTCTCACAAAATGTATTGTTCGAACTGAAATCGTACATAAATAATGTTGAAATAAAAGAGTAAGTGTAACTTCAGCTACATTAACATAAACAACATCTGCACTCGTGCCACCAGCCACGCTAATTTCAATATCACTAGTCCCTACCACTGTTAAATACAAATTTAAATTTATAAGCAATGTCGACGATGAGCTACAATCCTTACAGAGTAATATTCCAACTACACATCATCAAGCCATGCCTTCACTGAAGGCAGGGCTTCAAAATGTAGTTGATTTATTTTATCAGCTGAGACTTGAACCAGCACGGTCGAAATAAATCAGGTTTATAGCACCCCAACCTCTATCGGTTATCTTCAAAACGGCCCTGATTCGATTCGAGGTTCCATTCGATTTGTGCGATGGCGACATTTGAACACAGCGCTTGGCCCGTTTAAGTTATGACTTTAGCTGAAAGGTTAAATTACACACCATGTGATAAAAGAATCTCAAATTTATTACGATTCGACATGAAATTTCTGAACCTCGTTCATTAAAATCGACCCAATCCTCTTTAACCCTTTACCCACCGCAGACGATTTCAAAATTTATTATTTTAATTTTCACGCGCATGTGTCGTTCTGTGTTTCTTACACACCTTCATGTCTATAAAAGCAATTATTAGAAGGACACTCAGCAATTCATTTGACAACTCGTCCCCGAGTTCCAGTGTGTTCTGTGTGCCAGGACACATTGGAACTCAAGGGGACGAACTATCAATAAAAAGAAAACATTTTATCGCCAACCAAATTTGCGAGGGAAACCCGTGTTAATATTTTAGCTATCGCTATCGATTCAAATTTTAATTAAGGTGCACGATTTGTAGAAAATTCGAGTGAAATTTCGCTTTTGTTTAAAAGTAGCCCGTCAACGATTTTCGTTCCGCACAAGCGTGCGGAACGGATTTGTATTTTCCGCATGGTTTAGTATAGCTGTGGATGGGGTTTTCAAACAACAGGCGCGTAATAAAAAGTATTTTATCACATGTGTCATTGTCAGGGATCAAGGCGATTGAAAATTGGGAGATTACTCACCTGTGCGTTTCGTTATCCGAGTATGATAATGGTATGGACAATCAAGTAGCCCTGATAAGATATCTGGTTTATCTGTCAAGTCATATAATTCTCTGACATCCTGTATTGTTCTGAAAATTTAAAAGAATAAACAAGGTCGAAATTAAAAGAAGGTCAATTTGTCAGCTCGATTGCTCAATTTTTAACTGATTTGTATATTACCCGTGATGACGTCATTGCAATAGATCATTTTTTATTTCCGTTTTGCGCAAGGTTACTATGGCTTAAGTGGTAGAAGAGAAATAAGTGGACATGGATCACCCTGAGCTCATATAATTGTCCAAGTGTGAAGTGTTTCTAACAAAAGCGCTGATTTGGTTATTCATTGTTGTGCATCAATTCAAGGTGAATACGTGTTGAATTATTGTTGGAAATGATCAGTATCCACCAAAAACATTAGATTTTCTTTTCATTAAACGTTTTTAGAACAAATTGATCATTTCCAGTGATAATTTGGCTCGTATTCACCTTTGAAAGCCGCCATTTTGATTGAGCCCGTGAAAGTGAAAATTTCTGTATCTTCACAGTGGGGGATACAATTTCTGTCTTTCCAATTTTTTTTCGTTTTCGATAATCTATCGCTTAGCGTATAATAAAATATTATTAGTTTTCATGCAAGGTAAACATCATGACGTATGATGTCATGAAAACTGTTACGCTACAGCGTGACAATTTTCACGTCAACAAACATCATGGATTGGGTGTGGGGGGGGGGGGGGGGGGGGCTTATAGCGCTTATTGACTTCATGCCATCTTGTGTGGGGGTAGGGGGAGAGGCAAAATCCAGTGGTAAAGAGATCAGTGGTCGGTATTTCTTCCACGATCGTCGAGAGTTTCAAGTTTCCTGTGAGGTCTTTAATTACGGACAAATCGAATAAGGGGTTATGATGTCTGTTGGTCACATTTCTCGCCGCCCTTCTTGAACCATTTCATGTTGGTGGCTGTTATATTTTGATGAGGGACCAACACCGCACACGCATATATTAAAGTTGACCTCACTAATGATTGGTATGCCGTTTCCCCTGTCTCAAAGGTTTTGCCATTCGATGTCAGGCCTGGCATTCTGAAAAATGCAGGAGGGCAAAAAATCGCTCTCCTCAATCAGCTTAGGAGAGCAATTAGCTTTACACAGCATTTTGAGTATCCAGTTGAACGAACTCATTGAAACTGAAGCCAACAGACTACATCAGTGATTTTATTAACTTTACTAAGGTAAAGCGAAATCTCTTAGACATCTAGATGTCTCACTCAACAACCGAACACACACCTGACAAGACCTGTGCATGTGTGTACCCAGACCTGTTATCCAAGAAAGTCATACGCCTACCACTACCACCTTCAACCCCCCCCCCCCCCCCCAAGGGGGTTGAAGGTGGTAGTGGTAGGCGTATGACTTTCTTGGACAACAGGTCTGCTTGAATCTACAGTCACATCCTGGTGCAAGTGCTTCAAGTGACAGGATAGTAGTAATGGTAGTATATTATAGTGTCAATATTCCTTGAATAATTACCCCTCAAACTGTGATGTCAGTTGTTGAACTTGAAACTGACAGAAAAAAATATTGCTGTGACCCATTTTGCTTCAAATGATTGCAACTGTGTTTGGGTATGGTTGCAGCCATTACCTTTTACCACTAAACCACTTCCAAAATGAAATTACGTGATGTTATGTGTCTTCGAAGTTAAATTACATTTTTGCTTTACAACAAAAATTTAATGTGAGCATAATACATGTAATCTCAATCATCCCAGACCAAAATATTTAGGAGGGCAATTTTTCGCTCCCCTTAATTCTTTCAGGAGGGCAGTAAGGAGAGCTAAAAAATCGCTCTCCTGAAATTGCCAAGCCTGCGATGTGTTTTAGAAAGCCTATAGTGTTGTTTGTTATTGTAATGATCGTTCCATTTGACGCCTGAACTGATAGTAAAGCAAAGATATTCTTTGCTAAAGTTACCAGTTGAAGAATGTCTCATTGCAGTGTATACTCTCTCCTGAAGGTTTTACTTGCTCTGGTTATTCCTATTACATTATACATTTGTCTAGATGAAAGGCCATTTCCCAATAAATTTCCATTCTGGTGGTTTGTCACGGTCCTGTGCGATAAACATTAATCCATACAAACCCTTGTGCGGTTCTGTCTATTTATTGTACAGGGTTGAAGAAAACTTTACTTTCAGAAAGTCAATAATTTTGCTGGATGCAATACTGTCAGTAAAAATTATTTCAGGACACTTACTGAATAGACATACTACATTCACAATGCTGTCTCAAATGCCCTTGGATATCCATTGACAAATGCCGTCAAGGCTTTTCGGGAAACTGCCTTAACCCCATCTCTGTCACCACGGCCGATTCGAGCCCTTTCTGTCTGTTTCTACGTCTCCACGTCTCTCTGTCTCTGTCAATGCACCTGTGTCTCTCACGACAGACAGACAGACAGACAGACAGACAGAGGCAGGCAGGCAGGCAGACAGACAGGCAGGCAGGCAGGCAGACAGACAGACAGAGTTCGCATCGACCATGGTACAGAGACAGGGTTACACTGAGAGACGCAGAAGATGATAATACACTTTTATCAGTATCTGCACAATAAACACATTTTCTAACAATTGTCTATTATGTCGACTCATACCTGGCCAAAACGACGAATCACTGAGTCGCTGCTTGGTTTTAACAATACATAAATGGGTTTATCAAATTACATAACAGTATTGCGAAAACTTGCATGCATGACTGCACGGTTAGCATGACTTGTGCAACGAGACCCAATTGTAAATAAATTACCTTTTATTTTGTAATAAGGTAGGCATACACCTAGAATTTTTTACTTTTTTTGGCCAATGAGTTTTCTAGTGGTTGGTAATTTCCTTTAAAACTGGATCGATCTGACTCTAAGACTGCAAAACTTGGAGTGAGATGGATGTCGGTTCAGTAAGAACAGACAGCCTCCTCATCCAGAGATTTGTAATCAAGAAAATGAGAATGATCACGATCGTTTGACGTTTTCAAACAAGTCAAGGCATCTGCTACTGCATTGAACATGCATGTTTGATACTGTATTTTGAAATCATTTTCCAGTGAGACGGAGACCCATCAATTGCAGGCTTTTGACCAGTATCCTATGAAGATTGAAGTAAGGCAACTGGGGCACGATTATCAGCCTTAAGCGTAGTGTGTGCCCTGTAAATATCTATCTCATCTAATTTACGAACTAGAAACTACCACCCCAACATTATTTCCTTGCTACGTCCCTGGACAATTGTCTTTGCGCTGTAATAAATGGCAATATAGTCAATATGGATAAATGAAACGTGATCTGTACACCCTTGAACAGGCGCGTAGCCAGAATTCTATAATAGGGGCCATTAGGGGGCGCCCTAACCATTTTAGAGGGTGATATTTGAAAGGCCGTTGGGTGGGGTTCCGGTGCATTCGCTAGTCCTATCTAAGACCGGGGGTCCTAGAGAGGACTACCCCCACCCTACACACACACACCCTAGAAAACTGTGAATAATTTAGTGCTCTAAGAGCGAATCTGACCCATTTGTAGCGTCTGTAGCCCCTATGTTATGTTTTTGGGGCAGCGAAAAGTTCAAGGGAGCCAAGATCACCCCGCGACCACCCCACTCGCATAGCTGCGCCTCTGCCCTTTAATGCGCTCATGTGTCAATAGCCGTGAGTCACATCTCTATTACATATTTCAGACAAAGCTTCTATAATTCAGTTTCCTGTAAAGATATCCGATTCTCTTACATGCGATTAGTCGAGATTTTCATAACTCAATGAATGTTTTTCCTATCATTTGAATGTTTGTGCTTTTCCCCCACCCATTTCTAAACAACTGTGGGTATGTTTGTTTGTGGGTGTGTTGTATATGATTCACAGGGGCGGACTGGATAAAACAATGGTACCGGAAAATACACTGGGGTGGGGGGGGGGAGGACTCGGAGAAAATTTTGATTTTTCGAACTGAAAGAAGGCAGTGTCCTATCATCTGAGCGATCAATGGCAGCCCGCATAAATGGCATTTCAAAAGCATTTTTGTTCCAGTTTCGTCGCTCATTAGGCTGAAATAGTTGCATGATTGGGCTCCGGGTCTATCGGGCCGACCATAGTTCGGACCAACGGGATAAAATTTGATTTTTCGAACTGAAGGAATGCTGTTTACTTGTAGTTGGGCGATCAATGGCAGATCAGATGGCTGGTGTATCCAAAAGCTCTCCTTGTGAGCTGACAATGGCAGTCCACATAGAGGGCATTTAGATATACCCGTAGTGTTTCCAATCAGATTCACTTCGCCTTTTGGTCATTTTCACGAAATTTCATGTACCACTAGGTGTTAGACGGCATCGATTTTGGGGGCCACAGACACAGGTGGCTAAAATTTATGTAAAAGGCTTTTAATGTGTAGTAGAATAGGTAATTATGGTATTAAATGATGTAAAATTTCACAACTTGATCAATTGAGGAACAAGATTCCAAATTTTGAAGGTGTTTCTACCACCAGAATGATCTACGAACATCTCATCGGAAGTACATATCCGCCATATCGATTCGCCAATGGTGCACCAAAAGCACCAGAACAGCAGTATCATCGGCAACGATGGCAACGCTTATTCTATTCGAAGCTACTTTGACAGCCTTGGATATAATCATCACATCGGCAGCGCCGGCTCCAATATTGGTCCTTTTCGAGAGAGGAACTCAACAATTTAATAAATTGTGTTTTGTTCTTTGCCAGAGGCGGTTGAGCCAGGGGGCACAGGGGGCACAGGGGGCACGTGCCTCTCCATTTTTCCACAGATACACGCTAAAAACTAAAGTGTTAAAAACTACACTTGAAGTGCTGTATTTAACACCTACTAAGTGCTGAACTAGCACTTTGTTCAAGTGTAGATATCCCAGAACTTGACAGGTGTTGACAATAATACCACTTGACAAGTGTAATGTCGCGACACTTAAAAGGAAACAGCGCAGATGACGCGGATCAGGCTCGAACTCTCGAGCCTGATCCGCGTCAACTGCGTTGTGTCCTTTTAATTATGTACCCACCAAGCGCAAATCAAATTATGGACGATTCTGGAAGAACCACCAATGCTAGACACATGGGAGGTGCCATCCATTCAAGTTTCAGATGTCTGACGATTGTAATGTCTAAGTGCTTAAAGCATTGCACTTTGAGTGTTAAAATCAAACCCTAAGAGTTAGAATGGGTTTAACACCTTGAAAGTGTCAGTTTTAACACTTTAGTTTTTAGTGTGTATGTTTCGCAGTTACATAATGAGTCAAAATGGGCGCATGCAAACGTTTCAATATAATATAACATTATTAGCAAATCCAAACAATATTTAACCAAAGGATCCCACTTTCGGTCGCTTCGGTGAGTTTTTTCTCCTTCAACTATCTTCCAGCCCGAAGGCTGGCCTTCGGGTTGGAAGATGGTTGAAGGTGAGAAAATGGACAAGATAGTGACCACGCAGCGGCATATTCATCTAAACGAGAGACTATAGCGAATCATGGTACATTTACCTATATACGATTGTACCCTTTCTCACACTGGGTCGAACCATGGTAGCATTGTAAATTTGTGCTCCTCCACTTTTTATCGAGCTTCCGCCGCCCCTGTTCTTTGCAGTCGCAAGAAATACTTGCTGATCAGTGTGGACTTCGTGAGACGCAGCCAGTGGTATATCGACGAATGTTTTCTCCTTCAATGGTCGGGCTATATTATCGATGGTCCTAATACCCATTAAAGTATTTATTTATTTATTGGCGTTCAAGGTCACATACTTATGCACAATGGCTTATCGTGACCGTGACAGTTTTACGGGTGGATGAAGCCGGAGTACCCGGAGAGAACCATCGAGCATCGCCGAACAACTGACATCTCCTCAACATTCTAACTATGTTCAAGCTCCGCTTAAGCAGGGTTAGAGTGATTGAAGACATGTGCATCATCGACGTGCAGTACGCCTTAGTACGCAGCGTCATCGTGCCCTCGTGTTGGCAACCGGGATAAAGTGCCTTGCCCAAGGACACAACGCAGGTCGTCCTAACTCGGGACCTCTAGCATAGAAGTCCAACAGTCTTCCACTGAGCCACCGAGCTCCCTTCATACCCACTAAAGACTACACAGCACTTCCCATATCTCGCTCGGACATAAGAGGTGTATGTTGAGGTTAAAAACTTTCACTGACGTCATCCATTGTTATTCATTGGTATATAGTTTGACTATCCCACACTTAATAGTTTGATAGTTCTATATCCAACAGGTAGCTGTTGAATATTTTACATCTATTGAACTATCCAACAACAAAAAGGTTTTAAGTAGGATAAATAATTTCTTGATGTTGGATATTCGAGGGAAAGCACCCTGTCATGGGCCTAACGGCCGTCGATTGGAACGCTTTCTCTCATCTATCCAACACCAACTCGTTATTTATGTAGAGGTCCGAGACGGGGTGCTTTCTCTCGCCTATCCAACATCAACTCGTTATTTGTGTAGAGGTGCGAGACGGGGTGTTTTCTCTCGCCTATCCAACATCAACTCGTTATTTAGTTTAAACAATGTTTATTGAAAATATCTGTATACATGCATACATCATTTTAGAGAAAGCAGAAATAAAACAACATAATTGTAGATACATAGAACTTGGTAGGCAGTATACAGTGAATATGATAATCCCTATAGTGAAGGGATTCGACTGAAAGCATAGTGCTTATTTTGGTCGTCTCCCTTATGTCTCCAAATTACACGAGAAAGATGCTATTACTGTTAGTAAACGAATAATATATATTGCTCAAAACTGTATGTTGAGAGAAATAAGGCATATAGAAAGAAAGTAGAAAAGAAAAAAGAAGTAAAAGAGGAAACAGAATAATAGTATAGTTACGAAACATGAGAAAGACAAGAGAAGAAGAAGAGAAGAAGTGGAAGGAAGAAAAGAGAAGCCAACTTGGAGACAAATGCTGCTCTTTTCCTAAATAATAGAAGTACTGAGAGCGGGTCACAGTCAATTACAGCACGAACCAAGACAGGTCGGAGAGCAACCGCAACAGACCAAGCATCCCACAGAACCACCGCCATGACCTACTTCGACTTGCACTGCAGGTGGCTCAACATGCGATTTTTCCACTGTGTCAGACTATGAAGATGTCAATGTTGGTGAAACCTGACTTGCTAAGACTGGTCTTTACCTTCGGAGGTTAACTGATGTCAAATCAGTCAAGGGCTAACGGTCATCACAGAAATATACAATCATACATTATTACCTTGTCTGAGGTTAAAAAGGGTTTACTGAAAGCGTTTGGTTGCCATGATATAATCCTGAACTGTTTCAAAAATGAAGCGATTCTCGCTACTACATAAGTTCTCGGAGACGTTGAGTAATGTATTTAAGTTCAGTGGAAGGGGTATTTGTGCAATAGTCCTATTTCTGGCACATAGGTGCAGCGGGCATAGCAGCAGAAAATGTTCAGTTGACTCGATCTCCCCACACTGACAGTTAGGCGATAGTGCCAGATGATTAGCATGTAGATGGGAGTTAAGGTTTCTTTATCCTAAACGCAACCTGCAGTGGTATTGGGCATTACCGAAGAACGACGGAGGGCGTTGGTTGTCACGATTTAGGAAGTTCTTGAAGTTACTAATGGATTTGTTTTCACGAATGGATAGTGGAATATTATTCCATAAGTTGTTTGTTTCTGGAATGGACGAGGATTGGTATAGATTAGTTCGACAAAAGGGTTTCGAAGGTTATTATCAGAATGGAGCTTGTTCTGCGGGGTAGTTGCTGATATTGCAGGGGGTACCTTACTTGCAATATATGGTGGCGTTATATGGTGATAAATCTTGAAAAACTGTATTAAGTTATGCTTCCTACGTCTGTCCTGAAGAGTTTCCCAGCAAGTTTCTGAATATAATTTAGCTTTACTGGTGCTCATGGTTGCGCCAGTAACAACCCTGGCAGCAGCAATTTGAATCTTCTCAATGTCTGCTGCGTTACCTTCAGTGCAGTTATCCCAAACCGTGTCGGCATATTCTAGAAGGGGTCGGATGAACGCAAAGTAGCTTTTTTCAAGTACACCTCTATCTAAGATGAACTTATGCATCCGCATCATGTCTATTCTTACCCAAGCTTTAGAACACATATTGTCAATATGATTATTCCATGTGCAAGTATTATTCAATAGGACTCCTAGATGTTTATGGCTACTGAATTCGGATATTTGTGTATTGAAAAGATATATTGGAGGGTGTACAAGGGAATTATTTTTTCGAGTTATGAGCATACTTTCCGTTTTTTGTGGGTTGAATTCAACCAAACATTTTTCGGTCCAATTTTCAATTGTTGCTAAATCACGGTTGATTAGGTTCGCTGCTTGTTCCGGGTTGTCCACTATACGATATAAGGAGGTATCGTCAGCAAAGAGACGGATGTTACTGATTAAATTGTCGGCTATATCATTAATATATATCAGGAATAAGAGTGGTCCAAGAATCGATCCCTATGGAACCCCTGAATAAACTGATTTCCATGATGAAAACTCAGCTGCTATTGTGACTCGCTGCGTTCTTTGAGAAAGATATGATTTTAAAAACTTCAGTAAGCCCACCCCCCCCCCCCACCCCCCACCCCACCCCCCTGAATTCTGGTTTTCTCCAGTTTGTGAATTAGATCGACGTGCCATACTTTGTCAAATGCTTTACTGACATCGCAGAAGACCACCCTAACCTATTTTCCTTCATCCAGGGCATGACAGAACTCGTCATATATATCAGTTAGTTGTTAGTTGTTACTCGTTATTTATGTAGAGGTCCGAGACGGGGTGCTTTCTCTCGCCTATCCAACATCAACTCGTTATTTATGTAGAGGTCCGAAACGGGGTGCTTTCTCTCGCCTATCCAACATCAACTCCCTACGAGGGGTCATAACCTATGTTCTTGAGACAAAAAATGAAAAAATAATGAAAATTAATTGGCGATTTTTTAGAATAGCGCTGGATGGTTTGGCCGTTACGTTGGGTAAAGGGTTAAATCAATTATTCTTGTACTATTAAATGATGAAGATACAGTGCGTGGAGAGTGTATTATCACTAAATCACTCGCAGAGTGGGGATTCCACCCAAGCAATAATTGCAAATTTGTTGCAAAGCATTACCAGCACAAGCAAAGTTTCAGGCAATGGACCTCCGGGTTAAACCCGGAGGTCCATTGGCTGAAACATTGCTTGTGTTTTTTGTCGATATGTACAGAATTTGAAAGTTATATCTTGGGTGATAACCCCACTCCGCGGGTGATTTAGTTACAGTCCACTCCCCACGTACTGTAGTTTGCTGCACTTCGGCAGTACACATGCAGTGACTTTGAAGTTGTGATAGGCAAGTCTTGGCTGACAAGATTCTTGGGATGTAACTTGCAAATGTTTCAAAAAGCTGCTTGTGAAACATCTGTTTTGTTGCAGTAAAAAGTGATTGCAGGCAAAATTAGACCTTCAAGAGTTAAAGAAAAAAAAATACGATCTCGACGAGCTCGTTCGAACGAGGGGTCATAACCTATGTTTTTGAGACAAAAAATGAAACAATAATGAAAATGAATTGGCGATTTTTGAGAATAGCGCTGGCCGGTTTTGACCGTTACGTTGGGTAAAGGGTTAAATAGGGTTTTAGTTTGACGCCAGAAAACTTTTTCTCAAGATGGAGGACCAACAATAACGGCAACGATCTATAGCAAGAGGCCGTAAACTGTGATTCTAAGGGGGGGAACGTGACAGCCGTTACTTATTTCCAGTTCCTTATTCGATATTCGTTATCAATCGATGAATTCGTTATCAACCGATAAAATTCACAGTTCCTAATTCGACATTAGTTACCAATACCCAGAGGGTTAAGCGTTACGACTAGAGCTTTAGGTTAACCGAAACCGAACCGAGGTTTTTAGACTTTTTAAAAAACCGAAACCGAAACCGTCGACATCCCGTAATCTAGGGTTTTTAGTTTTTTATTAAATACTCTCTTGCTTCAGAAATTCACAGAATGTAGCCATCCCAGAGTAGTGATAGTACCCAGACACTGCCAATGGCAGTGTCTGGGTACTCTCACTACTCTGGGAAGGCTACATTCTGTGAATTTCCGACATTTCAGTTTAGTTGTGTTTGCAGCTTTCCTCAAGTTGAGTGTAGGTGTCAGATCTCGAAAAATGGCCAAGCACAATAAAAGTTCTGTATATTTAGGTAATTATTATATTGGCCTTCCTGATTCTTCATGTATTATAGCTTATTTCTGGCATTCATTGAGTTTCACTCAATTTCACTGCCATTCAGTTATGACTCCGGACAAAACAATGAGTTTTATTGAATTTTATTTGGCCTCATGAACAAACCGAAAACCAAACCGAACCGAGGTTTTACTCCACCTGAAAAACCAAAACCGAAACCGAACAAGAAATTTAAAAACCTACAGCTCTAGTTACGACCAACGTATCTCTTCATTGAGACTTGCGTTTCTCTGAATTAATACTTATTATCTCTCAATTAAGACTTACATATCTCTTTTTAAACGTAGTGCTGGCCTGCCTGAGAATCTCAGTCTACGGCCGACTTGGATAGTGTATAATTCTACACTCTAAAATCAGTTGGGTTAAAAATGAATCCAAATCAACTGGGTTGGGTGAAGAGGAACGCAATTGGGTTCATATTCACCCAACCAGTCGATTTGGGTTAATTATTAAACCAACTTTAATGATGTAGATGTAGATGCAGGCCAAGAGGTATTGTTGGATGTACTTGGTTGCCTTGTATGGTAGTCTTGTATGGGCCCTTTCCTCTATCCGTCAGGCTGTTCGAACATTCCGAGATATGCCTATGATATGTTATGAAGGTACATCACATGTGGCACGAATGCAAGTGCCAGTTGTTCCGACATGTGGCTGTGGGCAATGTTCACGTCATCTGAGCATCTGTGGACATAGATGGAATGGATGGTTGGTGGAATAGTTTGGACCTTTGTGGACTGTCATGAACTTGTAGACCATGGTTTCTACTGCTGTCTCTTACTATAGTGATATTCAACTCGTTTCTACCATGACCCTCATCTGACCACTCCTACTACTGCTTGTATTGGTTTCGACTATCGTTATAACTGACTTGTACCACGCCTACCCTCCCCCACTCACTGGTCAACGTCTACAGTCTCCATCCTATAATATAGTTTTCTGTTATTACTACTACTTGTATTCAAGCCAGAAAATAAGCAGACTGTCATCTGCAAAATGAGGTCTCCCAGAGGGTGAATTTAGTGATGCTACCCTGCACAGCAGGGAAGCATCACTAAATTTACCCTTTGTGAACCTCAATCTGAATCAGTGTGTTAAAACTGAACAGAAAGAGGTACCCAGAGGATAAATTGGCCCACTGTATTGGAAGAATCATCAAATTCACCATCTGGGGACCTCATTCTGCAAATGTCAGACCGCTTATTTTCAGGCCTGCTTGTATTAGCGTCATGCCGTTTTTTGATGGGTTTCAACTATTAGTGCTCCTTTCTGCACTGCACCTATTTATATTTTTGATGTACCTTAACTCTTTACCTAACGTGAAAAGCAGACGACACTTGCAAAAAAAATTCTTGAATAACTAAATTTTTTCATTTTTTGTCTCAAAAACATAGGTTATGACCCCTCGTTGGAACGAGCTCGACGAGCTCGTTCCAACGAGGGGTCATAACCTATGTTTTTGAGACAAAAAATGAAAATATTTTGAAAATTAATTGGCGATTTTTGAGAATAGCGCTGGCCGGTTTTGGCCGTTACGTTGGGTAAAGGGTTAACATTACTAAGTCCAATCACCGCTACCATACCACATATCCTATCATCACTACTGTACAAACATCTACCACATCATCCCATGTGGTATCTAGACCCGTTTGCCTTTCATCATATAAAGCTGTAAGGTATCCCCTGTGGGGTAATGTCTGAAGCCCCTTCCATACTCATCTGGATATTAAACAATCGCATTCTCTGAAAACTCAATTACGGAATTATTTTCGAAGATCTATCTTTGGTTATAGAATCCCTTTTAACCGTATGAGGCCATGGTATCCTTCAGTCAGGCAATGTTTCAAGCCCTTCTTATACTCAGGACTGATAGTGGTATAGTGGCGTAAGTTAATAGAAGATGTAGTACAGTAGTGATTTGGCTTGGTAGAGATTAGGATCTTTTTACCACAGTAAGAATGTATACCATAACTAAAGTACGTGGAGTGTGAATTACCACTAAAACACTCGTGGAGTGAAGTTTCCACCCAGACAATAACAGTCGATTACTTTGGTAATGCATGAAACGGAAAAGCACAGTTTTATCCAAGGGACCTCTGGGTTCAACCCGGAGGCCCCTTGTCTGAAACTTTGCTCATCGCTCTGATGCTTTTTCGCAGACAAGTTTAATATTATGGCGATAGTTACACGGCCTGAAATGGCGAAACATTTGATTTGTGTTCAGAGATATATCGAACTTATTAAGGACCTAAATTTATTTTATTTTCAAGTAATGGGTCATGTCATATCTTTCCCAGCACGGGGTTAATAAGTGTCTAAATGTTCCCACAAGTATGACAAAAGTTACAAAAGAAAACATACGTCAATAATGGAGTCACAAAACACCTGGAAGTATATTCAATTGAAATGATGTCAAAAAAGATATATCTGTTAGCCATGTGCATGGGTGAAATAGCGTCCATTTAACCCTTTACCTAATTAAACGGACAAAACAGGTCAGCGCTATTCACAAAAATATCATTCAATTTTCAATTATTTTTTAACAAATTTTTTCTCAGAAACATTGCTTATGATCCCTCAATGGAACGGACTCGTTTTAAGCTATGCTTTTGATGCAAAATGGAAATATTTAGTTATTCAAGATTTTTGTTTGCATGTGTCGTCTGCTTTTCGTGGTAGATAAAGGGTTAAGGGAGCTACTTATGACTGCATGCCATATGACTCATTACATGAAAATAAAATATATTTAATCCCTTAAAAGTGTCCATATATCTCTCTGAACAAAATTTTCATTCAGTTTTGGTCATGCAACCACAACCTTAATAAAAGCTGTTGTAAATGGATGTCCATGCAACCGTTTAACTGAAAAGGATTGACACAGTTGTGATATAAACGCGAAATATGTAGCACTGTGAAGTTACCTACTTATTCCTTTTTCCTTATTCGACATTCGAAAAAAAAGGAAAATTGTCCAAACAAACTATGATGTAGGGTGGCACAGAACAAGACAAATTTAATGACACCTTGACCTCCCCTGTGGGTCCCCTAAAAGGGGCTGAACTTGACCCCTAAAAGTGACAAACTTGCCAAATTCCCCTATAATGGAGTAATTTTGCCAAACAAACTATGGTGTAGGGTGGCACCGAAGGAGACAATTTTTTGGACACCTTGACCTTCCCTGTGGGCCCCCTAAAAGGGGCTGAACGTGACCCCTAAAAGTGACAAATTCCCCTATAATGGAGTAATTTTGCCAAACAAACTGTGGTGTAGGGTGGCACAGAATGAGACAATTTTTTGGACACCTTGACCTTCCCTGTGGGACACCTAAAAAGGGCTGAACTTGACCCCTAAAAGTGACAAACTTGCCAAATTCTCCTATAACGGAGTAATTCTGCCAAACAAACTGTGGTGTAGGGTGGCACAGAAGGAGACAATTTTTTGGACACCTTGACCTTCCCTGTGGGACCCCTCAAAGGGGCTGAACTTGACCCCTAAAAGTAACAAACTTGCCAAATTCCCCTATAATGGAGTAATTTTGACAAACAAACTGTGGTGGAGGGTGGCACAGAAGGAGACAACTTTTTGGGCACCTTGACCTTCCCTGTGGGACACCTAAAAGGGGCTGAACTTGACCCCTAAAAGTGACAAACTTGAAAAATTCCCCTATAATAGAGATATTTTGCTAAACAAACTGTGGTGTAGGGTGGCACAGAACGAGACAAATTTAATGACACCTTGACCTTCCTTGTGGAACCCCAAAAAGGGGCTGAATTTGACCCCTAAAAGTGGCAAACTTGCCAAATTCCCCTATAAAGGAGTAATTTAGCTAAACAAACTATGGTGTAGTGTGGCACAGAACGAAACAAATTTAATAACACCTTGACCTTCCCTGTGGGTCCCCTAAAAGGGGCTGAACGTGACCCCTAAAAGTGACAAACTTGCCAAATTCCCCTATAATGGAGGAATTTTGCCAAACAAAGTGCGATGTAGGGTGGCATAGAAGGAGGCAAATTTTAGGACACCTTGACCTTCCTTGTGGGCCCCCTAAAAGGGGCTCAACTTGACCTCTAAAAGTGACAAACTTGCCAAATTCCCCTATAATGGAGGAAGTTTGGCAAACAAACTGCGGTGTAGGGTGGCACAGAAGGAGACAAATTTTCGGACACCATGACCTTCCCTGTAGGACCCCTAAAAGGGGCTGAACTTGATCCCTAAAAGTGACAAACTTGCCAAATTCCCCAATAATGGAGTAATTTTGCCAAACAAACTATGGTGTAGGGTGGCACAGAACGAGTCTAATTTAATGACACGTTGACCTTCCCCTTGGGACCCCAAAAAGGGGCTGAACATGACCCCTAAAAGTGACAAACTTGCCAAATTCCCCTATAATGGAGGAATTTTACCAAACAAACTTTGGTGTAGGGTGGCATAGAAGGAGACAAATCTTAGGACACCATGACCTTCCCTGTTAGACCCCTAAAAGGGGCCCAACTCGACCTCTAAAAGTGCCAAACTTGCCAAATTCCCCTATAATGGAGGAATTTTGCTAAACAAACTGTGGTGTAGGGTGACACAGAATGAAACAAATTTAATGACACCTTGACCTTCCCTGTGGGTCCCCTAAAAGGGGCTGAACGTGACCCCTAAAAGTGACAAACTTGCCAAATTCCCCTATAATGGAGGAATTTTGCCAAACAAAGTGCGGTGTAGGGTGGCACAGAAGGAGGCAAATTTTAGGACACCTTGACCTTCCTTGTGGGACCCCTAAAAGGGGCTCAACTTGACCCCGAAAAGTGACAAACTTGCCAAATTCCCCTATAATGGAGGAATATTGCTAAACAAACTGTGGTGTAGGGTGGCACAGAACGAAACAAATTTAATGACACCCTGACCTTCCCTGTGGGTCCCCTAAAAGGGGCTTAACTTGACCCCTAAAAGTGACAAACTTGCCAAATTCCCCTATAATGGAGGAATTTTGCCAAACAAACTGCGGTGTAGGGTGGCACAGAAGGAGACAAATTTTCGGACACCATGACCTTCCCCGTGGGACCCCTAAAAGGGGCTGAACTTGATCCCTAAAAGTGACAAACTTGCCAAATTCCCCAATAATGGAGTAATTTTGCCAAACAAACTATGTTGTAGGGTGGCACAGAACGAGTCTAATTTAATGACACCTTCACCTTCCCTGTGGGATCCTAAAAAGGGGCTGAACATGACACCTAAAAGTGACAAACTTGCCAAATTCCCCTATAGTGGAGGAATTAGGCCAAACAAACTTTCGTGTAGGGTGGCACAGAAGGAGACAAATTTTAGGACACCATGACCTTCCATGTTAGACCCCTAAAAGGGGCTCAACTCGACCCCTAAAAGTGACAAACTTGCCAAATTCCCCTATAATGGAGGAATTGTGCTAAACAATCTGTGGTGTAGGGTGGAACAGAACGAAAGAAATTTAATGACACCTTGACCTTCCCTGTGGGTCCCTTAAAAGGGGCTGAACCTGACCCCTAAAAGTGACAAACTTGCCAAATTCCCCTATAATGGAGGAATTTTGCCAAACAAACTGCGGTGTAGGATGGCACAGAAGGAGACAAATTTTTGGACACCTTGACCTTCCTTGTGGGCCCCCTAAAAGGGGCTCAACTTGACCCTAAAAGTGACAAACTTGCCAAATTCCCCTATAATGGAGGAATTTTGCCAAACAAGCTGTGGTGTAGGGTGGCATAGAAGGAGACAATTTTCTGGACACCTTGACCTTCCTTGTAGGACCCCTGAAAGGGGCTCAACTTGACCCCTAAAAGTGACAAACTTGCCAAATTCCCCTGTAATGGAGGAATTTTGCTAAACAAACTATATTGCAGGGTGGCACAGAATGAAACAAATTTAATGACACCCTGACCTTCCCTGTGGTTCCCGAAAAAGGGGCTTAACTTGACCCCTAAAAGTGACAAACTTGCCAAATTCCCCTATAATGGAGGAATTTTGCCAAACAAACTTTGGTGTAGGGTGGAACAGAAAAAGACAAATTTTTGGACACCATGACCTTCCCTGATAGACCCCTTAAAGGGGCTGAACTCGACCCCTAAAAGTGACAAACTTGCCAAATTCACCTATAATGGAGAAATTTTGCTAAACAAACTGCGGCGTAGGGTGACACAGAACAAAACAAATTTAATGACACCTTGACCTTCCCTGTGGGTCCCCTAGAAGGGGCTGAACGTGACCCCTAAAAGTGACAAACTTGCCAAATTCCCCTATAATGGAGGAATTTTGCCAAACAAACTGCGGTGTAGGGTGGCACAGAAGGAGACAAATTTTTGGACACCTTGACCTTCCTTGTGAGCCCCCAAAAAGGGGCTCAACTTGACCCCTAAACGTGACAAACTTGCCAAATTCCCCTATAATGGAGGAATTTTGCCAAACAAACTGTGGTGTAGGGTGGCACAGAAGGAGACAATTTTTTGGACACCTTGACCTTCCCTGTGGGACACCTAAAAGGGGCTGAACTTGACCCCTAAAAGTAACAAACTTGCCAAATCCCCCTATAATGGAGTAATTCCGCCAAACAAACTGTGGTGTAGGTAGGCACAGAACGAGATAATTTTTTGGACACCTTGACCTTCCCTGTGGGCCCCAAAAAGGGGCCGAACTTGACCCCTAAAAGTGACAAACTTGACAAATTCCCCTATAATGGAGGAATTTTGCCAAACAAACTGTGGTGGAGGATGGCACAGAAGGAGGCGATTTTTTGGACGCCTTGACCTTCCCTGTGGGACACCTAAAAGGGGCTGAACTTGACCCCTAAAAGTGACAAACTTGACAAATTCCCCTATAATAGAGATATCTTGCTAAACAAACTGTGGTGTAGGGTGGCACAGAACGAGACAAATTTAATGACACCTTGACCTTCCCTGTGGGACCCCAAAAAGGGGCTGAATTTGACCCCTAAACGTGGCAAACTTGCCAAATTCCCCTATAAAGGAGTAATTTTGCTAAACAAACTGTGGTGTAGGGTGGCACAGAATGAAACAAATTTAATAACACCTTGACGTTCCCTGTGGGTCCCCTAAAAGGGGCTGAACGTGACCCCTAAAAGTGACAAACTTGCCAAATTCCCCTATAATGGAGTAATTTTGCCAAATAAACTGTGGTGTAGGGTGGCACAGAAGAAGACAATTTTTTGGACAGCTTGACCTTCCCTGTGGGACACCTAAAAGGGGCTTAACTTGACCCCTAAAAGTGACAAACTTGCCAAATTCCCCTATAACGGAGTAATTCTGCCAAACAAACTGTGGTGTAGGGTGGCACAGAAGGAGACAAATTTTTGGACACCTTTCACCTTTCTTGTGGGACACCTAAAAGGGGCTGAACTTGACCCTAAAAGTGACAAACTTGCCAAATTCCCCTATAATGGAGGAATTTTGCTAAACAAACTGTGGTGTAGGGTGGCACAGAACAAGACAAATTTAAGGACACCTTGAACTTCCCTGTGGGACCCCTAAAAGGGGCTTAACCTGACTCCTAAAAGTGACAAACTTGCCAAATTCCCCTATAATGAAGGAATTTTGACAAACAAACTGTGGTGTAAGGTGGCACAGAACGAGACAAATTTTTGGTGGCATTGTCCTTCCCTGTGGGACCCCTAAAAGAGGCTGAACTTGACGCCTAAAAGTGACAAACGTGCCAGTGATGTGTTAGTTACTTATTCCTTATTAGACATTTTTTATTCCATGAAAACAGGAAAAATGGCACCTGCTGTAGGGTGGCACAAATGAAGACGAGTTGATTGACATGTTGCCCATCTGCATAAGGCCTTTCTTTATGGGGCAACCAAGGCCCTAAAAGTGACAACCTCCCAGAAAACCTCCTAGATGGGCAAATCTGATCAAATAAAAGGTGCTGTAGGGTGACACAAATGAATACGAGTTGACTGACATGTTCCCCATCCACATAAGGCATTTCTTTACGGGGCAACCAAGGCACTAAAAGTGACAACATCCCAGAAAACCTTCTAGATGGGCAAATCTGATCAAATAAAAGGTGTTGTAGGGTGGCACAAATGAAGACGAGTTGATTGACATGTTGCGCGTCCGCACAAGCCTTTCTTTATGGGGCAACCAAGGCCCTAAAAGTGACAACCTCCCAGAAAACCTTCTAGATGGGCAAATCTGATCAAATAAAAGGTGCTGTAGGGTGGCACAAATGAAGACGAGTTGATTGACATGTTCCCCGTCAGCATAAGGCCTTTCTTTATGGGGCAACCAAGGCCCTAAAAGTGACAACCTCTCAGAAAACCTTCTAGATGGGCACATCTGATCAAATAAAAGGTGCTGTTGTGGGCAACCAAGAAATCTGATCAAATAAAAGGTGCTGTGGGTTAAGTCGAGTTTAAAGCGAGTTTATCGGCGATATTAACGCAAATTTATCCGCGAGGTTATCACGACATTATCCGTGTTGTTAGCGAGAGTTAATTCGCCGGGTTAACGCGACTTTATCGTGAGATTATCGCGAGTTTATCCGTGAGGTTAGCGCAAGTTTTACGCGAGTTTATCCGCGAGGTTAACGCAATGTTAACGCGAGTTTGACAGGAGTTTATCCGCTAGGCTATCGCGAGTTTGGCGCGAGATTAACGCTAGTTGACCCGCGAGGATAACGGATGTTAATCCGCGCGGTTAGCTGGAGTTTGACACAAGTTTACCCACGGGTTTAACGCGAGTCGTACGCGAGTTTAACGCAAGGTTAACGCGAGTTTGACAGGAGTTTATCCGCTAAGCTATCGCGAGTTTGGCGCGAGATTTTCCGCGAGGTTAATGTGAGTTTAACCACGAGTTTATACGCAAGGTTAACGCGAGTTGAACGCGCATTTTACGCAAGTTGATCCACAAGGTTGACGCGAGATTAATGCTCATGTTAATCTCGTATTATAACCTTGTGGATAAACTCTCTTTAAACACGTGCTAACCTCACGGATACTCTCGCATTAACCTCGGTTCAACCTCGCACTAAGAACGCGAATAAACCCCCGTTAAACTAGAATTCACCCCCCGGATGAACTCGCGTTAACATCTAGTTAACCTCACTTTGAACTCGCGTAAACCTAGCGGATAAACTCGCGTTAATCTTGCGATTAAACTCGCGTTAGTGTCTCACATAAACCCACGCTAATCCCGCGGATGAACACGAGCTGACCACGCGATTCAACTCGCATTAATCTTGCATTGACCCCGGGGATAAATGCACGTTAACCTCGCGGATTAAGTAACGTTAAACTTGCGTTAAACTCGCCTTAACATCGGGGATAAATTCGCGTTAAACTCGCGGGTAAACACACGTTAACATTGCGGATTAACTCACTTTAAAGTTGCGTTGCACTCACGTTAACCTCGCGGATAAACTCGCGTTAACCTCGCAGATAAACATGCGTTAACCTCCCAGATTAATTCCCGTTGAACTCGAGTTAACCTTGATTTACATTCAGTTTAACCTAGCCGTGACGTGACGTGACGTGATGTTCTTTATTTGCAAAAGACATTATAATACATGTTTATAACATAATTGCCCAAGAAACAACAAATGGTATTAATAATATATCACATCTAGGATTTATGAAGCTACATATTTGTCTTCTGCAGGGAGGTGACATAGCCAGCTGGCTGTATTACTGTCACCCACCTAGCGGTTAGACTCCCGTTAATCTCGCGGATAAAGTCGTGTTAAGCTCGCGTTAGGGTCTCGCATAAACTCGTGCTCACCTCGTTAACCACGCGAATTAACTCGAGTCAATCTCGCGTTACCCGCGGCGACAAACTCATGTAAAACTCGCGAACAAACACACGTTAAATTCGCGTTAACCTCGATGATTAACTCGCGGATTAACTCGCGATAACAACACATATAAACTCACGATAACCTCGCGCATAAATCCGTTTTAACATTGCCGATAAACTGGCGTTGAACTCGAGTTAACCTCGCGGATAAACTCGCGTTAACGTCGCGCATAAATTCGCGCCAAACACGCGTTAACCTCGTGATTAAACACACGTTATACTCGCGCTAATAACGCGAATAAACTCGCGATAACCTTTCGCACAAACTCGCATTAACATCGCGGATACAGTCGCGTTAATCTGGTGAAAAAAACTCGCGTTAACGTCGCGCATAAACTCGCGCTGACCGCGCCGATAAACACAAGTTAACCTCGCGGATTAACTCGTGTTAAACTCGAATAAAGATCGCGTTAACCTCGCTGATAAACTTGCGTTAAACTCGTGCATGAACACGCGCCAAATCGCTTTAACTTCGCGCATAAACGCCCTTTAAACTGGAGTTAACCTCGCGGATAAATTCGTAGTAACCTCGCGAATAAACTCACGTTAATGTCACGTTGACATCGCGGACATACTCGCGCCAAACTCGCGATAACCTAGCGGTTGAACTCGCCTCATACCCGCGTTAACAGCGCGTTTAACTCGCGCTGACAAACCGGGTAAATTCGCGGTAACCTCGCCGTAAACTCGCGTTACCATCGCCGATAAACTCGCGTTAAACTCGAGTTAACCTCGTCGATAAACTCGTGTTAAACTCGTGTTAACCTCACGGATAATCTCGCGCGATAACCTCGCGTTAACCTCAAGGATTAACTGTCTCTAACAACACTGTCTCTAAAAACACGTAATAACCTCGCGGACAAATTCGCTTTAATCTCGCGTTAACCTTGCGTTTAATTCGCCCTATCAACGTGGATAAACTCGCGATAACTTTGCAAATGAACTCGCGTTAACATCGTCAATAAACTCGCGTTAAACTCAAGTTAACTTTGTAGATAAACTCGTGTTAATCTCGCGTTAACCTTACGGATAAACTCGTGTTAAACACGCATTGACCTCACGAATAATCTCGCGTCAAACTCACGCTAACAATGCGGATAAACTCCTGTTAAACTCGAGTTTATCTCACGGATGAACTCGTGTTTAACTCGAGTTAACCTCGCGTTAAACTCGCGTTAATCCAGCAGTTAGACTCGCGATAATATCGCGGATAAAGTGGCGTTAAGCTCGCGTTAGCATTGCGCAAAAACTCGCGCTAGTCCCGCGGATAAACACGCGTTAACCTCGCGAATTAACTCGCGTTTATTTCGCGTTAACCTCGGGAATCAACTCCTGCGGACAAACAAATAAAGTCGCGTTGAACTCGAGTTAATCTCGGGGATAACCTCGTGTTAACCTCGGGAAAAACTCGCGCCAAACTCGCGTTAACCTAGCGGATAAACTCATGTTAACCTCGAGTCAAATTCGTAATAATATTGCGGATAAACTCGCGATAACCTTGTGCATAAATTCGCATTAATATCCTGGATAAACACGCGTTAAACTTGCGCTAACCTCGCGGATAAACTTGCGTTAACCTTGCGGGTTAACTCTCGCTGACAACGCAGCTAAACTCGCGATAACCTCGCGGACAAATTTACGTTAAACTCGAGTTAACCTCGCGTTGTACTCGCGCTAACAACGCGAATAAACTAGCGATAACCTCGCGCATAAACTTGCATTAACATCGCCGATAAACTCGCGAAAGACTCAAGTTAACCTCGTGGTGGATAAACGCGTGTTAACCTCGCGGATAAACTCACGCCAAACGCGTGTTAACCTCGCGGAAAAACACGCGTTAAACTCTGGTTAACTTCACACATCATCTCGCGTTATCGTCGCGGATAAACTCACGTTCAACTCGACTAAATGCAGCGGGTAAACTCGCGTTAAGCTGGCATTACCCTTACGGATAGACTCGCATTAATATCGCGAACAGACTCCCATTAAACTCCCATTATTTCCGCGGATAAACTCGCGTTAACCACGAGTTGCGTTAAACTCGCGGATAAACTCACGCTAAACTCGAGTTAACCTCCCAAATAAACTCGAATTAAAGTCGCGTTAACCTTGCTGATGCACTCGCGGATAAACTCACGTTGACATCGGGGATAAAGTCGCTTTAACCTCGCGGATTACCTCGCGTTAAACTCGCGGATCAACTCGCGATAACCGCGCGGATAAACACGCGTTAACATCGCGAATTAACTCGCGTTAATCTCGTGTTAACCTTGGGGATATATTCGCGTTAAACTCGCGAACAATCATGCGTTAAATTCGCGTATAATCACGCGTTAACCTCACGTTAACGTTGCTTATAATCACGCGTTAACTGCGCGGATTAACACGCGTTACACTCGTGTTAAACTCGCCTTAGCCTCGGGGATAAACTCGCGTTAAACTCGCGGCTAAACACATGTTAACATCGCGGATTTCCTCGCATTAAACTTGCGTTAAACTCGCGTTAATCTCGCCGATAAACTCGCGTTAATCTCGCTTTAACCTCGGGGATAAACTCGCGTTCAACTCGCGGACAAACACTCGTTAAATTCGCGTTAACTTCACGGATTAATTAGTATTAATCTCCTGGATTAACTCGAGGAGTTAATCTCGCGTTAACCTCGTGGATTAATTCGCGTTAATATCGCATTAACCTCGGGGATATACTCGCGTTAAACTCGCGGACGAACACGCGCCAAACCCACGTTATCCTCACGGAGTGACTCGCCGAAAAACACGCGGCTAAACTCGCGATAATCTCGGGCATAAACTCGCGTTATAATCGCGGATAAACTCGCGGAAAACTCGTGTTAACCTTGCAGATAAACTCGCATTAACCTACCGAATAGACTCGCGTTAATCTCGGGAATAAATTCGCTTTAAACCCGATAATCTCACGATAACCTTGCGCATAAATGTGCATTAATATCGTGGATAAGCTTGCGTTAAACTCGCGTTAACCTCGGGAATTAACTCTCGCTAACAACGGAGATAAACTAGCCATAACCTCGTGGATAAATTCGCTTTAAACTCGTGTTAACCTTGCGTCTAACTCGCGCTAACAACGTGGATAAACTCGCGATAACCTCGAGAAAAACCTCGCATTAACATCGCCAAAACACGCGCGTTAAACTCGAGTTAACCTTGCGGACAAACTGGCGTAAGACACACGCTAACCTCACGGATAATCGCGCGTTGACAACGCGGATAATCTCCCTTCAAAATCGAGTTGGCCTCGCTGATGAAAACCTGAGTTAACCTCGCTTTAAACTGGCGTTAATCTAGCAGATAGATTCGCGTTAAATCTCGCAGATAAACTCGCGTTAACATCGCGCATAAACTCGCGCTAATCTCGCGAATAAACACGCGTTAACCTCGAGAATTAACTCGAGTTAACGTTAACATCGCGGATTAACTCACTTTAAAGTTGCGTTACACTCACGTTAACCTCGCGGATTAACTAGTGTTAAACGCGCGTTAACCTCGCCTTAACCTCGACGATAAATTCGCGTTACACTCGTGGGTAAACACACGTTAACACCGTGGATTAACTTGCGTTAAACGTGCATTACACTCGCGTTAACCTCGTGGATAACTCGCGTTAACCTAGCAGTTGACATGCGTTAACCTCCCGGGTTAACTCGCGTTAAACTCGTGGATATTCTCACGCCAAACGCCGGCTAACCACGCGGATAAACACGAGTGAACCTCACGGATTACCTCCGATTAATCTCGCTTTAACCTCGGGGATAAACTAGTGTTAAAATCGCGTTAAATTCGCGTTACCCTCGCAATAGGCCCGGGAATAAATTCGCGCTAAGCTCGCGCTAAGCTCGCATTCAACTCAAGCTAAAAACGCGGATAAACTCGCGATAACCTCGCGCATAAACTCGCGTCAACATCACCGATAAACTCACGTTTAACTCACGTTACACTCGTGGACAAACTCGTGTTAACCTCATGCATAACCTCGCGTTAAATTTGCGTTACCCTCGTGAATAAACTCGCGTTAAACAAACTTGCGGATAAGCTTGCGTTATACACGTGCTAACCTCACGAATAAACTCGCGTTACCCTTGCGTTAAACTCGAAGAAGAACGCGTGTTAAACGTGAGTTAACTTCGCGTTAAATACGCACCCAGTGGTTAGACTCGCGTTAAGTTAGCGGATAAACTCGGGTTAGCGTGGCGCATAAACTTGCGCTAATCTCACGGATACTCGTTAATCTCGCGTTAACCTGGGGGATAAACTCGTGTTAAACTCGCGGACAAACACGCGTTAAATTAGCGTTAACCTCGCGGATTAACTCGCGGATAAACTTGCGATAACCTGGCGCATAAACTCGCATTAATATCGCGGAAAAACTTGCGTTAAACTAGGTGGAAAAGCTCGGGTTAACTTCGGGCATAAACTCGCACTGACCGTGCCGATAAACACACGTCAATCTCGGGGATTAATTCGTGTTAAACTCGCACAAAACTCGCGTTAACCTCTGAGATAAACTCGCGTTAACTCGCAGATGAACACCCGTCAAAACCGCGTTAATCTCGCGTATAAATGCACGTTAAACTCGAGTTAACCTCGCGGATACATTCGCGTTAACCTCACGGATTAACTCGCGTTAAACTCGCATTAACGTAGCGGATATACGTGCGCCAAACTCGCGATGACCTCGCGGATAAACTCACCTCATACTCGCGTAACATCGCGTTTAACTCGCGCTAACAAAGTGGATAAATTCGCGATAACCTCACACATAAACTCATGTTAACATCGCCGAAAAACACGCGCCAATGTTGCATTAACCTCGTGGATGGACTCGTATTAATCTCGTGTTAACATGTTAACATCGCCGATAAACGCGCGTTAAACTCGAGTTAACCTCCCGGATAAACTCGCACCAAATAATATCGCGGATAAACTCGCAATATCCTTGCGCATAAACTCGCATTAATATCCCGAATAAACTCGCGTTAAACGCGCGCTAACCTCATGGAAAACCCCGCATTAATCTCGAGTTAACATCGCGGGTTGACTCTCGCTAACAACGTGCATAAACTCGCGATAATCTCTCAGACAATTTCGCGTTAAAATCGAGTTAACCTCGCGTTTTACTTGCGCTAACAACGTGGATAAACTCGTAATAACCTCGCGCATAACCTCGCGTTAACATCGCCGATAAACGTGCGTTAAACGCGAGGTAACCTCGCGGATAAATTCGTGATAACCTCGCGTGTGAACTCGCGCCAAACTCGCGTTATCTTCGCAGATAAACTCATGATAATCTCGCGTTAACATCGCCGACAAACTCGCGTTAAACGCGAGGTAACCTCGCGGATAAACTCGTGATAACCTCGCGTATGAACTCGCGCCAAACTCGCGTTATCTTCGCAGATAAACTCATGATAACCTCGCGTTAACATCGCCGACAAACTCGCGTTAAACTCATGTTAACCTCGCGGATAAACTCGCGTTAACTTCACGGATAAACTACCGCCAAACTCACCGACGACCACGCATTAAATTCGCGTTAAACTCGTGTTAACATTGCGGATAAACTCGCATTTAACTCGACTAAACAGGCGTCAAACTGGCGTTAACCTTGCGGATAGACTCGCGTTAACCTCGCGAACAGACTGCCGTTAAACTCGTATTAATCTCTCGGATAAACTTCAGTTAACAACGAGGATTACCTCGCGTTAAACACAACACGCGTTAAACACGCGTTAGACATGCGTTAAACACGCGTTAATCACGTGGATAAATTCGGATTAAAGTCGTGTTATCCTTGCTGATGAACTCGCGGATAAACTCGCGTTAACCTCGGAGATAAACTCGTGTTAAACTCACGGATTACCTCGCGGATAAACTCGCGTTGAACGCACGGATAAACACGCGTTGATATCGTGGATTAACTCGCGTTAATCCCGTGTTAAACTCGAGGATATACTCGGGGAGTCAATCTGCTGGATTAACACAAGTTATCCGTGATGTCAATAATAATAATTAATACGGCCAATAGGTCAATCAACTTGTCTTCATTTGTGCCACCCTACAGCACTATTTATTTGATCAGATTTCCCCATCTAGAAAGTTTTCTGGGAGGTTGTCACTTTTAGGGCCTTGGTTGCCCCATAAAGAGGGGTTATATGGGGACGTAAAACATGTCAATAATCTCGTCTTCATATGTGCCCACCTACAGCACCTTTTATTTGATCAGATTTGCCCATCTAGAAGGTTTTCTGGGAGGTTGTCACTTTTAGGGCCTTGGTTGCCCAATAAAGACGGGCAACATCTTCATTTGTGCCACCCTACAGCAGGTGCCATTTTTCCTGTTTTGATGGAATAAAAAATATCAAAATGTCAAATAAGGAATAAGTAACTAACTTCACATCGCTGTGAATTTGGCAAGTTTGTCACTTTTAGGGGTCAAGGGACCCAAAGGGAAGGTCAAGGTGTCCTTGAATTTGTCTCGTTCTGTGCCACCTTACACCACAGTTTGTTTGTCAAAATTACTCCATTATAGGGGAATTTGGCAAGTTTGTCACTTTTAGGGGTCACGTTCAGCCCCTTTTAGGGGACCCACAGGGAAGGTCAAGGTGTCATTAAATTTGTTTCGTTTTGTGCCACCCTACACCACAGTTTGTTTAGCAAAATTCCTCCATTATAGGGGAATTTGGCAAGTTTGACACTTTTAGGGGTCAAGTTGAGCCCCTTTTAGGGGTCCCACAGGGAAGGTCAAGGTGTCCAAAAATTTGTCTCCTTCTGTGCCACCCTACACCGCAGTTTGTTTGACAAAATTCCTCCATTATAGGGGAATTTGGCAAGTTTGTCACTTTTAGGAGTCAAGTTGAGCCTCTTTTAGGGGACCCACAGGGAAGGTCAGGGTGTCATTAAATTTGTTTCGTTCTGTGCCACCCTACACCACAGTTTGTTTAGCAACATTCCTCCATTATAGGGAAATTTGGCAAGTTTGTCACTTTTAGGGGTCAAGTCGAGCCCCTTTTAGGGGTCCCACAAGGAAGGTCAAGGTGTCCTAAAATTTGCCTCCTTCTGTGCCACCCTACACCGCACTTTGTTTGGCAAAATTCCTCCATTATAGGGGAATTTGGCAAGTTTGTCACATTTAGGGGGTCACGTTCAGCCCCTTTTAGGGGACCCACAGGGAAGGTCAAGGTGTTATTAAATTTGTTTCGTTCTGTGCCACCCTACACCACAGTTTGTTTAGCACAATTACTCCTTTATAGGGGAATTTGGCAAGTTTGCCACTTTTAGTGGTCAAATTCAGCCCCTTTTTGGGGTCCCACAGGGAAGGTCAAGGTGTCATTAAATTTGTCTCGTTCTGTGCCACCCTACACAACAGTTTGTTTAGAAAAATATCTCTATTATAGGGGAATTTGTCAAGTTTGTCACTTTTAGGGGTCAAGTTCAGCCCCTTTTAGGTGTCCCACAGGGAAGGCCAAGGTGTCCAAAAAATTGTCTCCTTCTGTGCCACCCTCCACCACAGTTTGTTTGTCAAAATTACTCCATTATAGGGGAATTTGGCAAGTTTGTCACTTTTAGGGGTCAAGTTCAGGCCCTTTTAGGGGGCCCACAGGGAAGGTCAAGGTGTCCAAAAAATTGTCTCCTTCTGTGCCACCCTACACCACAGTTTGTTTGGCAAAATTACTCCATTATAGGGGAATTTGTCAAGTTTGTCACTTTTAGGGGTCAAGTTCAGCCCCTTTTAGGGGGCCCACAGGGAAGGTCAAGGTGTCCAAAAAATTGTCTCCTTCTGTGCCACCCTACACCACAGTTTGTTTGGCAAAATTACTTCATTATAGGGGAATTTGGCAAGTTTGTCACTTTTAGGGGTCAAGTCCAGCCCCTTTTAGGGGTCCCACAGGGAAGGTCAAGGTGTCATTAAATTTGTCTTGTTCTGTGCCACCCTACACCATAGTTTGTTTGGACAATTTTCCTTTTTTTTTCGAATGTCGAATAAGGAAAAAGGAATAAGTAGGTAACTTCACAGTGCTGAAATATGTATGGTGTGTTTGAAGAGCGGGCTGGGAGAGGCAATCTCTCATCTCTCTCTCTCCCAAACATCCCCAGATTACATATACACGTAAAAGAAGCATTTGTTTGTCATAGTATCTTTGTGTGCAGCCAGAACATTGTTAACCCTTTATCTAACGTAACGGCCAAAACCGGCCAGAGCTGTTCTCAAAAATCGCCAATTAATTTTCATTATTTTTTTCATTTTTTGTCTCAAAAACATAGGTTATGACCCCTCGTTGGAACGAGCTGTCGAGCTCGTTCCAACGAGGGGTCATAACCTACGTTTTTGAGACAAAAAATGAAAAAAATTAGTTATACAAGAATTAATTTTGCAAGTGCCGTCTGCTTTTCAAGTTAGGTAAAGGGTTAAGCTCTGGAGCGCGTAGAACAATACAGATATCCCGATAATACCTTTCCGTGCAAAAGTCTAATCATCCAGAATCGGGTATCAATTGGAGTCCTGGGGAAATTAATTCATTAAAAGCATGTCCCGATCGAATGACAATCTCTGCAGAAATAATGAATCTGGAATTTTATGTTGTCAAGAGCAACGCGTGGAATGAAGATAGTGCAAAAATGTACATGTCAGTTGTGGAACAGTCTAACTGGTTTTTCATCCAAGCTAATCCTGCTATTCGATTTTCCTATTTCTGTGGATGCTTTGTGAATTTCAATGAGATTTGTTATGGGCGTGGCCGTTTAATAGCATAGGTGGGCATATGACACCAGTGTGGGGGCACGGTGGCGTTGCGGTTACCGGTTCTCATCAGATCACCAAAGTAAAGCAACGTCAAGCCCGGTTAGTCCTTGGATGGTGACCGTCTGAGCGATCGATTCGGACTCCCGTGTTGTATCCTTGGGCAAGGCACTTAACCCCAATTGTCCACATGTGGGAACGATGACACCGTGAACTAAGGCTTGCTGCACGTCGATGTTGCGCATATCTTCAACCATATAACCCTGCCCGTGCTGCAGTGCGAAGTTACGGTGATGGGGAGCTGGCAGCTGCTCATCGTTGCTCGGTGGTTCTCTCCGGGTACTCTGGCTTCCTCCACCCGTAAAACTGTCACTGACACGATATGACCTTGGCTGTTAAAGTATCGTTAAACTTTAATAAGTAAAAAAATAAATAAACGACACCGGTGTTTATTAGCAAGGCGCCGGAAGCAGGGAGCAGGACGGGCGTCTGCCCACTTCCCCGAGTCTGGGGACAAGGGGCAGTGTGTGCCCTTTGTCGTCAGAAGTGTACTAGTATAGTAGAGCGGTTTCTGAGTTTAAATGTTCAAATAAATACCTCTCGGAGAATTAGCGGTTTATTTTCAAATTTATGACGAAAATGAACATCGATATATTTTGGAATAAACTACGAACAATCGAGCCTCCGACTAGAACGTAGAATGGTGACTTTCGCGGAGACTCCCAACACAAAGTGAACTAGACTTTATGATTCTGGAGAATCATGGCTTTTCCCGATGAGATTCCATGATTTTTCATGACCCCACAGTGTCCGATGAATTGTTTTAAACTGTCTCACTGAAGTTCCTCCATTGATGTTATGAGAAAGGTGAGTATAGTAGTCTCAAGTAGTATGTCATGTTCCCCTACACCCCTAGGTTGCCGGACCCCGGTGCCGGACCCCGGAAGTGACGTCATGTCACGCGACGTAGTGGCGCCATGTTGTATTGTCATGGTAACCCGCGTGAGCGGCCATGTTGTGATGTCATCGCCATAGTGACGCGTGGTGTGAGTGCGCATGCGCAGCGCGTGTTGTTAGGGTGATACGTGTTTCCGTCGTCCATTTTGTATACTGGAGGCCGCCATCTTGGTTTTTATGGTAGCACGTGATTGCTATGTTACCCAATTTTTCTGCAATAAGACGGGGTATGTTTGGAGGGTGTGTTCGATTGAATGGGAGTAAATCTAATTACCACAAACAACCCGACAATCCTTCCAAATCACCGAAAATGACTTTATTTGATACAGATTTCCCACTTTATCGGTTTAGCACGTAGTGCTATAGTACCGAGAGGGTACCGGGGGTGTGTTCCTTTGTAGAAGAGTAATTTTTCTGGCTTAGAATTCTCCCAGAATCCTCGTTTAATTACCCAAATAAACCCGACAAGTTGTACTATTTCGAATTCTTTCAGAATGCTCTGCTTCTATCTATATATACAATAGTTTTCATCTATCTAGCCATGTTCCTTTGCCCTGGAGTATACTCCAGTAGCATAGAAGCGCCTATCAACTGGAACAGCTTTGCTTATTGTTACTATATTTTGCAATCTCTGGTCTATTCTTGTTAAGTCTGACCCTATTCCAAGCACTCTTGTAGTTTCCTGTATCTAGCTCATTTATATAGATTATAACTAACCAATCAGATTGCTCGATTTCCCATAATCTGTATGCAGAGTTATCTCCCTTGTGTATATCAAAAAACATTCCCAAAGCCAATAAACCAAGAGAGTAATTGCTCGATGAGCAATTGCTCGAACGACTCTAAGCCCATCGAGCAAATGAGCCTTAGAGCAATTGCTCGGTCGAGTGACTCCACATACTGCTCGAACTCCCGGCATTGTATTATTTGAGGATACCTATCGAGGATACGGAAACACGTATCACCCTAACAACACGCGCTGCGCATGCGCACTCACACCACGCGTCACAACATGGCCGCTCACGCGGGTTACCATGACAATACAACATGGCGCCACTACGTCACGTGACATGACGTCACTTCCGGGATCCGGCACCGGGGTCCGGCAACCGAGGGGTGTAGGGCAACATGACATACTACTGTCTCAGATGACTCAGTTTGATAACAGTGGAGTGGATTAATGTCAATATCGTCGTCCAACAAGTCAATGGCCGACAAAAGGAGTTATGTTTGTTTGACACATAACCACTGAGTGCTGTGTCTATTTGAAAATGGTCCATTTTATCTCAAATGTATCCAAAATATTGATGTCTGGCAGTTTGTAGAGGGTTAACAAGTGCTAACAGGAATAGTTTTTATTCATGCAACTTGTAATGTCACACCAAGAACTGCGAATGGCCATTTTTTCTTTAAAATCTACAAGATGTTTTCAGAGAAATCCAGGGAGAACATGAATTTTAAACTTTTCATGGGTATCATTGTTTATCCAGCCCATAATGGGTTAAGTGCTGTTTTTTTTAATACTCTTATTACTTCCAAAAATAATTCTCAGTTAATTCTACTTCCTCTTATTTTGATCTCTCCTCTCAACTTCTGGTGCTGTGGGTACGCAAACACAGCCCATTTTATCAACATTTTGATGTTTGAGAACCTGCATAGGGTTAACAAATGCTTACAGGAATATTTTGTACATGCAACTTGTAATGCCACACTAAGATCTGAGAATGGCCATCTTTTCTTGAAAATCTACGAGATGTTTTCACAGAAATCCTCGGATAACATGAATTTTTAACCTTTTGAGAGGTATTGCTCGGTAACCAGCCGTAAACGGGTTAATGCTTGGTTTTGTGAGTACCTTCATTACTTACAAAAATGATCCTCGGTGAATCCCACTTCCAATGAAGGTGGTTATGTTCATCTCGCAGGTACACATTGGGTGTAATGGGTGGCCAAGTACAGCCCATTTTCTAAAACTTTGCTGCCTCTGGAGGGTTAACAAACGCTTACCGGAATCTTTTGTTCATGCAACTTGTAATGTCACTCCAAGACCTGCAAATGGTCAATTTCTCTTGAATACTTACTAGAGTTTTTGGAGAAATCCACAGAAAATGGGAATTTTAAGCTTTTAAGGGGTACATCTCCTTAACCGGGCGAAAATGGGTTAAGACCTCAATTTTTGAATACCCTTACTTCTTACTAAAAATTTTCCCTATCAGTTTTTGTCCGGTAAAAGAAGTTATGTTTCTCTGCAGCATTCCCATTTGATGTTGTTGGTGTCCAAAAACAGACTATTTTTTCGAAATTTTGACATTTAGCAACCATGGAGGGTTAACAAATGCTTATCTGAATATTTTATCCATGCATCTGGTAATGTGACTCTAAGACCTATCAACGGTCATTTTGTCTTGAAACCCTACGAGACGTTTGTAAAGAAATTCAGGGATTGTTTAAGCTTTTGATAGGTATTGCTATTAACCATCCCAAAAGGGGTTAATGCTTGGTTTCTTGAATACCCTTATTACTAAAAAATTTGGTCCTCGGTGAATTTCACTTCCAACAAAGTAGATTATGTTTATCTCTCGGGTATGCATTGGGTGCTGTGCGCGTCTGAAAACAGCCTATTTCAACAAAATTACAATGCTTAGCAGCCTGTAGAGGGTTAATAAATGCTCACTGGAATATTTTGTCCATGCAACTTGTAATGTCACACGAAGATCTGCGAATAGTCAATTTTTCCTGAAAACCTACAAGTTGCTTTTAGAGAAATCCACAGACAATGGGACTTTTAAGCTTTTAAGGGGGATCTCTCTTTAACCAGTCCAAAATGGGTTAAGACTTCGACTTTTGAATACCCTTACCATCAAAAATGTTTCCCCATCAATTCTGCGTCCGATAAAAGAAGGAACCTTTCTCGGTGGTACACCAAGTGGGTGCTGTTGGCGTCCAAAAATAGCCCATTTTATCATAGCAGCCCGTGAAGGGTTAACAAATGCTCATCGCAGTATTTTGTCCATGCAACTTCTATTGTCACACCAAGGCCTGGGAGTGACAATTTTTTCTTGAAAATCTACAAGACTCGTTGAGAGAAATCCACGGAAAATACGAATTTTTTAGCTTTATGGGGGTATTGCTGTTTAACCAGCCCAAAACGGGTTAACGCTTGGTTTTTTGAACACCCTTATTACTGACAAAAATGATCCTCGGTGAATTCCACTCCCAATAAAGGGAGTTATGTTTATCTCTCGTGTATTGTTTGGGTGCAGTGGGGGCCTGAAACCGGCCTATTTCATCAAAATTTCGATGTTTGGCAGCCTGTGGAGGGTTACCATATACATCGCCTGATATGTCGTGTGTATCAAAGGGCGTGTCACAGACAGGTCTAGCAATGAAGAATGTATTTAAAAAAATCTACAAGACGTGTTTCGGGAAAGTGCCGATAAACACCAATTTTGGCAGTTTTTTGCCAATTCTGACGAATTAAGGGTTAAATCGAAAATTCGCTTCGGTACATTTTTAGATTTTGTGCCCCTTTGCGTGTGCAAAATTTCGTGAAAATCGGTTCGAAAATGGCTTCTGAATCGTACGGACAAAATGTGTGGAAAAAAAACAACCCAAAAATAATAATCCGTAGAAAAACAATAGTCTTTTCCAGAGGGAAAAGCCTAAAAAAAAATAATCCGTAGAAAAACAACAGTCTTTTCCAGAGGGAAAAGCCTTATTAAACGGAGCTGTGAAAGCCGAGAAGCGAGTTTGATTGTTTTCGAATCTGCCAGATAGTTTAGAGATGAGCTTTAATCTTTACAGTTTATAGCACCTTTCCCAGAATATAATGCATGCTGGGACAAATGACTAATTTATTTAGGGTTTTTTTTAGGAAGGGGGGGGGGGGGTGGTGGGTAGGTCATTTGGAATTCCCGAAGGATAACCAGATACCTCATAATCACACACGGCAGCCTATCTCCCAGAAGGCTTGATGGATGACTCCCGGTTTTTCAAAACTAAACTGCTGGAGCTTTCTCCACTCCTTTTTTGTAACCGCTATGGTCATTTTCGGAGGCCGCTACCAAACCGGCGTTGGTGTTTGGTTTTCTTTTTTCTTCTTCCCTTAAATTTGCCATCGCGCAAAAGTATATTCTGACTCGCCACAATGGTGGAAATCAAACATCACCATCGCCAAGCTGGAACCGAATAAAGCCCACTCTGTAACAGTCTTAATGGCGTTGAGGGATTGATTATTGACAATCTATCACTCCAACGTAATCTGCCGGAAATTCTATCCGCGTGCATACCACCTCAGATCCCATTTTAGGCAATAGGAAGCTAGGCCTATGTGATGCAAGTGAAATAAAATAAGGTTAACCGGGTCGCAAGGGATTAGTAAATGCCACATCGTCCCTGCGCGCCTTCGGCGCGCTAAAACCATTCATTCATTCAAATGACTAATTCGGTCCATTCAATGGCATCCTTTAAGTTTGCATTGAATAATTGTAATTAATCTAACATTTTTGTGCGTAAATGCTGAAATAATAGTTTATTATATTTACGAAAAGAAAGATTGACTGATGTTGGAACTAAATTTCTCCTGTAATTTTAACGCTGTCACACTAGGAGAAAAGGCTTAC
Organism: Pictodentalium vernedei; assembly: GCA_031216915.1. NCBI lineage: Eukaryota > Metazoa > Mollusca > Scaphopoda > Dentaliida > Dentaliidae > Pictodentalium > Pictodentalium vernedei. Next base: position 323,555,004 of record CM062291.1, read on the forward strand.
TTTTCGAGAACTGTAACTGAGAAACTCTCGAGTATTCGTTTGTAACGTATTTTACGTGTGCCAGTGCCTTTGGGGTGGGGTATATCCGGTGTAATGACGGAGTTTGGTCTATAAACACCACACACAAAGAAGCTATACAGCCGGCGGGATGATTTCTAAAGCTTTATATTGTCCCTTGAATGGAATAAGGTGCCATCTGCAACGCTTTAGCATTGCAGATGGCACCTTATTCTTCTCAAGAAACGATATATATGTATAATGTCAATACTATTTTATGTCGCATCACAATTTCTGATACGTTATAAACTGCCGGATTTTACTCATACCCAGAGTCGAGAGGCTTTTTTTTTGATACCCCTGTCTCTTGCCCCCAGATGCGTCCGGTGCCCTTGTATATTAGGGTATTCTTAACGGATGTATAATATTTTGTTATTCTTCATTTTCCTGAAATACTTGTGTGAAAGCTAAAAGCACATATATTGCCTCGAGGCGAGGGACTATATTGTAAAACACTCGTGCGCATTCGCGTACTCGTGTTTGTACAACGTCCCTCACCTCTCATGAATTATTTCACGTAACCTTTCCAGTCAAGCGATTACTCTCTACTTCTTTGTAACACTATGTAGAATACAACTTATGAAATTGGCAAACTCTATGACAAAGGCTTGAATTGCACCATCGGGAGTAATATGGCATGTACCCGAACGACCCTCATTACCCGGATTTTTGCCGGTGCAACCAGTGTTACATTCCTATAGAAACCGGACTTTTGCCGGTGCAACTTTTTTCGGTGCAAAACTTCGGCCTTATCCAGCTGGGTCCGGCAAGTGGTGTATTTATTTATTTAGTTATTTATTTATTTATTTATTTATTTATTTATTTATTTATTTATTTATTTATTTATTTATTGGTGTTTAAGGTCACATATTTCTGCACAATGGCTAATCATGACCACGGCAGTTTTACGGATGAAGCCGGGGTACCCAGAACCAATGAGCAACGGCGAACAACTCTCAGCTCCCCAACATAATAACTCCACACAAGCAGGGTTAGCATTGGTTGAAGACAGGTACACCATCGACTTTCAGTACGCCTTAGGACACAACGCCACGGTGCACTCACGTGGGCAATTAGGGTAAAGTGTCTTTCCCTAGGACACAACGCGGTTGCCGCAGGTGGAATTCGAATCGAGAACCTCTCGGCCTGCAGACTGCACCTCTACCTACTGAGTCACCGCACCCCCTAAGTGGTGTACGTACTGCATATTTAGTATGCTTTGGTATGTATAGTGATATATGTACACACAAGGCTATTGGTATACATAGTATAGGGATGCGATGGAATATTGATGAGGAAGGTGAGTTATGCCCGCGAAACGGAGGACGATGCTATTTACGTCGTGTCGTTATGATGTGCATGCGACGTCATAGAAATGTTGAAAGCTGTTGCTGTTCACTGTACAATCGGATATAACATTATTCGGGTAAGGGTGTGTCGGGCTTCTCGTACTGCCCTTGGTACTACTAATCAACATAATGCTTCATATTATCATATGACTGGTATAGGTAATACGTAATGCTAGTCCATGAGGTATTATGGGGTGGGTGGGGGTAATGCATGGTCGTCTAGTGCGGTATTATCGGATGTGCGGTTTGTTCCCCTGCTGGTTCAATTGTTAGCCCTTGGTACCACTATCCATGTAGGGCGGTATGCTGGCACGCAGATGTTGTATGTAATTATTGTAATACGTAATGCTAGGTCAAACAGTATTGTGGGATGGGGTGGGGGAACGCGTGGTTGTCTAGTGCAGTAGTATAGGGTGTACGGTATGTACCCCAGTTGGTCTACTGTTAGTATTTGATACTACCAACCCACTGAATGTATTTTACCATCGGGGGTTGGTACAGGTAGTGCATACTGGTAGGCTAGGCGGTATAGAGATGCGGACAGGACCGCAAAAACCCCGTATGGTTCGTGGTCCAGGGCCGGGCAGGTCCACACATAGCGGCCCGGTACTGAATCGGTTCGCAGACTTTAATACACAGATGTAGGTCTAGCTTTAGCGCTGGGGTTATCTGGTAGGAAATCCGAAGCTCCAATCACCAGTCAAGAGACTCAATACAGAGTGTCGCAAATGTCTGGTCATCTAGTGTGAGATCTCATAACAACTCGCCAGATACATTCTCAGATGTCGGTGACATCAAACGACAGTGACTACTGAGTACCGCCTCTATCTTTTGATTCCACCGAATCGAATGTTGAACGATTTCCATGCCTAGGCCATGTTTTGAACTTAGCTGTTCAAGATGGACTTAATATGCGGGGAATAATTCAAGCTATAGACCGGTGTAAGAAACTGGTAATACATTTCCGCAAGAGCAAGGCCCTGCTTGACAAAATGGAAGCTGTACAACGAGAAAAGAAACTTAAGACATTGAGACTTGTTCAAGATGTACGTACACGATGGAACTCAACGTATTTAATGTTGTTAAGACTTTTGAAACTTAGAGACATTATAATCACCATTGTAGATGATACTCTACCACACAGGAATGCTCCACAGCCCACTTATTTCCCCACTGAAGTTGAGTGGAATCTCGTCTCAGAGCTAATTTCACTACTATGACCATTTTATGATGTGACAGTTTGGATGAGTTCCTCTTCGTATGTGACAATATCGGCGGTTGGACCAGCTGTAGCAATGTTAGGGCAACACTTGGAAATGAAAGTAAACGACCCGCCCGAAATCAAGAAATTCAAGGAGCAAGCAAAACTGAAGATGAACAAATACTTCGATATGAAAGATGAAGAAAATCAAGTGGACATGTGGTCATATGTGGACCCTCGTTTCCGTGCTTTCGGTCATAAGTTGGAGGCGAGATCGACTACAAAATTCAATTCAATTCAATTCAATCTTTATTTCACAGCATACAAATACAAATAAGAGAGAGAGAGAGTAAAGTTAAAAAATTATTGAATGATGTATAAATGTATACTGTGGGGAATGACATAGCCTTGTGACTGTCTTCCTGTCATCCCCTAGACAATTAAAATAATAAATAAAATAGAATGGCAAATGACAAGTGTTAAATTCAAGTTATATGTAGTCGACCCAGACAGCAGGTAGTTGTTGCGTTTATATTAACATCCTTTACATTAGAATTGAGTATTGTTTCCACATCATGGATCAAATTCCCAAGAGTTCTGTCTCAGATTGTTTTAACCCATTAATCAACTGTGTTTCCGAATCCTAATCGAATCAACAGTGTTTCCGAATAAAAAAAAAATTATACGCATTCCTTAGTAGGCCAGCACAATTATCGTAGGCTAATGGGGTAATGTAAAAACCGGAAAACCGCGGGACAACCTTTTCATCTACTTGTGGGAAGAGAAGAGATGAAGGTAATAACGACCCCGAGAGTTCCAACTAGGCGAAGCAGTCAGGGCATCTTGGGTTGGAACACCTAACATTGACTTCGTATGCGTTTAAAAATTGATTGAATAAAGTTTAGTTAAATGCCTTTCGAGGGTTTTTATCGTTCTGTCTAAGTCATTCCACAGCTTGGGAAAATAAAAATATGGAAGAGCGGCTGAGAACTGAGTGCGGGGTTTGTATGTGATTAGGTTTCCACATTGCCTAGTATTCATACCAGATGGGTTAGAGTACACTTGGAATGTATTATCAAAACTGACAGGGAGATTGTTTATAGACGAGTCGTACATGAATAGAAGTGAATGTAACTTGTACAGATCATTAAATTTCGGGATTTTCAAACGTTTGAAAAGAGGATCGGTGTGTGAGTTGAACTTTTTGTTCGCTATGATACGCACAGCCTTTTTTGAAGATTCAGAATTTGTTTAGTGGCTGGTGTATTGCCCCAAATTTCTATCCCGTAAATTAAATGGCTTTGAAATAAATTGAAATAGAGTATACGTAGTCTCTCGAGCGGCAAAAAATTCTTGACTCTATTCAGGATATAAATTGCCCTGGATAGTTTCGTACAGACTACGGATTCATGATGATTAAATCTAAGGTTCTCGTCCATGTCAATTCCCAGGAATTTTATGAATTTGTGTTGGTGATTATTACCTGCTATTATTAGGCTTGAGTTATTTAGTGAAATTTGGGTTTGCACGTTGTTGAAATTGTAATTGTCATTTTGGGGATGAAGAAGTAGGACCTTAGTTTTATTAGCATTTAATGATAACTTATTAGCTAGACACCAGTCATTGATTTTTGACAATTCATTGTTTGCCCTCTCTGCTAGGAGGTTGAGGTCATTACCAGATGCGTAGGATGTTGTGTCATCCGCAAAGGATAAAATACTCATGTCGGTCGACTCACAAATGTCGTTGATAAAGAGCACAAACAAAAGAGGACCGAGGACAGAACCCTGGGGTACACCCGTAGTAATAGTGAGTTGATTCGAGGATTCACTCGCGAATTGCACAAATTGGGATCTCTCAGAGAGATAGTTCTGAAACCAAGAATTAACTATACCTCTAATTCCGTATTGTTCAAGTTTCCTGACGAGGATTTCATAGTCAATAGTGTCGAATGCTTTGGAAAAATCTAAAAAAATAGATAATGTGCAATCTTTAGTTGCATTGTTATTCATTATGGAAGCATAGTTGATGAGATGCATTATCGGATGAAATGTTGAGTGTCCCTTTCTGAAGCCAAACTAATAGTTATAAATAATGTTGTTTGCATCTAAAAAGTTTGTTAACCTTTGTGCATTAAATTCTCTAAGATTTTAGAAAATGGGGAAGAATACTTATTGGACGATAATTGTCGAATGACTGTTTATCTCCGGATTTAAAAATTGGTATTACTTTTGCAATTTTCATTTTTGATGGTACAATTCCAGTTGAGAATGAGGTATTAATAACATGGGTTAAAGGAAGAGCAATTTCTTGTATAATGTTTTTTAGTAGTTTCGGAGAAATGTTGTCATTACCAGCAGAAGTTTTTGTTGGAAGACTTTTTACAGAAGATACGACTTCTTCAGGGCTTGTGGGTATATGAACAATGATCCGGGGACGCTGTTCTTTAGGTAATCTGAGAATCGATGTGTGGAGCTTGTCATGTTGTTGGTAATTCGATTTCCAATGTTAATAAAGTAGTTGTTAAATTTCTCAGCAATTTGGTCAGGGTCAGTGAACTCTACATTATTATCAATAAACGACGATGGTAGGGGATGCGGAAGGTTTGACTTATTTATTGCTTTGCGGAGAATTTTCCAAGTTTTCTTAATGTTTCCCTTATTTCCTGAAAGTAATTGACTATAATAATTTTTTTTAAGTTTAAGTTTGAGTTGGTTAAAAATTTGACAGTAGGTTTTGTATCTTGTATATTCTCGTTGGTTGGGGACCTCAGGTTTTTTTTCAAGCAGTTTGTGTTTGTTTAGGGGGACTGTGGAAGACCGTAAGTCATCCATGGTTCTCGCTTTACGTATTTTTTCGGGGTCTTCTTTATCGTCGGTGGGAAGGCTTCATTAAACGTTGTATTAAGGATTGATAGGAGTTTTTCATAAGCTTCGTTGGCACGAAGCCTCTTGGCATACATTATTGAAATCAGACTGAGATAGCAGGTGTTTAAATAAGTTGATATTCCTTGTGTTGAAGATTCTCTTTGGTTGGAATGTATTGCCGTTGGATTTGGTACTATTGGGGTTTTTTATGTAAAATGTTGCGAAATGAACGCTGACATCTGCAATAATTATTTCAGGGGTATTAGAGTCAAGTTTATTACAAAAATATGGTCAGTATAGTCGCTGAATGATTTGTTACTCTTGTAGGTTTGGTTATCATAGGTGTGAATCCAGTTCTGAACAGATATTCTAAATACTGATTAGTTTTCTGGTGTTGGTTAAAGTTTAGTAGATCTATATTGAAGTCGTCCATCAGATAGGTTGTCTTCTTCTCAAAAGTGATTTTGTCGAGTAAGTTAGAATATTGAGATAAAAACAAGTCAAGATCGGCTTTTGGTGCGGTATTGGGGCGATAAATAATTCCTACAATTGATTTGTAATTTCCAGTGAGTTCAATAAATAGTGATTCAAACACATGGGGAATGAAAATGCTTAAGTCGTTCCTAGTTTGAATGGTATAGAATCTTTAACAAAAACACCAACCCCACCCCTACCATCATCATCGGAGGGACGAGTACGTAGAACAAGCCGATGATAGCCGTCTAAGGTGTAAGAGACGTTTTCCTTTACATTGAAAGTTTCAGTGATACCTATGATGTCAAAGATATTATCATTTGTTTGAAGATCACAAATCAGACTCTGTAGTTGTTCAAAATTGGCATTCAAGCTTCTACAATTAATGTTAAGTAAAGCAAAAGATTTTTTACACGTGCCTACTGTTGAAGAGAACGTTCCCGGAGTGTAGTATTTGCAGTTATTCCTATCGGCATTGAGTGGAGAAATAGGATCATCTTCCGAAACACAGTCAATTTCATTGTTGAATTGTGTAACAAAGTCAAAGGCTGCATCATTCCGAACATCATCAAGCGCGGCTAAGTTAGTCGTCATAAAGTTTGGTACACATTGAAGGAAACAAAGAGTTTTAATAACACAAGTGTTTTACTCTGCTGTCTAGATTACTGTGACTAGATGTACAGTTGGAGAAGTTGTGACAAGGGCACGAGTCCTGAAATGTGGACTTAGGCAATCTGTCTTATTATGAACCCGGGAGTTGGTTGGATGGGTTATGAATAATCATAGGTACTAGGTATTCTGTAAGGAGAGGTTATTTTTTGCGTGTGGGTCGGGATATATATTGGTGAATATAAGAAAACAAAATAATATAGGTGCACATGACAGAGGGCATTAAAATATGGGTTGAACTGGTAACACGTTCACATTGTGGTCATGCCCTCACATGCTTTATCAGTTTGTAAGCAAAGTGCAGCATGGCTGTTCAGCATCAGCCATGCTGCATTTTGAGGACAGACCAGTAAGATGAGTAAGTATTCACGTGGTGTTTAATTGGGGTGGGGAAAATGAATTTTCACTAATGGAGAGATATTCTATCGTTTGGATAGGAATATATTTGGATATATTGCAGCAACCATGCCACAGTCTGAGAACAGGCGGTAATACAAGTAGGTTGTGTAATTATTCAAGTGACGTTAAACAGGGGTATGAGAATCTAAGATTTCAGTAGTGCTATGCCATTCAAGCGTGTGAGTGTAGGAATTATTGGAATAAATAAAGGAAAGCGCGAAAATATGACTGCACACAATGATGGGCATTGAAATGTAGTTTGAACTGGGGGTCACGTTTCCATTGTGATTCAGAATATAATGGTTGTCAATCTGCACACAAACTACACCATGGCTGCTCCGCAGCGGCCATGTCGCAGTCTGGGAGCAGACGGTAACACCAGTAACTGGTGTAGATAATCATTTTGCGTTTCGTAAGGGTATGAGAATATGGGGTTTTTTTTGTTATTAAAGGATATTCTAACGTGGGGTTAGGATATACGTTTGGTGAATACACAAAAGCAAAACAATTTGTCCGCACATAATGGAGGACATTGAAATTTCATTTGAAGTGGGTATCACTTTTCTAATGATTAAGACGCCAGGTTTGCAGTTAGGACAAACTGCACCATGACTGCTCTGCAGCAGCCATGCTGCAGTTTGAGAACAGAAGACGACTACTGAGGCAAAGGTGACATCAGAAATTAAGGGGCTAATCGGGTGTGTAAAAGTGCAGGCATCAGATACTTGTGGAAGTGATTCTGTGGTGTCAGGTGTTGGGGATCCGACAGCACCGACACCATGCGAAGAGAAAGGACATGACCGTCTTCTTGGCACCATGCTTGAAGCACTCGTGTCACGCAATTCGAGCAATTCCGACATCGCAGTGAAGTGACCGCAATAAGTAGGTACACAATGCCCTGTCGTGCACTGGAATGAATACTAACCCACTTGATTGGTGGAAGTTGCATAAAGATACGCCTCAGTAGTAGTGTATGTTCCCCTACAGGTGCAGGTTGCAGGACCCCGGTGCAGGACCCCGGAAGTGACGTCATGTCACGTGACCTAGTGCCGCCATGTTGTGTTGTCATGGTAACCCGCGTGAGCGGCCATGTTGTGACGTCATCTCCATAGTGATACGTGGTGGTAGTACGCATGCGCAGCGCGTGTTGTTAGGGTGATACGAGCTTCCGTCGTCCATTTTGTATACTAGAGGCCGCCATCTTGGTTTCTATGGTAGCACGTGATTGCTATGTTACCTAAGGCCTACAACAGGACAGGGTATGTTTTAGGGGTATGTTCGATTGAATCGGAGTATTTTCTGGAACGACTTCCCTGGATAATTACCACAAACAACCCAACAATCCTTCCAAATCACCAAAATCCACCCGAAATCACCGAAATTGATTTTATTTCCCCAATTTATCGGCTTAGCACGTAGTGTTATAGTACTAAGGGGGTACCGGGGGTGCGTTCGATTGAACAGGAGTAATGTTCTGGCTTAGAATTCTCCCAGAATCCCTATCCCATGACGTTTTTCCCATTAAAAGATACGTTCCTTTGGTCATTACCCAGAATTCTCTGCTTCTATCTATATATGTAATAGTTATCGTTTATCTGGCCATGTTCTTTTATTCTAGAGTATACTCCAGTAGTGTAGAAGAGCCTATTAGTTGGAACAGTTTACCTTATTATTGCTATATTTAGCAATTCTGGTCTATTCTTGTTAGTTCTGACCCTATTCCAAGTACTTTTGTTGTTTCATATATCTAGATTATAACTAACCAATCAGATTGCTTGATTTCCCATAATCTGTATGCAGGGTTATCTCCCTTGTGTATAACAAAAGCCTATATCCAATCGCCATATCCCAAGGAATCCCATAATTTTGAAAACACCTGTGGCTATGGAATCCCTTTTTGTCACATGTGCTTATGTGAAAAGGCACAATGTGACACAATATGCCCTATCACATAGGCACATGCTTTATGTGCCGATATGTGTTTATGTGAAAAGGCACAATGTGACACAATATGCCCTATCACATAGGCACATACGGGTATTTGAGGATACCTATGGCCTGGTATTGTATTATTTGAGGATACCTATCGAGGATACCTACTGGAGAATCCCTTTTTGTCATATGTGCTTATGTGAAAAGGCACAATGTGACACAATATGCCCTATCACATAGGTACATACGGGTATTTGAGGATACCCATGGCCTGGTATTGTATTATTCGAAGATACCTATCGAGGATACCTTTTATGGGATACTTATCTGAGGATACTATATAGGCTGTACATATCCCTATAGGTCTCTTGCTGGCCCTTAGTACTATTAATCCACCTGATGCATTATGTTGTCCTATGACTGGTATAGGTAGTATGCAATGCTAGGCATAGGGGTACTGCCTGGTAGTTTACAACGGTGCTATAGTATGGCGGTATACACCTATAGGCCCCTGTTAGTGCTTGGTACTATTAACCAACCGATTGCTTTGTTTTATTATATGGCTGGTATATGTAGTACGTTATGGTAGACCTAGTGATTTTGTGGGGGTGGTGGTAATGCTTGGTAGTTTAGAACGGTAGTATAACATAGGCTGTACATATCCCTGTAGGTCTCTTGCTGGCCCTTGGTACTACTGATCCACCAGGTGCTTCATATTATTGAGCGGTATTTTGGGGTGGGGTCAATGCCTGGTAATACAGAATGGCAGCAAAGTATGCTTGGTATATTCCCCTATAGATCCCACCCTAACCGTTGATAGTATTAACCTACCAAATGCTTTGTATCATCCTGTTACTGGTAAGGCGGTACGTAATACCAGTAGTTCCTACCTTATTCCGAGTACTCTTGTTGTTTCATTCATCTAGATCATTTATATAAATTATAATTAACCAATTAGATTGCTTGATTTCCCATAATCTGTATGCAGGGTTATCTCCCTTCTGTATAATAAAAACCTATATCAAAGGCAATTTCCCCGGCACCCCAATTTCGGCACCCCTTTTTTGAAAAAACATATGACCTTCGGCACCCCTTTTTTCTGAAATGAGGAAATGAGGACAACATGGCCGCTCACGCGGGTTACCATGACAACACAACATGGCGGCACTAGGTCACGTGACATGACGTCACTTCCGGGGTCCTGCACCGGGGTCCTGCAACCTGCACCTGTAGGGGAACATACACTACTACTCGCCTCCATAAATGTCTGAATTAGTGAAAAAGTTGATGTGCGTAGTTGCTACTGGTGTGCCAAGTGAGCGCTTGTTCAGTGACACAGGAGACATTATTACTTCAATACGAAATCGTCTATTACCCGATATAGAAGCTAAGTTATCATTTTTGCATGACAATGTTGGGAAGCGCCACCTTTCCCAATACCCACGGATGCGTAGTTTGTGCAGCTGCGGGAATTGCAAGCGTCTCGCCAAAAAGAAGGATTTGAAAACCTATGGAATTCCTGACTGACAAGGAATACATGTATATTGTGTTTACTGTTTATGTGACTCCCGTGTGACAATCAGCAATCAATATGATGCAAAAGTTTACAATTGCAAGTGTTTGGAAATTATTTTTCTGTTTATAATTGCACATTGGCAAGTGACCAGTTTACAATAATTATGCATTGCAGAGTACAAAAATATGGGACGATAGTTATAGTTTTATTCTGGTTGGGGCAAATGGGCAAGCGACGATGTAGTCTACAATATACATTATCGATTACAATAAGTTGTTTTATAAAGTCAGACATTGCCGCTTTAGAGGTTAGATGTTTAGCGGGACACTTTCTAAAACGCGTTTCATACAGCCATCTTCTCTAACGTGGCAGCTTGCATCTGAGACAAAAACAACGATCCTTGATGAAGCGAATAAACGTTTTACAGAAATATCCTCTTTAACTTTTGATCTCTGAAATGACAATGTCTGAAATTATGAAACCGCTTATACAATTACCACGTTCCCGACATTTGGGCCTGTATCTGACACATTGGGTAATTTGGCTATATACCCAATATGCCAGATATAGGCCAAAATGTGGAGAACATGGTAGTTGTATACGTGGTTTCGTAATTCCAATGGGTAATGATATGCATATTGCTAGTGACAATGACTGATGTCAGACAAGATAACGAATTAGGAATTACCATGTCAAGTTGTCAACTAACCCTCATAAGCTCATATACATTTCATTGTACCGAAGATAGGTTGCAAATCGCGATATAGGCTATAGTTGGTAATATGTCGGAAATTGACCACTCTATCTGGAATATGTCAGGTGTCAATGCTAAGAACAAAACGTTTTTGTGTTGAAAGACTTGGAGCATTTGCGCTATCTATCTTTAAGTTCTTAACCCAATCATATACTACATGATATACAGTATATGAATGGGTTAAGAACTTAAAGATAGATAGGGCAAATGCTCCACGTCTTTCAACACTTATAACATTTAGTCCGTGGTTCACGTTTCTGCTATCCCCCACGTGCTATATAACATATAGCATTTGAAGGATAGCGGGAAACGTGAACTACAGACTCCACAGTGAGTCACAGTCACAAGTTGTAAGCACGTTTATTCGCTATCTAACTTCTGTATAATGGTGGATATGAGAAAATATTTAAAAATACACTGCACATTTCCACAATGTGCATACAATGTATTGTATAACATGCCCAGAGTTACCAAGCTTTCCCGTCAGATGGCAGTAACTTGATGCTTTCTTTATCACAAACGCGTATTCCAATTCAATCATTATAAAATATCTTAAATAAAGCAAATGTGTTAAAATCTTAATTTGGTATTACCAAAAGTAAGATTTTAATACATTTCACTTCATTTAAGGTATTTTATGATTAATATCCGACCACCTAGGGTTGGACCGGACCGGATTGGACCACCTCTCCCTTGGACCGGACCACCACTGGCGGTCCAATCCGGTCCGCATCCCTAATGCAGTATTAGGAGGTAAGTTTAGAACTGTAGTATGAGATGTAACGTCTGAACCCAGTTGGTCTACCGTTATCCCTTAGTACTACAAAACCACCCGATAGTTTGTACTATCCCGTGTGTAGTCCGGAATGTTAGGCCATGCAGTGTTGTGTGGTGTATGCTTGGTTTCTAGTCTCGTAGTAGAGTATGGATGGTCTTTTGACATTCTAAGACTTGGCCGAGGGTAGAGGTCATGATCTGAGATAGTTAATCCTTTACCTAACATGAAAAGCAGACGGCATTTGCAAAGACAGTTCTTGAATAACTAATTTGTTTCACCACGAGCAAAGGGTTAAATAATAAAACTTGAGGTTTTTTGGTGAATAGTGATGGTTTCTTACTGATGATATGTTGAGGAATGGGTTCAGTGGTTTTCGTCTATCAAAAACTGACAAAAAGACGGTTTTTTTTGGTTATCACATGTCAGCCCGCAATATAGAAATGTGAAACAATTTTGAAAATCCGACGTCAGATAGCGACGTTAAATGTGACGGGTATCCCTCATAATTGGTGACAGCCCTCCCCCCAACTGCACGACTTAGCACTATAATAATACAACAGACAGAAATAGCTGAGGGTGTTAAATATCACAATTTTTCCACATTATTATATTGTCTGAAAATTCTTAACGACATGGCGTTAGTTTCGTAACGTAAAAATTACGAACTTGTGGGATGGTAGAGCTGGATCGTTGAAATAGAAGTCGAAGGCGAGTTCTTGTGGAATTAGGGTTTATTTGCAGCGACAGTACTGGAACTTCAGATACAGCAGTAACAAAGGTTCACGAACAATCGGGAGCCTCCGACTGGAACGTGAAGAATGAACCTCCTGAGGCGTCTCCCTAGCAGAATAGTTACCATAATGATAAAAGAACTGCTTTTATATATATATAAATTACACAATAGATTAACAAAAGCCGCGATGATCGCTTCCCCGACAAAATGCTACAGACAATTAGCTTAGATTAAACAATGGCTGATTAAGGGACGCTTGGCGAAAAGCTACCGTGAGTTGTTCTGACTTGTCACAAATATGGTTCTTTTGAAATTAACTTAACTCTTTGTAATGTGACATTTGATAGAATTAGAACATAATCAAATATAGAAATGGAGGAAATAGTCTTTGAAATGAATCTAATAACACTGAATAATTCATCGAAATTGAAATTGAACTCGTATAAAAATCATCGCTACAATATTACTGCCGATCACGTGATTTTGAAAGTCACACCTGATACACCGGAGATATGACATAAACGACGTTGGGGTACACCCTCCCATTTTGTGAGCCTTCACCCCAAAAACCGCGACATAAACCGCCATAATATTCCACATACTTCTCAGTCAAACTTGAAGTGATGACTTGGAGCAGTTTTATTCACACTGTTCGAAAATATTTATTGCTGGTAATTTCCACCGTCAAAACTAAATTGCAATCAACCGACTTTAAATTTTGTGACCTTTTAGTACCCCTAGTCTCAAACCCAAAGTAAAAAAATGTTTGAAAATCAGACATCAGGTATCGGGGAACAACGTCGGGGGTACACTCTCCCATTTTGTTAGTATCCCTACACCAAAAACGGCAACAGATATTCATATCATATTTCACATACTTCAAATTCAACAGCTTAATTGATGTTACAGCGCATTTTTTTTCACATTGTTTGAAAATTCTTTACGTCAACCCTTTATACACTGGTGATATATTTCAGGTAAGTTCAATGGAAGCAATTCGAAAAGTCCACATTTATTATTTGGGGGAAGGCCAATCAGTATTTTCAAAGTGTAGCCTTAGGGCTACACGTTGAACATATTGGTTGGTCTTTCCCACACTTCAACTTAGCAGCTACACTACTTAATGAAAGTATGGCGTATCGTGTGACTTGATCGGAAAACAGTTTCTTGTTTTGAAAGGGTTAAGGCCCTTTTACATACCGACGAAGAAAAACATCAAAATTCAATTTCACTTCTGATTATTTGTACCACGTGCCCTTCCAATATGCCTGAACACAAATACAGAACTGTACAGAAGTGAAAAAAAAAAACATTTTTCCCTGAGTGGGGTGAAGTCGGCGTTGGCGTGCTTCGATGGGTGACTTCTGGAAATTCCCACTGCAATTTCAAAACCATCAAGTATTCATGGACATGGACGTGATAACCGTTACTTGTTTCTAGTTCCTTATTCGACATTCGTATCAACTGATTTTCAGTTGATGACAATGCCGAATAAGGGACTGGGAGATAAGTAACGGCTGTCACGCCCTCCCTAGTATTTTACTTGTTTTCATAGCCTCATTGTTTTCGTCGTCTTCACATGACCATTCGTGACCTTGCCACTCAAACTCTGTAGCATAAAAGGAGGATGCCTTCCTCAATTTTAACCCTTTACCTAACATGAAAGCAGACGACACTTGCAAAAAAAATTCTTGAATAACTAAATTTTTTTCATTTTTTTGTCTCAAAAACATAGGTTATGACCCCTCGTTGAAACGAGCTCGACGAGCTCGTTCCAACGAGGGATCATAACCTATGTTTTTGAGACAAAAAATGAAAATATATTGAAAATTAATTGGCGATTTTTGAGAATAGCGCTGGCCGGTTTTGGCCGTTACGTTGGGTAAAGGGTTAAAGGCAATGTTTTTTAACGCACCGTTTGTGGATCATTAAACTGAAAGATCATCATAAAACTGTTTGGATCGCGTAGTTCTTACAAAAATTTACTTGTATGTTGTAATAAAGGTATTTATCCGTTGAAAATTGGAGCGGTGAAACAGGTTCAGACTGATATGTGATTGTCACCTCCAGGCTACGGTTGATTCTGAAAAGATAATCAGCTACGACTATTATGTTTAACGTACTGAAAATTATGCTCTCGGGCAGAATTGTCTTTTTAAAAATATTATTACCGAAACACAGATTTCTGCCTACATATTAACCATTTTAAATGAAAACAGAATTAAAGACGACACTTGAAAAAAATTTCCATTATATAGTTTGCCTCGACAATAACGCTTATGGCACCTTGTGAGAACGGGCTCAGCGTTGGTCGATACCAGGAAGAAGTACTTGAAAAAGTATTTTTACAACGAGCCAAATGGGCTTTCATTCAGACAACTGATGTCGACTAATAAATGTAGCCCTTAGTCCTCAAACTGTTATGTAAATGTACTTCTGAAATAAACTTATCCCAATCCCCACAATAGGTTATGCTTTCGAATGGCAGTCGCATAGATTCTACCCATCCCATCCATGGATGGATCAATCTTTGGAACACCCCTTTGTAGGAGGTTTTTTTTTTAGAAAGTGATGTCGGGTGTGCTGGGGCGGTTGATGGAAGAGAGGAGATCAACTGTGTTTTGTGAAATTAGAACGTATCAGGATCCTATTGAAGGCTTTTGTTTGCGAGGAGTTAAATTGAATGAATAAAGTAAATATGTATGAACAACTTGGAACAAATCGACGCAAAAGCGACTGTAGTTAAATTTCAAAATTCATATTTTAAGGAAGGTTAAAAGTAGGACCTATTACATTTTGAAGCGACAGAATCCAACAGAAACGTAGACAACGTTTTATATTCAATTTTCTCTGCATAGACGTGATCGTTTAGGTCGCAGTGCTCACATTCAGCATACAAGATGGACTTGGGATCCCCCTGCCAGTTGGCCCTTGGTGGTTCGTGGATCAAAGGTCGAGGTCATTGTTCTCAGTTTTGTCATTTTCTTGTTTCTGCAACTGTACGTCTTTGTGATAACCCAGAAAGTACCGAGGCGAGAGCGAATATGTTTGACACGCAGGTCGTTCCTAAACTCTCAATAGCTAACCCTCGACACTCTAATGTCAATGGCAAAGTGTTCAGCAGCAAATATTTTCGACGTTGTAGTTTGATATTTAATCAAATATACCTTGTTTGACAGAGCTCGGTGAGCTGTGTCAGATATGTTATAATTGGTTCATAGTTAAACAGGAGAAACACCTACTGATTGGAGAAAATGTTGTTGCACTATCAGGGTGGTAGGGGTAAAGGAACAGTGTCCCATAATAAATAAGTTGATGTTTCACAATTAACCCAACGTAACGGTCAAAACCGGACAACGCTATTCACAAAAATCGCCAATTAATTATCATTATTAAAACTGATCACTTTTGAGACAAAAATCGAAACAATTAGTTATTCAAGAATTTTGTTTGCAAGTGTCGTCTGTCTTTCAGCTTAGGTAAAAGGTTAATGCAATCAAAGCAGTGTTTTCTAAAATTCTCTGTCCATATTTCAAACCTTGATGAAAAGCATAATCAGTGGCCTGAGGTACGTTTCAGTGAGCTGTTCCGGTTTACTTGGCTTATTGTGCGCAGTTATACGGAATAATAACCAGATTGTTTCCTTGACAAGTTTATATTTTGGTTCATCATTCGGGATAAAACCATCTCAACTTCCTTCAGAGCAGGGTTATCGGGTTTATCATTCTTTTGTTGACATGCGCAGTGGAGTGCACATAAAAGTTCCAGACCTCGCATAACAACAATACAAAGGTATTCTGATTTCGAGTATCAAAAAAGAAATAAGTAGCGACAGGTACATGGAAATTGCAATAACTAAAAAGAGAGAAAAGCGATAAAAAGTTAATAACGTTCATTTAGCCCATATTAAATAAAAAGTGGCTTTTCAAACTTATTCGGTTCTCAACTGAATGAGTGTTTTTGTATGACAACTTTCAGAAGACCATTGTTGGCGTTTTATTTGGTTTAAACAATATTTATTGATTAATAACAGCATAACAGCGTTAATTATATACATCAAACAGGCTATTCACATAGGTAATGTACACCAAACCGTATATAATATAACATGGGATGTAAAAAGAAAAACTATACAAGACGGGATTCGAAAGTAAGCGTATGCTTGTAAGTATCGTCTCTCTTAAACAGTTTCATTTTATGAGGATGGAAAAGTACTGTTCGTTGAGTAGGGCTGTTTAAACCATTGGTTGGTTGTTGCTTCTTGTTGTTGATGCCAAAGTACACAGAATGATTTTTATTTTTGATTCATCATGCGACGATCAACTTACGTGTTGGCAAAGTCAATACACATGTAAGTAAGTTTGCAGATTCAGCAATATAATATCAGTAAGTGGCGCAGTTCGTAAGTTCGTATATGGCAAGTGTACATACATGTAACCGCACACGCACACATAAATATATATATATGTATGTGGATTTGTGTGTGTGTGTGGTCACATGTATATATATATATAGTAATTGATCGATTCTGCAAACTGCACTGCAAGGAAATCAGCGAGAACTTGTATGTGTCAAATTTCTGCTTGCCACAGAGATTAATGGAATCAAGGACGCTGGTTGTGTTTGTAATGGCATGGCGGGGTATCGATATATATATCTAGTTGTATACACATACACACGCAAATGTGCGCGCGCGCGCGTGAAAGGGTATACATGTATACATATACATACACACATGCACACATGTACACATGTACACACACACGCGCGCGCGCGCACACACACGCATATACATATTGAGTCTTAAAATCGTTTACTCAGTATAATATATTCATGGACTGCTGAAAAAAACAGAAAAATTCTCTTCACTAGTTAAGAATTCTGAACCATATAACAGTGTGGAAACGTCTGTGGTAATCGCATATTGAACAAAAGTACGGTTTCGAATATCACTGTAGATTGGACAGTATAACATGAAGTGTTCGGTCGTCTCACATTCGCCACACTGACAGAGTGGTGAGGTTGATAGGGGATTGTCATACAGATGTACTCTAAGATTATTGCATCGCAAACGCAGTCTGCGGTGATATATTTGAGCTAGTCGGCTTTTAGCACTGCTATAGAAGGAAGGCGGCCGCCTGATACCTTCGCTTAAATATTTTTGAAACTACTAAGTGATGTATTGTCGCGCACAGTTGGTGGAATTGAATTCCAAAGATTCGTTACGTTCGTTATGAAAGGATTCCGGTATAGGTTTGTACGGACAAAAGGTACTCGGTGGTTTCTCTGTGACCTTAGTATGCGATCGTGGTAAGACAATGCTGCCATGGGAGGAACCTTTGTAGTAAGATATGTTAGTGCTATGCCGTGATACATCTTGAAGAATTGTATCAGTTTATGTTTCTGCCGACGTTCACGGAGAGGCTCCCAACAAGTTTCAGAGTATAGTAATGTCTTTCTGGCACTGATGGTTGCCCCAGTGACAATCCGAGCCGCAGCTATTTGGATTTTTTCTAGGTCAGCAGCATTAGTCTCCGTGCAATTGTCTCATACAGTATCAGCGTATTCTAGTAGAGGTCTGATAAACGCAAAATAATTTTTTTCCAATACCTTACGATCAAGTAAGAACTTAAGCTTTCTCAGCATATCAATACGTAACCATGCTTTAGAGCAGATGTGGGCGATATGATTGTTCCAAGTACATGTATTATTCAAGATTACCCCCAAATGTTTGTGATCTTTTGCGTCGGATATCTGTGTGTTAGAAAAGAAAAGAGGTGGATGTGAATCGGACTTACTTTTACGAGAGATGAGCATGGTTTCAGTTTTTGTGGGTTAAATTGAACTAACCACGTTTTAGCCCAATGTTCAATTGTAGCTAAATCGTCGTATATTATCGATGATGCGAGTTGTGGATCTTCAATAATTAGATATAAAGACGTGTCGTCGGCGAACAGTCGTATGTTACTACTCAAGTTATGTGTAATATCATTTATATAAATAAGAAAAAGAAAGGGGCCGAGGATGGGCTCCTGTGGACCTCCTGACTGCATTGGCTTCCATGGCGATGCCTCAGAGGCTACGACAACCCGTTGGGACCTCTCCGAGAGATACGACTTGAGAAACAAAAGTAAATCACCTGTTACTCCAATACTTTTCAACTTGTGAAGTAGGCCCGCGTGCCATACCTTATCGAAAGCCTAACTCACATCGCAAAAGACAACTCGGACTTCTTTTCCTTCATCAAGGGCTCTACAGAATTCATCGTATAAGTCACTTAGTTGGAAGACTGTGGAGTCGCCAGCAGTAAAACCAGATTGAAACTCACTAAGTAAGGATATGGTTATTAGTTAGGAACTCACTCAAACGTTTGAAAACGCATTTTTCGAAAACCTTGCCTACGCAGCTGATTAGGGAGATGAGGCGATAATTAGTAACAATGTTAGAAGGTGATTTTTTGAGAATTGGGGTCACATTGGCTTGTTTCCATAAATTGGAAAATAGGAATTGCTTAGTAATACATTAACACCCAGCACACTGATGTCAAAATATCTAAATTTCAGGCAGAAAAACATTCCCATAATGCAACTAGAAATTTAACCAATTCAATCTCGTTTGACAGAGCTCATTGAGCTCTGTCAAACGAGATTGAATTGGTTAAATTTATAGATGCATTATGGGAAAAAACAGCTTCCTGAAATTTTGGTATTTTGACATCAGAGTGAAGAGGGTTAAAGACAATTAAAATTGGCTCAGAAAGGGATGTTCTGCATTCTTTCAAAAGGCGGGGACTTATTAAATCCGGACCTGAGGCTTCAGATATATTTATTGATTTTAACGCTTTATACACTTCGTTGTATTGCAAGGTTATACTGTCAATTGTTTGTTCGGGTAGCGGAGGAGGGGTTCGGGGAGACGAGTGTGAATCGTGCACTGATGAAATGGAACAGAAATATTCATTAAACAATGTCGCTTTCTCTGTGTTCGTAGAATACATTCTCTTATGGTAAATAATTGTTGGAATACTTGAATTCTTACTAGTAATTAAGGTCTTTAATGTTTTCCACCATTGGGAGCTAGACGTCTCACTGTTATTCAATGTGTTCTGAACTTTGGCAAGATAATTAGATTTGGCATTTCGGATGGCCGTTACTACCTCGTTTCTTTTTACTTTATATTTGGCCCAAGCATGTAGAGTGCCACTATGTTTTGCTGCACGGTAAAGTCGTTTTCTCTGTCGAATGAGTAGTCTTATGTCGTTGTGCATCCATTTTGGCTGGTGTGTCCTAGATGTGATGATTTTGTTAGAGATATGTGAGGATGCAAGTTATAATAACTTAGTGGAAAATTCTGCGACAATTGTATCAAGACAAGGGTCATCAAAGATTACGTCCCACTGTTCGTTTTGAATGGCGTTGTTCAAATTATCATAATCCCCCTGTGAGTATAGCCATATATACCTTTTAAAAGTTGCTGCCGGGAGTTTGGTGAATTCAATCTCAATAGAAATGGGTTTGTGATAGCGGAATAGGTTTGGGAAAAAAGAGTATAGGACATCGCATGATCGCACTTTCACCGTATCGCTAACAGCAAACAGATCTAGCAGTGAGGCGGACGACTCAGTAAAGCACGTGGGCTCACCCACAAGCTGTCTCAAATTGAAGCAATTTTGTATATTGGAAAACTTATTTCTTGCAGTGAGATTGTGGTCATCATTGAAATCTCCCGTTACTATGATGTCCTCGATAGAGGAGTCTTTAGCTTTTTCGATAGAGGCCGATATGGTATCCCATGCATCAGCAGGGCTATCAGGTGGGCGATAAAACACCCTTATTAACAACGATTTTCCACATTTAGTAAATATTTCCACTCATAAGCATTCAATATTAATTATTTCATGGTCTGGTCTGTGTTGGAAACGAATGCCATCTCTAAAATATAATGCTACCCCACCACCCCTTGATGTACGGTCAATCCGTAACGGCTCCTGGAACCCAGGGATCATAATATCAAACGTGGCTATGTGGCTTTGTAGCCATGTCTCACTAAATGCCAAAATGTCAGAGGATTCTGATTCACAGCGAATAATGTCTAATTTAGGGTTCAGGCTACCAGTGTTCAGATGACAAATACGAGGTATGTTATCTGTATGATCGGAGTCAGTGTGGTTAGGTCCCGGGTTGGGCTCAATATCACCCGACAGTAATAAACTTATCATGCCTATTATAAAAACAAAGATCATTAGCGAAACATCCGTGCCTGCAGGAATCAGGGAGACCACATCGACCGCATCATAACGATGGACATCAGAAGTACTGGAAACTTCGAATGGAAGAAGGAAGTAAGCTGTAGTGACAGTGAAACATTCGAGTACGGTGATACCTCGATGCCGCAGATACAGGAAAAGTAACAAACATAACGATTGGTGTTCCTGTAGTGTGGATTTCATACAACGAACATGCACCGCTATGCAGAATAGACCTATTTATTTCTATGATAGCAGTAACGCAACTTCTGACACCATCATTGGAAAGTTTCTTATGGGTGGGTGAGGGGGGGGGGGGTTCTAATGTTTTCTAAGACTATTTAAAAAATGAAAACAGGGGTATGTTTCCCACGCTTTGGGTATCCCTCCTTCTGACACTACGATAATGCTACACGTTTCATTAGCGACCTGTTTTCACGTGGAATAGTATTCCCATTAAACGCACCATTCCATTAGGATTATTAAATCACAGTTTGGGAATTGTAAACCGCAATAGTTCACTGAAACGTGTCTCAAGGCAAAACAAACGAGAGTACAGCGATTGGCGCTGTCTGTTTGCAAATAATATGTAAACTGGCTCGACATTTCGTTCGCCACTGAAGCGTGGGTATCTTAGGTTTTGCACACAAGTTGGTTATAAGGCTAATGATCAGTTTAGCTTTTATAGGTCAAGTGGCTAAAGGGCAAGGTCACAGCGTACATATGTAGACGGTTTACGTTTATGGCAATTAAAGCACTGTTTATAAAAATACATCGTCAATATTTAGACGGTTTTGGTGAAAAATTCGACCAAGTAACCTAGTCTCATGCTCATTTTGTGACAGTATAGTTTTGATGTCGTCTGTCTGTCTTTTCGGTTGTTTGTTTGCATATACTTACATGGACATAGCGACGGCGGAAGTGGGTATCTCGGTCAAAAATTACAATAGTTAGGAATCTGAAGTCTCAAACCACCAACAGTTGGAAATTTCATACCCCGTGGCAGATGATTTCGTGCCACTTTATAAGTGGCTATGACCGTTCTAACAGAACTTTATTGACTTTTGAACCACATTTCATGAGAGTTTTCAACTGGAGTGAATATTTGTCTCTTGCGGGCAATAAAGCGCCATCTGCAATGCTATTGAACTGAATGTATTTAACAATAAAAATCTTTATTATATGACTATGTAATTTAACCGCCAAATATCACTACTGTTTGACGATCTTTTCCTGGTCCTCGGAAAATCCACAGTGTGGAATCCGATTCTGTATCACTATAGTGTGACAGACTCTTTACTGTTTGAAAATGCTTCATTGATTAATTGGCAAATTTTGATGAACAATTACTACGCACGTTCTAGTCCACCGAACAGACGCAGAATTTCTGTCATAGACAGCGATTCTAACTGAAAATCAAGAATTAAAACACGGATTAAAAAGAAAGTTGACTGTTCACTTTGTTACGTATTCATGCGCATCGGGGCATTTCCCGGAAGTGTGCACCTGTTTCAAAAATAAGTGTAAACACAAATAGTTCTTTTTAACTTTTACAATTTTACAGTCCAATTTACCAAAAAAAGTTGAGGGAATTGTTAATGAATGCGATGTTGAACTATAAGTCATATGATAAACCTTTTATCTCTACAGTGAAGTGATCTGGGCCGTAGCATCACGTCTCGTTGAGGAGTTCGTTTGATCCGGCGATCTTCACTGTAGCGATAATACGTATATATGAATATACAATAATGTTCCAACAAGACAAAAATCCTCCTTCTCTGATTGGACGAGAGCTCGCTTAGTATATTGTATGTTTACGTCTCAAGTGGCAAATATTACCGTCTGATGTTACAACGCTAAATATTTGCAATGACGTCGTCGGTTTCGTAACTGCTTCATCAACGGAGTGGCTAGCAAGCCATTTCATTTTTCTGGATGTTTCACGTGTGCAGCAGACGATGTTTCCGGATGAAGTGTTGTTTAAATTACAAACAATTTACGATCTGAACTAAGATGGAATGAGTTTATCTGGTTTATTGATTATTTATCCAGTGCCGTCGTGGATACACGAGAGGTTTATTTCCTAAACCTGTGATCGTTATTAGTTGCCTTGAACAAGGCAACTTTTAACGATCACGAGTTTAATAAATAAGCCTCTCGTGTTTCACAATGTAGGTTTAGGGCTATGGGTAGAGTCTATTGCACATATACGTTATTGTGATGAATTGACGGTAACATGGTCTGAGGTATGCGGCTCGGAGCTTATGTTCAACCGAGACGCTTTTGAACATGAGCTCCGAGCCGCATACCTCAGACAATGTTACCGTCAATTCATCACAACCACTTTTTATGTCATAAAATCAAGGTTCAACACGTTCACATGTATATAGTTGGGGTACAACATAGCCAGATTGGTTGTCTTTCCGCTGACCCCCAGAATAATGTGAGCAAATATGTAATAAAGAAGGACAAAACACTAAAAGAGAGGAAAACACAAACAGAGGTAAAGAAAAGAGAATATAAATAAGAAGTACAGATAGTTAAAAAAAATCACGCCAATATCAGAAGTAATACTAGTAGCAGTTCAATGTAAATTCAAAGACAGACAGAGATTGTGCCATAAATATCATTGATGCTGACATAGTTTGTGTAATTATGACACGGTTGCTTCCCACGAAAGCGTTGGGCGTGTATACTAACTCAAAATCTGTCTTTAACCCTTTCAATACTAATGCCCTGGAAGGAATCATTTAACCCTTTACCTAACGTGAAAAGCAGACGACACTTGCAATTTTTTCATTTTTTGTCTCAAAAACATAGGTTATGACCCCTCGTTGGAACGAGCTCGACGAGCTCGTTCCAACGAGGGGTCATAACCTATGTTTTTGAGACAAAAAATGAAAAAAATAGTGAAAATTAATTGGCGATTTTTTAGAATAGCGCTGGCCGGTTTTGGCCGTTACGTTGGGTAAAGGGTTAAGCCAAAACTGTCAACGGCGAAATGGGTGAAACAATCCTGGTTTGTTGGGAGGTTCAATAATAAATCAAACCAACAGTTATGTCGAGCTGTTGGATTAAACATAGCCTCACTTCAATGTTTTTGCTCTTTATATCGCCTGCTCGTCCACTATCAATATTTCCTTCACGCAACAATTAATGCACACCCTTGGAAAGGGTTAATGTGGAGTTTTATTGCGAAATCACCTCACATATTCCGTCATTTCAATCACCACAGTGAGGATCGCCAGATTTAGAAACGAGTATAATTTTTTACAATTTTCATCTTTTCTGGTACCTCACCACTGGTGAAAAAAGTATTTATGATGAACACCAGGACATCGGCAACCAAGCTGATTGTTTCTTTCAGAAGGTTGTTGATCGAGGAGCTCGCACTCCGCCCTCCGTCTCACCGATTAAGTAGGGAAAGTGCATTGCAGATGTCGCCTTGTTGCACTCCAGAGACGATTCCAACTCTAGTACTCAAAGGTAATATATTTCGAACACAAGTGGAGAGGGTGCCCTCATATTTCTTCGGCAGTTTGAAGATCACAGTTAGCAGCTGGAAAATCATACAGTGTGTGCAAATGATTTTCTCAAAATATGGATGTTCGGCAGTCAGAGGGTGGGGTGGAGTACAGACGGAAATTCGGAGGATGCACAGCCCCGTACCAAGGCCCTCTAATTACGTCACTGTGTGCATATGCCTGTGCGATATCCCACCAACCGTTAAGGCATCAATGACTGGACTTGGCACAAAGATTGGATCTGTGACGTTCTACTTTTTCATTTGTATATCAATAGGTCAAAGGTCAAATTGACAGGGTCAATATGTAGACGTTCCAGAATTTATGGGAGTTACAGCGCCGTTTTTAGAAGATATACCGTCGGAATATTAAATGGATGTGGAAAACATCATTACCTAACCCCTGTCAATGTATATTGGGTTACAGAATAGCGATCTGTGTTAACCCTTTTCCCAACGCATACGATATCAAAATTTGTTAATTGGATTATTTTTTAACCCTTTAAACCCCCGTTTCCTGGAATGGTATCGCCTTTGTGTACGCTTACAGTGGGATGAGTCAGTACAATATCAATATACAGGAAGGATAAAATAGTGACCTTGGACGGCTGCAGAAGGCAGTTGTTATTTTGTCATCAATGCTCCATGTGTAGACCTCTTATAAGAAAAAAAAATGGGACAAAATTATATCTTGGGCCGAAAAATCTGTCTTGTGAGTTCAAAGGGTTAAAAAACGTTTTTTTCACAATTTCAGCTAAACCATATCATGTGACTACCCATTGGAACGAGCTCAACCAAATGATTCGGGAGGATGTGGCTGATTCGTAAAGTAAATAGAGGATACCTACTGTTTTTGAGTAAGTATCGGAATTATCTCATGAGTGGCTGCAAAGGAATATTAGTTTTCACGAGCGGCTGAAAGCCGCGAGTGAAAAATTAAATTCCTTTGCAGCCACGAATGAGATAATTCCGGTACTCACTCAAAAACAGTAGGTACTCTTTTTAGGCTTTCCCAAACCCAGTTTGGGAAAGACTATTGTTATTCTTCTTTTTCAAAATTTTTCTTCTCTATTTTTTTTTTTTTTATTATTTTTTTTCCTCCCTGAATTTTGTCTGTTGAACTGCTCGAAAACAAGTTGTACGATTTGACCAAATTTGGCACACTTTTGTAATATCATAAAATCTAGTGAAATGCGGTATCGTCATATCTGTGAAAACGCGTGTTTTCAAAATATTCTGCCAAAACCTTCAAAATTTCACTATTTTTTGAATGTCTCAAAATTGTTTACAGATATTTAGCTCAACTTTTCCACACATTTAGAGCATAATATGATACACCACAATCACCACTCAGATCTTTCAACTTTAACCCCCACTGGCCAAAAATGACATGAATACAGAATTTTTCTTCAAAATTGACCAACTTCAAGGGCAAATTTCTCTAATAACAAGGTTGTTGTAACAATTATTTTGGTTTGAATAGATGCAGCAATGATTGCGGAAGAAAGTTACTGTTTACTTTTTAATCTCAGATTTAACCCTCAAGCACAATGAGGGTGCGAATAAGAGTACCGTTTGAAAATGCCAAAATTAGCAAACTTTGGTTGCTTTTTCCATCATTTTGGAAAAGGATTAATTTCAAACACTTTTCGTGTACGTATTCACAATTGACTACCGAGCATATTTGCTGTTGTAAGTTTGGCTGTAAAGTTTAACCCTATCCCATTCTGGTTGCATAAAAGTAGGTACCGTCCAAAAAAAGTCCAATTATTTCAGAATTTGGAAAGTTTAGCTGACGATTTACTCCATTTTTAATTGCTTGAGCTCTGAATGTTTTCTATAGCTGCTTGCAGCAGTCAAAGTATGACAAATTTTGTTCTATATGTTATTGTTAAAAGTTTAACCCTTGGCAGATTTGAGACTTCCCATAAGGGTACTGTCGGAATATTTGTTATTTTCGCCAACTTCAAGAGAAAATTTTTCTAATTACAAGGTAGTTGTAATAATTATTTTGGTATGGCTAGATGCAACAATGATTGTGGAAGAAAGTTACTGTTTACTTCTTAATCTCAGATTTAACCCTCTAGCACAATGAGGGCGAGAATAAGAGTACCGTTTGAAAATGCCAAAATTAGCCATTTTTGGTTGCCTTTTCTATCATTTTGGAATGGGTTAATTTTAAACACTTTTCATGTACGTATTCACAATTGACTATCGAGCATATTTGCTGTTGTTAGTTTGGTTGTAAAGTTTAACCCTATCCCATTCTGGTTGCATAAAGGTAGGTACCGTCCAAAAAATTTCCAATTTTTTCAGAATTTGGTAAATTTAGGTGGCGATTTACTCCATTTTTAATTGCTTGAGCTCTGAATGTTTTCTGTAGCTGCTTGCAGCAGTCAAAGTATGACAAATTTTGTTCTATATGTTATTAAAAGTTTTAATCCTTGGCAGATTTGAGACTTCCCATAAGGGTACTGTCAGAATAATTGTTATTTTCGCCAACGTTTACATGCACTTTCTCAGCACTGGAGCCATATTGTCTCAAAACCTTTTCCATGAGAGGATTGGGCCTTCATCCAAGAACAATTTTGCTGTTATATATTGTATCCAAAGTTTTAACCTTCACCCAGTTTTCGGGCCTTGAATTTGAGTGCCCTAAAATTCTTCATAAAATTGGCTAATTTGGAGCTCACTTTTTTCCATTTTCGAAAGGAATATCGAAACATGATTTACATGTTCGTATTTACAATTGCCTACCGAGCATATTTGCTGTTGTAAGTTTGGTTGTAACGTTTAACCCTATGCTCGTTTTGTTTGCATAAAGATGGGTGCAATCCCAAAAAACTCTCGTTTTCAGAATTTGGTAAGTTTAAGTGACGATTTACTCCATTCCTAATTGATTGAGCCCTGAACGTGTTCTATGGCTGTATGCAGCAGTCATAGTATGACAACTTTTGTTTTATATGTCATCATTAAAAGTTTAATCGTTGGCAGATTCGAGACTGCCCATATGGGTGTGGTCGGAATAATCTTAATTTTCTTAAAATCACTGAATATTGATAAGCGTGCAGTGGAAGTTTGGAATAGAATATCCGAAATGCTTTCGAAATTCGGATTCACAGTTCAATTCCAAGAATATTTTCTGTTATAAGGTTGCTGTAAAGTTTAACGCAATCCCTGTCTCAGATGCATAATGGTAGATGCCGTCGAAAAAAACTCATTTTATCAGAATTTCGTAGGTTTAAGTGACAATTTACTCCATTCCTAATTCATTGAGCGCTGAATGTTTTCTATGCATGCATGCAGCAAGCATAGCATGACAACTTCTGTTTTATACGTCATTATCAAAAGTTTAACCCTTGACATATTTAGGAGTTCCCATGTGGGTATAGTCGGAATAATTGTTATTTTAGTACAATCAATCCTTGAATATATTGGTAACCGTGCAGTGGACTTTCAGTGGTGATACATGAAGCCTCAAATAGTTAAGGTTGAAAAGTTCATCAAATAGACAAATATAATACCTAACTCAGCCGGTGACAGGTAAATAATGAATGGAAAAGCCGTTGAGTTGAGAATAAAGTAGGGACGAATCGTGCCCTCGGTTTCCACCTGATCCACGGTATTTCCACGCGGTCTCGGCACTTGACAAAGATACTAAACTGTCGGGCAAGGACAATAGGAAACATTCTGAGAATTTCAAGTTGCTGCCTTGCATGATCGGGACATAATTGGAATATATCCGACGTTGTATCTGTCGGATATATTCCAATTATGTCCCGATCACTTCACCCCGACTGTCCGCGTGGGGGCACCATGACGTCGTGTACTCTGTTGGGGAGCTGGCAGCTGCTCGTCATTGCTCGGTGGTTCTCTTTTTTACTCCGGCTTCCTCCACCCATACAACTGTCACCGACATAATATGACCTTGGCTGTTAATGTGTCGTTAAAACGTAATAAATAAATAAATAAATCCAGTACCAGTTTTGCTCGTACAAATATTAGTACCGTCAGACAAATTTAATTTTCTGATTAATTTCGTACTTTTCTGTACTCACCTTCCATGAGTAAGATTGGTATACCTTTTCAATCTCAGATTTAACCCTCAAGCACAATGAGAGTGAGAATAAGTGTATCATTTGGAAATACCCAAATTATCCAACTTTGGTTACTCTCTACTATCATTTTTGAATGGGTTAATTTGAGACACTTTGCTTTGCTATATGCAGAGATGTTTAATCAATAAATCCGACTTTAGTTATGTTCTGGAACTTAATGAAACATGTGCTTTGGCCACTTAAAAATAGCACTGTCTGCAAAAAATGATTTTGAGTGAATACTCACATGTCCTAAAACAAAAAGGAAAGAGCTCTTTGAGATTTTCATAACTGCTTTCAAAGATCAATCGGGAACAAATTTTGTGTTATATGTTTTGGTGTTCCGTGTTATCCAACACCAGTTTGGCCGTACAAATATGAATACCATCAGGAAAGAAAGCACATTTTCTCAGTGGTAGACTGTTTGACTTCTATGATAGAGGTCCAGAGTTTGATCCCTATCTGGGACGACCCACGTAATGTCCTTGGGCAAGGCACTTTATCCCGGTTGCCAACATGGGGGCACGATGATGCCATGTACTAAGGCGTACTGCATGTCAATGGTGCACATGTCTTCAACCGCTGGTACCCTGCTTCAGCGGAGCTTGAACATAATTAGAATGTTGAGCTGACAGTTGGTCGTCGATGCTCAGTGGTTCTCTCTGGGTCCTCCGACTTCCCCCACCCGTAAAACTGTCACGGGTACGATTAGCCATTGTGGATAAGTATGTGACCGTAAACACCAATAAATAAATACCGTCAGGTAAACCCTCTGTGAAATCCTTCTGTCAATAAATAGCAAAGTAGTAATGTAAATCAAGAAATATTAACAAGCTGTTCAACATCCCTTTAATCAACTCATTTTGACTTGAACTGTACCCATCACTGTGTATACTAGCTCTCTAGATGATTTAAACCATATCAAATAAACAACTAATTTGTGTGTGACAGTAACTTATATTACATGTATTTCATTGTATCTGAAACAGATATGTTGGAAAAATTGTGAAATCATGGAGTAGGAAGCTTAGCTCGTTTGTTGACAAATCCCACACATTCACAAACAGACAAAATAATAGAGAATAAATTAATTATTGATATTTAAGGTCACTTTCAGCATCTACAGCTATATCATGACCATAATATAGGTATTTATTCAAGTCCAGGTATTCATTGCATAGGCGTACAGGGCTATTTTTAAGGGGTGGGATGAACCCTTTTAGCCCGAAAAAGTTGAATCTCAGGAGGAAATGCCAAATGTGGGTATGGGAGGGAGGGGGGGGGGTCTCCCTCCCACTGAGTACCTGGAGAGAACCATCGAGCAATGGCAAGCGACTCAGACTCCCCAACATACTAACTCCACAAAAGCAAGGTTAGCATTGGATGAAGACAAGTGTACCCTCAAAGTACCCTTAGTACACATCGCATGCCCCCACCCCCACTCCCTCCCCCACCCCACCCCACCCCCACGTGGAAAATTAAACTGGGGTGAAGTGTCTTGCCCAAGGACACAATGTGGTTGCTACAGGCGGGATTCGAACCGAGGACTTCTTGGATTGCAACAATCATCTCTACCTTCTGAGCCACCGTGCTCCCGTAATATGCAGTAATAGAGCTCTTTATATGTACTTGTGTGATTATAAATGAATAATATTAACGTGGATACGGTTCCACTGAATCAACTTGTACAGTATAATGGTCAGTTTACTTGCAACTTCTAAGTGGTGAGATAGGAAAACAACATTTTGTGTGGAAAACCAAAATGTTTTGTGGTCATTTGTGGCAACTAAATTGTCCGAAATTTTCTGGCATATTGGCCGAAGAATCGGCTCCTTCCTGACTCAGGGGTGGGTTGGGGCACAGTCCTTCATGAAACCCCGGCCTGTACTCCCATAATTCATATGTACTAAGTTTTTCCAAAGCACAAAGGACATCGCTTGTTTTGCTTTCTATGAAAATATTCTGTAATTATTGAAGAGCAAATTTTGTGTTAAATGTTTTGGTGTTCTGCTGTATCTCAAATATCTGTTTTGGCTGCATAAAAACTAGTAGCATCACAAAAACTTTGATTTCCACTAAATTTTCTGTTTTTAAAACTGATCGATAGTTTTGTGTACAATACAGTTTGCCTTTTCACATTAAAAAGTTGGGAAAGCCCGTAATTAATCCGACAAATTACAATTCTTTAGTTATTATATGCGTTGCGTTGTTTGTTGTTTTTGTTGCGATTAAAAGAGGTAATGCGGTGTTTTCATTGCAATCAAAAACCGGAGGTGGAGAAAATGATGACAATGTCAACAAAAATCAGCTGACGCAGCTGACCCATTTACTTTTTGGCCCCGATTTCAAAATCAAACTACCACACAAAAAATAGTTCCACATGAACCCCCCGAGAAAATGGCTATATTGTCAGTTACGCACACAAAATCAATAAACGCGTGTGAAAGTGGTTTATGACATTCCCCTCAAAACAATGGGTGGCACATTTATCCAAAAGTATTAACAAAAGTGCACTGCACAGATGCACACAAACATGACACAGTTCACAAAATGTTCAATGAAGGACGAAGGAGGATTTTTCAAATGTTCAAATTGTTTTCAGCATATTTGTCAATCACTGTCTCTGTCACTATCGATGAGTCGGATTTTCTTGTACTTCCTTTTTGGACTATTCGCAATACTACCGGTGCTACGTGTAATGGACATATAAAAAGTACGTTCGTCGGCGGAGTAATTTTATTCTAATTTTTTTGTGTGATTCGATTAATCTACAGAGGGATATTCCCTTATATCTATCGTGACGATAGATATAGAAAAATATCGGCTAAAAATTATTTCTCGCTATCTTTTAAAAAAGCATATAATAAATAACTAAATTTCTGTCTGTCCGTGTGTTTTTATACTTCTGCACGATATTTCAGATTTTTTAAACGGAGGCGAAAGCAGCATAGACAACTCATTCCAATGACAACTGAGTGAGAGTAATCAGAGTATAGCAAACGGGTTTGCTTGGCATTCTGTTCGTATCTTTGTATATATGTTACAGTCAATGTCTAAAATCAGTCAATCTGTAGAATGACTGAAATTTTCAGTCAATGTGCACATTGACTAATTCACTCAGTCAATCTACAGATTTCCTAAAAAAATCAGTCATTCTATAGATTTCCTGAAATATCAACTCATTTATTCTACAAATTGACTGAATATGTTACAGTCAATGTCTAAAATCAATCAATCTGTAGAATGACTGAAATTTTCAGTCAGTGTGCACATTGACTAATTCACTCAGTCAATCTACAGATTTCCTAAAAAAATCAGTCATTCTATAGATTTCCTGAAATATCAACTCATTTATTCTACAGATTGACTGAAATGTCTTTCCATTGTTTATCAGTTGTTTGGGGCCAATCATGGTCAACCCAAGTGAGCTTTGAAACCTGTGGTGTTTGTTTAAGTGAACCCATGTTCACTTTGTATGTCTTTGTTTATGTAGTATAGTATTTAAGAATGGTCAACCCAAGTGAGCTTTGAAACCTGTGGTGTTTGTTTAAGTGAACCCATGTTCACTTTGTATGTCTTTGTTTATGTAGTATAGTATTTAAGAATGACTTTCTCTGGAGTTCATTCAGTTCATCATTTTCACCAATATGGGAGACACAATGGAAAGTGAATTAAAGACATGTTAATTGCGTGGTTAGGAGACAATAAGACAACCGATTGGCCAAACGGACTCCGCTTTGTGCAGTTTCAAAAAAACAGCAGTCATCATTCAGGTATCAAACAATCCCCATTTAAGGCACTGTTTGGAAGTCATCCTCAAGTTGGTTTGAGGTCAACATCTCTTCTTACTGAGATTCTCCAGCGTCTGATTACTGAAGACGAATTAAAAGCTGCCTACGAACCACCTGAATCTAACCAAACTGACGTTGAATCGTCAACGATGTGTGAGAGTTCACCAATTACAATTGAGGATACTCAGGAGACCCAGATTCAGGAGCAACACGACAATATTCAAATCAATCGCAAAAGGGCTGCAGAAAGACAGCTAGCTCAAGCTGAATGAATGGTCAAGCGAAGTAGAATTGAACATGTGCCTGGCACTCCAGGAGACAATGTGACAATTCCGATTCCGCTAGTAGACCGTGGTAGAGGTGACCCAAGGAACATAATGGGTGTGATACTTGACAGAAACGAAGCAGATTTGTACCGAATTGCTGTTCGGGGTGGTGTTCTAAAAGGACGCTACAGCAGAAATCAGTTTGATTTGTGTTCTCAAAAACTGTATCAAATGAATGACATTTCTGATGACAAAGAGATATCTCTGCGCCAGGCAGTTCAATCAGAATCCATGTGTGGCGGCCAGGGGTATACTAAGTGCAACTGTGGTAAAAGTAGTAAACAATGTAAAACAAACAAATGTAAATGTTTTAAATCTGGACTTTTATGTAACAGCAGATGTCATGATAGTATCACTTGTTCAAACAAAAACTAAGCAAACTTTTTTAACTGTTGTATTCAATGTTTAAACATGATTTGATATGTTTGTTGTTCATTCAAGATGTTTTTTTATGATAAATAAAAGATATGATCATTATCAGAGTTTCATGGTTATTATTTTCACGAAAAGAACATTTCAGTCAATCTGTAGAATAAATGAGTTGATATTTCAGGAAATCTATAGAATGACTGATTTTTTTTGGAAATCTGTAGATTGACTGAGTGAATTAGTCAATCTACAGATTGACTGAAAATTTCAGTCATTCTACAGATTGACTGATTTTAGACATTGACTGTAACATATATACGCCCACGAGATTTCACAGAGCTGTTAAAGCGATGGTGTCATTGGTGGACACACGTGACACATTTATTGGGCTTCCAAACAATATTTTTGTAAAGCCCACATCTCCTTCTGAAATTATTAATGTTGTCAAATCTATGAAACCTGAACCAAGCCCTGATTGTGATGTTATCAACTCTATTCTTGTTAAACAAACCATCGACTTAATTGTCACCCCACTAACACATATAATCAAAGCTCATTCAAATTTGGTGTAGTTCCCGATAAAATGAAAACTGCCAAGGTTATCTTTATCTATAAATCAGGTGATTCGCACAAATTTACAAACTATAGACCAATTAGTATATTGCCAATTTTCTCTAAAATCTTGGAGAAACTTATGGCAATGAGAATGATTAGTTTCCTAGAACGCTTTAATATATTATATCGGCAACAATATGGGTTCTGAAAAAAACATTCCACAATTCATCCGGTACTCCATCTTCTAAAACACGAGGCGGAAGAAAATAATAAATGTACTAAACAGTCCACTCTAGATGTGTTTCGGGATCTAATTAAAGCCTTTGACACTATAAACCACGAAATTTTGCTTCAAAAACTTCAATACTATGTATAATAACAGTCACAAAAGAATGGTTTAAAAGTTATTTATCAGATAGAAAACAATTTGTCCTGTATGATGGATACAAATCGGATTTGTCGTAAATTGTGTGCGGCGTCCCACAAGGATCAGTAATCGGGCCTATCTCTTTTCTCTTTTCTGCTATATATTAACGACATCTGTAAGGCCACATCTCTGAATTTATTATCCTTCGCAGATGATACTACAGTTTACTCATCAAGACACTGTATGAAAAACTTGAAAACTAACATGAATAACGAATTACAAAAGGTATCCAAATGGTGTTCAACCAATCATCTGGTTATAAATACTAAAAAAACGAAATATCTATTAATTCACCCCGGTAGGAAGAAAACAGAATCGACGCTATTTAAGATTTTTGTGGATAATGATCAAATAACTAGGGTGGGCATTGGGGAAACCGAAAAATCTTTAAAATGTTTAGGTATAAATATTGATGATAAGTTATCTTATAAATACCATATCGCACAGATATGCTAAAAAAACTGCACACGCAAACTTTGCCCTCAATAAAGTTAAAGCCATTCTTCCTCATAACGCCATGAGGACTCTTTATTTCGCACTTGTCCACAGACATTTGACCTATGGTATTCAAATCTGGAGTAATTCAAGAGCGATCAACAAACTATTGCTAATGCAGAAAAGAACAATCCAAATAATCAATAATAAAAAATGTAATGCTCTCACAGACCCGCTGTTTATTAAAGATCACATCCTCAAGATTAGCGATTTATTCAAACTTCACGCGGCGTTGTTTATTCATGATTGGAGCAAGTCCAACCTCCCGGCATCATTTGATGACTTTTTATCTTATGTGAGCAACCAAACACACAGAAATACCAGGCAGTCAATACTGCTGCAAGTACACAGAACAAGGACTCGATTCTTGGATGACCTCCCACTGTATTCGTTTCCCAAAATATGGTACAACCTGGACAATGAAGTTCGTCTTTTGGAGAATAGGAATGTGTTTTAAAATGTTTAACTTTCAAGCTATTAGCTGCATACTCGGAAAGGGTTGAATGTGATAATCCTTACTGCCCAGATTGCTCTCTTTGAGTGATCGGGTACTGACACACACCGTAACTACGGCGTTACTTTGGCATCTTCACATCGTGTTGGGCGTTGCGACGACCTTATGGTGACGCCGTAGATGCGTGGCGTGTTTGCAGGGATCCTATTTTATTCAGGGAAATTAACAGAATTGATTGAAAGGGATTAAAAAAAACATACAAAACTCTAAGACGCTCATCTCAAACAAAAATGTTACTCCTGCTTATTTGTCTGGTTTCTCGTCTAACTTGACTCCTCACTCAAAGCATAATAACACCTTTCCCCGTGTGATCGTTAAGCGAAGCATTTTTGTCACCTGAAAGTCCTTGTTTACTATATGGCCCTGAAGGTAACTAGTAACGTCTCAAATTCACTGC
Source organism: Pictodentalium vernedei (assembly GCA_031216915.1). Lineage (NCBI taxonomy): Eukaryota > Metazoa > Mollusca > Scaphopoda > Dentaliida > Dentaliidae > Pictodentalium > Pictodentalium vernedei. The sequence goes on from CM062291.1 coordinate 323,590,472, forward strand.
TGATAATATTCCACAGGCGTGTTGACCGCGCTGTGCTCCAGGCTCCATCTTCGAGTAATCGAATTTGGCGTCTGTCGGACAGGAAAGAGGCCGTAGGGTGGCTGCAAGATCCCCGATGGTCGCGTGTGAGTAAGGCAAATTTAGCCAGTATGATCGGAGAGGGACGGAGACGGATGAATATGACTTCCAGGAGGTCATGTTCATCCGCCTCTGATTTTTTCATTTTTTTCCCCCATCTGGTTTCACCTTTTCTGACTAGAGATGGGTAGCCAAATTATACTCAAACATTTCCAACGCCATGTCCACAGTCGCGTATCGCATATCATTCATTTTTGTCGCATATGGTATATCGTTCATTATTGTTCATACAGCTTACATATAGTCCGTTTCAAATGTTTTCTTTAAGGTCTGTTTTCTCCTTTTGTATTCTCTTTTTCTTTTCCCAATCCCATGGAGATAGCAGATGGACAGTCAATCTGGCTTTGCCATCTCCCAGCAGCATGTGTTATATGTTTCTGTTTATATGTAATTTATGTCAATGTACTTTTGTTGTTTTGTTATACCGAAACTCACATTCTGCTGAATAAAATATCTATCTATCCATCCCAAATGCCCTCTAAAATCAGTCACTGACGCAATTATGATTTTAATACAAGTCACCTTCAAAACTAGGCGAAACGCTAACAATAACATCCTTATCTGTTGTCATTGCACAAACTATACCAATCCGTGCTTCTGTCTGAAAAGAACTCCAACTTCAAGGGCAAATTTCTCTAATAACAAGGTTGTTGTAACAATTATTTTGGTTTGAATAGATGCAGCAATGATTGCGGAAGAAAGTTACTGTTTACTTTTTAATCTCAGATTTAACCCTCAAGCACAATGAGGGTGCGAATAAGAGTACCGTTTGAAAATGCCAAAATTAGCAAACTTTGGTTGCTTTTTCCATCGTTTTGGAAAAGGATTAATTTCAAACACTTTTCGTGTACGTATTCACAATTGACTATCGAGCATATTTGCTGTTGTTAGTTTGGTTGTAAAGTTTAACCCTATCCCATTCTGGTTGCATAAAGGTAGGTACCGTCCAAAAAATTTCCAATTTTTTCAGAATTTGGTAAATTTAGGTGGCGATTTACTCCATTTTTAATTGCTTGAGCTCTGAATGTTTTCTGTAGCTGCTTGCAGCAGTCAAAGTATGACAAATTTTGTTCTATATGTTATTAAAAGTTTTAATCCTTGGCAGATTTGAGACTTCCCATAAGGGTACTGTCAGAATAATTGTTATTTTCGCCAACGTTTACATGCACTTTCTCAGCACTGGAGCCATATTGTCTCAAAACCTCTTCCATGAGAGGATTGGGCCTTCATCCAAGAACAATTTTGCTGTTATATATTGTATTCAAAGTTTTAACCTTCACCCAGTTTTCGGGCCTTGAATTTGAGTGCCCTAAAATTCTTCATAAAATTGGCTAATTTGGAGCTCACTTTTTTCCATTTTCGAAAGGAATATCGAAACATGATTTACATGTTCGTATTTACAATTGCCTACCGAGCATATTTGCTGTTGTAAGTTTGGTTGTAACGTTTAACCCTATGCTCGTTTTGTTTGCATAAAGATGGGTGCAATCCCAAAAAACTCTCGTTTTCAGAATTTGGTAACTTTAAGTGACGATTTACTCCATTCCTAATTGATTGAGCCCTGAACGTGTTCTATGGCTGTATGCAGCAGTCATAGTATGACAACTTTTGTTTTATATGTCATTATTAAAAGTTTAATCGTTGGCAGATTCGAGACTGCCCATATGGGTGTGGTCGGAATAATTTTAATTTTCTTAAAATCACTGAATATTGATAAACGTGCAGTGGAAGTTTGGAATAGAATATCCGAAAATGCTTTCGAAATTCGGATTCACAGTTCAATTCCAAGAATATTTTCTGTTATAAGGTTGCTGTAAAGTTTAACGCAATCCCTGTCTCAGATGCATAATGGTAGATGCCGTCGAAAAAAACTCATTTTATCAGAATTTCGTAGGTTTAAGTGACAATTTACTCCATTCCTAATTCATTGAGCGCTGAATGTTTTCTATGCATGCATGCAGCAAGCATAGCATGACAACTTCTGTTTTATACGTCATTATCAAAAGTTTAACCCTTAGTTTAAACAGTATTTATTCAAAAAAAAAAAAATGTCAATAAATGTCAATAACAGTATACACAAAGATGGTATAAACATCGGCGTGGATTCGGCAGTAAGCTTTGAGCTTATACAAGGCCGTCTCCACAATACGAAATTACAAGCACAATGACAATGGCAGATAAGAGAAGTTTATACAGGCAGTACAAGTCAATGTTGATCATGAATTACTTCAACGTACAACGGCCACGTCCGCCCGTCAGTTCACAAGTCCCCTTGTGAACCGAAATGCGGGCATGGCCGCCGTACGTTAACGAAATATATGAGCCTGCTTGAGCATAACTTCCCACAAGAATTTACAAGACAGGTTAAGTCGGATTGGAGTCGATTACTTGTAGGTTGACAACGTATTGCGTGGAGTGGATATTGTGTGTGTCGTCAACTTCAATGACTAACTAAATGTAGCACATTCCTAATACATCTTATTTTTTATACGAGGTGACCCGACGCTACATTGGTATCAACAGTGAATCTTTTACTAGTCAGTATAAAGTCGTGTACCGCTTCAAAAATGAGGCGGTTCTCATCGTCACTTAGATATTCCGAACCATAAAGAAGTATAGTGGTATCCACGTCGAATGGGAGAAGATTAATTGTAGCAGAGCGAGCAACTGCGAACACTGGACAATTCAAGAAAAAATGATCAGATGTCTCTTGCTCACCACACTGACATAAGTCAGTGGGTGATAGGTGGTTAAGGTACAAATGGGACTTTAAATTGCTACACCGAAGTCGTAATCTACAGTGGTATATTTGGGCTATACGGGATTTCGATTTAAGGTAAAAATTTGGTAGTCGTCTATTACCGGCATTGAGAAAAATCTTAAAATTTGTCAGTGATGGGTTTTCACGGACCACAACAGGTAAATTATTCCATTGTTCAGTTGCATTAGGTATAAAAGAAGACCTGTACAGTTCGGTTCTACAAAATGGAATGCGGTGATTTTGACTTGACCGAAGATTTAATGAAGGATTAATCGAAGAAACAAGAGGCGGGATTTTACTAGATAAATAGGGAGGAACCATATGATGGTACATTTTGAAGAATTGTATTAATTTATGTTTTCGCCGCCTATCTACGAGGGGCTCCCAACCCGTTTCCGTGTAAAGTGAGGACTTACTGGCACTGACGGTCGCTCCAGTGACAATCCTTGCCGCTGCTATTTGTATTTTCTCCATTTCCTGAACATTAGTCAAGGAACAGTTGTCCCAGACAGTGTCAGCATATTCAAGAAGAGGCCTGACAAAGGCAAAATATATTTTTTCTAAGACGCTACGATCCAAGTAGAATTTCTGCTTCCTTAGTAAGTCTATCCTGGACCAGGCTTTGGTGCAGATATGATCGATGTGATCATTCCATGTACATGTGCTGTTAAGTATTACTCCAAGATGTTTATGATCAGGGACCTCAGATATCGTAGAACCGACGAACTGCAAGGGAGGGTGGATAGCAGAATTACTTTTACGAGATATTAACATGCTTTCGGTTTTACTGGGATTAAACTCAACCAACCATAGTCTTGCCCAATTTTCAATTGAGACCAGATCATGATTGATTACCCTCGAGGCTTGTTCTGGATTTTCAATAATTAAATATAACGAAGTATCGTCCGCAAATAAGCGTATGCTGCTCATAATATCACTAGTTAAGTCATTAATGTATATAAGGAACAGCAAAGGACCAAGTATAGATCCTTGTGGAACACCGGCATTTATACTTCTCCAGGACGATGTCGCAGACGCTACAACAACTCGCTGTAATCTGTCTGTAAGGTACGATTGAAGAAATAGCAGAAGTTCACCAGAGACCCCGATGTTTTCTAGCTTGTGTATTAAACCAGCATGCCATACTTTGTCGAAGGCCTTACTGATATCGCAAAATACAACTCTAACCTCTTTGCCTTCGTCCAGAGCACGACAAAATTCATCATAAATATCTGTGAGTTGAAGAACCGTCGAATCACCTGGTGTAAAACCAGACTGAAATTGACTGAGAACGTTATTGTCAGTAAGGAATTCCCATAACCGTTTAAAAACACATTTCTCAAGTAGTTTTCCAACGCAACTAATCAAGGAAATTGGCCTATAGTTAGTAACAGAATTGGACGGTTGTTTTTTTAGAATCGGTGTGACATTCGCCCTTTTCCACAACAATGGAAAATATGATTTGTTCAGTAATATATTGAATAAAACAGTGAGTGGCTCACAAAGGGATGATTTGCATTCTTTTATAAGACGCGGGCTAACCAAGTCTGGACCAGATGCCTTAGAGATTTTAATTGATCTCATTGCAGCGTATACTTCGTTACTTTGCAGGGTGATAGAACTAATGGTCGGACGAGCATGTGAAGACTTATTAGGCAGAGAAGCATTTGAATCATCAACCGTTGAAATTGAGCTGAAGTGATCATTGAGCACTTCAGCTTTTTCAACATTAGACGAGTATATCTGGTCGGAATGGGCAAGGGTAGGAATCTCAGTTTTAGCATTCCCGATGACTGATTTAAGTGTTTTCCACCATTGTGACGGCGGTGTTTCTCTACTCATTAGAGTGGTTTGAAGTTTGGACAAGTAAAAGGCTTTGGCTTTCCTTATTTCCGAAACAACTTGGTTCCTTTTGTGTTTATAATTTGCCCAGGCATTCTGAGTATTTGAACGTTTGGCAATGCGATACAAACGTTTACGCTGTCTGAGAAGCAACCGTATTTCATTATGCATCCATTTGGGCTGATTTGTACGAACAGTGGCAATTTTGTTTGGTATATGTTTGGATGCCAGATCGAGTAATTTATCGGTGAACTTAGAAACGATATTGTCAAGAACTTGGTCGTCGAAGATGGACTCCCAGTAGACTTCGGAGAGTGCCTCATTCAATGCTTCATAATTACCCTGCGAATAATCCCAGACACGCCTCTTGAATGATAAGGGCGGTGGTTTCAGGAACTCCAATTCAAGCGAGATTGGACAATGATATCGTTTCATATCTGGAATGATCGGTTCAAGGACCTCACAGTTTTTCATACATAAGGAATCACTGAGAACAAATAAATCCAGTAGTGATGCCGAAGTCTCCGAAAAACAGGTCGGTTCGCTCACGACTTGTCTAAGATTGAAATAACGTAGGATTTCAAAAACGCCACCTCTTGATGACGACATCTGGTTGTCATTAAAGTCGCCTGTTATAATGAGGTCAGCAATTGACGTATCCCGAGCTTTTTGAATGGATTCAGATATGGCCTCCCATGTCTCATTCGGACTGTTCGGTGGACGATAAAATACCCCTACCAAAAATGATTCAGTTCGCTGTGTGAACACTTCCACCCAAAGACACTCTGTGTTTAGATTATGTAGGTCAGGCCGTGGTCGAAACGGTATTCCATCTTTTATGTATATCGCTACCCCACCTCCTCTTGTAGAACGGTCATGTCGCTGTGGCTCCTGGAATCCGGGTACCATAATGACGGATGTTGCGTCATTCTCGTCCAGCCATGTCTCAGGAGTTTAACCCTTGACATATTTAGGAGTTCCCATGTGGGTATAGTCGGAATAATTGTTATTTTAGTACAATCAATCCTTGAATATATTGGTAACCGTGCAGTGGACTTTCAGTGGTGATACATGAAGCCTCAAATAGTTAAGGTTGAAAAGTTCATCAAATAGACAAATATAATACCTAACTCAGCCGGTGACAGGTAAATAATGAATGGAAAAGCCGTTGAGTTGAGAATAAAGTAGGGACGAGTCGTGCCCTCGGTTTCCACCTGATCCACGGTATTTCCACGCGGTCTCGGCACTTGACAAAGATACTAAACTGTCGGGCAAGGACAATAGGAAACATTCTGAGAATTTCAAGTTGCTGCCTTGCATGATCGGGACATAATTGGAATATATCCGACGTTGTATCTGTCGGATATATTCCAATTATGTCCCGATCACTTCACCCCGACTGTCCGCGTGGGGGCACCATGACGTCGTGTACTCTGTTGGGGAGCTGGCAGCTGCTCGTCATTGCTCGGTGGTTCTCTTTTTTACTCCGGCTTCCTCCACCCATACAACTGTCACCGACATAATATGACCTTGGCTGTTAATGTGTCGTTAAAACGTAATAAATAAATAAATAAATAAATAAATCCAGTACCAGTTTTGCTCGTACAAATATTAGTACCGTCAGACAAATTTAATTTTCTGATTAATTTCGTACTTTTCTGTACTCACCTTCCATGAGTAAGATTGGTATACCTTTTCAATCTCAGATTTAACCCTCAAGCACAATGAGAGTGAGAATAAGTGTATCATTTGGAAATACCCAAATTATCCAACTTTGGTTACTCTCTACTATCATTTTTGATGGGTTAATTTGAGACACTTTGCTTTGCTACATGCAGAGATGTTTAATCAATAAATCCGACTTTAGTTATGTTCTGGAACTTAATGAAACATGTGCTTTGGCCACTTAAAAATAGCACTGTCTGCAAAAAATGATTTTGAGTGAATACTCACATGTCCTAAAACAAAAAGGAAAGAGCTCTTTGAGATTTTCATAACTGCTTTCAAAGATCAATCGGGAACAAATTTTGTGTTATATGTTTTGGTGTTCCGTGTTATCCAACACCAGTTTGGCCGTACAAATATGAATACCATCAGGAAAGAAAGCACATTTTCTCAGTGGTAGACTGTTTGACTTCTATGATAGAGGTCCAGAGTTTGATCCCTATCTGGGACGACCCACGTAATGTCCTTGGGCAAGGCACTTTATCCCGGTTGCCAACATGGGGGCACGATGATGCCATGTACTAAGGCGTACTGCATGTCAATGGTGCACATGTCTTCAACCGCTGGTACCCTGCTTCAGCGGAGCTTGAACATAATTAGAATGTTGAGCTGACAGTTGGTCGTCGATGCTCAGTGGTTCTCTCTGGGTCCTCCGACTTCCCCCACCCGTAAAACTGTCACGGGTACGATTAGCCATTGTGGATAAGTATGTGACCGTAAACACCAATAAATAAATACCGTCAGGGAAACCCTCTGTGAAATCCTTCTGTCAATAAATAGCAAAGTAGTAATGTAAATCAAGAAATATTAACAAGCTGTTCAACATCCCTTTAATCAACTCATTTTGACTTGAACTGTACCCATCACTGTGTATACTAGCTCTCTAGATGATTTAAACCATATCAAATAAACAACTAATTTGTGTGTGACAGTAACTTATATTACATGTATTTCATTGTATCTGAAACAGATATGTTGGAAAAATTGTGAAATCATGGAGTAGGAAGCTTACCTCGTTTGTTGACAAATCCCACACATTCACAAACAGACAAAATAATAGAGAATAAATTAATTATTGATATTTAAGGTCACTTTCAGCATCTACAGCTATATCATGACCATAATATAGGTATTTATTCAAGTCCAGGTATTCATTGCATAGGCGTACAGGGCTATTTTTAAGGGGTGGGATGAACCCTTTTAGCCCGAAAAAGTTGAATCTCAGGAGGAAATGCCAAATGTGGGTATGGGAGGGAGGGGGGGGGTCTCCCTCCCACTGAGTACCTGGAGAGAACCATCGAGCAATGGCAAGCGACTCAGACTCCCCAACATACTAACTCCACAAAAGCAAGGTTAGCATTGGTTGAAGACAAGTGTACCCTCAAAGTACCCTTAGTACACATCGCATGCCCCCACCCCACTCCCTCCCCCACCCCACCCCACCCCCACGTGGAAAATTAAACTGGGGTGAAGTGTCTTGCCCAAGGACACAATGTGGTTGCTACAGGCGGGATTCGAACCGAGGACTTCTTGGATTGCAACAATCATCTCTACCTTCTGAGCCACCGTGCTCCCGTAATATGCAGTAATAGAGCTCTTTATATGTACTTGTGTGATTATAAATGAATAATATTAACGTGGATACGGTTCCACTGAATCAACTTGTACAGTATAATGGTCAGTTTACTTGCAACTTCTAAGTGGTGAGATAGGAAAACAACATTTTGTGTGGAAAACCAAAATGTTTTGTGGTCATTTGTGGCAACTAAATTGTCCGAAATTTTCTGGCATATTGGCCGAAGAATCGGCTCCTTCCTGACTCAGGGGTGGGTTGGGGCACAGTCCTTCATGAAACCCCGGCCTGTACTCCCATAATTCATATGTACTAAGTTTTTCCAAAGCACAAAGGACATCGCTTGTTTTGCTTTCTATGAAAATATTCTGTAATTATTGAAGAGCAAATTTTGTGTTAAATGTTTTGGTGTTCTGCTGTATCTCAAATATCTGTTTTGGCTGCATAAAAACTAGTAGCATCACAAAAACTTTGATTTCCACTAAATTTTCTGTTTTTAAAACTGATCGATAGTTTTGTGTACAATACAGTTTGCCTTTTCACATTAAAAAGTTGGGAAAGCCCGTAATTAATCCGACAAATTACAATTCTTTAGTTATTATATGCGTTGCGTTGTTTGTTGTTTTTGTTGCGATTAAAAGAGGTAATGCGGTGTTTTCATTGCAATCAAAAACCGGAGGTGGAGAAAATGATGACAATGTCAACAAAAATCAGCTGACGCAGCTGACCCATTTACTTTTTGGCCCCGATTTCAAAATCAAACTACCACACAAAAAAATAGTTCCACATGAACCCCCCGAGAAAATGGCTATATTGTCAGTTACGCACACAAAATCAATAAACGCGTGTGAAAGTGGTTTATGACATTCCCCTCAAAACAATGGGTGGCACATTTATCCAAAAGTATTAACAAAAGTGCACTGCACAGATGCACACAAACATGACACAGTTCACAAAATGTTCAATGAAGGACGAAGGAGGATTTTTCAAATGTTCAAATTGTTTTTAGCATATTTGTCAATCACTGTCTCTGTCACTATCGATGAGTCGGATTTTCTTGTACTTCCTTTTTGGACTATTCGCAATACTACCGGTGCTACGTGTAATGGACATATAAAAAGTACGTTCGTCGGCGGAGTAATTTTATTCTAATTTTTTTGTGTGATTCGATTAATCTACAGAGGGATATTCCCTTATATCTATCGTGACGATAGATATAGAAAAATATCGGCTAAAAATTATTTCTCGCTATCTTTTAAAAAAGCATATAATAAATAACTAAATTTCTGTCTGTCCGTGTGTTTTTATACTTCTGCACGATATTTCAGATTTTTTAAACGGAGGCGAAAGCAGCATAGACAACTCATTCCAATGACAACTGAGTGAGAGTAATCAGAGTATAGCAAACGGGTTTGCTTGGCATTCTGTTCGTATCTTTGTATATATGTTACAGTCAATGTCTAAAATCAGTCAATCTGTAGAATGACTGAAATTTTCAGTCAATGTGCACATTGACTAATTCACTCAGTCAATCTATAGATTTCCTAAAAAAATCAGTCATTCTATAGATTTCCTGAAATATCAACTCATTTATTCTACAGATTGACTGAATATGTTACAGTCAATGTCTAAAATCAATCAATCTGTAGAATGACTGAAATTTTCAGTCAGTGTGCACATTGACTAATTCACTCAGTCAATCTACAGATTTCCTAAAAAAATCAGTCATTCTATAGATTTCCTGAAATATCAACTCATTTATTCTACAGATTGACTGAAATGTCTTTCCATTGTTTATCAGTTGTTTGAGGCCAATCATGGTCAACCCAAGTGAGCTTTGAAACCTGTGGTGTTTGTTTAAGTGAACCCATGTTCACTTTGTATGTCTTTGTTTATGTAGTATAGTATTTAAGAATGGTCAACCCAAGTGAGCTTTGAAACCCGTGGTGTTTGTTTAAGTGAACCCATGTTCACTTTGTATGTCTTTGTTTATGTAGTATAGTATTTAAGAATGACTTTCTCTGGAGTTCATTCAGTTCATCATTTTCACCAATATGGGAGACACAATGGAAAGTGAATTAAAGACATGTTAATTGCGTGGTTAGGAGACAATAAGACAACCGATTGGCCAAACGGACTCCGCTTTGTGCAGTTTCAAAAAAACAGCAGTCATCATTCAGGTATCAAACAGTCCCCATTTAAGGCACTGTTTGGAAGTCATCCTCAAGTTGGTTTGAGGTCAACATCTCTTCCTACTGAGATTCTCCAGCGTCTGATTACTGAAGACGAATTAAAAGCTGCCTACGAACCACCTGAATCTAACCAAACTGACGTTGAATCGTCAACGATGTGTGAGAGTTCACCAATTACAATTGAGGATACTCAGGAGACCCAGATTCAGGAGCAACACGACAATATTCAAATCAATCGCAAAAGGGCTGCAGAAAGACAGCTAGCTCAAGCTGAATGAATGGTCAAGCGAAGTAGAATTGAACATGTGCCTGGCACTCCAGGAGACAATGTGACAATTCCGATTCCGCTACTAGACCGTGGTAGAGGTGACCCAAGGAACATAATGGGTGTGATACTTGACAGAAACGAAGCAGATTTGTACCGAATTGCTGTTCGGGGTGGTGTTCTAAAAGGACGCTACAGCAGAAATCAGTTTGATTTGTGTTCTCAAAAACTGTATCAAATGAATGACATTTCTGATGACAAAGAGATATCTCTGCGCCAGGCAGTTCAATCAGAATCCATGTGTGGCAGCCAGGGGTATACTAAGTGCAACTGTGGTAAAAGTAGTAAACAATGTAAAACAAACAAATGTAAATGTTTTAAATCTGGACTTTTATGTAACAGCAGATGTCATGATAGTATCACTTGTTCAAACAAAAACTAAGCAAACTTTTTTAACTGTTGTATTCAATGTTTAAACATGATTTGATATGTTTGTTGTTCATTCAAGATGTTTTTTTATGATAAATAAAAGATATGATCATTATCAGAGTTTCATGGTTATTATTTTCACGAAAAGAACATTTCAGTCAATCTGTAGAATAAATGAGTTGATATTTCAGGAAATCTATAGAATGACTGATTTTTTTTGGAAATCTGTAGATTGACTGAGTGAATTAGTCAATCTACAGATTGACTGAAAATTTCAGTCATTCTACAGATTGACTGATTTTAGACATTGACTGTAACATATATACGCCCACGAGATTTCACAGAGCTGTTAAAGCGATGGTGTCATTGGTGGACACACGTGACACATTTATTGGGCTTCCAAACAATATTTTTGTAAAGCCCACATCTCCTTCTGAAATTATTAATGTTGTCAAATCTATGAAACCTGAACCAAGCCCTGATTGTGATGTTATCAACTCTATTCTTGTTAAACAAACCATCGACTTAATTGTCACCCCACTAACACATATAATCAAAGCTCATTCAAATTTGGTGTAGTTCCCGATAAAATGAAAACTGCCAAGGTTATCTTTATCTATAAATCAGGTGATTCGCACAAATTTACAAACTATAGACCAATTAGTATATTGCCAATTTTCTCTAAAATCTTGGAGAAACTTATGGCAATGAGAATGATTAGTTTCCTAGAACGCTTTAATATATTATATCGGCAACAATATGGGTTCTGAAAAAAACATTCCACAATTCATCCGGTACTCCATCTTCTAAAACACGAGGCGGAAGAAAATAATAAATGTACTAAACAGTCCACTCTAGATGTGTTTCGGGATCTAATTAAAGCCTTTGACACTATAAACCACGAAATTTTGCTTCAAAAACTTCAATACTATGTATAATAACAGTCACAAAAGGATGGTTTAAAAGTTATTTATCAGATAGAAAACAATTTGTCCTGTATGATGGATACAAATCGGATTTGTCGTAAATTGTGTGCGGCGTCCCACAAGGATCAGTAATCGGGCCTATCCCTTTTCTGCTATATATTAACGACATCTGTAAGGCCACATCTCTGAATTTATTATCCTTCGCAGATGATACTACAGTTTACTCATCAAGACACTGTATGAAAAACTTGAAAACTAACATGAATAACGAATTACAAAAGGTATCCAAATGGTGTTCAACCAATCATCTGGTTATAAATACTAAAAAAACGAAATATCTATTAATTCACCCCGGTAGGAAGAAAACAGAATCGACGCTATTTAAGATTTTTGTGGATAATGATCAAATAACTAGGGTGGGCATTGGGGAAACCGAAAAATCTTTAAAATGTTTAGGTATAAATATTGATGATAAGTTATCTTATAAATACCATATCGCACAGATATGCTAAAAAAAAACTGCACACGCAAACTTTGCCCTCAATAAAGTTAAAGCCATTCTTCCTCATAACGCCATGAGGACTCTTTATTTCGCACTTGTCCACAGACATTTGACCTACGGTATTCAAATCTGTAGTAATTCAAGAGCGATCAACAAACTATTGCTAATGCAGAAAAGAACAATCCAAATAATCAATAATAAAAAATGTAATGCTCTCACAGACCCGCTGTTTATTAAAGATCACATCCTCAAGATTAGCGATTTATTCAAACTTCACGCGGCGTTGTTTATTCATGATTGGAGCAAGTCCAACCTCCCGGCATCATTTGATGACTTTTTATCTTATGTGAGCAACCAAACACACAGAAATACCAGGCAGTCAATACTGCTGCAAGTACACAGAACAAGGACTCGATTCTTGGATGACCTCCCACTGTATTCGTTTCCCAAAATATGGTACAACCTGGACAATGAAGTTCGTCTTTTGGAGAATAGGAATGTGTTTTAAAATGTTTAACTTTCAAGCTATTAGCTACATACTCGGAAAGGGTTGAATGTGATAATCCTTACTGCCCAGATTGCTCTCTTTGAGTGATCGGGTACTGACACACACCGTAACTACGGCGTTACTTTGGCATCTTCACATCGTGTTGGGCGTTGCGACGACCTTATGGTGACGCCGTAGATGCGTGGCGTGTTTGCAGGGATCCTATTTTATTCAACGAAATTAACAGAATTGATTGAAAGGGATTAAAAAAACATACAAAACTCTAAGACGCTCATCTCAAACAAAAATGTTACTCCTGCTTATTTGTCTGGTTTCTCGTCTAACTTGACTCCTCACTCAAAGCATAATAACACCTTTCCCCGTGTGATCGTTAAGCGAAGCATTTTTGTCACCTGAAAGTCCTTGTTTACTATATGGCCCTGAAGGTAACTAGTAACGTCTCAAATTCACTGCTGATAATATTCCACAGGCGTGTTGACCGCGCTGTGCTCCAGGCTCCATCTTCGAGTAATCGAATTTGGCGTCTGTCGGACAGGAAAGAGGCCGTAGGGTGGCTGCAAGATCCCCGATGGTCGCGTGTGAGTAAGGCAAATTTAGCCAGTATGATCGGAGAGGGACGGAGACGGATGAATATGACTTCCAGGAGGTCATGTTCATCCGCCTCTGATTTTTTCATTTTTTCCCCCATCTGGTTTCACCTTTTCTGACTAGAGATGGGTAGCCAAATTATACTCAAACATTTCCAACGCCATGTCCACAGTCGCGTATCGCATATCATTCATTATTGTCGCATATGGTATATCGTTCATTATTGTTCATACAGCTTACATATAGTCCGTTTCAAATGTTTTCTTTAAGGTCTGTTTTCTCCTTTTGTATTCTCTTTTTCTTTTCCCAATCCCATGGAGATAGCAGATGGACAGTCAATCTGGCTTTGCCATCTCCCAGCAGCATGTGTTATATGTTTCTGTTTATATGTAATTTATGTCAATGTACTTTTGTTGTTTTGTTATACCGAAACTCACATTCTGCTGAATAAAATATCTATCTATCCATCCCAAATGCCCTCTAAAATCAGTTACTGACGCAATTATGATTTTAATACAAGTCACCTTCAAAACTAGGCAAAACGCTAACAATAACATCCTTATCTGTTGTCATTGCACAAACTATACCAATCCGTGCTTCTGTCTGAAAAGACCGGTTTTTCATCACAATGTCGACTTAGGTGGCCTTCGATAATTTCACTGCACTGGACATTTTTATCCGCTTTATATAAAATAAATGGATTTAGGACCCAGTAGATCAGACTTCAGAGACTGAATTAGCTGGAACTGAGTTATCAGTTTCATTTAAAACAGTTTGATGAAGTGGTCATCGATAACAACTCTCCTCAGCTGATAGGGTATGAGCAGACATCGAATTTGAAAATGAACGTGAGTTATAAAGGTTCGCTCTACGATAAAGATTGTTTGACTTCAAAAATGCCTTTAAATGCAACAGTTTTAATTATATCTGGTGGTCTTCGGTGACCATTGGTGACTATTGGTGGCCTTCGGTGACCATCGATGGCATTCGGTATTTAGAAGGACCCGTTAGAAATAGTGCTTGGACAAACTTTCAACATTATTTTTTTTTTCAGTGAGTGTTAATGAGGCATTGTTTTGTCTTCAATTAAAAATTGTAGGTTAACAAATTTACAAAAGGCAGCATATAATTACATTAATACTCCATACCGTCGGCTGAAAGCCGCGAGTGAAAAATTAAATTCCTTTGCAGCCACGAATGAGATAATTCCGGTACTCACTCAAAAACAGTAGGTACTCTTTTTAGGCTTTCCCAAACCCAGTTTGGGAAAGACTATTGTTATTCTTCTTTTTCAAAATTTTTCTTCTCTATTTTTTTTTTTTATTATTATTTTTTTTCCTCCCTGAATTTTGTCTGTTGAACTGCTCGAAAACAAGTTGTACGATTTGACCAAATTTGGCACACTTCTGTAATATCATAAAATCTAGTGAAATGCGGTATCGTCATATCTGTGAAAACACGTGTTTTCAAAATATTCTGCCAAAACCTTCAAAATTTCACTATTTTTTGAATGTCTCAAAATTGTTTACAGATATTTAGCTCAACTTTTCCACACATTTAGAGCATAATATGATACACCACAATCACCACTCAGATCTTTCAACTTTAACCCCCACTGGCCAAAAATGACATGAATACAGAATTTTTCTTCAAAATTGACCAACTTCAAGGGCAAATTTCTCTAATAACAAGGTTGTTGTAACAATTATTTTGGTTTGAATAGATGCAGCAATGATTGCGGAAGAAAGTTACTGTTTACTTTTTAATCTCAGATTTAACCCTCAAGCACAATGAGGGTGCGAATAAGAGTACCGTTTGAAAATGCCAAAATTAGCAAACTTTGGTTGCTTTTTCCATCATTTTGGAAAAGGATTAATTTCAAACACTTTTCGTGTACGTATTCACAATTGACTATCGAGCATATTTGCTGTTGTTAGTTTGGTTGTAAAGTTTAACCCTATCCCATTCTGGTTGCATAAAGGTAGGTACCGTCCAAAAAATTTCCAATTTTTTCAGAATTTGGTAAATTTAGGTGGCGATTTACTCCATTTTTAATTGCTTGAGCTCTGAATGTTTTCTGTAGCTGCTTGCAGCAGTCAAAGTATGACAAATTTTGTTCTATATGTTATTAAAAGTTTTAATCCTTGGCAGATTTGAGACTTCCCATAAGGGTACTGTCAGAATAATTGTTATTTTCGCCAACGTTTACATGCACTTTCTCAGCACTGGAGCCATATTGTCTCAAAACCTCTTCCATGAGAGGATTGGGCCTTCATCCAAGAACAATTTTGCTGTTATATATTGTATTCAAAGTTTTAACCTTCACCCAGTTTTCGGGCCTTGAATTTGAGTGCCCTAAAATTCTTCATAAAATTGGCTAATTTGGAGCTCACTTTTTTCCATTTTCGAAAGGAATATCGAAACATGATTTACATGTTCGTATTTACAATTGCCTACCGAGCATATTTGCTGTTGTAAGTTTGGTTGTAACGTTTAACCCTATGCTCGTTTTGTTTGCATAAAGATGGGTGCAATCCCAAAAAACTCTCGTTTTCAGAATTTGGTAACTTTAAGTGACGATTTACTCCATTCCTAATTGATTGAGCCCTGAACGTGTTCTATGGCTGTATGCAGCAGTCATAGTATGACAACTTTTGTTTTATATGTCATTATTAAAAGTTTAATCGTTGGCAGATTCGAGACTGCCCATATGGGTGTGGTCGGAATAATTTTAATTTTCTTAAAATCACTGAATATTGATAAGCGTGCAGTGGAAGTTTGGAATAGAATATCCGAAAATGCTTTCGAAATTCGGATTCACAGTTCAATTCCAAGAATATTTTCTGTTATAAGGTTGCTGTAAAGTTTAACGCAATCCCTGTCTCAGATGCATAATGGTAGATGCCGTCGAAAAAAACTCATTTTATCAGAATTTCGTAGGTTTAAGTGACAATTTACTCCATTCCTAATTCATTGAGCGCTGAATGTTTTCTATGCATGCATGCAGCAAGCATAGCATGACAACTTCTGTTTTATACGTCATTATCAAAAGTTTAACCCTTGACATATTTAGGAGTTCCCATGTGGGTATAGTCGGAATAATTGTTATTTTAGTACAATCAATCCTTGAATATATTGGTAACCGTGCAGTGGACTTTCAGTGGTGATACATGAAGCCTCAAATAGTTAAGGTTGAAAAGTTCATCAAATAGACAAATATAATACCTAACTCAGCCGGTGACAGGTAAATAATGAATGGAAAAGCCGTTGAGTTGAGAATAAAGTAGGGACGAATCGTGCCCTCGGTTTCCACCTGATCCACGGTATTTCCACGCGGTCTCGGCACTTGACAAAGATACTAAACTGTCGGGCAAGGACAATAGGAAACATTCTGAGAATTTCAAGTTGCTGCCTTGCATGATCGGGACATAATTGGAATATATCCGACGTTGTATCTGTCGGATATATTCCAATTATGTCCCGATCACTTCACCCCGACTGTCCGCGTGGGGGCACCATGACGTCGTGTACTCTGTTGGGGAGCTGGCAGCTACTCGTCATTGCTCGGTGGTTCTCTTTTTTACTCCGGCTTCCTCCACCCATACAACTGTCACCGACATAATATGACCTTGGCTGTTAATGTGTCGTTAAAACGTAATAAATAAATAAATAAATCCAGTACCAGTTTTGCTCGTACAAATATTAGTACCGTCAGACAAATTTAATTTTCTGATTAATTTCATACTTTTTTGTACTCACCTTCCATGAGTAAGATTGGTATACCTTTTCAATCTCAGATTTAACCCTCAAGCACAATGAGAGTGAGAATAAGTGTATCATTTGGAAATACCCAAATTATCCAACTTTGGTTACTCTCTACTATCATTTTTGAATGGGTTAATTTGAGACACTTTGCTTTGCTATATGCAGAGATGTTTAATCAATAAATCCGACTTTAGTTATGTTCTGGAACTTAATGAAACATGTGCTTTGGCCACTTAAAAATAGCACTGTCTGCAAAAAATGATTTTGAGTGAATACTCACATGTCCTAAAACAAAAAGGAAAGAGCTCTTTGAGATTTTCATAACTGCTTTCAAAGATCAATCGGGAACAAATTTTGTGTTATATGTTTTGGTGTTCCGTGTTATCCAACACCAGTTTGGCCGTACAAATATGAATACCATCAGGAAAGAAAGCACATTTTCTCAGTGGTAGACTGTTTGACTTCTATGATAGAGGTCCAGAGTTTGATCCCTATCTGGGACGATTTCAAAATCAAACTACCACACAAAAAAATAGTTCCACATGAACCCCCCGAGAAAATGGCTATATTGTCAGTTACGCACACAAAATCAATAAACGCGTGTGAAAGTGGTTTATGACATTCCCCTCAAAACAATGGGTGGCACATTTATCCAAAAGTATTAACAAAAGTGCACTGCACAGATGCACACAAACATGACACAGTTCACAAAATGTTCAATGAAGGACGAAGGAGGATTTTTCAAATGTTCAAATTGTTTTTAGCATATTTGTCAATCACTGTCTCTGTCACTATCGATGAGTCGGATTTTCTTGTACTTCCTTTTTGGACTATTCGCAATACTACCGGTGCTACGTGTAATGGACATATAAAAAGTACGTTCGTCGGCGGAGTAATTTTATTCTAATTTTTTTGTGTGATTCGATTAATCTACAGAGGGATATTCCCTTATATCTATCGTGACGATAGATATAGAAAAATATCGGCTAAAAATTATTTCTCGCTATCTTTTAAAAAAGCATATAATAAATAACTAAATTTCTGTCTGTCCGTGTGTTTTTATACTTCTGCACGATATTTCAGATTTTTTAAACGGAGGCGAAAGCAGCATAGACAACTCATTCCAATGACAACTGAGTGAGAGTAATCAGAGTATAGCAAACGGGTTTGCTTGGCATTCTGTTCGTATCTTTGTATATATGTTACAGTCAATGTCTAAAATCAGTCAATCTGTAGAATGACTGAAATTTTCAGTCAATGTGCACATTGACTAATTCACTCAGTCAATCTATAGATTTCCTAAAAAAATCAGTCATTCTATAGATTTCCTGAAATATCAACTCATTTATTCTACAGATTGACTGAATATGTTACAGTCAATGTCTAAAATCAATCAATCTGTAGAATGACTGAAATTTTCAGTCAGTGTGCACATTGACTAATTCACTCAGTCAATCTACAGATTTCCTAAAAAAATCAGTCATTCTATAGATTTCCTGAAATATCAACTCATTTATTCTACAGATTGACTGAAATGTCTTTCCATTGTTTATCAGTTGTTTGAGGCCAATCATGGTCAACCCAAGTGAGCTTTGAAACCTGTGGTGTTTGTTTAAGTGAACCCATGTTCACTTTGTATGTCTTTGTTTATGTAGTATAGTATTTAAGAATGGTCAACCCAAGTGAGCTTTGAAACCTGTGGTGTTTGTTTAAGTGAACCCATGTTCACTTTGTATGTCTTTGTTTATGTAGTATAGTATTTAAGAATGACTTTCTCTGGAGTTCATTCAGTTCATCATTTTCACCAATATGGGAGACACAATGGAAAGTGAATTAAAGACATGTTAATTGCGTGGTTAGGAGACAATAAGACAACCGATTGGCCAAACGGACTCCGCTTTGTGCAGTTTCAAAAAAACAGCAGTCATCATTCAGGTATCAAACAGTCCCCATTTAAGGCACTGTTTG
Source organism: Pictodentalium vernedei (assembly GCA_031216915.1). Lineage (NCBI taxonomy): Eukaryota > Metazoa > Mollusca > Scaphopoda > Dentaliida > Dentaliidae > Pictodentalium > Pictodentalium vernedei. Next base: position 323,609,654 of record CM062291.1, read on the forward strand.
GAAGTCATCCTCAAGTTGGTTTGAGGTCAACATCTCTTCCTACTGAGATTCTCCAGCGTCTGATTACTGAAGATGAATTAAAAGCTGCCTACGAACCACCTGAATCTAACCAAACTGACGTTGAATCGTCAACGATGTGTGAGAGTTCACCAATTACAATTGAGGATACTCAGGAGACCCAGATTCAGGAGCAACACGACAATATTCAAATCAATCGCAAAAGGGCTGCAGAAAGACAGCTAGCTCAAGCTGAACGAATGGTCAAGCGAAGTAGAATTGAACATGTGCCTGGCACTCCAGGAGACAATGTGACAATTCCGATTCCGTTAGTAGACCGTGGTAGAGGTGACCCAAGGAACATAATGGGTGTGATACTTGACAGAAACGAAGCAGATTTGTACCGAATTGCTGTTCGGGGTGGTGTTCTAAAAGGACGCTACAGCAGAAATCAGTTTGATTTGTGTTCTCAAAAACTGTATCAAATGAATGACATTTCTGATGACAAAGAGATATCTCTGCGCCAGGCAGTTCAATCAGAATCCATGTGTGGCGGCCAGGGGTATACTAAGTGCAACTGTGGTAAAAGTAGTAAACAATGTAAAACAAACAAATGTAAATGTTTTAAATCTGGACTTTTATGTAACAGCAGATGTCATGATAGTATCACTTGTTCAAACAAAAACTAAGCAAACTGTTCAAACTTTTTTAACTGTTGTATTCAATGTTTAAACATGATTTGATATAAGAAACTTATGGCAATGAGAATGATTAGTTTCCTAGAACGCTTTAATATATTATATCGGCAACAATATGGGTTCTGAAAAAAACATTCCACAATTCATCCGGTACTCCATCTTCTAAAACACGAGGCGGAAGAAAATAATAAATGTACTAAACAGTCCACTCTAGATGTGTTTCGGGATCTAATTAAAGCCTTTGACACTATAAACCACGAAATTTTGCTTCAAAAACTTCAATACTATGTATAATAACAGTCACAAAAGAATGGTTTAAAAGTTATTTATCAGATAGAAAACAATTTGTCCTGTATGATGGATACAAATCGGATTTGTCGTAAATTGTGTGCGGCGTCCCACAAGGATCAGTAATCGGGCCTATCCCTTTTCTGCTATATATTAACGACATCTGTAAGGCCACATCTCTGAATTTATTATCCTTCGCAGATGATACTACAGTTTACTCATCAAGACACTGTATGAAAAACTTGAAAACTAACATGAATAACGAATTACAAAAGGTATCCAAATGGTGTTCAACCAATCATCTGGTTATAAATACTAAAAAAACGAAATATCTATTAATTCACCCCGGTAGGAAGAAAACAGAATCGACGCTATTTAAGATTTTTGTGGATAATGATCAAATAACTAGGGTGGGCATTGGGGAAACCGAAAAATCTTTAAAATGTTTAGGTATAAATATTGATGATAAGTTATCTTATAAATACCATATCGCACAGATATGCTAAAAAAAAACTGCACACGCAAACTTTGCCCTCAATAAAGTTAAAGCCATTCTTCCTCATAACGCCATGAGGACTCTTTATTTCGCACTTGTCCACAGACATTTGACCTATGGTATTCAAATCTGGAGTAATTCAAGAGCGATCAACAAACTATTGCTAATGCAGAAAAGAACAATCCAAATAATCAATAATAAAAAATGTAATGCTCTCACAGACCCGCTGTTTATTAAAGATCACATCCTCAAGATTAGCGATTTATTCAAACTTCACGCGGCGTTGTTTATTCATGATTGGAGCAAGTCCAACCTCCCGGCATCATTTGATGACTTTTTATCTTATGTGAGCAACCAAACACACAGAAATACCAGGCAGTCAATACTGCTGCAAGTACACAGAACAAGGACTCGATTCTTGGATGACCTCCCACTGTATTCGTTTCCCAAAATATGATACAACCTGGACAATGAAGTTCGTCTTTTGGAGAATAGGAATGTGTTTTAAAATGTTTAACTTTCAAGCTATTAGCTGCATACTCGGAAAGGGTTGAATGTGATAATCCTTACTGCCCAGATTGCTCTCTTTGAGTGATCGGGTACTGACACACACCGTAACTACGGCGTTACTTTGGCATCTTCACATCGTGTTGGGCGTTGCGACGACCTTATGGTGACGCCGTAGATGCGTGGCGTGTTTGCAGGGATCCTATTTTATTCAACGAAATTAACAGAATTGATTGAAAGGGATTAAAAAAAACATACAAAACTCTAAGACGCTCATCTCAAACAAAAATGTTACTCCTGCTTATTTGTCTGGTTTCTCGTCTAACTTGACTCCTCACTCAAAGCATAATAACACCTTTCCCCGTGTGATCGTTAAGCGAAGCATTTTTGTCACCTGAAAGTCCTTGTTTACTATATGGCCCTGAAGGTAACTAGTAACGTCTCAAATTCACTGCTGATAATATTCCACAGGCGTGTTGACCGCGCTGTGCTCCAGGCTCCATCTTCGAGTAATCGAATTTGGCGTCTGTCGGACAGGAAAGAGGCCGTAGGGTGGCTGCAAGATCCCCGATGGTCGCGTGTGAGTAAGGCAAATTTAGCCAGTATGATCGGAGAGGGACGGAGACGGATGAATATGACTTCCAGGAGGTCATGTTCATCCGCCTCTGATTTTTTCATTTTTTTCCCCCATCTGGTTTCACCTTTTCTGACTAGAGATGGGTAGCCAAATTATACTCAAACATTTCCAACGCCATGTCCACAGTCGCGTATCGCATATCATTCATTATTGTCGCATATGGTATATCGTTCATTATTGTTCATACAGCTTACATATAGTCCGTTTCAAATGTTTTCTTTAAGGTCTGTTTTCTCCTTTTGTATTCTCTTTTTCTTTTCCCAATCCCATGGAGATAGCAGATGGACAGTCAATCTGGCTTTGCCATCTCCCAGCAGCATGTGTTATATGTTTCTGTTTATATGTAATTTATGTCAATGTACTTTTGTTGTTTTGTTATACCGAAACTCACATTCTGCTGAATAAAATATCTATCTATCCATCCCAAATGCCCTCTAAAATCAGTCACTGACGCAATTATGATTTTAATACAAGTCACCTTCAAAACTAGGCGAAACGCTAACAATAACATCCCTATCTGTTGTCATTGCACAAACTATACCAATCCGTGCTTCTGTCTGAAAAGACCGGTTTTTCATCACCATGTCGACTTAGGTGGCCTTCGATAATTTCACTGCACTGGACATTTTTATCCGCTTTATATAAAATAAATGGATTTAGGACCCAGTAGATCAGACTTCAGAGACTGAATTAGCTGGAACTGAGTTATCAGTTTCATTTAAAACAGTTTGATGAAGTGGTCATCGATAACAACTCTCCTCAGCTGATAGGGTATGAGCAGACATCGAATTTGAAAATGAACGTGAGTTATAAAGGTTCGCTCTACGATAAGGATTGTTTGACTTCAAAAATGCCTTTAAATGCAACAGTTTTAATTATATCTGGTGGTCTTCGGTGACCATTGGTGACTATTGGTGGCCTTCGGTGACCATCGATGGCATTCGGTATTTAGAAGGACCCGTTAGAAATAGTGCTTGGACAAACTTTCAACATTATTTTTTTTTTCAGTGAGTGTTAATGAGGCATTGTTTTGTCTTCAATTAAAAATTGTAGGTTAACAAATTTACAAAAGGCAGCATATAATTACATTAATACTCCATACCGTCGCGAGTGATTAGCGACGGTATCAAGTATTTAGCTAATTAAATGCTGCCGTTTGTAAAGATCCGCGATCAGCTGAGCCCAGTGGATCAACACAGTAATTAGTCGATTAATCTGTTATTATCTTACTGTGCAACAACAGGTGTACGTACCAACATCATTCAGTCTGATCACCTATTCGATCTGTGACATAGATACAACTTAGGTAACATTCATTTTCGTCTAACGAGGATTTTTTCAGAACTTCGGAGTTCTGTCGAAATTTTTTCCACGACCACTTGTCCGTTAAGATTTGAAGTAATTTCCAGTCCATTTGCCAAAACTACATATATTTATTTGGGTTAGACAGCGACTCAGTAACCTCCCCCACCCTCTCCACCAGATTAGTATTTGGTACCAAACACTTTGTTCGGCACTAAAATATTATAAATGGCTAAAAATTCAATACCAGACAGATTCGGCCCAGCGTGAACACTGCTACCCGGTGGTCTATGGGCCGCAAATTTTCTTGTTAGATTCCCGTCTTTCTACTAACCAAGGCGCCTGAAAATAATCTTTTTCTTGCACCTATCATTGTGACAGATACCAACAGTTCTGTGCCTCTCATCCCAAACTTGATATCTTCAGGCCCAATAGTTTGGTGCGCCATTACTATGGCATAAATTATATTTCTGTTTGGGAGTATTAAGAAGCCTTACGCGTATTGCACAGTGTGTCCTGTCGGTGGCCGGAGGGATAATTTTATTATTTCAATCAAGGCTAGAACTATTTTTTAAAAAGAATATATCTATCGGCATGTAGTGGGAGGGGCAGAATAGCTCATGTTTTTTCAAATTCAGTTTCTCTTCCTAAGCTCCGGAGATGAATTCTGTGGCATATTTCGTTTATAATATACTGCGACAATTGTATGTTAATTGTAGACTAGCCATAAAATCAATATTATGATTCATCCACCAATAAACAAGGCTGCAAGTGTCTACTGCACACTTACTTGTTGACAAGCTCTCAAGCCACCAGCTAGATTCTGAAACGAATCTGACGCCGTTATAGCCTAGAAAAAGTTAAAACAGCATATCGCCAATTTCTTGATTCAATCACTGGAATATTTCAGTAGGTCAAAAAAGTGAACCATATGGTATGCTTTTCCGACCAACTGAATATTCCATCCGAGTGAATCTAAAAATGGCGTAAACATTTATTTTCTTTGAATCAACGTAAAAAATGTTTCTCAAACGAGACCTGATTTGACCGAATCTTTAATAACATTACCAATACTATTAGACATATGTGGGGGCGTAATGGCTCAGTTGGTAGTGGTGCAGGCTGTAAGTCGAGCGGTCCTCTGTTCGAATCCCACCTGCGGCAATCGGATTGTATCCTTGGGCAAGACACTTCTCCCCCATGGCCCACGTGGGGGCACGGTGGCGCTGTTTACAAAGGCGTACTGCACGTCGATGGTGCTCCTGTCTTCAACCAATGCCAACCCTGATTGTGTGGAGTTAGTATGATGAGGAGCTGACAGTTGCTCGCCATTGCTCGGTGGTTCTCTCCGGGTACTCCGGCTTCCTGCACCGTAAAACTCGTGGTCATGATTAGCCATTGTGCAGAAATGTGTGACCTTAAATACCAATAAATAAATAAATATTGGACATATGTATCCACTAAATAATTACGAACGAAGACTCACAACAGCTGTAGTTTTATCATTATGATGCGCAGTATCACCGATTGTGTTAATATCTTGATGTTTAGGCCAACGTTTGTCTGCGCTGTGGATGTGACAATAATCCTGTCTTGTTATAATTTATTGGAAAGCTTTTTGTTACCATCGAATTCATAACTATTATTTATCGGAAAGCTCTCACAGAGAGCTTTCCAATAAATTATAAGTCAAGAATTTGGTAAGCTGTATAAAAATGGTAGTGCTTTTAAGTTATAGACTCTCTCGTGGGAACCCCGGGAAGTGAAGCAGTGCTTGTTTACTGTGGTAAACAAGCTCTGTTTCACTGGTGAAATAGGACACAGTCACCAATGCTTGGGATGCGAGTCCTCTAAAATAGGCAACATGGGGTATAAACGATTGACTGACCTTGACTTTATCTCCATGTTGTGGTCATGATTAGCCATTGTGCAGAAGTATGTGACCTAAACACCAATAAATAAATAAATAAATAAATAAATAAATAAATAAGTTATTCTAAGAATTTGCATTAGTCGTTAGTTTTGCAAGACAATGTCCGCGACAGGCTGTTTATTTGCAGGCTTGCTGGTCTTTAACTCTTAACCCGCTGAGTATTTTCAAGATATTTTTTCATCAAATCTAGTCATGACTGCTGTGAAGCAGCCATGACTAGAGTTGATGAAAAATTAATCTAAATAAAACACAAGAAATCATTGATGAAAAAATCTATTCAATTTACAGGGGTAAAATATGTTTAAAAATGCCCAAATTATACTTATATCAGTGACAAGAGAAACCCTGTGCTGGGTAGGAATATCCGCCCGCAGCATGCAAAGAGTTAAAAAGTATAGTATAGATCGCGGTCCACAACATGGATCCCGAATACTGATGCACCATGTCTGTGAAGTATGTTTACTGTGCATGTTTATTATTTTGTGTTTGGGAGCGCGGTGATTCAGTGGTTACGGCATTGAACTTCAAGCCGAAAGGTCCACAGTTCGATCCCTGTCAGGGGTAACTGTGCTGCGTCCTTTGGCAAGGCACTTAAACATGATTGCCCACGTGAGGCTACGGCGGCGGCGCCGCGCACTAAGGCGCACTGCTCATCGGCGGAGCACTTGTCTTGAACCAATGCTAATCCTACTTGTGTAGAGTTAGCACGTTGGGGAGTCTGACTTGCTCAGTGGTTTTCTCCGGGTACTCAGGATTTCTCCACCCGTAAAACTGTCTGACACGGAATGACCCTGGCTGTCGAAAGTGTCGTTAAACACCACTAAATAAATAAATAAATAAATAAATAAATAAATAAATAAATAAATATTATTTTGAGGTTTCTATTTTCATTTCAGGTTCAAAGATGTCATGCTCCAGAAAAACAACGTTTGCTTCTTCCATTATGAACAGTTATACAAAGTGTGTTTTCTTGTTATTGTGTTGTTTTGCTTTGGTGATTCTTGGACTCTCCACATCTTCCAATATGTTTTGTGCGAACCTTGAAAAACGTATGTACAGTGTGTGAAGCCATCAGCCTTTTGCGGTTGAGAGGTCTTTTGCTTCAGTACCATAAATCCGCGTTGCATCCCTGGCCGATATCATCATAAACATCGACTTTCCATAAAGTTAACTCCCTTGAAATTATTAGAAATCGCCACGTCGTCTCCGGAGTTCCAATGTGTTCTATGTGCCAGTAAGCACATAGAGCACATTGGAACTCACGGAACGACGTATCCAACAATGCTTATGATACATATCTGTCATTGATATTCACTGGTAGAAAATGAACAGTTCAGAAAAACAAAATTATTAAAGTTGTATTTTATTCGCCACAAGTGTACGAAGACACTAGTTGATGGACAGTCAAGTTGGGGTTGACAGAAGCTGTGCGACCGTTCCCGCACCACTCTGTGCCTAAATCCAGATTTTTAGAATGACGTTCTGGATTTACCATATCATTTTACATGGGCATGAAAGTGCTGAGGTTATTACTAGACAAGGCGATCATTCTGGTGCGACACTAGGCCCAGTAAATGCAGGCTTGTTCAAGCTAGGCACACAATCCTTTCGTTCTCTTACCGCTTGCCTAAAACATTGGGCGACCAAATTTGGGGTTTGCCACATTACAAATATCTTTCCTCCAATTATGTTTGTATTTATTTGTTAACTGTTCCAGAATCATGTTCAACTTCTTCCCCGTCGGAACCTCGGGAAGTGGAGCAGTGCTTGTTTACTGCGGTAAACAAGTTCTACTTTACTGATAAAATAAGATCCGGAACCAATGCCTGGGATGGAAGTCCTCTAAAGTGGGCAGCCTAGGTATAAACAATTAGCTAAACTTGATTTCTTCTCCATGTTGCGGTCATGGGGTAGCCTTAGATGCTGAAAGTGACCTCAAACACCATTAAATAAATAAATGTTCATAATGGAATAAAACTTCGAGTCATTTGGCTGTGATGGTGAAACGCTGTGATGCAATTTACCTTTTTCGGGTCGCCTTAATTTCTACAGACCTTCATATGCTCTAAAATCAGTTGGGTTAAAAATCAACCCAAATCTACTGGGTTGAGTGAATATGAACCTAACTGGGTTCATATTCACTCAAACTAGTTGATTTTGGTTGGTTTATAACCCAACTGATTTAGAGTGTATATGTCTGGCATAAATTATAATAATCTTATCTACATATACTACTGCACACTTATGTGGCAGCGACCTTTGGCAGGTGATGCATTGTCAGGCGATTTCACGACGAGATTAACTTGATTACCCAGTTAGACTGAAATCGGGTTTTCAAACGTTTTAGCCTATCCATCGTTCACAAAGGCTTTGTTTCTAAAACAATAATATCCAATCCATAATTCGCCAGTTATCGTCTCTGACTGATTAGTTATTTTTTCCGCCATTCATAACTGAGAGCATGACAACATTGATTACAAAGCATTTTGCAACTTTCTATAATGAAAATGGTGAAATGTAAATGCTTCTGTTTATATCCACACAATTAGTTTGAATGGTGGATTGGAATTCAAAATAAGGCAAGGAATTTGGAAGCGCAGCGGAATAAATTTTCATCACCACAGTGGTGGTAACCCTGAAAATATATACAGGTAGGGTGGATGTGGGGTGGGTGGCCCAATTTTTAGCGGATGGTTTTTTTTTTGCACCCGTGAGGCGAGTGTGGGGAGGAGTTTGTGCTCAAGTGTAACCCCTCCCCCCCCAAACTTTTAGGCTTCTTGTCTGCAATTTTTTTACAGACCTCACCCCCACCCCCTGTTTTAATGTTAATTTTCAGAACAAATCAGGTTTGTTATTCCATTTGATGGAGATGGAGGGTGAATCAAGTTGAACTGAATGAACTGAATTGATTTTTGATAGATGTCTCCAACATCCGACTTCTCCAAACCGTCCAACTTGATGCGCCCCTGTCTGTTGAAAGTGTCGTTAAACCTCAATAAAAATAAATAAGGAAACAAACAAACATGATCAACTTTATAATTATAATAAAAATGTTCTTTCACTTTGGCAGTGGAATGGTTCAGTGCTGAATGTGACGCATCGCTGGAAATAGTTCAAACAAACATTAACTCACCCAGGGCCGTGGTCAACTTTATAATTGTAATAAAACTGTTCTTTCACTTTGGCAGTGGAGTGGTTCAGTGCTGAATGTAACGCACTGCTGGGAATAGTTTTGTACAGGGCTTAAAATTCAGGCGAGAATCAAAATCTACTCTTGCAAATAACTCTCGCAAAGAAAACAACGATTATCAACTTTGATTGTAGCAAAATGTTCATTTGATTCTTGTGACAGATTATGAGAGTGTCTTTGAAGACACGGAAAATTTGTGTTTACGTTCCTCATAATAAGACATTTTAGATATACATTGGTGAGAGGTATCTGATGAACTCTTGGCTGCCTATACGGAATGCTATGGTACTCTAACTTCCATCAGCAAGACAACCTAAAGCCCGTATATTGGAACATGGCTTTTACATGTAGGACAAGAAACTCACCGAAATTGGAACTAGGCCCTAAGGGTTAAACTCCAAAAAATATGTAAATATGAGGGGGTTTTTTTACAGTGGAATATCTACTGGTTGTACCGAGAGTTTAATCCCGGGAACGAAGATTTCCTGATTCTCGTTTGTGAATGTCATTCTCAATACCAGGAATTTCTGGTTCTCGTCTGTAAATATGAGTCCCGATACCCGGGAAATTCATAGGACACCACCTGTAATCAAAGATTGCGTTTTGCAACCTTTGATTCCCGATTCTAGTCTCTGCATTCCCCGAGCAGTAGTACTGACTTTCAGAACCTGTAACCGGGAAATTACCGTTCGCGAGAATAAACCATAGCTCCTACGCGAAGCCGGCCTCTGCAGAAATTGATATTCGCCGTAATCTCATAAACTATAATACGCAATCATTTATACCATGGTCTATAAATCTCTCGGGTATCGTGATTGACTTTCAGAACCGAGAGCCACAGAGCCGTTAAATTCCCGTTCCCGGTATTAAACCTTAGTTGTGCCCACAACGGTAAAGCTGTACTCTCAAATTCAAAATTATTTAGGAACTGAGAACTGAATCTCACATCAGGAGTTCGCGAGAAACAAAACTCATTATCGCAAATCGGAAAAAAATTTAAGACCTGTTCTGAGTTCTTTCCATCAATATATTAGGCTACATCGCAGCAAATCATCAGTATGATTAAAAAACGCATGAAATACCCAGAACTGTTCATAAGTGGTTAAGGGCTAAATTATTTTTGATGGTCTGAATTTATTATTCAAAATTTATTTCATTTCAGATTATTGGAGAGTGCCCAAAGGCACTCTCCAATAATTTGTAATAGAACAAATTTATATAAACAAAATGTTATTTGCGTTTGACTGAATATGAAACGTGAGCAAGAAAAACGTTGTCTTTTGCTCTTGTTCCCTTTTTTTTTGAAAGCCCTGGTAGTGGCTTCAAGCACTCAACCAGTTAAGTTGCTCAGCTCTGCCTTTGCACCGACACCACTGAACATATCTCAATTACATTGACCTTGATGTCCATCAACAGAACTTTGCTTGTAGATTTTAAAATAATTTTATGGAATTTAGAGCTCGCAAATCATGAAAATATCTGATTACCAGATGGGTGGGCTTCAATGTAAATCTGCCTCCACCCGAATCCCCACCTAGGGCCCCCGAAGCTTCGAGCTTCGATTCGATTTCGAATCTCAAGTTGATATTCGGTTCGCCCGATTCGTTTCCTCTTGAATCTTTTACATGGGGATTTCGCTTGGTATCAGTCAGCTTAATATCTCAGAAAAAGTATTGTTCTAATGGAAATCGTACATAAATAATGTTGAAATAAAAGATTAAGTGTAATTTCAGCTACATTAACCCTTTGAACACTGGTGGTATCTTCCATGTCAGTTCAATGTTAGCAATTGGAAGTGTCCATAATCATTATTTGGGGGTAGAGCAATTAATATTTTCAACGTGCAGCCTCGGGGCTGCACGTTGAAAATATTGATTGGTCTACCCAACACTTTAACTTAGGAGCCATCCAATTTGATGAAAATATGACTTATAATGTTCTCTGGTCGGAAAACCAGCCTTTAGGGTTAAAGGGTTAACATGATTGACATCTGCACTCGTGCCTCTGGTTGGTTAATTTCAGTATCTCCAGTTCCTACCACTGTTAAATGCAATTTAAAGTTTCCAAGCAATGTCGACAATGAACTGAAATCCTCACAGGGTAATATTCCAACTGCATCCTCAAGACATGCTCTCTACGAATGCATGCCTTGATAATGTAGTGGGATTATTTTATAAGTCGGGACTTGAGCCATCACAGTTAGAACAAATCAGATTTATAGCAACCCAACCTCCATTGGCCATCTTCACCACGCTACTGATTCGATTCGATTTCGAATAATAAAAGTGATTCGATTCGAATCGAAAATGTGCAATGGCCAGGGCTCTATCCCCACCCAACTTGCCTTGTTTCGGACGCACTGGAGAAACCGATAAATTTCCAACGACACCAACTTACCATACAAACATTGATCCAAATTTCATTTTTCTACCGCTTACCCATGTTAACCCTTTACCCAACGCAGACGATATCAAAATTTATTATTTTAAATATCATTTTTTAAACTTTTTCAAAACATTTCAACAAAACCATATCATGTGACCCCTCGTTGGAACGAGCTCGACGAGCTCTTTCCAACGAAGGGTCACATGACATGGTTTTGTTGAAATTTTTCGAAAAATAATATTTTTTCATATTTTTTCAGCTGCTGAATTTGCGTATTACGCGGGCGGATGCGGGCGATTCGTTGGGTAAAGGGTTAAGTCTATAGAGGCTTCCTGATGTATTATGTATCAAAAAGAAAAGTGGTAATCAGAGATTATTTATTTATTGGGGTAATCAGGGGTTAACTTTGACACTATGTCCGAGAAGTGAAGTCATCTGGTTATTAACTGTAAGTTGGCTGAAAGTCTTCGTTGGTTTTTTTTTTTTTTATATACTCTCTTTGGCTTTATTCAGTACATGGGAGTCATTTTGAAGCCGAAATTGTTGAGCTGCATGACTATTACAAATTAACAGCGGTATACATGTCCCGGATACCCAGTGATGTCAAGATTTTAAGAAATAATACAAAGGAATTCCCCTCAGTTTACATCGGAATTCTATCAGTTTTACGTTGATTTCACAAAAATAAAGAAGAACTTTAACGTCCGATACATAAGAATTCCCATCTACGGTAGATGTGATACCTCTTGGAAAAACACTTTCTAGTGTAATAATTTATTTATTTATTTTTGTGAGTTTAAGGACAGTTTCGATAGCCAGGGTCACCTCGTGTCGGACAGTTTTACGGCTGGAGGGATCCGGAGTACTCTGAGAGAATCACCGAGCAACGACGAGCAACTCTCAGACTCCCCAATGCACTAAATTGATGCAAGCAGGGTTAGCATTGGTTGAAGACAAGTGCACCATCGACGTGCAGTAAGCCTTAGTACACGACGCCAACGTGCCCCCACATGGGCAATGAAGTTCCTTGCCCAAGGACACGTCCCAGTTATCCCTGGCGGGGTATCGAACAGTGGACCCCGCCAGGGGTAACTGAAGCTCTATTTTACAGTATAATGGATTTACCGATTTATACATAAAAAATATATTGGGCTATGTAAATGACGAATAACTTGTGTAAGTCTTCAACTGTGGTTCAACAACAAATTTAACCATTTACCTAACCTGAAAAGCAGACGACACTTGCAAAAATAATTCTTGAATAACTAATTTTTTTCATTTTTTGTCTCAAAAACATAGGTTATGACCCCTCGTTGGAACGAGCTCGTTCCAACGAGGGGTCATAACCTATGTTTTTGAGACAAAAAATGAAAAAAATAGTGAAAATTAATTGGCGATTTTTGAGAATAGCGCTGGCCGGTTTTTGCCGTTACGTTGGGTAAAGGGTTAACCTTCTGCACACTGATGTCAACAAAATCAAATGTTCAAGTCACCATTTTTAGGAATTTAGCCAATTCAGTATTGTTTGATAGAGCTATTTGAGCTCTAAAAAACTAAAACGATTTTATCTAAAACTTAAAAGCTATACATTTTTAAAAACTTTATTAATTTGTATAAATCAAACCAGGGACATTTTTTCAACTGATTTGTCCATTAACTGAACCTGTACTGGCGTTTTTCGTCTACGACTAAGCGCGAGTCAGCAGGTGTATAGAAAGAAGATTTTGTCATGGATGGATTTTACTAGGGAATGATTTTGTCTTGGAGGGATTTTGTCGGGGGGTGGGGGAGGGGGTATGTCGTGAGAGATTTTAAGGGTATCCTCATGTCATGGGGCGTTTCATTGATCGAAAAGACTGATTGTGGATTTGCGTACTGATACTTTATTCGTTTTAACCATTCATTATACATTCTATTCGTCTGTTTCAGAATTCCAGATAATACTGAATCACAGTCAAAGTCAAACCTTTGTGAAAGAAAGCTACGTCATTCACAATGTAAGTTTAAAATTTAGCACTTGGTAAATTTAGGTTATTGGCCTCAGTCGCGCCTCCACAGTGTATTACCAGACATTTCGCATGAGGTCAGTGTTCATTTCAGTGCCACTCCTTCTCGCATATCTCACGAACATCTTCCCCAGACACGCCTGAAATTCGTAGATTTTTTTTAAAAATCCAGTAAAAACATCGATTTTCATGTTGACATGCAAGCGAAAGAAAGATTATCTTTTTTTTTTAATTTTAGGTCTGAAAAACATAGCTTATGTCCCCTCTCCCCCACTGTAATGAGATTTGACGAGATCGTTACAATGAGGGTATGTTTTAGAGGCAAAAATTGAAAATACAATCAAATTTGAAAAGCGTTTTCGTGAAACGCCTTGGCCGAATCCCCGCTGTTTTGGGTAAAGGACTAGCAGAAAAAAGTGCAGTTAAACCTCCGTTAACCCTTTACCTAACGCGAAAGGCGGCCGATATACTTGTAAACAAGATTTTTTAATATGAGCCAACATTTTTTTCTTCTTCATTTTTTGTCTCAAAAACCTAGCTTATGATCCGACCGAGCTAGTTCCAATAAGGGACCATAAGCTATGTTTCTGAGACAAAAAATGAAAAGAATAATGAAAAATGAATGGTAATTCTTGTGAACAGAGTTGACCGGTTTTGGTCGTTCCATTGGGTAAAAGGGTTAGATAACGAAGAGAGAAAGCTAATTTTCAGCAAATGGATCTCTAATACAGATATCTATTAGTTGAAATAGTACTTTCGTCTTTTTGTGCTCTTCCAGTGATTATCTGAGTAGAAACTCCTCTGAGTCCTTTCTGTGAAATATGGATGTTTTTTTATGGTTATCCAATCTCTCTCAGGCAGGCGAGGCTACAATATCATCTTTTTTAGAAACGGTGGGGAGAGAGTTAAAATTTTCTGACAGTGTTTCCGAAGGTGTAAACTTGAAACCTAACTTTCTTTAACTGGTGGAGTGTTAACTTTTTCTTGCTTTCCAAAATTTGCTTATCTTTGCCTTGCGTAACTTAGTGGGGAGTGCCTCAAGGCACTCTCATAGGCCTGGAATTTTTTAGGAGTGCAGGAGTGCTGCACGCCTACTACACTCCTAGAAAAAACTGAAGAGGGCAATGTTTCGCAACCCTTGATTTTCTGGAATGCCTGACCTGTTTAGGACTGCCTTTAAAGTCTATTATCATTTCATCCCCTGAGTTCCAATGTGTTCTCTGTTATACTGGCACAGAGAACACATTGGAACTCAAGGGGCGATTTGTCAATGTTGCATTGATTCGCAATATTTCGCAATAATTTTGTGTCGCATTTCGATACATTTTGAGCGCAGAAGACAGTCACATAAGAATTGAATGCAACATTTTGAATAATGAGAAGATGTGTGTGCCAATTTTTCCACTATGTAGCGGAATGTAGTACAATTTTTCAGTCACAATATTAATACCTTGAAGTGAATATAAACAAAATAGCTTACAAGTTTTTGCATTGAACATTTCAGGTGCAATTGCAGTTGCTTTTTTTCTAGATTGCCTGGTCTGCTCTCACATAAATTGTAACACGACAAATCCATGCAGATGAAATAAATTCACTTCAAAAATGATGCAAATCACATCCACACCCTTCAAGTCTTGGTAATCACTTAAAAATATGGGCCTCTATCGCTGAATCAATTAAAACAACAATAAACGAAGCAGGCCAGAAACGTTCGTTTATTATTATTTCAAATAATTACTTTCGTTTAACCATAGGGTCAACTTTTTTAGTGGCTTTCAGAGAAAATATTAGTGTTGCATAGACAACAACACTTCAAACAGACAGCATCATGGGGGCACTCCTCTCCCCATGCCCACCCCCAGGCACCTCACTACCTTCGGGCTTGTGCTCAAGCCTCTTCGAGCGGCGAGAAATCCTTCACGCACACCTCGTCCCTTCCTGAATGTTCTCCATGTCTCTTCAATTGCTACTGTATCCTTCTTTCCGTGACTGCAACAGACCCAGAGTTGACAAGTTTTGTGGGAGCTCCTCCGTGAATTATGGTATTTGGATAATTGTGTCGTTATTCGAATTACAGCGCCCTTGCACGATGTAATACGAACAGTGACAAGCTCCTTGACTCTTGCGATTGACGAATGTTATTCGTCGGCTGCGTGCCCACGTTTTGCTGAGTGCAGTGCGCCCGTAAGTTGAGACATTTCTTTGATAATATATTTATAGAGATTACCGCGATAGTGAAGCAAACAGGCTCTGTCTCACTGGTAAAATAGGACCCAGTCACCAATGCTTGGTGTGGAAGTCCTCTAAAATGAGTAACGTGGGTATAAATGGCTGGACTTGACTTTATCTCCATGTTGCGGTAACGATTAGCCAATGTGGAGAAGTCTGTGGCCCCTTTCTTAAACACAATAAATAAATAAATCCCAACGCGTCATCGACAATCATTATCCTTTACAATCAATCCACCTTAACGAATAATCCGAGTTTACTATGGGAATATATTTAGTACGTAATATAAAAGCCCTAATGGCGTTATATATTGGCGTTAATGTTAGAAAAAAGGTATGAAATTTGATTGTTGTCTGAGATATATATTGACACTTAATTAAAAAAAACTAAAGTCAAGTACCATCTGTAATGCTGGAAGAAAGATATCAGAATAAGTGAGGCAATCCCTCATTGAAATTAAACAGCCCTCGCTGAAAAGTTTTATTCGCTGGATGAGTTTTCCAATATTAGTATAAAATCGTAAGAAATTAACCCTTTACCCAACGTAACGGCCAAAACCAGCCAGCGCTATTCTCAAAAATCGCCAATTAATTTTGATTATTTTTTAATTTTTTATCTCAAAAACATAGGTTATGACCCCTCGTTGGAAGGAGCTCGTCGAGCTCGTTCCAATGAGAGATCATAACCTATGTTTTTCAGACAAGAAATGAAAAAAATTAGTTTTTCAAGAATTTTTTTTGAAAGTGTCATCTGCTTTTCATATTAGGTAAAGGGTTAACAGGGACGCCCGTCGATACTCGTTTTGTGCGTTTTATTGGATGCATAACTCCGCTTCATATGAAATAATAAAAATAATAATAAAGAACTGGAATGTACCTCAAAATACACATACCTAGGGTTAACCTTTTCGGAAAATGGCGACGTGAAACATGCACAGTCTGTACCTAGTCTTAAGGGGCTCAAGGCTCTGTACTGTACAGTTTACACAGCTCGTTCAAAAAGAAATTCACACCAACCATGGTTGTATTTTCTGAGCTGTTTGATAAACTAATTAAGCCTATTATTATACGGCAGTGGAATATGGTCGATGGAGCTGAATATGAGGAATAGAGATACTGCACCGAGTGAAAAGGTTCATATCAAGTTCTGCAAACTGATCTTAAATGTTGGTAAACATTCCTCCAACCATGCAGTATGCGCGGAGATGGGACGATATCCAATAACATTAGATGCTTTAGTACGATTCGCAAATTATACTAGTAAACTGCATACTACTTCCTGGATAATATTCTGAATGATGCTTTTGTGGAAGCTAAGAAATGTAAACTCCCTGACTCATTAAGTGAAAAACGTAAAGGACTTGGATTTAACAGTTTGAATGAAACTGAAATTTCCAAAAGTAAAATTAATCTTCTAAAGTCCAAACTTGAATCGGGCCATATCAGGCTTGGCAATTTCAGGAGAGCGATTTTTTAGCTCTCCTTACTGCCCTCCTGAAAGAATTAAGGAGAGCGAAAAATTGCCCTCATAAATATTTTGGTCTGGGATGATTGAGATTACATGTATTATGCTCACACTAAATTTTTGTTGTAAAGCAAAAATGTAATTTAACTTCGAAGACACATGACATCACGTAATTTCATTTTGAAAGTGGTTTAGTGGTAAAAGGTAATGGCTGCAACCATACCCAAACACAGTTGCAATCATTTGAAGCAAAATGGGTCACAGCAATATTTTTTTTCTGTCAGTTTCAAGTTCAACAACTGACATCACAGTTTGAGGGGTAATTATTCAAGGAATATTGACACTATAATATACTACCATTACTACTATCCTGTCACTTGAAGCACTTGCACCAGGATGTGACTGTAGATTCAAGCAGACCTGTTGTCCAAGAAAGTCATACGCCTACCACTACCACCTTCAACCCCCTTGGGGGTTGACACACAGGTCTTGTCAACTGTGTGTTCGGTTGTTGAGTGAGACATCTAGATGTCTAAGAGATTTCGCTTTACCTTAGTAAAGTTAATAAAAACACTGATGTAGTCTGTTGGTTTCAGTTTCAATGAGTTCGTTCAACTGGATACTCAAAATGATGTGTAAAGATAATTGCTCTCCTAAGCTGATTGAGGAGAGCGATTTTTTGCCCTCCTGCATTTTTCAGAATGCCAGGCCTGCCATATTCAATTATTTAAAGAAGATATACACAATGATAATAAGAGAATAGGAAAACACAAACTTAGGACTTATCGACTATTCAAAGTAGATTATCAATTGGAAACGTATCTCATTCACACCTCTTCCATTGAAGCTAAAAACAATTTCTCGCGATTACTCATCAGCAACAATAAACTGTGGATTGAACGTGGAAGGCATTTACAACCTCCTCGCCCGATGGAACACAGAATATGCGAAGCTTGTACAATGGGGGAGGTGGAATCGGAATGACATTTCGTAATGGAATCTCCGCTTTATGCACCATTGAGAGAAAAAATTATTTCGCGTAATTTCTGACGAAAAAAATGACTTCCCTCTAATGGATACAATGGACAAAATTAAAGCCATATTGACTAATGATAATCCAGTGCTATTCAATGTTATTTATAACATGGTCCAGCTCTTCCCTCACAGGAGGGACTTATCCGTAATATGATTTATGTTAGTCTTTTAGAATTATTGTGTTTTATGAATCTGTTTATGTTGATTTTGTGTGTACATAGTAATCTGCCTTTGTTCTGGTGTATTTGCGAAATAAATCTTATCTTATCTTATGAAATAATACGAAGGATTTGATTTGAGAATGCCCAATTGGTACTAAAATAATGCACAGTTGTTAGTGACGTTCAAATATTCGGAATGCAGCCGAGGTATTCAATTATTTACACGCATATCGGAAATTATTTCCGATAAACATGTTCTTGAATCAGAAAAGCGACCTCTCGGATTCAAATAATATAATGATTACACTTTTCTATAGAATGGCCCAACATCCCCTTCTGCGCAAAATAAATGCTTTTGAAAAGACATTCTTCAAAATGGTATGAACTATATAATTAGTTACTCCAGATAAACATCTGGAATTCTAATTCTCACACTGGCAATACAACTACTCTTTACTGATACTTGATGCATACATGCGTATTATCAATCATGTCTAACAAATCGTCCCCTGAGTTCCAGTGTGTTCTATGCGCCAGTAGGCACATAGAACACATTGGAACTCAGGGGACAAAATTGACAACCTAACAATCTCATACTAATGAACTGTAAGTGTTATTATTCGGCATTTTGTACAGATTAGGATAAGTAAATATAATTATCTGAAGAATAGAAACTTGAAATAAAACAAAAAACAGATAGTCACCTATAAACTACATTTATACCATGATTACCTATTCTATTATATATGAAAAGCCAATGGCATAAATTTTAGATTTACACACCAACCGTGGTGAACACGCCGGTAATGGGATTTTAATAGTTAAAATTTACACCTACAGTGGAACTACACCCAAGTTGACCTTTGGTGACCTTGCCTGGAATGCAAATTTGTCTAAATTTATCACTCGTCACCTGCTGAAGAGTGAAATGAAACGGGCAATTATTTATTACATTTTTAAATAAGTTTACCTCATACGATACCAACAATTAACAAACATACGTTGTCTCATTTTAATAAAGCACCCATAACTCGAAATTGTATGTTATTGTGTTATTAAAATGAAAAAAGGCCGCATAATCTGTTTTCTGTTTCGATTCGGTTTCGATTCGGCGATAAAATTGCTAGCGGAAGTACCGCCCACATGTGCTCATGTAAACAAAAACAGATTCGCACGTGTGAATATTGATTTATTTAACATTTAAACTCTTATTAATCTGACGATCATGGTAAAAATAAAATATACCCAAAGTAGCTTGGGGTACCAAATGTTGACCACTCGTGGGGAAGTGGTGTAACCAAGCGACAAAGGCTTGCGGTTAACACCACTTCACCACTCGTGGTGAACATTTGGTACTCCAAGCTTAATCAAGCCCACAATCACCTGGCAATTCAATAGTAAAAAAGAACAACCAAGCCTGGAAATAAGCAGACTTCCAGGGAGCCCGGGGGCTCAGTGGTTACGGCATTCAAACCGAGAGGTCAGGGGCAACGGCGTTGTGTCCTTGGGCAAGGCTCTTAATCCCAACTGCCCAAGTGGGGGTACGGTGGCGCTGTGTACTAAGGCATACTGCACGTCGATGGTGCACTTGACTTCAACCAATGCTAACCCTGCTTGTGTGAAGTTAGTTAGTTGGGGAGTCTGACAGTTGCTCGCCGTGGCCCGGTGGTTCTCACTGGGCACTCCGGCTTCCTCGACACGTAAAACCGTCCCACACGAGGTAACCCAGGCTGAAAAAAGTGTCGTTAAACCCCAATAAATAAATAAATAAATAAATAAATAAATAAATAAATAAATAAGAAAACTGTCATCTGCGGAATGGGGTCCCCCAGAGGGAGAATTTGGTGATGCTACCCTGCACAGCAGGGTAGCATCACTAAATTTACCCTCTGTGAACCTCAATCTGAATTAAGGTCTCAAGCCTTCTACACAAAATAAATGATTTTGAAAAAAAACCATTCTTCAAACTGGTATGGACAAAACATGTAGTTACTCCATATAAGCATCGGCAATTCCAGTTATACTGACAACCCGACAACTTAGGAAAATGTGTGAGGGGCCTTGTCCGAGTCCACCAATATCTGAATCTGCAATTGTACACGACAAACGTCCTGATGTGGTCCCTCCGAAGCAAGACTAAATGAGATGTGGGGTGGGGTTAAATGTTGCGTTTGGTGGATATTTTTCTGCCGCAAAAGTTCCAACTACATTTTACCTTGTGCAGGGTCAAGAATATGTACCTTTATAGGTGACGTTCCAGGGCCTTCCCCTGGAAGAACTTAACCTTTCCTGCAAGTTGAAGTCATCTTCAGTAGTTATGCAAGGCTTAACCCTTTACCAAACGTAACGACCAAAATCGGCCAGCGCTATTCACAAAAATCACCATTCAATTTTTGTTATTTTTTTTTTCACAAAACATAGCTTATGTCACCTCATTGGAACAAGCTTTGTTGAGCTCGTAAAAAATGGAAAAAAAATTACGAATTATTCAAGAATTCTGTTTGGAAGTGTCGTCTACCTTTCGTGCTGGATAAAGGGTTAAATGCACAGAAAGTGATGACATAATTATCATATAATAGCAAAGTATCTCTCGAAATACAAGAGCGAGCGAACATGAACCAATATAAAAAATGTGGGACATATGAGGCTGATAAAAAGGGATCGAGCCCACCAATTCCGCTGACTACATCCAGGGACGTAGCCAAGTATCCAAAGTATACAAATTAGGGGGTGGGCACATGGATTTTTTCTTTGTGGGGGAGGGGGTGTTCAAGTATTTTTATGTCGCATATCACGAAGATCGATGTCTTGAGTTGGGGTTATATCAAAATGGTATCCCTGTCGCGTTGGTGTGGCCAGACTAGGAATTAACAAATAAAATACGCTATTTAGAGGCTCGAAAGGACGTCAAACGTAGTATATTATTTGTAATTTCATTAGCTGACACCCCATGCAGATCGTAGAATTCGGGATTTTTAGGGGGCAGCGGGGGTTGGGGCGAGGGTAGTCCCCCCCCCCCCCCTGGCTACGCCACTGGCTGCGTCACTGCCATCCTCCCCTTGGCTTATATTTTATTTAAATTTGGGAGAATCCATTTAGATTCTCGCGGAAATGGTTGAAGAATTCATACCGGCCATGAGTGTCCCAGGATCCCATGAGGCCACCATGGTTGAACCCCTGTTGTATACTGATAAGACTTGTTAACCCTTTACCCAACACCGCTTTTTAATTTTTGAAGCATAAACTGAATTTGATAATAATTTCAAAAATAAACTATATTTACCAATTAAACCTTAGAGATATGGATGTCATTGGAACCGGCTCATTTGACCGGTTCCAATGGCAGCCATATTTGTACAGTTTTATTGACAAAATGTCAGGAAATTTCAGGCCATGTTACCCCTGTATTTGTTAATTTGAGGTCGCTTTGTTAGGTAAAAGGTTAAATTGTCTCAATTCTTATCAAGCAAATCCTAGCAGATGTGCAGTGAGAATCTACGTGGATTTTCGCTGGTTTTGTTGCGCAAATCTTTATGTGAATCGATTTTCGGATTCTCGTCGAAATATAAGCTCTGCTCCCATATATCACGCACGTCTTATTAAGCCTTCCCAAACCCAGTTTCGGAATGACTCTTGTTATTCTTCTTTTTTAAAATTTTTCTTCATTATTTTTTTTCTTTTCACTTTTTTATTTTTTTTTCCTCCATCAATTTTGTCTGTTGCACAGCTGAAAAACAGGCTGTACGATTTCAACCAAATTTGGCATACTTATGTAATGTCATCAAATCTACTGAAATGAGGTATCGTCATATTCGCGTAAAAACTTATTTTCAAAATATTTTTCTAGCGTTATTTACTTATATCTTTCAGTTTGGTTCCGCTCCAGTTATCACCCCAGTTCAAGCGCCAAGTGGAAAAATATGGAAAGATGAATACACATTGACTATGAAAAACTACTCGATACCTGCCAATCTACTCAATCTTGCAAAAGACGTGACTGTAGTGACAGCTTACTTTAATCTCGGAAAATTTGAAAAAGGAGGGGCAGGAAAAATCTATACCTCGACCAAATACATGAATTGGATGAGCGTTTTTTCGAGAATAGTTAACCCCGTGATTATTTATGTAGACAGAGAGGAAACATTCAAACTGATGCATAACATTCGAAAGAATAAACCCGGAAAGATATTTCTGGTACAAAGAGAGAAATTGTGGGCTTTTCAACTCAAGGACAAAATTGCTGAGATTTACAGACAAAAAGGATATCCCAAACATAAACCGAATACTGTAATACCCGAATATTCATGTGCAATGCATGCGAAATTTGAACTCTTGAATAACAGCATAAACTTTAATTATTTTAGTTCAAATTATTTCATGTGGCTCGATATAGGACTATTTAGAGATATATCCGACAGTAGGAGACACAAGAGACCGTTTGGGTTACTGCCGCCTCCCGATCTGGACAAGACGAAAGTTGCATACAGCGAAGTTTCAGCACCAAATTTTAATTCGAGTTTGAGGAACTTAGTGTACGGGAATCGTGTTTGGGTAGGCGGAGCTAGTAACCTTGCTTATAAATCTACTATGCAGGCTTTCGTGAAGCAATACAGGAACACTGTGGAGTTGTTTCTGCATAACAAACTGATGAGTACAGACCAGCAAATAATATATGGAATGTTTACAAAAGAAGCGAAAGCTCATAATATTCCTCGAATCAAACTGCAGCTCTTCCACAGCGGCTGGTTTAAGTTAGGGTATGTCTGCAAAGAACAGTGGGACAAGAAAATTACAGAATTCCATACCGTGCATAATAAAACAGCCTCGTTTTAATCTTTTTTTTACAAGTCGTTAAAAATTAACACAAACCATTGGTGAAGTGACAATTGTGGCTTCCGTTTTTAGCGGACAGCAAGTGTGGATACATATATCAGTTTAACGAAATGCGAATGAGTGATCGAGGGCCAAAGTGATTGGTGTTTGGGCAAATAATTCAGTCTTATTCAATCCATTCCCACAAAACTTCAATAAGATGTGGTCTTTTAAGGAGTGGCGGTCATGGTAAAGGTGGTGTCCAAGAGTGAGATTATAACGGTGGGATGGGGGTGTTTTTTTTTTGTTCTGTGGATGTTTGATGGAGCGATTGAAAGTTTAATGTAATTGTTGCTATATACAGGGCCCTGTGAAGCTTAAAAATTCGATTCGATCTGAAATAAATCTCGATGATTCGCTTCCTCCCGAACTCTTCTAAGTCGCCAGGTTTCATGTTTAGGAGACCAGGCGATAGTCTCGATGGTTGGATTCAAATCGGTATAATTCGGAAATTTTCGAATCGTCGCGGTGTTTTCTAAATCTGCCATATTTCTCGACAGCAGCTATTTGCCATCCGAGTGACAAATCGTCCCTTTAGTTCCAATGTGTTCTGTGTGCCTACTGGCACATAGAACACATTGGAACTCAGGGGACGAAATAGCTATTTCTCATTATTTAAGCTATTTTCCACCTGGGTGCTAAATAGCTATTTCTCATTATTTGAGTTATTTGACACCATCCCCGGTGGCAAATAGTGATTTCAATCAAACGGGGGTGGAAAACAAAGATGATAATCAAAAGGGGGTGGCAAATAACAATAATGAACAAAAGGTGTGGCAAATAAAAATAGTAATAAAAAGGGAGTGGCAAACCACGGTAAAGATCAAAAGGAGATGGCAAATGCAAATAATAATGAAAATGAGGTGGTAAAGCGATAATAATCAAAGATCGGCGACAAATAACAATAGTAATCAAAAGGATGATAAATAATGGTAGTAATCAAAAAGGTGGGAAATTATGATAAAAATCAAAAAGAGGTGGCAAATAATAATAATCAGAAGGGTTGGCAGCTAAAGTTAAAATAAAAAAGATTGCAAATAATGATAACAATCAAAAGGGGTTGGCAAGTAATGATGTGAATCAAAAGGGGTGGTAAATAAAGATATAATACTGAAAACGGGGTGGCAAAGAACTATAATAATAAAAATGGATGGCAAATAATGGTCAAAATAAAAAAGGGAGTAGCAAATAAGGATAATGATTAAAAGATGATGGCAAAGAAAGATAATAATGAAAAGGGGTGGCAAATACGATTAATCAAAAGGTGCTGGCAAATGCAAATCATAATGAAAAGAGGGTGGAACAGCAATAATAATCAAAACAAGTGGAGAATTACGATAGTAATGAATAGGGATGGCAAATAATGGTAGTAATCAAAATGGGTGGGAAATTATGATAAAAATCAAAAGGGGGTGGCAAATAATAATAATAATCAATCGAGGGTGGCAACTAAAGTTAAAGATAAAAAGGATGGCAAATAATGAAAACAATCAAAAGGGGTTGGTAAATAAGGATGTTAATAAAAAGGGGTGGCAAATAACGATAGTAATCAAAAGGGGTGGCAAATAACGATAGTAATCAAAATAGGGTGGTAAATAACGATAATAATCAAAAAGTGGGAGGTGAATAACGATAATAATCAAAGGGGGTGGCAAATAATGATAATAATCAAAAGATGGTGGTAAATAAAGATAATACGGAAAAGGGAATGACAAACAACTATAATAATAAAAAAGGATCGCAAATAATGGTCAAAATCAAAATGGGGTGGTAAATAAGGATAATGATTAAAAGTGGATAGCAAAGAAAGATAATAATGAAAATGGGTGGCAAATATGGTTAATCAAAAGGGGTGGCAAATAATAATAATAATCAAAAGTAGGTGGGGAATAATAACAATAATCAAAGGGGATGGCAAAGAATGATAATAATCAAAAGGGGTTGGCAAATAAAAATAATATTAAAAAAGGGGGGGGGGGGTAAATAACTATAATACTCAAAAGTCAAGTTCGTGGAGAGGAAATTCTGTGACGGGTCCTTCTTTCGAAAGTGTCATGATATTGATGCAGATGCCAAAGCACGAGCGATGATAGAGGGATTGGGGGGGGGGGGGGTTGAAAACTTTCAAATCAGTTTTTAAATGGCGACTTCTGGCAGCTTTCGGGGTGAAAAATCACGTTACATTTGGCCGTCAAAATGACGTTTTTAGCAGCTTGGTTCAAATTTGCAATTTCATCAGGGAGTATCCAGTGACCTAGAGTTATATCTTTTGACTCCACAATTCTTGAAGTGATAACTCTATTACATCACGTTGATTTAATTAAGTTATCATTTCAAGAATCATACAACAGATTGTGCATCTCCACGGGCCACTCCCATTCCTTCTTTACATGGGTGGCAACTAGTATTCCAAACGACGGCAACTTATATTGCTGGTTCTTGCTTGGAGATCAGGGCACCCAGGCATTGCACAGGGGTCAGAATTTTTGGGGGCCCAGGCCTTACTCAAGAATCCTGGACTCCTGGGACAAGCCCAGGGCCCACAAACTTCCGGACCCCTGGGTTAATACCCCGAGCCCCACCTTCCCCACGGCCCTGGCAAACATGATACCAGTCAGAAGGAGTGGCAAATAAAGATTACAGTCAAAAGGGGCTGGCAAATAAAGATAATAAGGAAAAGGGATTGCAAATACCGTTAATAATTAAAAGAGGGTGGCAAATAACGATAATAATCAAAAGTGGGTGGTGAATAACGATAATAATCAAAGGGGGTGGCAAATAATGATAGTAATCAAAAGAGGGTGGTAAATAAAGATAATACGGAAAAGGGAATGGCAGATAACTGTAATAATAAAAAAGGATCGCAAATAATGGTCAAAATCAAAATGGGATGGCAAATAAGGATAATGATTAAAAGTGGATGGCACAGAAAGATAATAATGAAAATGGGTGGCAAATACGGTTAATCAAAAGGGGATGGCAAATAATAATAATAATCAAAAGTAGGTGGGGAATAATAACAATAAGCAAACGGGGTGGCAAAGAATGATAATAATCAACAGGGGATAGCAAATAAAAATAATACTAAAAAAGGGGTGGCAAATATCTATAATACTCAAAAGGCAAGTCCGGGGAGAGGCGATTCTGTGGCGGGCCCTTCCTTCGAAAGTGTCATGATATTGAAGCAGATGCCGAAGGCACGAGCGATGCTAGGGGGATTGGAGTGGGGGGTTCTCCCCAAGAGAATTATGAAATCAGTTTTTTTTAAATGGAGACTTCTGGCGGTTTTGTGGATGAAAAATCACGTTACTTCTGGCCGTCAAAATGACGTTTTAGCAGCTTGGTTCAAATTTGCAAGTTCATCAGTGAGTATCCAGTGACCTAGAGTTATAGCTTTTGACTCCACCATTCTGGAAGTGATAACTTTATCACATCACGTTGATTTAATCAAGTTATCATTTAAAGAATCATACAACAGATTGTGTATCTCCACTGGGCACTCCGATTTCTTCTTTACATGTGTGGCAACTAGTATTCCAATACGACGGCAACTTGTATTGCTGGTTCTTGCTTGGAGACCAGGGGGCCCAGGTTTTGCACAGGAGTCAGAACTTTGGGGGTTCAGGCCTTACTCAAGAAACCTGGACTCCTGGGACAAGCCCAGGGCCCCCAAAGTTCCGGACCCCTGGGTTAATACCCCGAGCTCCACCCTCTCCACGGCCCTGGCAAACAATGATTCAAGAGGGGTGGAAAATAAAGATTATAGTCAAAAGGGGCTGGAAAATAAAGATAATAATGAAGAGGGATGGCAAATATCATTAATAATCAAAAGGGGGGTGGCAGTTAATGATAGTAATCAAACGAGGGTGGTTAATAAAGATAATACGGAAAAGGGGATGGAAAATAACTATAATAATAAAAAATGGGGTGGCAAGTACGGATAATGATTAAAAGTGGATGGCAAAGAAAGATAATAATGAAAAGGGGTTGCAAATACGGTTAATCAAAAGGGGTGGCAAATAATGATAATAATCAAAAGTAGGTGGGGAATAATAACACTAATCAAAGGGGGTGGCAAAGAATGATAATAATCAAAAGGGAGTGGCAAATAAAAACTAGATTGAGTTATTTGTGTGCAAAGCACAAAATAGTGTATCCCGCATTTCCTTAGCAACACCTTAGCATAGTTTTAACGTTTCGAATTAAATACCCATGGAGCCTTTCGATGAAAACTGATTTTCTAACGATAAAAGTGGTTCCACTGGACCCACCTGGGGCCAAATCAAAATTCCTAAACCTTCATGCACATCAAGAGATGCAAACTGAACATCTTAGCATAGTTTAAATGTTTCATATAAAATGCCCCAGGAGCCTTTCGATGAAAACTGATTTTCTAACGATATAATGGTTCCACTGGAACCACCTGGGGCCGAATCAAATTTCAGAAACCTTCATGCACATCTAGAGATGCTACCTGAACACCTTAGCATAGTTTAAAAGTTTCGAATTAAATACCGTAGGAGCCTTTCGAGGAAAACTGATTTTCTAACGATAAAAGTGGTTCCACTGGAGCCAAATAAAAATTCCGAAACCTTCATGCGCATCTAGAGATGTTACCTGAACACATTAGAATAGTTTATAGGTTTCGAATTAAATACCCTAGGAGCCTTTCGATGAAAACTGATTTTCTAACGGTAAAAGTGGTTCCAATGGAACCATATGGGGCCAAATCAAAATTCTGAAACCTTCATACACATCTAGTGATCCTACCTGAAAACCTTAGCATAGTTTAGAAGTTTCGAATTCAAAACCCTAGGAGCCTTTCGATGAAAACTGATTTTCTAATGATAAATGTGTTCCACTGGAACCAACTGGGGCCAAATCAACATTCCGAAACCTTCATGCACATCTAGAGATGTTACCTGAACACATTAGCATAGTTTAAACGTTTCGAATTAAATACCCAAGGAGCCTTTCAAATAAAACAAATTTTCTAACGATAAAAGTGGTTCCATTGGAACCACCTGGGGCCAAATAAAAATTCCTGAAACCTTCATGCACATCTAGTGATGCTACCTGAACAGATTAGCATAGTTTAAAAGTTTCGAATTAAATACCCTAGGAGCCTTTCGATAAAAACAGATTTTCTAACAATAAAATTGGTTTCACTGGAACCACCAGGGCCAAACCCAAATTCCGAAACCTTCATGTACATCTAGAGATGGTACCTGAACACCTTAGCATAGTTTAAACGTTTCGAATTAAATACCCTAGAAGCCTTTCGATGAAAACTGATTTTCTAAAGATAAAAGTGGTTCCACTGGAACCACCTGGGGCCAAATCAAAATTCCGAAACCTTCATGCACATCTAGAGGTGGTACTTGAACTCCTTAGCATAGTTTAAATGTTTCGAATTAAATATCCTATGAGCCTTTCAATGAAAACTGATTTTCTAACGATAAAAGTGGTTCCACTGGAACCACCTGGGGGGGGGGGCAAATAAAAATTCCCACACCTTCATGACATCTAGAGATGCTACCTGAACACATTAGCATAGTTTAAACATTTCAAATTAAATACCCTAGGAGCCTTTCGATGAAAACTGATTTTCCAACGATAAAAGTGGTTCCACCGGAACCACTTGGGATCAAATCAAAATTCGGAAACCTTTATGCACATCTAGAGATGTTACATGAACACCTTAGCATAGTTTTAACGTTTCGAATTAAATACCCTAGGTGTCTTTCGGTGAAAACTGATTTTCCAATGATAGAAGTGGTTCCACGGGAACCACTTGGGGCAAAATCAAAATTCCGAAACGTTCATGCACATCTAGAGTTGCTACCTGAACACCTTAGCATAGTTTAAAGGTTTCAAATCAACTTTGCCCCAAACCCACGTGACCATAACAAACATGTCACATGTCACCTGAACAGAATCAAGCGTTTGTGATCATCCATTTTCCCCTGAGCGTTCTCACCACGTTGGTGATGAAATGATAAATATGCTTTCTCCGAGTATGGAGTGGAGTCTTTTATTTACAACTCAGACATTTGAATTACCGATCTATTCCTTGTTAATCCTGGCGGTTACTTATGCGGCTGGCAAGTTCTTTGTCATCAAAAACAAAACAAAAAATTGAAAAAGTGGATAAATTCGGGTATTGTATACTTTTGCCATTAGTTTTGATATATAATATGTCGTTATTCACCCCTTTAATTCGTATTTAGGGCATTGTGGAAATTTTCAAAAAAAATACACAAAGTTACGTTGGACGACCCCTTAAATATACTCCAAGTATATCACCAAGGCATGTTTTGATGATGCTGTTGGAATATTTTATCAGTCTGTTTTTGAGCCGTGACAATTAGTTTTCACTCCCTCCCTCGCCCAACCGATCAGTCGGTCATCTTCACGAAGCACTTTGCCAAAAGCATTTTGGGGTTGGTATCAACACCGAAAGCATTTGTATCATTTTTCTAGAAACCTCAAAGAGAAAGAAGACATTAAGTTTCAGGTGGATGAAATATCCTCCTGATCTTGCTGCTCTTACTTCTCTATCCACACAAGACTCATATCACATCTGCGAGGCAGAGTTTTGTACCCGCCAACAAACAGTGGATCTAGATAACACGTCGCCTGAGTGCTAGAATGTCATATGTCCCCTATCGGACATAGGACATTCTAGCACTCAGGCGACGGTGTTATGAACGACGCCAGTTCAAATTGACGGCGCCACATCGGTCTTCTCCACATGGTGGTTTGAAGGGGATGACCCATTCGATCTTTGCGACATCCAGATCGCTGACGGATCGAAGCCACGGCAAGCTATTTGGTCTTCGCTGCTCGATTGACCCCCCCCCCCCCCCCCGCACACCGCCCCCCCCCCCCCCCAAGCATGAGGTGCTTCCAATATATTACGCAGCCGGCAGTGGGAGCTTAGCCTATTTTAATACCATATGAACAGTCGGCTAAACAGCCTTTGGTAGGAGCTTAGCATGTGTGGTTTCAAACATTAATTGGCGTACTGCAGCTCGTTCCTCACGCGAACGAATCCCATCGTTCCATGAAGACAGTCTTCAAAGCTGTCTTAGTATTTGCAGCGAAACGAGGCAACCCAGTGAGGTCTTTCGGGTATGAGATGTAAGTTTTGGTCAGCACCCCGGACACTTTGCTCTGCGTACCGACCAGTGAAGGCCAGCTCTGACAGCATGGCCTTTTTCTTCGTAAGAGCCTTTGAGTAGAGCAGTCGCCGATTATGTACAGGGTGGGTTTCCTGAAACAGGTTATAGTAGGCCGGCAAATAGTCGTGGAAGCGCTCTGCTATGAATATTTGAGGGTATGACCAGATTCATAAGCGGGGTGGGAAAGTTCTGTTATGCCTGAAAATGCCTCAGTAGTAGCCTTTCAGAATGAGACATACGAAGACTGTTTACCAGCAGGCCACATATGATCGCTGAATGGGGATCAGTAGATTGCAGATTTGTAGCGGCCATCTTCGATATGTTGAGTTGAGCATCCGTGATCTTGTACCAGTCTTGCAGCGGCTTTGATGATCTGGATGGTGGTGCCTTAGCTCGTATGAACTCAGTGTCATCGGTCGTCCGCATGCCGAGTCACAGAGCGAATTTAGAGGTCAAGAACTCGCCCAGAAAACATCCACTAGAGGCAGATCCTTCACAACCATTGTCTCTTTAGGATGACGCTTGCTGGTAGGCGAGGATGTAAACTTTTTTTTTACCTCATCCCACTGCTGAGAGGCGCGCAGCACCCCTCCCCCTCACCCCCCGCACCCCCTGGCTGCAGGGCTGGTTGTTTACACCCGAAATGGAGACCTCAACCTTTGTGATCTATTAGTTGTAGAAAACTTTAGATTCGCGGGCATATGACGCTGAGCTAGGATCCTCGAATGCCATCGGAATGACTTTCATACTTCTCATTGAGACGTTTAGGAAAATATTCCACAGCGTGTCATCTTTGGCGAGATTGAGATGTCAGAGGATTCGGGCATGGAGGATAGTAAGGAACATGTTACTATAGGCACCAGTCGTGGCCTTGTCTTGTCTTCTGCATCACATTACAAAGGGTGTTAGTCAGTTACCGACGTCGCTGTCGGTATTTCATGAATTTGATAGAGTGGGTGTTTTTTCAGTTTCCCGGTTCGGTCCTGGTTTTTGTAGCAAATCGGAAAACCGAACCGCAAGACCCGCCAAAAACCGACCAAACGGTTTTACTGTGTTTGTGCATAAAAGATCGAACTACCTTATTATGAGTTACTTGGACTAGTGTCCACTATGGACTCTCACGACTCAGTCCATCTGGCAAAGGAGTGAATACGTCGTGTTCTCGTTACATTTTCTTCCTTATTGACTCCCCAGGACGAGTCAATAACGGTGAAAATGTGACAATGGGAACACAGTATCGATTAGAGAAACGTTTTTCATTAGATACCCTCATTTATGTGTTTTTCTGCCTAAAAAGGGTTTAGCAACTGATCCCCTTATACCCTTAAGAATAATGAAAGGGAAGTTGGACTGAACCCAATGGGGATATTTACAAACAGTGCCTTTTTGTGGTGTGTGGTTCTGCACAAACTATTACAGTTTATTTTCCAAGTTTAGGAGCCTGAAGTGTTGTGTACTATTATGTTCATTTCTTAACACATAAAAAAACTTAACCGAAACCGAACTTTTTTACTGAAGCCGAACCGAATCTGGAAAATTAAAACCGCCCAGCTCTAGAATTTGAACAACCTGTCTGGTGCTGTAACAATTCGCCGCTTCGCAACTCGGTGTCACTCAACGGATGGGACAAGGTGTTCAAATTCATGAAATACCTCCAGCTCGATTGGTAACTATCACGGATTTCGATTCAGTTCGAATCACACTGCTCTCCAAATTGTATTGCACCTTTATACAACCGTAAATATTGTCAATCTTCACTCAAATTTTGTATCAAACGGCGTCTCGTCGGCTTGGTCGAATCAGTCTAAAAAGCGGAATATTCCAGAAGCTGAATCAAAGTAGTTTCGGAAGCGGAATCACATTGAACGCTTCTTCTATCAACAGGTCTCCTAGTGATAGAGAAGAGTTCGAGGGGAAGAGAAACTTCGAAGTGTTCATTTGCCACAGGTGGCAAATAACTATTCCTTATTATTTTAGTTATTTGCCACTCGGGTGGCAAATAGTGATTTCAGTAACGGGCGAGATTTAGTTTCGGGTGGCGTTAACCCTTTACCTAACATGAAAAGCAGACGACACTTGCAAAAAAAATTCTTGAAAAACTATTATTTTTTTCCTTTTTTGTCTCACAAACATAGGTTATGACCCCTCATTGGAACAGTTCGACGAGCTCGTTCCAACGAGGGGTCGTAACCTATGTTTTTGAGACAAAAATTTAAAAATAATGAAAATTAATTGGCGCTTTTTGAGAATAACGCTGGCCGGTTTTGGCCGTTACGTTGGGTAAAGGGTTAACACAACATTACGGGGAACATTTATCTATTTTGGTTTTTAAAAAATGGGAGTGGAGGGGTGGGGCGAAAGGGTGGTAAATAGCGATCTTAAGTAATACTGTAGAATTCACCCTAGTACAGAGCACTGTCAGCCAGAATGGCGGTACATGTTTGGGTTACCGCGAATATCAAAAGGGGATGGCAAATAATGATAAAAATCAAAAGGGGTGGCAAATAACGATGGTGATCAAAAGGGGGTGGCAAATAACGATAATAATAAAAGAGGGTGGTAAATAATGAAAATAATTCAACCGCAGTGACAAATAATGACAGTGATCAAAAGGGGTGTTAAATAACAATAATAATCAAAAGTGGGAGGCAAATAATGATAATAATCAAAAGGGGCAAACACAACGATAATAGTCAAAACGTCTGGCAAATGAGAATAATAATGAACAGGGTGTGGCAAGTAGCGATAATAATAAACAAGCGGGACAAATTAAGTTAATAACCAAAAGGGGTGGCAAATAAACATAATAATCAAAAGGGGATGACAAATAACGATAAACCTCGTAAGAGATTCAGAAATAACTATTTCTCATTATTTTAACAAACTGCCACTCGGGTGGCAAATGGCTATTTCAGGCACTGGTGAAATAAAGGTTGAGGTGGTGTTATCACAGTTTGGCTGATTGCATTCATACAGATTAGATTGTATAGGAAACTAACGCTAAAGCATTTGATTTCCAGTGCGTCTTTAGGGAGAAGGCAAGCTTTTTAAAAACAAAAGCGGCTAATAAATTTCACGAAAAGCTGAGAAATCTCCTCTCCCTATATAGATACATAGAGGAACGGTGATTATTCAGCATAAAAAAGTTCATGTTGGCCTGTGTTGGCGCGATAAATAGAAAAAAATGTTTGCGTTTTCACTGCAGTTTACTGGAAATGCACAGTTCGAAAAAGAGCGGCAAATATTGCTATCCCCTTTTGAATATAATCTTTATTTGCCACCTCCTTTTGATTGTTATTATGATTTGCCACCCTTTTGATTATTAGTTATTTTCCACTCCCTTTTCTGTGTTATCTTTATTTACCACCCTCTTTTGATTACTATCATTATTTGCCACCCTCTTTGATTATTATCGTTATTCACCACCAACCTTTGATTATTATCGTTATTTGCCACCCTCTTTTGATTACAAATGGTATTTGCCATCCCTTTTCATTATTATCTTTATTTGCCTGCCCCTTTTGACTATAAACTTTATTTGCCACCCCCTTTTGATTGTTATCATTGTTTGCCATCCCTTTTGACAGGGCCGTGGAGAGGGTGGGGCTCGGGGTATTAACCCAGGGGTCTGGAACTTTGGGGCCCCGGGACTTGTCCCAGGAGTCCAGGATTCTTGAGTAAGGCCTGGGCCCCTAAAGTTCTGATTCCTGTGTAAAGCCTGGGCCCCCGATCTCCAAGCAAGAACCAGAAATATAAGTTGTCGTCGTGTTGGAATACTAGTTGCCACCCAAACCGCGGTTACGGTGGGAGGTGCCATACGCTGTAACAAAAATAATGGGCGACGGTCATTGCCGAGTAGACAAAGACGGATGTGGAGTGGTTTACCACGCAAGGTTTTTGCGGAGATGCCAAAATATAAAGGAAACGGAACCCATGCGAACGAAAGGGGAGGTACATTAGGCCAGAAGAGGCCTCAAGAGGTGGCCGGAGTAGCCACACAATGGCATGAGAGACGGAGAGTTAGGAGGGGGCCCTGGGACTTCGAGTGGGGCACCCAAGGAGGGATTGGCAGGTGTTAATCTACAGAGCGTTGCATCTGAGGCAGCCAGTTCTGGTACTGCAGGTGCTGGGCGTGGATATGAGTTGGGTCCCTGGTGGAGTACACGTCCGAGGAATAGGTCCAGGTGGAGGCGGTCAAGGGACTTTCTGAGAAATGGTAAGGGTCCCACTGCACATGGGAATATTTAGAGGTAGAGCCTAATAGGGCACGTGACCCGCTGACAGGCATGAGCAGAGTGGAGCATCCTATCCAAGGATGGGGCAAGTTAGTGAGATGATAGGAGTTTGGGCAAGGGGCCCATCGGCTGGCTTGGGTCAGGGTGGACACCCCTTGCTAATATTTTTCTTAGGCAGGTGTTGCGTGAGTGTATATAGATACAGGTGTGTGTAAGATAGAGTAGTAATATATTTTACAATGGAGAGAGTGTGAGTGTATAGGGGACGTGTTGGCTGCTTGTGTACCAACGGACCACCTCCTATTGTGCGCCAGTGGAAGTGTGCGCGCAAGTTGATGTGAGATGTGGATAGACTCATGGGTTCCAATGGAGAATCGAGTCAAAGTACTGGGAGTTATTTGTTGCGAGCGTCAGTGTGCGCATGCGCGTGACTGTGTGTGTGATAATTATAAGTATATCGGTGTAATAGTAGAGCGAGATTGTGAGATAGCTCTAAGAGAGAAGTGTAAGAGTGGATGTACGTGAATGCTATCCCCTTGGTTTATTTGGAACAACTGAGAGTATGTTCCTTGGTAGGGGGTTGTCAAGGTGATAGCTTAAAGTTGCGATTTTCTTATTTAAAATTGTAAATATTTTCGATAATCTTTCTCACTGGGTTAAGCATAAAACATAAAGATGGGTATATGACGGACACCGAAAACTGATTTGTCATTTTAAAAGACCAGCAATAATTCAAGTGCTGCTAATTAGGCATGAAATTTTATGTCCCGTTTCTGTTTGACGCTATAATGGGATATGCGGTAAGAGATTAAACGTAGTGGAAGACAGTGCTCTCCTGTAGTCATTATCTACGTAATTATGGCCAGTTAATAGGTAATTTAAGTAAAAACAGTACATCGCACATGTTCTGCACACACACCCATATTACGCATCTAGCCTGTCACCGAATGTCAACATATACCAAAATGCGAGACTTTCAAAGCAACTTAAAAGCTGATATTAAATTAAGATAGATCTAATCGGACATGTTCAAGAGAAGCAATTAAAATGAGAATTGATGTTCTAGCTATGGAAATAAAAATCGGGGGGTTCTCGAAAAAATCATTCCAGTCTGAAGGTGTGTAAGACTGGGTCTCGGCGAGGAAATTGGGATGTCCCATGCTAAAGGTTAGAGGAGGTGCCGCATCGGTGCGAAGGTATAGGCACAGTGTAGTGTAGGGGAGCCACAGAGCTCATATTTAGAATAGGGCCAGTCGCGGGCCTAGTCGGTGGCCATATTTGAGTGTAGAATCAGAAATAGAAAGTGCGAGCTCAGGGAGCTATTAGTATTTAGGAAGACGGCATACTTGTTGTGGAAGGCAAGACATGCGTAGGCAGAGTAGGCTTGCCTGTATGAACATTATTCTGAGATAAACGTAGGGGAGAGTTAAACCCTATTGGTGGCGACTGCTTGGGTGAAAAGCGTCCAGTAAAGTGACAATAAGCTAGTGGCCGTGCGACGGCAGAGGAACAGTGACATTCCGTCACTTGTTAGAGGGAAGGCGACATAGTAAAGTGACAATACGTAAGCGGTAGTGTGACGGCAGTCGTAGAGTGACATTCCGTTACATGTTGAGAAAAAACGTCCGGTAAAGTGACAATAAGTTAGTGGCCGTCCGACCGCAGTGAAAGAGTGAAGTGAAGAGGCGACCAAAGAACAAACATCACCGAGAAGGAGGAAAAACTAGCGACAACAGAGAATGCGGGCCCGCAAGTGACTCAAAAACTGTGTGGGTAGGGGGTGATTGACATTTTGTTTTCTGATTCATTGGATTTAATGTGATTCACAAATTGCCATATTCATTTATATATATATATATATATATATATATATATATATATATATATATATATATATATATATATATATATATATATATATATATATATATATATATGTATTAAAAATTGTTGTTTTTGGTGAACCCCTGTTGATTCATGCTTTTTGACGAGAAGTCACTGACCCCTCCAGGATAAGAACCACCCAAATAAAAACGAAAGCGGGCGGGTTCGTTACGGTGAGACACTCCTTGAGTTTTGGCCGAATACGCGGCGTGAATCTATTTTCCCCCATCAACGACAAAGCCCGGTTCCGACATCTGGCGAGGCTAACACCAGGATCTTCCTAAAAGGTAACAGGTGGAAGTCCAAAATCAACAGGCTCACTCAGTGACAATTTTAACACATGTTTCAGTTTTAATGTTCATTCAGGTTGCCGCATTGCCCAACAAAAGTGAAACGGGCGGGTTCGTTATGGATTCAGGCGACACTCCTTGAGGTTTTGGCTGAATACGCGGCGCGAATCCATTTCTTCCAGCAACGACAAAGCCCGGTTTTCGACAATTAAATCCAAAAGAAAATTACTCAGTTTTACCGAGTCAAGTTTTATATTTTATTTTAAGCATTGATCTCTTGGAATAAACTTACTGAGCGTGCACAGAACAACATTTCACAAAGACTGCATTATAACAGTATAACCATGTGTTGTTCCAGCTTGAATGCTTCTGGTGATTCAGGTATAAAAATAACGTGGTTCCAGGGTGCGCGGTGGCTCAGTGGTAGACTGTTGGACTTCTATGCTAGAGGTCCCGAATTCGTCCCCGTCCGGAACGACCCGCGGTGGGTCATTGGGCAAGGCACTTTATCCCGGTTGCCTACATCGGGGCACGATGACGCCGTGTAATAAAGCGTACTGCACGTCGATGGTGCACATGTCTTCAACCGCTGTAACCCAGCTTGAGCGGAGCTTGAACAGAGTTTGAATGTTGAGGAGCTGACAGTTGCTCGTCGATGCTCGGTGGTTTTCTCCGGATACTCCGGCTTCCTCCACCCGTAAAACTGTCACGGTCACGATTAGCCATTGTGCATAAGTATGACCTTAAACAGCAATAAATAAAAGTAACGTGGTTCCATAAGGCCCCACATGGTAGATCTTCTGTTTCTCGGGCCATTTTTTGTAAAATTGAATGCAGGCCTGTGCAGGCGGGCGATTTTTTATTTTGTTTTTTATTTTTGTATTTGTTTCTTTGCCATCAAAAGTTCATGTTCTTGGTTTGTTTTATATTGTAGGCCTCATAATCTACAGAATAGCATGGGTGGCGTTGTATTTCGCCCATTGAGTGCAAGAAGGCTCTGCAATGCAAAAGCATTGCAAAGCCTTCTTGCACTCAAGGGACAATTTATCAATTTTATTATCTGGGGTAAAATATCAGATATCAAGCATTTAATTTTTATTTTTTAAGTTTGCATTGGTTATAAAATGAGAGCAAGCGGCAGCCAAAAGGGCCACGAAGGGGGGTGGGGGTGGGGTGGGGGTGGGTGGGTGATTAACAGATTTTTTAAAGTTTTTAGGCCTAATTATTAATAATTATACTTTTGAAAAAGTTTTTTTTTTCTCTTTTCGTATATTATGGGTTATTGGGGGTATAAAGTTAAGGCATTTGTAAAATTCATTGA
Source organism: Pictodentalium vernedei (assembly GCA_031216915.1). NCBI lineage: Eukaryota > Metazoa > Mollusca > Scaphopoda > Dentaliida > Dentaliidae > Pictodentalium > Pictodentalium vernedei. Next base: position 323,647,768 of record CM062291.1, read on the forward strand.
TAGAACGTTAGTGTGACGTAAGTTTTTATTTTTTTCAAAATGATAAATCGTGTATTCACTGACGTTACAGCAATTCAGTTGTATAGAGATTAATGGTTACTACCAGGACTATCAGAATAGACAACAGGATACAGCGTCACACATTTTGTAATTGAGGTGAGAGTATAGCTATCTGAAATGTTTGCAAGTGCAGCTGATATGTTACGTGCATCCTGTACATCAGTTTATGTTAGAGGCCAAGCTCTTGGATGATATGTTTTTATCCCCATATTTTTTTTTTTAAAAGCGGGGATATTGTGGATATTGTGGTGATCCCCGTCTATCCCGTCCGTCCCGTCCGTACGTCCAAACTTCATATCACCAAGAGTATGTAATTCGAAACATTTAAACTATGTTGAGGTGTTCAGGTAGCATCTGTAGATGTGCATAATGGTTTCGGAATTTTGATTTGGGCCCGTAGCGCCACATTTGTTGTTATTGTTAGAAAATCAGTTTACAGTGGAAGGCCCCTCAGGGTTTAATTCGAAAGATTGAAAGTGTATTAATATGTTCCAGTAGGGTATCCAGATGTTCATAAAGATTTTGGATTTTTGATTCGGCCGCCGTGGGGCACCCGTAGCGCCACTTTTGTCGTTAGAGAATCTGTTTCCGGTGGAAGGCTCCTAGGGGTTTTAATTCGAAACGTTGAAAGTCTGTTAATATGTTCCAGTAGGGACTCCAGATGTTCATAAAAGGTTTTGGATTTTTTATTTGGACCACGTGGGGCACCCGCAGCGCCACTTTTGTGGTAAGAGAATCGGTTTGTGGCGAAAGGCTCCAAGGGGTTTTAATTCGAAACGTTGAAAGTGTGTTCATATGTAGGGTCTCTAGATGTGCATAAAGGTTTCGGATTTTTTATTCGGCACCCGTGTGGCACACGTAGCGCCACTTATGTCGTTAGAGAATTAGTTTCCGGTGGAAGACTCCTGGGGGTTTCAATTCGAAACTCTGCAAGTGTGTTCATAAATTCAGGTAGGGTCTCTAGATGTGCATAAAGGTTTCAGATTTTTTTCGGCCCTATGTGGCGCCCATCGCGGCACTTTTGTCATTAGAGAATCAGTTTCCGGCAAAAGGGTCCTAGGGGTTTTAAATCAAAACGCTTAAAGTGTGTTCATATGTTCAGGTAGGGTCTCTAGATGTGCACAAAGGTTTTGAATTTTTTATCCGACCCCAGTAGGTGATAAAGGAGAGTTTACTACCACTTTGTACATGTACGTGTACAACATACGTACACGATGCGTTCACCAACGTGGAATTCAGTGTTAAATCGCACGCTTGTTCACAAAACTGTACAGTGGTCTTGAATCCCCCATGTTTTTTTGTGACTCATAGATCGCACTTTTAACGTTCAAATACTCGTGGTGAACGCGCGTTTTTAAAAAAAAGGTGAAATTGTACATCTTCACTTTTATCTTTTACTTTAAAAATTTTTGTCGACGTACCCATCGCAGATCAGACCATCGATCCATCGTTGGTAAACGCGAGCAAAAAATTCTGGGCTATCATCAAAAAACGGTCTGCGGATTCTAGACCAGTGGTCCAGAACTCTCCATTGTTTTGAGGCGGTGGGTTTTTCCCATTTATGACGTCATTAGGGGAATTCCCCACTATGGGAATTCCCAAACTCAGCTAATCGACCGATCGGATCGCTCGATTCTCCGCCAATTGACCGATCGGATCGCTCGATTCTCATAAACTCGATCTGAACGAAGAGTGTTGTCGGTGTGTTAGAAATTCGCGAGCCCGCTGTCTCGTCTTCCTGAAGTAAAACTAACACATGTTATCGTTATGATTGAATGAGGTTTTTGTTCAAAAAGAGTCGATTATGAATATGGTCTGTATTATAGACATTCATGTTTTTTTGTCTTGATGAGACGGATAGAAATTGAGTTGTGGAGGATATTGTTTGAAGGAGCCGATCTGTAATAGATATTTGCGTTTTGTCTTGAATGAGACGAATAGAAATTGAGTTTTGGGGGATATTGTTCGAAGAGTCAAACACTTAGTGGAATGTTTAAAACGCATTTTCCGCTCAATTAGGTTTTTGAGTGGTAAATTTTTAATATATTCATGATAGCAATCAGAGAGAGATGAAATAAGTTCTCAACGTTAAAATTAGTTTTCTTTTGTGTGTTGAAACTGTTTAACAGTCATCAAAGGGATTCTCTCTTAATTCGACACAGAGTGAATGGTTGTTTGATGTGTGAATGGAGATCTTTTGACAAAATGTAAAAAACTACTGTCAAAATGCGTTAAATCAGAAACCGGTTTGTCATGTACTGTTTAAACGTATTCTTAAACTTCACCAATTCAATTAACAGTCAGTTTATTATATTAAAGATGGAAAGATTTTTATTACTTAAAACATAAAAATATAATTAAACATTTAATTTTGAAAATAATAAAAACAATTAAAATGAAAGATGTTTTTACAGATGGATCCTAGACAACGAGATCTAATTTTAGGCGAGTATGAACGTGCTAAGAAGGAGATTCAGTCAGCTGATAGGAGCAGACGTCTTGGTGAGATGGAACTCAAATGCGAAGCCACAAAAGTATTTAAACCCGTGACGGAGGGTCAAGAGCGAAGCAGGAAGGAGATAGTCGAAGAATTGAGACCCATAAAGGAGAGTTCTTTGAGAATGGGTTCGTTGCCACCTAGTTTTGGAAATCGGTATTCCATTTAATCTACACCGGATTACTTTCCCACGGGAATTCAAACAGATATGAGCGAGAGCGACGATACAGCTTCGACTATCACCACTAGTAGCGTCGCATCGTCCAATGATGATGGCGGTAAGAGAGATCAGTCGTATGGATTTTATAAGGATTCGGCGGGAAGGATTTTTGTAGGAGACACAGAAGTAGAAATTGACGATGATGAATTGATCGTGGGTTCGAACAAATACGAATTGACCGATGGTCTGCGCAGATTGCTCCTTTACGACAAGCCTAGCGATTACACGGATCAGGATTTCGATAATTACGGAGACATTCTGGTTCAGACCCACGCCATGAAGAGAAATAACGATGCCAGAGAGACGAGACCCAAAGCCAACAGAGATTACAAGTAGACGAAAGTGGTGAAACCCATATGGGATATGAACAAGAAGTTCGTCGAATCGGTGACTGGCAAAGGGGTGAAAACCACTTTTCTTCCGAGCGATTCCGACGCTCTGTCTCAGATATTGAGTTTGTTGATGGCGAGCAGACGGGCTGGTAACACAGGATTAGATAACCAGATAGTTGCTATATCTGACGAATTGTTAAGACAGAAGGTTTTGAATAAAAACCAGTATAAAAGGCTGATGAACGAATTGAAGGATTGATGTGTATATAATAAGTAGAGAGAAACAAACAAACAAACAAACAAAAAATAAAACAGTAAATTCTTACACTAGAATAATAAAAGTATTTAAACGGCAAAAACGATTTACCAGTGAAAAAAACAAAAATATATCATAAAAATAAAATATGTTGGTGATAAAGAACAGGGGATACGTCAGGACATACGTTCAAGGCAGTTCCGGCATCGTCGATTCTATAATGCGAGCGTTCACGGGCGATGCGGGTAGAAAACTCGCATCGACCGCGTTTGAGGTCAGTAAGAAGACGGCTTTGGATGCTGGTAAGAAAGCCGCTTCCGAAGCCAGTGGTAGGATAGCTTCTGTGGCTGGCAAGAGGGCAGCCGACGTGTTGATCGACAAGTTGATCAGTACGCCGGCGAAGCGAGCTGCGTTAGAGCGAACGCCAAAAAGTTGGAAAGATTTTAAGGATGCTGTGGTGCCCATACAAGAGTTAGCCAAAATGACGAGTGGATCCGGATTGAAGAGAACTCGCGATGGTGCGATATAAATAAATAATAACATTAAAAACAGAGTTTGAAAAAACATAAAAAATTTGCGTTTGAAAAGAATCTAAAATAACAAACAAAAAAAATAAAACAAAAGATGAACATTAAAGATATGTCTTGGAACGACGCCGCGACCAAGAGGTCGAATAATGAGTTCTTTCCCAAAAGCATAAGAGGCTTGATAGTGGGAAAATCGAATTGTGGAAAGACCAATCTGTTGATGAATCTGTTGTCCCGACCCGACTGGTTGGATTACGACAGATTGTTCATGATTGGCAAGAGCTTGTTTCAACCCGAATACAGATTGCTTCGAGAGTGCATGGATCGTAGATTGCCCAAGGACGTCATAGCCAGAATCTTTGACAGTAGGGAGGAATTCGACAAGAGCGAAGCTCCACTTTCGACCATTTTGGACGGTGCGGCGATGGAACTGATGAAGAGAAATGCATCTTCGAACGTCGAGTGTCGATTTTATGAGAACGCTAGCGACGTTCCGGATCCTAGAGAACTGAAATCGGAAGATAAGAATCTCATGATTTTCGACGATCTGCTTTTGGAGAGACAGAACCGATGCGATTACGTTAGGGATCGACACAGCAACGTGGACTGCTTCTACCTGTCGCAGAATTATTTTCGATTGCCCAGACAGACGATAAGGGAGAACAATAATTTTCTATGTCTCTTTCGCCAAGATCTCAAGAATCCCAATCACATCTACGGCAATCACGTCGCAAACGACATGAGTGCTGCGGAATTCAGGAGATTCTGCAAGAGGGTTTGGGATGGTGGACTTTACAATTTCGTCGTGATCGATTTGACAAGCGAATTTAATCGTGGAAAATATCGGTGCGGATTCGACAAGTTTTATGTTTCTGATGATAATAAGATAGAGCGTGAAAATAAAAAAAATTAGAAAATAATAAATCTTCAAATAATTAGTTTTGAATAAAATTAAATATAATGTTTGAACATGGAGAATTGTTAGAACGGATAGCCGAGAATACAGCTGCAAAACAATCCATTCAAATCGTGGTGAGTGGCGATTCGACTCGATTCGCTACGAAATTCGAACCTTCCATCGAATTGAATAGAGAGAAAAGATACGAGATGGCGTTGGTGAATCTGGAGACTTATTATTCCTTTCCCAACGTCACCGAAAAGAATAACTCGTTCAAGTATTCCGACGGAATGGATTGGTTGGAGATTCGAATTCCCAAAGGGAGTCACGACATAGACGATTTGAACAATTACATTCAGACGCGAATGAAGACGGATGGAAAGGGAAGCAACAAGATCAGACTCGCTCCCAATCCTAATACCTTACAGACGATGTTGGATTTGGAAGATACTTTTCGAGTGGATTTCAACACGGACGATTCTATAGGCAAGATGTTGGGATTCAATCGAAAGATGTATCGAGGCCACGCGGCATCTGAAAATACGGTTGACATTCTTGCAGTCAATAGCATTCTGGTGAACGTGGACGTGATTGCTGGAAGTTACGTGAATGGTAGCGCTCAACCGACGATCTATTCCTTCTTTCCAAACGTGTCACTGGGTTATAAGATCGTGGAGCGACCTCAAAATTTAGTTTATCTACCAGTGATTTTAGACACGTTGTATAGTCTGAAAACCACGTTGACGGATCAAAATGGTGAACTGTTAGATCTTCGCGGAGAGAGAGTGACGATACGATTTCACATAAGAGAAATATAAAAGCAAAAAAAAAAAAATATTGTGTATATATATAGATAACAAAAATAAAATAAACGCAATATTAATTTTACAAAATTATTTTAATATAATTATTAAACAAGAAACAATTGAAGTAAATAATTTTAAAAAAAACAGAATTATGACAGAATACGTGGTTAAAAACGTGAACATATCCGCAGGACAGAGGAAGAAACTTAAGAGAGCGTTAACAACTCGAGGCGAGGCGGTGAGATTCAAATTCACTCACGAAGATCTGACGAGAGGCGGTCAGGATTCGATCGCCTGGACCAGAAGTCAAATCAAAAGGATGGAGAAAGCGATTCGCGATGGAAGAGGGTTGATGGTGAGAATGAGTCCCGCTCAATTGAGATATAATTTGAGAATGAAAGGTGGTTTCCTACCGCTATTGGCAGGAATAGCTGCAAAAGCATTACCCTTCGCCGCAAAGGCACTACCCTTTCTCGGAAAGACTCTCGGCGTGGGAGCTCTCACGGGACTCGCTAGTTCAGCAGTTGAGAAATTAATGGGTGGCAGCGGACTGTTTTTGAAGAAGGGAGGAGCCGTGTGTCGCGTCCACGTAGACAACAGCGGTAAAGGATTGTATCTAGAACCCGCTAGAGGTGGCAACTCTCTGAGAGGAAACGATCTCTATCTGAAGAGTGGACGGAATGTTGAGCGACTCGGCAAGGGTTTGTTGCTCGGTGAGAATTTGCCGTTTAAGAACATACCGATTTTGAATATGTTATTATAATATGAAATTGTATAAAATATAAAATCATAGAAAGTATAAAATAATATATTTAAAATGGGTAAAAAGGTGGATAAACAAATTTATCACCTGGATGAAAAGGTGGAGAAACAATTTGATGATAATGACGAACATCGCAAGCCAGAGAGCGAAAAAATAAAAATATGGTTAGACGCTAATGATGGATATCTAAGGAAAGAACTGACGAAAGAGATAGATAGAGCACAGGATAGACGGTTGAGAATGAGACGACTCTTTCCACCGTCACCACTACCTTCTGAAGAGAATGGTGAGGATGCGAGTGTTACCAAGAGATGCACAACATTCGTTCATAATTATGATTCGGATAAACAAAAATGTTGTTATAAACGTATCATATCACACAAAAAAGAAAAAAAGAAAAAGAAGAAGAATCAAAAAATTGAGAGAAAAGGAAACGTTATTATAATATATGGTGATAGTGAAGAAGAAGGAAAACAAAAAAAAAAAAAGTAATGAGATCTAAAGATGATCTTATTACTTTTTTTTTCATTTTTCTTCGCTAAAAATCAATCACTCTATTGTTTATATTTCCAAGTCCATTATTAGCATGTTGACATTCGTGTCTTCTCCTTTTTCGAAAACGTGTTGAATGTTTATCTTTACTCTTTTGAGTTTTTTACATCGGTCAACTCGCTCTCACCACCCAATTTCTCCATGAGTTCGAATGAGATGTTTGGAAATATGTAATTTCCATAGGGCAACGACAAATCGTCCTTGTCGAATTCTCTATCTTCGGCGATGACGATTTTCTGAAGATCGCTTTGGTACTCGTAAATCAAATCGAGCGCGGCTTCGTCCAATTTCAAAGGCATCTTATATTTGTCGTATCTGTGCTCTAAGCCCTTCGTCTCGACCTCGTTCAATTCGATGGGATCGTGTCGTTGTAATCTATAGATTTTATGACCGAATTTCTTATTCGTTTCGACTCATTTCAATTTCAATTCGCATCTTTTAGGTGTTGTTGTCCTCATGATCGATTATTTGTTTTTTTGTTTTTACGAATTCTTGCAAATAATGTATATTTTAAATTTTGTATTTAAATAATGATTTGTTTAAAAAGTTTTTTTTGCTCTTTATATATATATAAAAAAGTTGTTTTTTTAATTTTTAATTTTTTTTAATGTAAAATTTTTTAGTAAAAGTTTTTTTCTCTTTATATATATATAAAAAATTAAATTTTAAATTTCAATCTCTCTGTTGTTTATATTTCCAAGTCCGTTATTAGCATGTTGACATTCGTCATTTTTCCACTTACGAAAATGGTTTGAATGTTTATCTTTACTCTTTTGAGTTTTTTTTTATCGGCGAATGCACTCTCACCACCCGATTTGTTCACGAGTTCAAGTGAGATTATTGGATATATGTAACTTCCATAGGACAACAATAAATCACCCTTGTCGAATTCTCTGTCTTCGGCGACAATGATATTATTCAGCAGATCGCTTTGGTACTCGTAAAACAAATCGAGCGTGGCTTCATCCAATTTCAAACACATTCGATATTTGTGGTAGTAGCGCTCTAAGTCTACCATCTCAACCTCATTCAATTCGATGGGATCATGTTGTTGTAATGTATAGATATTAAAACCGAATTTCTCATACGCTTCATCTCGTTTCAATTTAAATTCGCATCTTTTAGGTGTTGTTATCATGATCGATTATTTGGTTTTTATGAATTCTTGCAAATAATGTATATTTTAAATTTTGTATTAAAAATTGAATTTAAAATTTAACTTTTTTTTTTTTTTCATTATATATATAAAAAGAGTAAAAAAGCAAAACTTTTTTAACAAAATATTTAATACAAAATTCCAAAAAAAATATTCTTACAAATGAAGCAAACAGATAAAACAATGGTAAATTTAAATGAGAAAACCATACCTCAGTTAAACGAGATTTGTAGACTATTACAAATTTCAGATTTCAGAAATCATAGAACTAAATCAAAAAAAATTGATGTCATACAAGAATATTTGCGAAACGCTAGAAAGGCAAACGAAATGTCGATAGCAACGACGTCAAAAGATGCATCGGTTGTGAGAAATGAGAAGATAGTAAAAGGAATCGAAATATCGATGTCGAAAAAAAAAAAAAACGTTTCAATTGTGAAAAATAAGAAGACGACTAAACGAACAGCCGTTGAAGAACATCAAGTTTCCAAAGAAAAGAAAAGAAAAACGAAAACGAGTGATGCGCTTCAGATTCAAGACAAACGAGATATATCGAGTGAAATTCAACGAGCAATCGACGAAGAGAAAGGAGAAGAATATGTAACAGGACTCATTGCGGAACTATTCCAATCGAAACCCATAGAATGGGAGAGTGCGATCAAAGGTATTTTTAAAACTTTCGACATGGTTCCCTAGTTCAAGAAAATCGATCCGAAATTGTTCATGGAATGGGTGAAGAAAAAAGTATTGGATTTGTTTCGTGAATACATGAACGTGGGATTAAAAATTAAGATGATACTCCATTGCATAATGAATAAAATCGACGTGAAGTCCGGCGAGACCATCTGGAAAAATGCATATTTCAGATCTAACGTCGAACCCGTATTTCGAGGTTTAGATCTATCGGACGTTTTCGAAAAGATGAAAGACAAGATGTTGACGTCTCTCGCGAATTATTAACATGAAGGTAGTAATTGGACGTTTGATGAGGTGTTGAAACTCGAAATTCACATTAATAAAAACGAACCGTTGAAAGGATCTTCCTACTTGGAATTACCGTATTTCTTGACTAAGAAACACACCGTGGTCAACGTGAGAAATAAAGATGATCAGTGTTTTAAATGGGCAGTCACCTCCGCTTTATACCCTATCGAAATACACTCCGATAGAGTTTCTCATTACGAGGAAACTTCTAAAAATCTTGATTGGACCGGAGTGACTTTTTCAACAGAGTTAAAACATATCAAACGTTTTGAGGCTCAAAATCCCACCGTAGCGGTGAACATCCTTGGATACGACGACGAAAAACAAAAGATCTATCCTCTTAGACAGACTTCGTATCACGGAAGAGAAAAGACGATTATTTTATTATTGATTTCGAATGGTGACAATCGTCATTATTGTTGGGTTAAACATCCGACCCGATTACTGTCAAAACAAAATAATAATCATAACAGAAAGATATCTTTATGTTTCAATTGCATGAACATATTTAAGACCGAAAAATCATTAGCGAAACATCAGGAATATTGCAACGAAAATCAAGGTGTCACCGTCGAAATGCCCAAACCCAACACCATCGTGAAGTTTGAAAATCACAATAGAAGGTTAAAAGTACCATTCGTCGTGGACGCCGATTTCGAATGTTTCACCGCGAAAATGAGTTCCTGTCAACCCAACACTCGTCAAAGTTACGTCGAAAGATATCAAAAACACATACCTTCGGGCTATTGCATTTATGTGAAATGCGCTTTCGACTCGCAACACGACATGGGTCCCTTCACCTACATGAAACAGTATGAAGACGACGACGTGGCTCAAAGGTTCGTGGAAGAGTTAGAATCGAAAATTCAAATGTTATACGACAAATTTAAAATTCCGGCAAAAATGATCATCACTCGAGAGCAGCAGGATGAAAATAACAGAGCCACCGAATGTCACATATGCAGACAATCGTTCGACGAGAATTCGAAGGAAAATAGGAAGGTTAGAGACCACGATCATTACAAGGGTCTGTATCGCGGTCCGGCTCACAGCAAGTGTAATTTAAAATATCGAGACACTGTTTTCTATCCGGTGATGTTTCACAATCTCTCGGGTTACGACAGTCATCTGTTCATGAAAAATCTTGGCACCTCACACGAACAATTAAATTGCATCACAAACAGCGAAGAAAGATACATTTCCTTCATGAAATGGAAGCTCATGGAGAAGAAAAGAGTAATCGACGGAGAGACGTTGGAAGAAAAAACGAAATCCATTCGTAGAGGCATACGTTTCATCGACAGTTTTAAATTCATGTCGACCGCTCTGGAAAAATTAGTTGATAACATGAGCAAGGATAAATTTAAAATCACGAGTGAACATTTTGGAGAACGAGTAGACGTCACGTTGAGGAAAGGAGTCTATCCTTACGATTACATGAACGATCTAAAGAGATTCGAAGACACCACACTACCTTCAAAAGAAGATTTTTATTCAAAATTATACGAATCCGACATTTCCGACGAGAATTACGAACATGCCAAAAACGTGTGGAAATCATTCGATATGAAAACCATGAGAGATTATCACGATCTCTATCTGAAGACCGACGTTCTGCTCTTGGCAGACGTGTTAGAAAATTTTCGAGATGTCTGTTGTCAAAATTACAATCTGGATCCCGCTTGGTATTTCACCGCACCCGGTCTGGCGTGGGACGCTCTGTTGAAGACCACCAAAGTCCAATTGGAATTATTATCCGACGTGGACATGTTGCTCATGTTCGAAAGGGCTGAGAGAGGTGGCGTCTCGATGATCTCCCACAGATATTCTGAGGCTAACAATCCCTACATGAAAGAAGGTTTCGATTCGAAATGGTCGACTAAATACATACAGTATTGGGACGCCAATAATCTGTACAGTTAGGCTATGAGTCATCCTTTACTGATTGGAAATTTCGAATGGGTAATGGAACCGGAAGAGATGCAAAAATGGAGAGACTATTCTTGCATTTTAGAAGTCGATTTGAACTATTAGAAGAATTACACGATCCACACAACGATTATCCGCTAGCTCCCGAACGAATGGAACCAAACGAAGGAGACAAGGAAAAACTCATTCCCAATTTATTTAACAAACGTAACTACATCGTCTACAGCGAGAATTTGAAACAGTACGTCGATTACGGGATGAAATTAGTCGACATACATCACATCATTCAATTCGACGAAGAGCCTTGGATGAAAAGATACATCGATCTCAATACGAATCTCAGGACTCGAGCTGAGAACGATTTCAAAAAAGATTTCTTCAAACTCATGAACAACTGCGTGTACGGCAAATCGATGGAAAACATCAGGAAGAGAACCGACGTTCGACTCGTCACGTCTGAGAAAAGAGCTAAAAAATTAGCGGCGAAACCCAATTACAAACACCGAACCATATTCGACGAAAATCTAGTGGCCGTTCACATGCAAAAGACGCACCTGAAGTTCGACAAACCGTATTATCTCGGACCGATCATCTTAGATATCAGCAAGCGATTGATGTATGAGTTTCACTACGATTATGTCAAACGAAAATTTGGTGATAAAGCCAAACTACTGTTCACTGACACGGACAGTTTAGTTTACGAGATAGAGACGAAAGACGTCTACCGAGATATATCTCCGGACGTGGCCGAGTGGTTCGACACGAGGAATTATCCCGTCGATCACCCATCCAACATTCAATCAAACGACAACAAGAAGGTGTTGCGTAAATTTAAGGACGAGAGCAGTGGTAAACAGATCGTCGAATTCGTGGGCTTGAGACCCAAACTGTATGCTTATCGTCTAGAAGATGATGAAGAGATCAAGAAGTGCAAAGGAGTTAAAGCGTGCGTGGTGAAGAAAAACATCTCTTTCCAAGAGTATAAAGATTGTCTGTTAGGAAGTGGTCCGGTGTATAAGACTATGAAATCGATTCGAAGCGAAAATCACGACTTGTATATCGAAATAGTCAACAAGATTTTGCTGATGGCCGATGAGGATAAGAGATTCGTGTTAGATGATAAAATAAGCACTTTGGCACTCGGACATTGGACTGTGGATCTAATTAGAGACGATATGAATATGGATGATTGGATTCTAGATACGATTGTGGATGATAAGATTCCAGATACGATTGTGGATGATAGGATTCCAGAAAATCAAGAAGAATTAGATGAACACAAAATTATAGAAATCGATAGTGACATCGAGAAAGTTAGTTTAAAAAGAAAAAGAAAAAAATAACGTCATTTTTAGTAAATTATAATAAAATAAATAAAAAAAATATATACGCATTTATGAATAAGAAAATAAAGATATCCGTAGAAGGTGTCGTCTTACCTAACGAACCCCTATCCAACATCGATCTGTTGAATGCGGCAAAAGATTTGAAAATCAAAGATTTTCTAGGAGTGTTTTCCAGAGATGCCTTGCCGAAGAGAAGACCTCGACAATCGGAATGCGGAATTTTAAATCTAGACGATTCATCGGGTGAAGTCACTCACTGGGTGGCGTGGATGAAGAACGGGAAGAAGAAAAATTATTATTTCGACAGCTACGGAATCTCGCCGCCAAAAGAAATAAAGAACTATTTCAACAAATCGATGGTTCGTTACAACACGGAACAAGTGCAATCACCACATCAAGTGTTTTGCGGTCACCTATGTCTCTACATACTCAAGAGATGGTCTGAAGGAGATTGATTTCAAGACATTCTCAATGATTTACATTAGAGAGAGATTTTTTTATTTTATAGAATATATAAAGATAAAAAATTATTTTAAAAAAATTTTAATCGAATAAAAACGAAAAATAAAATAACATAGTTCATTTTTAATAAACTGCGTTTGAACATATTTTTCTAAAAAACAAAAAAATCCCATAACAACATGCCAGTCGATAAATTTGGTAGAAGTGACGACGAAAAAGTCAACCCAAGAAAGAAGAGGAAGACGTTCGAAGTCGACGATGGTTATGACGTTGTCAACTTGGATGAACGTTACGTTCGGAGATACGAACCTCGAGAAGAACCTTTGAACATGAACGATAAGAAGCTCTACAATCTTCTCGAGCCGATAGATCTCGCAGATGCTGCGACTAAAAAATACGTCGACAGGGGGAATGCCGATTTTGAACGAATCCTGCTGGATAATTACGTGGATAAAACCATGACCGACGATCTCGATCTGAAATCCAAACGTTTGGTGAACGTCGTGAATCCCATAGATCCCACCGATGCCGCAACCAAGAAATACGCGGACGACTCTCACACGAGATTCAGCAAACACCTGAGAAATAGATATGTTCAGAAAACGATGCACTCAGAATTGAATGCCAATTCTAACAAGATAACGAACGTGGCCACTCCCACAAATCCCAAGGACGTGGCGACCAAACAATACGTAGATCTGGAACAGAGAAAGTCTGACAGACGAGAAATGAAATCGGATCTGAATGCGGGATTCCACAAGATACTGAATCTGTCGAAGATCGGCAACACGGATGCGGACTCAACCGCGGTCAACAAGGGCTACGTAGATTCTGCCATGATACAATCACAAGAATACCTAGAATTGCAAGTGGACGATCTCTACCTGAACAAAGAATCTGGCGGAACCATGGAGGGTGGCATCAACATGAATGGTCACAATTTATTCGGTCTCGATCACGATCCCGAATTTGATTCCAGCATGGTCAGCAGAAAGTATGTGGATGACAACTCGGTCTGGAGAAAGGGTGACATCATGGAAGGTAAACTAGACATGGGTGGACACGCGCTCACGAATCTACCAGATCCCGTGAACATGACGGATGCCTGCACCCTGATTTCGGTGGTGGAGAAAGTCAAATATGCTAGACAATTGATCACTGTGTGGGCCGAAGAGGCCGGCGTCTTAGATGAGGGAAAAGCTGAGTGGTCTTTCGGAAATGGAGGTAGCGGATCGAAACATGGTCAGGTGGGATATCCCATGCCGTTGGGAGGTGAAATCCTTCGAATGAGTCTGGCTTCCTCGGATTTGAATAACAGAGCGGTCGTCAATCTCATGGTGAATGGTGTAGAGAGCGATAAGAGATACAGCGTTGAAAAGACTGAGAATCAACACGCGAATGTTAGCACGTTCGGCACGGCTCTCAGAGTGAACGCCGGGGACAGGATTAATTTCGTTATGAAAACCAATAATCCCGAAGCCACCACTTCCGTGGTGAGTCTACTGATCGAACTAGATCCTTTGAACAAACAGTGAACGCGTGGAAAATAATGAATTAAAAAAAAAATAATGTGTGATTATTAAAAACAAAAAAAAAAGTAATGAGATCATCTTTAGATCTCATTTTTTGTTTGTTTTCCTTCTTCTTCACTATCACCATATATTATAATAACGTTTCCTTTTTTCTCAATTTTCAGCGTCGATTCTTCTTTTTCTTTTTTTCTTTTTCTTTGTGATATGATACGTTTATAACAACACTTTTGTTGATCCAAATCATAATTATGAACGAATGTTGTGCATCTCTTGGTAACACTCGCATCATTACCATTCTCTTGAGAAGGTAGTGGTGATGGTGGAAAGCATCTCATTCTTTTCATTTCCAACCGTCTATCCCGCTGTTTACCTAACCATTTTTCCACATCTTTTTTTTTTGTTTTTTGGCTTGCAACACAGGATGGAACATCTGACGGAAATGGAGAGACGATCGCACAGGATCGAACAATCTAAGATCTGTTCAAGTTTTAATATCTTCATCATGAAATATCCTTTTTGTTTCTCTCGAGTGAATAGCACGCGATCTTTTAAATAATTCAGAATGTAATCGTAAAAATCTTCTCTTTTTTTCAAACGCGAAAATGGAATGTGTATTTCGTTTTCTATGTGACTACTTACGAATTGGAACATTTTGTATGTCGAGAATGTTGAAAAAAGACGATTTTTTCTCGGATGAAACTTTTTTTTTGTTAAAAAAAATATCATTAAAAACGAATTTATTTTTTTATTTTTTGTTTTTAATAATTACTCATTACTTTTTATTTTTTTTTGTGTTTTATTTTTTTTCACACACTCGTCTCTCATCGAATGATCGACATCTTATTTCCGTCCGATTCGAATTGTAATTCTCTGTCCGACAGGACCAGGGCGAAGGCTTCAGTTTTTCTCAGAATGTTCCTATCGAATTGCATCTTGATCTGAATGTCTAAGACGCTACTCTTGAGTCGTTCACTCTGTTTACTGACGTCGAATACGAACATGGGATACATCGACTTGTATTCGCCGGGAGACATGTTGGGGTTGCTCATCAATTCGTCTAGACCGTGATACTTCTTTCTAAAATCAGCGGCGTCGCCGTACAGTCTGCAGAAATCATTCTTGTCGAACGATGCATTGTAATCGATTGCTGGATATCTCGTGGCATTCAGAAACACTTGCATGTTTCTCAAACTGCAATGATCGAACAGCGATGCATTCTTTTCCTGAGACCCGTCCCTATCGGTCTGAAATGCAACCACGATGAAACACGGTCTCTCGGAAGCGGATTTCACCGTCAATCTCCAATCGAAGTGATTCATGGAGGGAGGAATGCTAGCCGTGTCGCACTGTCTCATTCTAAATCCCACGGGTAATTTACTCTTGGATTCTATGATCTTGTAGAGACGCGCTTTCTCCACGATCAAAGGCTCCACGTGCGGAACGAACCACGATATCTTGTGTAGAGTTATCTTACCCGCATTAGTTGCAGTGAGTCTCACTATTGCGTCGTCATTTCCTTTTCGAATCAACGTCAGATTGTGTTTGAATCCATACATGATCTTGTTGTAATCGTCCGCAAATCCGAAGATGTGTTTCAAAGGTATCCTGAACGAAAACGTTCCTTTAGGTCTGGACGTCTTGATGACGTAGTCGAATATCAAGGCGGCGCCTGCGCTAGCAGGGCCGATGGTGTCTTTCACCCACAACTGATTAAGTCCTCTGGATTTCGAAAAATCATCAAGATATGTCAAGAGTCTGGTGGCCTGACCGGGATGAAACACAGATTCTATCTCTTGTCCGGATAGCATGTATTTTATGTTACTGAATAGATGCATGATGCCATTATTGGCAAGAGTAACCGTGTCGTCGTTGGCGTAGTCGCTCCCATCTTCCTTGGTGAGACGTCCCTGCACCACTATGTAACTCTCGCTAGGATGTACGAATAGATCTTGAGTTTCGATGTTGATTCTTATCTCACCTGCATTGTTCAAGCTCGTTCCGGTTAACAGTTCGTATTCGTGAACCTCATATTCTTGAATACTTTCATCTTTCACTGTGCTTTGTGCTATATCTAGTATATTTGTCATTTTAATGCATTATTAGTTTTTTGTTTATTAATTAACTTGCTTTCTTTATCTAAAAATAGTTTTTAATTATTTTTTATTATTATTTTTTTCTCTCATATATATATGTGTGTAAACAAGAAAATGTTAAACAGAGTAAATAAAAAAAAATTTGTTTTCTTCATCAAAACTTCGTCTTCTGTAATTGTTGTTCGTAAAACTTTCCGATGATCTCTTCTCCATCCAAAGCTTCGATTTCATAAGTCACCGGATCGGTGTGAAATATTTTGATTATCACGAATATTTCCGAGGTCCATCGAGGAGTATAACCCTTTTTGAAGTGCTTCTTATAAGCGTAGATTCTCACTCGATCACCGACCGCAAATTTCGGCGTTCTAGACTTCTTCCTGATCTTAGATCTCTCAGGATATAGATTCGCGTAGACCCGTTTTTCGTTTCGAGGATCGCTAGCTTCCGCGGGAGTCATCTTGATCGATCTGTGTCGGGTGTTGTTGTAATCTTTGACCAGATCGTTCAGAGCGTATATGTATTTCTTGGTCGAATTCGCCGTGAAGTATCTGTGCATCTTTTCCTTCATCGTTCGATTCCAATGTTCCACCACGCTGGCTTTCTCTTCGTTTTCGATCGAGTAGCGGTCTACCAATTGACGAACGTCCTTGTTGTAGAATTCCTTTCCCTTATCCACCCACAATTTACTCGGTTTTCGAGAAGACGAGTCGAACACGCTCTTCAGAGCCTCGGCGACGCAAGGTCCCGATTTATTCTTCAAAGCTCTGATCCAACTGTATTTGGAAAACACGTCGATGACCGTCAATAGATATTTGACGTCCTCGTTCCACCTCGAAAACGATCTCACGTCGACCAAGTCGGCAGACCAAATATCATCCAGACCCTTCACGAACACCCTTCTCTTTCGAAATTTACGCACTATGGGTTTGTGTAACTCCTCGGCCAATTCGCTCGTCAATAATCGTTTCTTCTTCTTTTCAGATGCACTTTTTTTTTTTGAACGCCCCATCCAAATCGACGTTTCGCACCGATCAGATTGCCGACCAGCGAACGTTCCATCTTCTCTCTCCTGGTCGGATTCGATATGCCTCTCAATTTCCCCAACATGTTTTTGTCGCAGACATCGTTGTGAGTCTTGGTGTCGGGATGTCCGGCGTAGCACAGATCGTGCTCATACGCGGCTGCGTCCACCCTATTCACAGGTTTGCTCCAAGATTTGGGTGTCAGATCGGTGTTGAGTCTCTTGTTCAATTTCGTTCCGGGTCCCGTGAAACTGTGACCGGGCAGATGCATTTCGAAAGGTAGATTATTGATCATTTTATTCACGATGCCTTTACCTTTGCTCGCGTTCTTTTTTTTGACGAATCGTGTCTTGACAGAACCACACACGTCGCAAATTCCGCGAAGCATCTGTCTGTCGTTTTTAGTTCGCACTTCTCTAGAATTACTCATCTCGGTAACTCTCTTACACTTTACGCAATACATTTTTAAGAGTTATTTAAATTAATTTCGTTTTTTTTATTTTATATATAAATTTAATTTTTTTAAAAATTCTGTTCTTATTATATATAATTTTTTTTCAATCGCTGCTCTTGAGTTCTATCATCTTACTGAATTCCTCCCTGGCCTCTTTCCTCCCCTTTTCCATGAGAGAATCCTTCATCTCTTCCTTGATGATCTGACGAGTCTTGATTCTCATGGCTTCTTTCATGGCATCGTATTTCGTTTTCTCGCTCAATATCGCGAAGTATTCTCTGTCCGATATCCTACCATCTTTCAACGCCATAGAGATCATTTCGGATATCATGTCGATCTTGGAGTCGGCCAAGATGCGAATCTTGTCGTGTTTCCTCGCCTTCAGATATAATTTCCTACTCAAAAAGTTTCCGAGCGTGCTAAACAATCCGGCGGCAAGGGCCACTCCTTCTACGGTCAACACGATCGGAATGGCGATCGCGGTCGACAACAATCCGATGCCGGCCGCGTGTAAATCCATGGAAATCGTGATGAGTGTCGTGTCGATCGCGTTGACGAATGTCACGAAACGCGAATACTTCTTCTTGAGGGAACGACGAGAATCTCTCTCTCGAGTTAGATACTCTTGGATTCTATTGATTTGATCAATGCGATACCTCTCTCCTCTTTCTCTTTCTTCTAGCGACGGCGCCGTCGGCAAAACGTCGATCGGCTTCTCGTCCTCGTCGTCCACTAACGTCGGATACAATTTATTTCTGGTTCTCATTTTTGTATTTTTTTCCCTTTCTAATATTAGATAAAAAATTTTATGTGTGTATTTATTTTTATTTTCTATTCTCCCTTATTTTATATCAACGAAAAAAACTTAGATGTATGCTTCATTCAGCATTAATTTCTTGATGCATCCCTTGTCTTCTAAAGTCAGACTTCTACGCGCCAATTTCAGTTCTTCCGAAACTGTGGGCTTGTCTTGATTCTTACAGAAGACTAATCTCTTCCAAAACGTGATCACATCGTCGAATCTAACGCGTTCGAACGCCGGTTCGAAATACATGACGACCATATCTTCCCTTTCCATCGTCAGACATGAACGATTCTCGTGATCGAAGTCTAGATGATCCCGACATCCGACGCATCGTTCTAACAAGATGGGACGTAGTTCTTCGTTCACGCAGATTGCGTATGCTCTCATCAGCATGTTTAAAAGAAACCTCGCTCTAATAGTCTGAGAATCGCTCATGATTTACGTATTTTTTTTTATTATCTATTCGATTTGATATATTTATTTTTCTAAATAACTATTATTTATATATTTTTTTCCTCTCCTATATACATCGATCACTTTTATTTATTTCCTAGGGTATTCCCCCCGCTCACGTCAGAAATGGAAGCGTTCGACAGTTGTCCGTCAAGTTTTTTGGAGGAAAAAAAATCCGGGTATTCCCCCCACCCCACGACGAGGGGAGATAACTCTGTATGATCGAATTTATGAGAATCGAGCAATCCGATTGGTCAATAGTGGGAATTCCCCTAATGACGTCATAAATGGGAAAAACCCACCGCCTCAAAACAATGGAGAGTTCTGGACCACTGGTCTAGAATCCGCAGACCGTTTTTTGATGATAGCCCAGAATTTTTTGCTCGCGTTTACCAACGATGGATCGATGGTCTGATCTGCGATGGGTACGTCGACAAAAATTTTTAAAGTAAAAGATAAAAGTGAAGATGTACAATTTCACCTTTTTTTAAAAACGCGCGTTCACCACGAGTATTTGAACGTTAAAAGTGCGATCTAGGAGTCACAAAAAAACATGGGGGATTCAAGACCACTGTACATTTTTGTGAACAAGCGTGCGATTTAACACTGAATTCCACGTTGGTGAACGCATCGTGTACGTATGTTGTACACGTACATGTACAAAGTGGTAGTAAACTCTCCTTTATCACCTACTGACCCCATATGGTTCCCATTGTGCCACTTTTGTCGTTAGACAATCGGTTTGTGGCAAAAGGCTCCTAGGGATTTTAATTTGAAATGTTCAAGGTATGTTCGTATGTTCAGTGGGGTCTCTAGATGTGCATAAAGGTTTCGGATTTTGATTCGGCACCATGTGGTACCCTTAGCGACACATTTGTCATCAAAGAACCAGTTTCATGCGAAAGGCTCATGGGGGTTAATTCAAAACATTCCAAGTGTGTACATAAGTTCAGGTAGGGTCTGCAGATGTGCATAAAGGTTTCAAATTTTATATAATACCTTTGCATTTCTGTCTTTGTCAAGCATTAATCAATAATCAAGAATGCAAATTGCGGGGAAAAACTCACTGATTTGGAAGCTTCTTTACGGGTCGCTGATTAATGTCACCCATACTCTTCTCTCGTGGTGTACTGTCTTATTACCTAACGCAACAGATTAACAGTCCAGCACTGTACAAAAATCGCCATTTATATTTTATTAGTCGTATAATTTTTACCTGAAAAGCTTAACTTATGGCCTCTATTGGAACTATGTTAGAGAGGGGTGATAACAATGTTTTTGCAGTACAAATTCTGATATCAACTTTTGTTTAGTGTTGTCAGCTGCTCTTATAAGATAAAACGTTAATTTGAAACTTCCGTTGAAAATTTTTTGCGCGTGTCGTCTGTTATTCGTGTTAGGCGAAGGTTACCTTGGTTGCGCGGTGACTCATTGGTTAGAGCTCGAGACTTCCGATTTACATGTCCTAAGTTTGATCTTGGCCCGCGTCAAGCCTGGAAATAAGCAATTTGTCATGTGCAGAAAGAGGTCCCCAGAGGGCGAATTTGGTGATGCTACCCTGCACAGCAGGGTAGCATCACTACATTCAACGCTTGTAAACGAACCTCAGTCTGAATCAAGGCATCAAACGGTTAACCTGAACAGAAAGAGGTAACCGGGGGATACATTGGCCCACTGTATGGGATAGCATCAGCATATTCACCCTCTGGAGGCCTCATTCTGTACATGACAGATTGCTTATTTCCAGGCTTGGTCCTCGTCATCTGGATTGTGTCCTTGGGCAAGACACATAATCCCTTTTGCCTGAGTGGAATGACTGTGATTTCGTGTTGTGATGCGTATGATGCGTACTACACGTCGGTGGTATACATGCCATCAACTGATGCTAAACTTGTTCGTGCGGTGTTAGCAAGTAGGAGAGTCCGACAGTTACTCACCGATGTTCGGTGGGCTCTCCAGCTTCCTCCACCAGTAAAATCGTCCGGCACTGAATGCCCATGGTTGTTGAAAGTGTCGATAAATCCTAATTAATTAATTAAATTCCTGTTATTCCCTCTCTGAGGTGGACCCAGAACCGTTTGATCAACATGATTAGGCATAGTTTCGCTGTGCGGTCGGCATAGTACAGGAAACTCTCTCTCAGCCAGGGCTAAACTGGTTGAGTCCTTGAAGCCACTTTCAGGGCTTTAAGAAAAATGAGGGTACCAGTCAGCAGCCAACATTTTCCCTGCTCATATTTCATATTCAGTCAAATGCAAATAATATTTTGTTTTATATAAATTTGTTTTATTACAAATTATTGGATAGTGCCTGTGGGCACTCTCCAATAATTTGTAGTAAAATAAATGTCAAATAACAAATTCAGACCATCAAAAATAATCTAGAACTGAACCAGTTTAATCCCTACCATACGAGCGGCTGGAAAAAATTGGATCATCAGTTTCTACCAGGAAAAGCGGATCCGGGACAGTCAATGAGCTCCTCGGAGATTTCCTTCTTTCTTTGTGTGGAATCGCCAAGAATGAAGTTTCTATTGTGACTTCATACACTACTCACATTTTGCTAACGATCACTCCTGCCCGTCGACATATTTGATACATAAAAGGGCAAGTGTGTACAGTTTTGTGTTTATTTATTTGTTTATTAGGGTTTATCGGCACTTTCAACAGCTTGTATCATTTCATATCAGACAATTTGTGAGGGAGTCCGAATAACGGGAGAGAACCACTGAGCAGTGGTGATTAACTCCTGGGCTCTCTGATATACCATCCTGACACAAACAGTTAGCACTGCTTGAGGGTAAGTGTTACGTCGACATGTTGTACATCTTTGGTCGACGCGCTGTATCCCCACGGTTCACTTGCCTTCAACTACTGCTAACCCTGCGTGTTCGAGGCTGTTAAATTAGATAGTGTAACAGTTACTCAGCATTGTTGAGTGCTTCCATATAGGAACTCTAGTTTCCTCTACCCGTACATTTGTACAATCTGATACGACCCATACTGTTAAAAATGTCATTGTTCCACAATAAATAAACAAAGAAAAAATGTACACATTTTCCATTCATACACAAATTATCTCGATGAATTGGAGGTGATTCTCAGCAAAATGTGAGTAGTATTTCATAAAGTGTAATACCTGAGATTTACCCTTTGCTGTAGAACAAGCACATATATCGATTGCCATGAGAACAATGTACAGATTGCTGCATCAAATCACTGATTGGTAAGAGAGAAGAGTTGGCCGATTTTTATGTGTGTATCACTCCTGCTGAATAAGATGAATAGTTCCAGGAGGAAGTAAATTTTAACCCTTTACCTAACATAACGGCCAAACAGAAAATTAACCCGAATAAGCCTACCACAGCCTAAAATATCTCGGAAGTTTCTCAGTAAAACAGTACAAATATGGATATCATTAGAACCAGCTGGTCGAGCTGGTTCTAATGATATCCATATTTGTACTGTTTTATTGAAAAATTGTGAAATTTGTTTTGGAAAAATGTGAAATTTAATTTATTTTTAAAAATACTGTGTAAGGTAAAGGGGTAAGGAGCTGATGGATGAATATCAACCATAACCATCACCTAACACGGCAAGTATATGACATATTTTTTTCTTTTTAGAATCACTAATTTTTTTCAAGTTTTGTCTTTAAAGACATTACTTATTACCCTCATTGGAACAAGCTGGCGGAGCTTGTTCCAATGAGGTGCTATAAGCAATATTCTGAAGGCAGAAATAGAAACAAGGACTATTAAAATTTCAATAGCGATTTTTGTGAATAACGCTGGGCCGGATATTTCCGTTACTTTAGTTAAAGGGTTGCCCATCACTTGTACGCATACCAGTGTCAGTATAGAAGGCGGAAGGTCAAGCGAAAAGATGGGACTTTATCCTTCAGGAATAAAAGGGAGGAGTTACACTGAGCCAAGGTGAGGAAGGCACGCAAACAAGGATCTCGTGCCCCCACACTGGGGGTTACAAGATCAGGTCATTTGCGAGTTTGAGAACGGTTTATACAACGTGTACAGATTATTGCACTCATTTTTCCAACTTAAAAGCATTCCTCTTAAAAAACAGAAATTATAAGAAATCATACGTATCAGTGGTCTCACTTGGGGCCTTGCGAAGCTTCGAGATTCGATTCGATTTCGAATCTCAAGTTGGTATTCGGTTCGATTCGAAATCGGCTGTCCGATTCGATTTATTTATTTATTTATTGGTGTTTAAGGACACATATTTATGCACAATGGCTAATCATGACCGTGACAGTTTTACGGGTGGAGGAAGCCGGAGTACCCGGAGAGAACCACCGAGCAACGACGAGCAGCTGCCAGCTCCCCAACATCGTAATTCCGCACTGCAGCACAGTGCAGGGTTAGATTGGTTGAAGACATGCGTACCATCGACGTGCAGTACGCCTTAGTACACGGCGTCATCGTGCCCCCACGCGCGCAATGGAGATGAAGTGTCTTGCCCAAGGACACAACGCGGTTGCCGCAGGTGGGATTCGAACCGAGGACCTCACGGCTTGCAGCCTGCACCTCTACCGACTGAGCCACCGCGCTCCCACCCATACTGTTAAAAATGTCATTGCTCCACAATAAATAAACAAAGAAAAAATGTACACATTTTCCATTCATGTACAAATTATCTCGATGAATTGGAGGTGATCCTCAGCAAAATGTGAGCAGTATTTCATAAAGTGTAATACCTGACATTTCCCCTTTGCTGTAGAACAAGCACAAATATCGATTGCCATGAGAACAATGTACAGATTGCTGCATCAAATCACTGATTGGTAAGAGAGAAGAGTTGACAGATTTTTATGTGTGTATCACTCCTGCTGAATAAGATGAATAATTCCAGGAGGAAGTTAATTTTAACTCTTTACCTAACATAACGGCCAAACAGAAAATTAACCAGAGTAAGCCTACCACAGACTAAAACATCTCGGAACTTTCTCAGTAAAACCGTACAAATATGGATATCATTAGAACCAGCTCGTCGAGCTGGTTCTAATGGTATCCATATTTGTATTGTTTTATTGAAGAATTGTGAAATTTGTTTTGGAAAAATGTGAAATTTAATTTATTTTTAAAAATACTGTGTTAGGAAAAGGGGTAAGCAGCTGATGGATGAATATCAACCATAACCATCACCTAACACGGCAAGTACACGGTCAGTCATGTTAGTCGTCTCACAAAATGAAAAGCCGAGATAGAAATTTACATAAATAATGCTGATAATAAAGACGGAATGTAATTTCCGCTATATTAACATAAAAGCATCTGTACCCATGCCACCCTCCATGCTAATTCCAGTTTCACTAGTCGCTACCACTGCTGAAAGCAAATTTAAAATTTCCAAGCAATATCGACGATGAGCTCACGGTTGCTAGCGGCCAGTCCGGTGCAGTGTCCAGTACAGAATCCTCGCACCCGTTTCTGTTTTTGAACAAAC
Organism: Pictodentalium vernedei; assembly: GCA_031216915.1. Lineage (NCBI taxonomy): Eukaryota > Metazoa > Mollusca > Scaphopoda > Dentaliida > Dentaliidae > Pictodentalium > Pictodentalium vernedei. The sequence goes on from CM062291.1 coordinate 323,672,380, forward strand.
AACCTAACTGGGTAATATTCCAACTACACCATCAAGGCATGCCTTCGACGAAGGCATGCCTTGATGATGTAGCTGGAATATTTTATCAACCGGGACTTTGATTTCGAATAATAGACTCGATTCGATTGGAGATTCGATTCGAATCGCAAATATGTGTTTCGCAGGGCAATAGTCTCACTCTCAAATTAGTTCCTCAGTTCAGATCCCCACCCCACTTCTTAAAAAATGAAAATGCTTTTTCTCTTCCTGTTCAGCAACTTAGCCAGAAAACCTTTGCGTGAAATAAATTTTCTCTTTGGATATTGGATTCAGTTTTACTTCTTGATTTCTTTGTTCGACAGCAAGGCTCAAATTAAAGGCATCAGATGTAGAAATTCCAAACTGAGAAGAAAAACTGTTAACTATTACTTTATCGCACTCCCCCCCCCCCCCCCCGGGAAATGAAGCAGTGCCTGTTTACTGTAATAAACAAGCTCTATTTGACTGTGAAATAGGACCCAGTCACCAATGCCTGGACTGGAAGTCCTCCAAAATAAGCAACATGGGTATAAACGATTGGCTGGAATTGACTTTATATTAATGTTACGGCCCAACCTCTGCCCGACGAAACCCATGAAAGGGAAACCCTCACCCTCACCCTCCCCAGGAGTTACGCCCCTGACAGTTCGAAATGTCCACACGCCCTGCTTCCAAAGGTAGTGAAGCAACGTTTGTGGAACAAATGCGATGATTATAATGGGATTATGTGTTACGAAATGGACGTTAACAATGAACTCTTTGCATGTTGCTGGCAGATATTCCCGCCCAGCGCAGGGCTTCTCTTGTCACTGAAATAAGTATGAGTTGGGCACATTTAATCGTATTTGCCCCGTGTAAATTGAATGGATATTTTCACCAATGGTTTCTCTTGTGTTACATTTAGAATCATTTTTCATCAAATCTAGTCGTGGCTGCTTTACAGCAACCATGACTAAATTTTATGAAAAATATCTCGAAAATACTCAGCAGGTTGAGAGTTAAAACAACAATTTCGTATTTTGTGTTAAATCCCATATCGAATGATTATGCGGGGTATTTGTTACTGTGCAGTTGTAAGAATGTATAAGGTTATTGAAGGTCTGTACTTACCTGTCAACCAACCAACAATTGTTTCATTATTTTAAAGAACAACCACCTGCCTGCATGAATTAAACACATTCCACAGGTCAGACAGTGTCACGGGAATACGGATATTCGACAGTACCTGCAAATATCATAGAATGATCGAGGGGGAGATAACTTAAATGAATGTCTGAAAGGTATCACAGCAGTAAATATTTTCCCATAGGCGACCATTATAAAGTTCAAGCAAAAAAAAAATATGATCGCATCACCAATTTTTGGCATTCAGATAACTTTGTCAAGCATAGCCCTTCAGACAACTTTTTCTGAGCCGAAAACAGGGGGTCATGCAACAAATAAGAGAGGAAACCTGACCGGAAGGGAAGTACTCGTCACGTGTACATATTTTTCAGGGAATTCCTAACAAAACCACACCAAAAGTCAATTGTATATTTTTTAGGTCCAAAAGTTATCAAATCACCCTCTTTATTTATCTGCAATATTCAACAATAATGCAAGATGTCATTACAATATTTCAAACAATATATTTTCCCAAGGCTGCTTACTTTTAGAGATTGCATGATTTCCCAAGTGCAACAGTTCAAGGCGGGTAATTCTAATTCAAATATTTACAGCAGCGATACCTGAAGCACATTCTGTCAGGCATGTCATGTACGATTGTCCTCTTGCTGTACTATGGAACATTGGAGTTTTAGACTGTGGAATTTTAAGCTGCCAATTCTGAAGAGCATGTCTGGTTCCATAGACTGTGAAGAATTTAAATTGTCAACGAGCTGTCAGGGACTAACATATCATGTCAGTTGACTTGATGGCGAGGTATGTTCTAAGACTGTAAACACCACCAGATGCTGACTAAGACCAGTCACGTTCACTCTGGCATTAACATCCACCAGGATAAGCATAAATGAAACCTGGAGATTAATGTTAGACGGCAGGGGTACATCTTTGGAAGAGTGTTATTAATTCCCTTGATCGACTTGCTGACGAATTGCTATTCGTAGTCAGCAAGACTGAGCAAAAACTTAGCAAAGCCAGTCACGTTCCATGGTGTATATAAGGGCCGACAGCAAGCCAGAAGTTCCATTTTGGGATCCAACAACTGTTTCCACACGCCATCTGAAGTTTCTGGAATGCAGATAACTTACTGCTTCAGATTTTCGATACAGCCACTTCAGATAGAAGGACTGATGTACTTAAACATTATTGGTGATGTTGGAGTCATCAATAAAAGATTATAGAGAAAACTACCAGGGGCCAATACTTTTAAACTTTTACGATTGTATTTTATAGTTATGACTTTAAATGGTTTGAAATTAACCATTAGCATTTCCAAAGATGTGGCAATTTGCCAGTTGGCAAATTGTCATATCTTTTAAAATGCTAATGATTCATTTTAGTCAGTTTTATTAATAGATAGAAAATGCAATTCTAGAAAATACAATTGTAAAAGTTTTATTGTATTGGTGCCATATGTCAATTTATTACCACCAGTAACCCACAAGACGGGATCGGACAAGAGGCCACCATTTACACGAACCTATCCAGAATCCCAAAGGTTTCTGGGGGATTGAAGTCCGAATTCCTTTATCAAACACACACCAGACAATCACCGAGTGTTACCCCAGCTTTGCGACATATGATGTTTGTTGTGACAGGAGTAAATTGTTTGATTACGCTCACATTTATGCAGTTAGGAGAATTAAAGTGTGGCGTACATCGGGTCTTCCTCGTTTGATTCTGCCACCCACAGCATTGCAACATTCGTAGTGAGAGGTCAGGGGTGGTGCCAAGATTTCCCCGACGCGGGGGCCATGATCCCCGAGTGGTGGGCTAAATAGTCCCGGACCGAAGATGGTTCGGTCCGGCGTGAGAATTGTTTTATTTAACTGGAAAAAAGTTGCAATATCCGTGACTCTAGAGGCTTTGAGAGAGTCGAAACGAAACGCAAAATATAGAGGATATTCACGAAAATTTGATGAATACCGAAAATATCTCGTGAGTGGCTACAAAGAAATATGAGGATCTTCACGAGCGACGCAGTCGCGAGTGAAGATCCTCATATTTCTTGTAGCCACGAACGAGATATTTTCGGTATTCATCAAATTTTCGTGAATTTTCTTTTTATTTAATGCTCTACGACTACAAACTCTCCAATTTGTGGCCTTTATTTGCCATTAAGGCGCAAAATTTATGTGCCGAACCGGCGTCCATACAAAAATTACAACAACCAAACTCCAACCATTGGAATGTGTGAATATCCGCACAAAAAGTAGTCCCGTCTTATTTCTCCCCTAACTTTACGATTTACCAAGGCTGGCGAATTGAAATAATCGCAATGTGTTTCGAAGAAATAGAACAATAACAAAAAACACCACTTTCTTATTTTCAATAACAAGACACGTCATTTTATTTTTTTTTGAACTCAATGCTCTGAAGACGTGTGAAGTTGAACAGAAGAAATTTGAAAGTGATTTCGGCTTTTCGCTGGAAGGTGAATGAGAAAGTCAAACTTTGAAACCGCTGATTTAATGAATTGATTTAGTCACTGTCACTATCAATTATTCGAATTCGTTTGTATTTGGGACTCTGGAATCCATTACTGATGTGCTGACTCGTTTAAAGTACATGTGATTCGTCATCCGAACCTACGATGAAATATCGATTTCTAAATATCATTTTGATATTTCGTTTTGCCGACCGACAGGGGAATATGACTTAATTTTTCAGCGTGAATTGATGCCTGAGCATTAAATAAATTGCGATATTTATATCAAAATGAGAAGTTGTGTCAAGAAAGCTGGTAACTACGGGCGGCCAAGTTAAAACAAACTCAAATATCTAAAGATATCTTCAACTATTTAAGTTTATGTTAATATGTCTGTCTGTAGATAACAGTTGGGAGCATGCTATGAGAAGTTGGTATGTTCGCCGAGTTTCTGTTTTTTCGCTTTGACGAAGAAACGGTCCATTTTTTGGCTCTCCGAACGCGTCTACCGGGAGCCAGTACTATAAAACGTTTATAATTGTATTTTCTAGACTTGTATTTTCTATCTAATTATCTAACAGACAATAGAATCATTAGCATTTTAACAGATATGGCAATTTGCCAGCTGGCAAATTGCCAGATCTTTGAAAATGCTAATGATCTATTTTAATCTAATTAAAGTCATAACTAGAAAATATAGTTCTAGAAAATACAATTGTAAAAGTTTCATAGTATTGGCCTCAGGACAATTGTAGTCGGCGCACAACGACCGGCATTATGGAGTTACTTGTGTTTGGCTTTTGTGTGCCTAACCGCATCGTCAATTTGGAATATTTCCTTACAGAGAGTGTACTGCACATTAAAACGTGTTGACTTCGCCCTGCCACCTATTTTTGATACCCTAGTTCCACAAGCCACAAATTTAATAAATACGATAAAATCACAACAGAGATCAGATGTGTGTCGATCAGTGATTGTATAGAATGTTTCTGGTAGCGGATTAAAATCACAACTCTCGCCGCTGAGTGAAATTAACTCAGACCATACCACAGTTATTATATGCCTATCGGGTTACTCCAATGGCGTATGTGTGTCGGGTCTGGAGTATTATCTCTGCGATGTTATAATTTTATCTCCCCAACGAATTTTGCCGACTTCCACAACAGAGGGTTAACACTCCCCGAGATAGGGGTAGCCCCCTTAACCCCGCGCACCCCCCCCCCCTCGTGCCATCCCTGTGAAAAGTCCTGTGTGTTAACCCTTTACGCAACGTAATGACCAAAACCGGTCAGCGGTATTCACAAAAATCGCCAATTAATTTTCATTATTTTCTTCATGTTTTGTCTCAAAGCTCGAGCTCGTTCCTATGAGGGGGCATAACCTATGTTTTTGAGACAAAAAATGAAAAAAATTAGTTATTCAAGAATTTTGTTTGCAAGTGTCGTCTGCTTTTCATGTTAGGTAAAGGGTTAAAATCAACTCCGGGAAAAGGTTGTGATATTCTGGAACGATAAACTCGTCCAAGGCGCAACACCAGTAAATTATGCTGTTTACATTTCATGTTAGAGCAAATAGTTTGCAACTTACTTTGGGGCGTTGTGAATCTGGTCTGTCTCTGAGAAACATTAGCTCATTTGCGAAAATATAAGTATATCGCCACCATACAATTTAACATCGCCAAGGGATCAAAAGCAGTTTATCCAGAATTATAGTAATAAAATCACAACATGAATGCAGTCAGTGTTCGGGTAGTTTTATGGTATACATGTATAAATATTTAATGGTTTTCGTGAAAAATGGGCCCCTTCATTGCGTCTCATTCTGCAAGAACAAGAAAAACAGAGATGAAAAACTTATGAAAAACTCTAAAAGTCTGCGCTCGGAGTCAACGCAGTCTTATCGCTATCAGCAGGGGCGACGGAATCGAGTGTGGAGGGGGGGGGTGGGGGTGGGGGTGGGCGCATTCCCCAATCTCCCATACGTTTTCTACAGACATGCATCACGGTGTTGCGATGAGTAACATGAGACACGAGAGTATATGCGAAAGTATCAATGTTGGCTTTTTTTGTTAAACAGGCTATATCCACCACCTGATTCACTGAAGTCTTCTGAGCTGTGGAGATTAATTTAAATTTCTTCCGGTTGGTATGCGGAATTATTTGTTTTAGAGCGTGTGTTGGTTTACATCGTATAGTATTGAATAGAATTGTCAAAACTGCGTACTGCTGCGTGCGTAATTGCGCGTCGTAATTACACCGACAAAGTTGTCAACGGTCATGTGGTCGAAGTTTGTGTGATGTGCAGTGTGCAAGCCGATTTTGATTGTCATGTCATGTTGATGCCATGCGTACTTTCCTCAGGGAAGAACACCCCGGACCGACTCCACCAATCCACCCTGACTAGGTTGGGTTGGTGGAGGGGTCCCGGGGAGTTCTCCCCAAGAAAAAAAATGAAAATGTGTTATCTACTGGTGTCGTAATGTTTACAATACCGCAAATATCAATCGGTAGTAGTTAGTCCACATAGGCGTCGCCAGGGGAGGTGGATGCGGACGACCTTCCCCCGTTTACGTTTTTCTTCAAGAACGGAGAATGCAAATAAATCCCCCAAAAGGCCACCAGAGAGCTCCATTTGATGCTAAATTAAAAAATAAATTTTCCCGGGGGGGGGGGGGGAGGTCGTGCACATTAGGGGGAAGGGGGTCCGGGGACATCCCCCGAGAATACATCGGGGGTACAATTGGCTGATTCCGATCTGCCATGTGTGCCCCCGGTGTACTTTTTCATCAAAGTCGACCCCCTTTTAAACTAGAGGATGGCCACCAAAGGGTGGCTGATTCCCCCGAAAAAAGCCTTGATAGCCATTCCAACCTTATTCGAGACACACCCTCTGGTTGTGGGCAATAATAATACCAAGTATCATTAATATCCTTGAAGGCTGTAAGAAGTTATGGAGCGGACACGAATTCCGTCTACGGACAGACGGACGGACGTACAGACGGACAGAGAGACAGACGGACAGAGGGAAAGACGGACGACGTCACGGCTAGATTCCCCCGAATTTTTTTCGGGGGAATAAAAATTCATAGTCCAAGAAGGACAACTCATTTTCGGTTGTACGGGTTGTGTTCTATGTTAACTATATAAATGTCAACAATTTAGTGGCGGTTTGTTACTATTCCACCTTTGGCCGGTTCTTTTTGTTTCTTGTCCTCCCGCACTCCTTAAATTTTCTAATCGTGATCTCACTGAACGCCCTCATCAACACGGAACTTGACGTGCCATTTTGTCACGACTGCCGCGTATTTTTCACGCCGAGTGCTGTTCAAGAATCAATCAATATTCATGGTCAGACTGGGTTGCAGTTTCTTCGTTGGATCGCTTAAAAAAAAACCGGGAAGGAATCTATCCACAAAACTATTTTGTGATTTCCAACGCATCGCGGTGTCTGTAGTGCGTATAGTCAATACTCCAAACAGTCAAATTAAAAACAATTTCCATGGTCATTGAAAACATTATCGAGTGTATTTTCTTGAAAAGGATCGAAAGGCGGCGATTCATTATGGAAACATTTCCCATTGAATTTGTTTCCAAAAAATAGCCACGATCTCTATCCCTGATTTGAATATAATTTACACGCGGAATATCCAATCATCATTAAGTATTCTTTATGGTATGAGAACGTCAGATACACGGAATGGTGTGTCCTTTAAAGAGGTGTAATATATTTGGTGTTTTTTTTTCTTCAGAGGAGTGCTGTCTATTTGATGACAATACCTTTGTTGCTGTCCTTCCCGCATATTCAGTCCTGAACTTACGATGGTGAATCGATCTTTTGAACGAAATTACTCACCCAGCACAATAACACGCCTGTTCTATGAATTCCCGATCTCCAGCAACACTGAACCATGCGGAAAATGTGTGCGGAACTGAAATCGTTGACGGGCTGTTTTTAAATAGAAGCGACATTTCAATGGAATTTTCTACAAATTGTGCAACGCAATTAATATTTGAATCGTTTGCGATAGCTGAAATCGCCCCTGAGTTCCAATATGTTCCATGTGCCAGTAGGCACATAGAACACATTGGAACTCAGGGGACGAAACAGTAACACGGGTTCCCCTCGCAAATTTGGTTGGTGATAAAATGTGTTGTTTCTGTTGATAGTTGTCAAATGAATTGCTGGGTGTCCTTCTAATAATTGTTTTTTTTATAGACGTGAAGGAGTGTAATAAACACAGAACGACACACGCGTGTGAATGGGTTAATCGATATGACACTTGTGCCATCGCGGAGGGATAAAACTCGGGGCCTGTGGCCTCTTGTTTTATCCTTCCGCACTGGCACTCGTACCATATCGATCAACCCATTCACACGGGTGTGTCGTTCTGTGTATTTACCGTATCGGTGGGCACTGGCGTGGATGAGTCTTAAGTTGGAAACAAAAAACACAAAACAAAAGAAACAAAAGTTTCCTTCAGAAAATGTTCGCCCAAATTGAACCAAAACTGTAAATGTCTGACTGATTCATATAGAATAAACGTATAGTGTTTTCAAGTATAAAATGTATTCTACGAGTAGGATTAAGAATGAAACCGACGAGCCTCTGGCGAATTGGTTTCATTCTTAAATCTACGAGTAGAATAATTATTTTACTTGAAACACTATACGTTTATTTTGTTTATCCCATAAATCTTTTATAGTGCAGACGCGGTGAAATCGTGCTTCAAAACACAGCGAGAAGTGAGGAACATGTAGGTCCAATTCGATGACAAGCAATATTGCCAAAACTAAAAAGGCGCAGTGATACATTTCTCTCTGAAAATAATTCCCCTACAAACTTGAGCTAAACTTGCAAAAATACTTTATTAAATGAACAATATGTAGTGTTTTCTACTGGCATTGTGTAATACTTTCAAAAACGTTTAAAGAAAACAACAACTGAGCTGTTAATTTTCCAACACGAATGCGATAGAAGTCAGAGGTCAACAAGCCCGTCTGTACTAGAGCAATAAATTCTTTCAGTGTTAAACCTATGGGGGAAATTTATCACCCTACTAGGTGAATAAAGCAAAAATTTATCCAAGGCTTATTGTTCGAATAAACAGCCATTTATGGGGTAAAATCTCATAAATGGAGGGTCTTCAAAATATTCAGTCCCTCTTGGAATTCACTCACGAATATGGGATACTTTTCTATACTCGCCCCAAAAAGAAAGTGTGCATTGCAGAAATTGATCAAACTCCACAAAAATAATTTCGTAGGTGTAAAGAGTGTTAACCTGTTCATGAATAAGTTATATTGAACACAAAAACAGCTTTCCCCGTTAAAATTGCATTAACGTTAAATAACATGCTGCACGTTTGTGAAAAGGCATGTTTTGCACGTGGAGAGTCTGAAAATTCATGAAGCAGTGTGAATCCTTGGGTATTTAAACACTAAAGTAAGGCCTTCCTATCGTTCACATTCAAACTTGCGCTGCTGTTAAAACGACTCCACATTAGCATGCCAAGATTGACAATGAATCAATGTCTCCTTACCCTGGGTATGATTAGAGCTGGCAGAACACACAGAGAGGTTGCCCAGCATTTGAACTGCCACTGTAACACTGGAGACAGGCTAGTCCATCGACATGCACAACATGATGACGTTCGAGACCGACCCCGCTCCGGGACACCCCGAGTTACCACCCCTGCACAAGATCGGTATATCTGTGTCGTCCATCTCCGGAACCGGCAACAAACGGCAACGACGACAGCCAGGAACATCCCTAACCTGAGACGGATACATACTCAAACAGTTATCAACCGGCTGAGAGAATACGGCTTACGTCCTCGAAGACCTGCAATTCGTCCGATTTTGACGTTACGTCATCGTCGTGCTTGACTGCAGTGGTGTAGAGTAGGGTTAGGGTTAGGGTTAGGTTAGGCTAACCCTAACCCTAACCCTAACCTAACCTAACCCTAACCCTAACCCTACCTAACCTAACCCTACCCCTAACCCTACCTAACCCTAACCTAACCCTACCCTAACCCACTTCCATGCTAACTTGTTCGCTTCCATGAGGCGTAGATGCACAGAAGTAGTCGATGCAGACGGAGGTCATACCAGATATTGAGTGTGTGACTTTTGTGTTGGACCCTTAGTGTCTTCGACTCTCCATGGCACCAAGAGTATTTGTCGTAGCGTAATGAAATTTCTCGTGTTGATCACAAATTGATTCATCTGTGATTGAATAAAATTTCCATGAATGAAAATGATATATATCTTTTTCAGTGTTATTTTTTAGCATGCACACTTTCTTTTTTAGGAGAGTATAGTAGGTGAAGCGCGATTCTCAGGAAAAAGTCGTTGCTTTCTCCCCCAAAAATTGTATTTGCTTTGTGATAAATTAGCACAATTTGAGTGCGCAGAAAGCTTCAGATTGAACTTCCAGGCCTTAAAAATTGAAACAAATTTCCCGATGGAGACCACTCCCCCTCTCCACTGTTGGAAGGGGCAGCCCATCTCACCCACCCACCCCCCCCCCCCCCCCCCTGTTCGGTTTACGGCCCTCAGAGAGATGACTACAGCAAGTTATTCTATGCCACGTATGACGTGTGCCCCCGATTAATAATCCTGGGTACGCCCCTGTTATGAGGTTGTCCTGCCATTTACAGCCTATACGCCGCATTATTTCCCTACGGTCATTGTGCAGAATTACCCAACTTGTGATAATGTTATTCTCTTCATTTGTAATACATTATCTCGACAAATCAAAAGAGAAAATTATCAAATTTTATACATTTAAACATTTAATCAATGATGATGAAACCATAACTAATTTCAACCAAAATAATGTTAACCCAAAGTACAACAAAAACTTGCTGTCCAAAACTACTCTGTCCAGTTCTAACGTTTGCTGAATGTTTTTTGCCCATCATTCAGCAAACGAATGATTTTTCATATTTCAGTTACTTAGGGGATACCAGGAAGACAGTCGCATGCCTACGTTATTCCCTACTGTTTACATCTATTTCTGATTTTTGTATTTTCTCCATCTCGTATTTATGTTTCTATACTGCGAAATAAATTCAGTTCAGTTTAAATTCTCCAACGAGTCTAGAACTCATTCGAATGCTAGGTATCATGCCAACAGACTAGAGGAACAGAATTTACTACATCCAGTAAATCCAAGTATGTGTGAAAGGAGTTAAAGCGTCAGAAATAAACAAAATAGAAAGACAATTTACGGAGGGCTATTTTTGGAGGTGAAATATTTTTTTAAAAATCAGAAATAGGTTTTCGTTAACAGTATTTAAAGATATACATACAGGAATCAGATAAATTTTTCCAAGAAACCAGAAAAAGCATATATGTGCACATAAATTGACATTTTTGGCTCTGACAGTTATTGAAGTCTTGGAGGGGGAGGGGTTAAAAGCATTGAACTGAATAATTTATACTTTATTTCCTTGCAAAGGATTTCTCTCAACTTGGTTTTAGGAACTGACATCTGATTAAAATAGCAAGATAACATTTAATGTTTGACAGCTAACTCCACTGATGTGATCTGATTGTTTTCATTGTCTCCAGTGTGGATAACTATAACATAGTATTGCTTCGAGATAATTTATTGTTACGGGAAATTAAAGGCCGTGAAAATCTGTGACCGACTGGGTCATACTCAAGGGCTCTAGCGACCATAAAAACATAGAGTGCCGAGAATTTGTGACTGTCTGTCAGTATGCCAAAAAACAGCGAGAATGGAATATTCGTTTTCGAGTTATCGTGCGGACAAGGAAGTATTTAGAAGACAGAAGAAGAAAAGCACACAGACTAACAAGATGGTGGTCAGAGCTTTCGATAAATCGAGTAATCTGACTGGACCGTCTACGACTTGGTTCTGGGCAGAGGTTTGGACAAGGCAGGGCTCGTACAGGTCCTAGAAACCTTGAAAAGTCATGGAAATTAAAAACTATTATTCCAGGCCTCGACGTCCAGGAAAAATAGGGGTATTTTTGCTTCTTGTCTGGAAAAGTCATGGATATTTCCCCCAAAATGTAACACCAATATCAAACTTGCTAAAAACGCGGCCATAAAACATCGTGAAATTTGTTTCGGTATGAAGAATGAAGAATGCTTAAGTCTTTGTGATTCATTCCTTAAATCTTGCATATCATTATATCATTGTATCAATTTTTACAATTCTGTGTTATGTGGTAGTGAGAACAAACATGGAATTTTTCAAGCATCTGGTCACGGAAAAGTCCAGGACTTTTCCATGACCCAGATGCTTGAAAAATTCCACTTTTGTTTCCAGATTTGCCACAGAAATCTCATTAAAGTTTTGGAAAATTCACTTGAAATCCTGGAAAAGTCATAGAATTTTATCTTCAGGAAAGTGGATGAATCCTGACAAGGACTGGGTAAGAAGATAGAACCTCAGCAGAGAGTTTGGAATAGGCAGAACATGAACCTGAATAGATTGAAAAGAAGGATTCTGAAAGAATTAGAGCCAAAATACCCCTTTCAGAATGGAACATACAATCAAAGCAATAAACTGTCGTAGCCTTTATAGTGCTATGTGCTACCAATGGAGCACCATCAAAGATGAGGCTTTGGGGTCCATTTGGGTACTTTGTTATTACCTGGTCGTTTCCGGAAATTTGACATACTCAATCCAATCGAACAAACCTCTTGGAGGTCTTTCGTTCGTATAACATTATCTCGGTAGGAGCCCGAATAGGAGCGAAAAACGAAAAAACAAGGATTCCAGAAATGTCCCAGTCAGATGAACATACGGTTTGGGGGAAATATCGCAATGTTTGCAGTAATTCCTTACACTACCAGTGTATTAGAGGTCGCTCGTGCCACACAGAAACCAAGATGGCGACCTTCAGTAAACATACTGGATGACGGAAACACGTGTAACCCATCATGCGTACACCACGTATCTCCATGATGATCACGGTACAACATGGACGCTCACGCGAGCTACCACTACACCCAACATGATCTCACTGGTCAAGTTGCTTAAGGCGTCACTTTCGGGAGTCCTCGATGAGGCCTTATCCATCCCCGTAATGCAACCAACATCGTCAACTGTTTTAAAGATGCAGTATATTTATCGATGCCCTATCCCACGGCCACACACACACACACACACACACACACACAGTCACACACACACACGCACACGCACACACACACAAACACACTCACACTCTGTTTAATACCTTCCGTGTCACTCGCCAGGATCTGAGAAAAAAAGAAACGGCATTTTTGTGGATTCATTTATCAAATTATTTTCCGTGGGGCCAAATCATGGTAATCTGATGCGTCTTGGATATTTGTGCCCCCTCCCCCCTCCCCACACACACCCACACACAAGCTCACCAAATATACACTCACTCACACTCATTGAGGACCGAACTTGTGGTGGTGAGGGTAGGGCACCCCCACCCCCACCCCATGACCATGTCTGTCAGAACTTTTGTTGTCCTACGAAAAATTGTTGGTTGCTTGAATGTCATCATTTTTTAGGGGAAAAAAGTTGACAGTTTAGCGAAACCATAATTTTGATTGTACAACAATGTCCCCATGTTTTAAAAAGTCATTGCATGTAAGAGCTCGTTATAAGTATACAGTACGGCCGCCGTGCACTGGTCAGTTTCCACGCGTGGGAAATATTTCCACGGACGCAATAATATTAGATTCCAAACACTAATTATAGGAATAATCATCAAAAATTTAATTAATGAAGCACCGAATACTACCCGGTGCTTCATTAATTAAAATTTTGCTGATGATTTTTATTACCTGGTAAACGCATGCGTGGACATCATTGCCCACGCGTGGATTACGACTGTACAGTATGACAATCGAGTAGTTATGTACACGAAACAAATTCGTGAATTATTATTATTTTGAAGAATTAGTTTGATTTATCTGTCACGCATTGCACTTAGACAGTACTAATGCGCACTGGAAAGGCAATTTTACAAAAAAGGTTATTCTTTCTTAGAGGCTTAGATGACTGAGGGATTGAAAATATCTCATATCTTATAACTGTGACATTAATAACGATCACCTGAGATCCTATAAGATTCCACGCAAACGTGATTTTATTATAAGGTAATCAATAAATCATTATGGAAACTACCTGGGAATATTTCTATTCTGAGAGTTCCTGATTCGCTGGCATTGAATAGACTCCTAGTCGAGAAAACCTTTAACCCTTTACCTAACATGAAAAGCAGACGACACTTGAACAACTATTTTTTTTCATTTTTGTCTCAAAAACATAGGTTATGACCCCTCATTGGAACGAGCTCGACGAGCTCGTTCCAATGAGGGGTCATAACCTATGTTTTTGAGACAAGAAATGAAAAAATAATCAAAATTAACTGACGATTTTTGAGAATAGCGCTGGACGGTTTTGGCCGTTACGTTGAGTAAAGGGTTAAATATATTTCTCATATTGTGATTGCTTTGCGCAATCACGACTTGAATATTCATGTGCGTGCATAATGAGTCACAATCATGGTTTCACATCTGCAAAGGGATCATTTTCATCATCCATGGCTTATCTTGTCATGGGAGCGCGATGGCTCAGTGGTTAGGGCATTGGACTTCAAAGCTATAGGTCCATGGTTCCATCCCTGCCAGGGGCGGCTGTATTGAGTCCTTGGTCCAGTCTGTTAATCCCGATTGCCCACATGGGGTGGGGGGGGGGGGCGCTGTGTACTATGGGGTAGTGCACACTTGCCTTCAACCAATGCTAACAATGTTTGTGCGGAGTTGTTACATTGAGGAGTCTGACATTACTCGCCACTGCTCGATGGTTCTCGCTGGGTACTCCAGCCTCCTTCACCAGTAAGACTGTCCGACATTAGGTGACTCGTGTCGTTAAACCCCAATAAATAAATGAATTATCTCGTCCTGAAAATCGACTTTCGATAAAGTTATCTGCCCTGAAATTATTAGACGGGTAGGAAGGTCCAATAAAAATGCGTGTAATTGTTGAGAAAACATCCATGACATCAGTAGGAAATAAACCTTTTGTTGCTCTCGAAGCTGTCTGTTGTTTTCGTTTATTAAAAGTTACAAAAGGAAACCTGGCTTCTTATGACAAGAAGGTAATTAGAAGCAACTAAGTAACCGTGCACTTTGGCTTTTTGTTTAGCGATTGTGTTTCTATGGTAACTTGCAAGTTTTTATTCTTCCCTGGAAAAAATAGCAAATCTCACCTAGACTTTTATACTAATAGGGAGGACAGTATCGGTATTACATGTCACGGTGTGCACGCTGTTGAAAAAATGAACAGAATAAAGGTTACAGAATTTCAAAAGATGGTGAAAACGCCGTTTTCTTATTTTTAAATGGGTTTCAAGCTGATTAATAAAATGTAAAAAGCCAGGTTCTGTATTTTTATACGACTCTACAGGGAAATGCTTGAAGTTTGCTCATCGATGATACAACTTCGTTAACATTTCGAAATTTCAATTTTTATATGAAATTCCCATACCCTCAGTTTAAATTTGCTGACAACTTTAGAAAATTAAGAGGAGCTTACTTTCGTGTAAATCTCTTCCAATGAAACTTGTCAGCAGTAGTATAGCTCGCACACCTAATGCCTGATTTGGATGGCCTCGGTGGATGACCTCGGAAGTGGCGTCATGTAACCTGACCCAGTGGCGCCATGTTGAATTGCAATGGAAACTTGCGTGAGCGGCCATGTTATGACGTAATTACCATAGTGATGCGTGGTGTCAGTGCGCATGTGCAGCGCGTATTGTTAGGGTGACACACGTTTCTGTGGTCCGTTTTGTATACAGGCCGCCATCTTGGTTT
Organism: Pictodentalium vernedei; assembly: GCA_031216915.1. Taxonomy (NCBI): domain Eukaryota; kingdom Metazoa; phylum Mollusca; class Scaphopoda; order Dentaliida; family Dentaliidae; genus Pictodentalium; species Pictodentalium vernedei. Next base: position 323,687,821 of record CM062291.1, read on the forward strand.
CTATGGTTGCACGGGTTGCTATGAGCCTGGGCGGTTTCTTATCCACACCAGTATGTTCGAAGGTGTGTTCGATTCAAAAGAAGTGTATCCAATTACCAAAATAGACCCGACAATCAATCCAAATCACTAAAATACTGGCTAAAATCAATAAAAAATGACTTGGAGAAGCCCCATTTCGGATTTATAATAGTAACACGTAGTGCTATAAGACGCCACTAGTTCGTATTCTGACTTTCCTAGATGTGTTTGTGTGCTAGTGCACAATGTGCACACATCACATGTAGCACATTTGGCACATGCTGCATGTGCTGATATGTGCTTGTGTGCTTTTGCACAATGTGGCCACATCACCTGCTGTACATAGGCACATACGGGTATTTGAGTACACTTATGACATCATTTGAGGATACCTTTTGAGGATACCTTTTGAGGATACCTTTTGAGGATTTTCTTTTGAGAATACCTTTTGATGATACCTTTTGAGGACATCTTTTGGGGATACCTTTTGAGGATACCTGTTGGAGAATATCTAACTGAAGATAGTTATGGCTACTAACCCCATTCAGCGCCTGGCGTCTCGACTCATCCTCCCACGCACGCACGCACGCACGCACGTACGCACGCAAGCGTGCTCGCTCGCTCGCTCGCTCGCTCGCTCGCACGCCTTTCATACTACTTGTCAATAGTCACCATCATCTGCCGTATGATCAGCTGGTATTGTATTCACCTTTAGAATGGTGTTCTACCAACTTTTGTACCATTACTGCCTTATACCATTACTATTGGCTACCACTATTCTGTCCTATGATTGAGTGTCTCACCATTACTAACTTGTGGCACTACTACGGTTTAGTACACTGCTGCCTAAACTTGTCTTTCACTACTAGAAGCAGTTGAATACCGACTGCTGGTTCGAACAACCTTTTCATATATACTGAGTCAAAAAAGAAAGTATAATAAACTTTGAGGAGCAATTTTTTAGTATTATCGACTGTGATCCCAAACAGAGTATTGTAAATTCATATTTCGAGTCAAGCTGTATGAATTTGAATAATTTCATGTGCCTCTTGCATGGCAAGACATCGACGGCGCATGGACCTGATAAGTCTCTGGATGTCACCCTGTGGTACTGCGTTACACTCCTGCTTCAGAACATTAAGTAAATCGCCTAACGTCTGAAGATCATGAAGTCGTACCCGACGGTCCAATTGATCCCAAAGATACTCGATTGGCGACAAATCTGTCGAAAGTGGTTGCCAGGGAAGAAGTTCAATGCTCTGCTCCTCAAGAAAATCACAACAGATACGCGCCACGTGACATCGGGCATTGTCTTGCTGGAATAACTGCAATCCGACGTTAGCGTTGAACAACGGGACAACAACAGCGTTAAGAATTTCGTCCCTATATCGCGGTCGGTCGGTAGTAGATCTAGTGGTTCTATACCTTCCAATGAGACGGTAAATAGTGGCCACTGTGACTCCGAACTCAGCAGCGAGTTCATCTGGAGGTATCCCAGCCTCATGCATACCAATGGGACGCAACCTCTGATTTTCGGTTAACCTTGGCATTTTTTAGAATGTCGGAAGACAAAAACTAGCGTGTTTTCTCAATAACCCAGGCTCTCTAGCACCACATAACACAATGAAAATCGTCGGTCACCCATTCAATTTGACATTCTCGGTAGTACGTGCTATTTTGAAATCCGTAGCAAAATTGTATACGGTTGGGTGGGCAACAACAACATGTCATTAAACTCTTTGCAAGTCTTCTTGTCCACAAATATGCAACATTAGAACTGTTATATTTCATCCTTTATGCTACTGTTCACATTTGTTTCTATTATACTTTCTTTTTTGACTAAGTTTCTTTAAAAAGCTTTCGATCAGTTACTGAAAATGACATTTCTCAAACGATTTGAATCCCATCGAGCAAATGAGCTATTGATCTATTGCTCGAACGAGTGCCTCCGTGTACTACTCTACGACTCATTTCGGTATTTGAGAATACCGACAACATGCCTGCCATACAGCTCCTAGCTCCTATATGGCTCCTAGTTCCAATATAACTCCTAGCTTAGAAAATGACACATTTATGATAGAATTATCAGGTTATTATCATTTGGTATGCTTCTGGGAATTGAATATGTGCTAAACAAATGCTCAAGCTTAGAACTTTGAACAATTCACACTGTCCTAACATTAAATCCGATCCTATGCAGGAATGATCAATTTTCGATGTTTCAGCATTTTGTAACTGTGAATGATGGAATTAACTCAGGATAACGACTTTACATGATGTGATTTTCTTGAAGTGTATTTCGAGGATTTACTTTATTACGATAAGTAAACGTACTATAGAAATCTCGTACCGATTGCCATCATGCATACTTATGAAGCTCGATATTGCGTACACTGTAGTTATAAATAGTAACAGTTCGCATTTTTGCCGATTTGAAACCGAGTTGGGATTTTGTGAAGTAAAGGAGACTATTAGTTACCCCGCGTCTGATCACGTGGTACGGGTTTTTACTTACCCGAAGCCAGCCGTATCCCATGAGGCCGAAGGCCGAATGGGATACGGCTGGCTTCGGGTAGATAAAAACCCGTACTACGTGATCAGACACGGGGTAACGAATTTATCTGTTGACTTTCCGTTTTAGAAGTACAATCTATTTCATGTGTGAACACACACAGCATGAGATCTTTTATCTTCCATTGTTGAGCCATACAGGTTTCTGTATAAATATAATAAATTGATTTCGATGAACGCGTCTTCTACGGGGTATGGACAATTTGTAGATTTCGGAACGAGGCTTCCACTGGGTATGGGAAATTTGTCAGTGACGGGGCGGACGTATCGTGGGTTTCAATGAATATGGTCTCATACCACGTATCTATCAACCAATCAAATCAAAAAATTCACTTCAGTCAATAGATAAATCAGCATCACCAAAGAAGCTTTAAAATCCAGATAGATAGAATTTCCAACTACTCATGACTTTCCCGCCGAATTTCCAACTATAGGAAATTTTGGTCAGTATTGGAGTGGGGACACTCCTCCCCCCCCCCCCCCCACCCCTGTCTGTCGTGTAATCAGCTTCCATTGTATTCAGCACTACCTTGGCACCATTACTTCCTTGCACCATTTTTAATACTATAGGCTACCTCTAGTCTGTCCTGTGCTAGAGTATCTCAATCATTACTAATTTGTGCCACTACTAAAGCCCTTCGTACATGGACACCACTAAGAGTCCCAGTTCATATCACTATCATTACACTACTGCTTGTTCGATTGACTTATCGAGCAAATGAGCTATTGAGAAACTGCTCGAACGAGTGACTTCACATACGACTCTTCGACTCATTTCGGAAAAATGGATTCTATGGCCTAAAAAGCATTCAGTAAGTTGGTGCCTGGAAACAGGGTTAATGATTTCCTCAAATGAACCATCGAGAGGTGACTGGAAAAGGCATTGCTCGAGCGACTCGAATCTTATCGAGCAAATGAGCTATAAAGCAGTTGCTCGAACGAGTGACCCCACATACGACTGTTTGGCTCATCTTGTAAAAAGGGGTCGCGAAAGTGGAACTGTGCTACGATTTGACATCAAATAAAGAAGCGATACAATTGTCGGGGTGAGATGTGCCGGGTTAGTAAGTTGAACCATCTGACAGTTATTCGCAGCTGATCGGTGGATCCCCCGGTGCACATGATTCCTCTGCCTGTAAAACTGTTCGACACGATTTGACTCTAGCTGCTGACTCTGTCGTTCAAACCCAATAAACAAACAAACTAACTACAAATAGGGTGTTTCCTGGGTTTACTTTATAATAATACAGTGAGTGTTTTAGATGACACCAGAAGGAAGTTCTTGCTGCCTCCTCTAAATTCTGAGAATTTCGTTAGATATGAGACGCAATATGCAAGCTGTGTGTGAGCCATGCACAGTGTGTTTCAAATATACTATTCAAAAAAGTAGGGGGTAGATATATAGATATATTTTATTCATCAGTATACATAAACACAACATAATTTACATATAATGCATATATTTACAACATATATGTTCGCAATATACATGGCAAGAAGCATACAATTCATTTGTGCCTGTGTAAAGGTGTTTGTATACCGACAGGGGAAGGCATAGCCAGATTGACTGTCTTCCTGCCTTCCCCTAGTAAGAAATAGGATAAGAAACAAGATGCAGACAGAGAAGAAAAAGGAAAAAATGAAGAGAAAAAAGACGTTGGAAAGAGTAGAAAAATACTAGTCCAACATCGTGAATTCATTTAATCGTCCTGAAAAAGATCATCTGCCTGAGCGGATGGTGTGTGATGTGGTCGAGGCCTGGTTCAGCTGAACTACCCCGATTCGAGCCTCACCGTTGCATTCCTCATCTTCAAGTGTCAAAGTGAGAGTGTAACAATAGATATGCCAATAATATACGGAATACAAGGGTGAAGGACGAATCCGGTGGCCAGCAGGGACGAGAATACCAGAAAATTTGCGGTGAAAAATGAATAACCTACATAGGAGAAGTTTATCAATACGCCTATTACTGAATCAATAGGTGCACATCGGAACAGCCAAAAGCACAGGGAGACACACCTGGAGATGAGTGAGTTAGAAATGAATAGCATTCTAAATAGCACAATCCGGGCTGTATGGATTTGAGCAGGAGATATTACTAGTGTACGAAGAGAGAAACTTGGCAATTAATTTTTTCTTGAAATATTTCCTGTTTCCCACTGTCCTAATGCCCATTTCCAATTCGTTCCATAGCTTGGAGAATGCAAAGACAGGTAGATTTTCTAATGTTTTTGTTCTAGTTCTACGTCGATGCAGGAGTCCGGCTTGGCGTGTGTTTACATTAGTCTGATTGCTGCCAGGAAAGAAAAAAATCGCAAAAGATGCTGGAAGGTTACCGTTATACCAATCGAACATGAACGAATAAACATGCAGACTATACAAATCTTTTATCTTCGGAATGCTATTTCTGAAGAACAGTGGGTCGGTATGGGCTTTGTATTTCTTATTATTAATGATTCGTATTGACCGTTTTTGTAGTTTAAATAGGCGAGAACATGCTTTTGATGCCCCCCATATTGGGATTCCATAGATGAAGATACTCTCTACTATTGTGTAATACAGAATCTTCATTGCTTTAAAAGGGAGTACTTTCTTCACCTTGTTGAGGCCGAGATTGGCAAGGGCAACTTTCGAGCAGAGTTTGGATATGTGGGCATTGTAAGATAGATTTTCATCAATATTTATGTAAAGTTCCAGATTTTTCGGGTTGTGTGTTCCCGACTTCTTCTTTGATAACAGTATTATTTAAAGAAATCTTCTCATGAGCGGAATCAATTCCTTTAGTTGGATTGATAAGTATATATTTTGTTTTGTTGGGGTTCAAAACCAAGTGGTTGGCAGCACACAAATCGGATATTTTTTGCACTTCCTCGTTAAATTCTGAGACCAGTAGGTTTATCTCCACCCCAGACTTATATATCCAGTGGTGTCATCTGCAAATGATAGAGGGTTTAGCCTTGTTGAGTTGTTTAGGTCGTTTATGTAAAGTAGAAACAATATAGGTCCAAATATTAAACCTTGTGGAACACCACATGTAATTTCTGCAAGGTCAGATTTGCTGTCCCCGAAAGAAATATATTGGGTCCTGGTCTGAAGATAGCTTTTGAACAAATTATTGGCATTACCTCTTATACCATAGTGTTCCAGTTTTTGGAGTAAAATCTCATGGCTGATAGTATCAAACGCTTTAGACAGATCTAGGAATTGGGCTAGAGTACTGTTTTTACTAGGTTTGATGTTTGATGTTTTCTGTGGCTATGTATTTTAACAACTGAATAACTGGATAACTGGATGTTGTGTACTGTGATGCTTCCTAAAGCCGTATTGGTGGGGGAAAAGGATATCAAATTTATTTAGAAACTTAAAGAGTCTCACTAGCATGAGCTTTTCTAGGATTTTAGAAAAAAAGGGGCAAAATACTGATATTCAAACAGATGTTGATATTTTCGGAAAATGGTATTGGATACGCGTGATTGGACACATCGATCTGTTACGACGTTTAGTGTGGATAATGAATGTCACCGGTTTTTCGCACGAGCGACGCGTTAATGTCTGTGGGGTACGTTTTGAAATGTTCATTTGTACTGGACGAGCTTTTTCGGAGGTCTCATCGTTCTTTTATTGGTATAATCTCGTTCATCAATAGCTTCTGGTCGAAATGTAACTTTTGAGGTATGCGAAGACTGGCACGTGACGAACGTTTACGGCATGTTGGAAGCTGGCAACAGACAGACTGCAGTGGCTCAAATTTTGAACGTTACTCAAACGGTGATTAGCAGGTTGTGGGTAAGCTACCGTTAGACAGGTAATGGTGATGACAGACGTCGGTCAGGTCGTCCAAGGGCGACAACTGCTAATCAGGATCGCTTCATCCGAACCACATCATTATGTAACGCCATCAAAGTGCCTCAGAAATTGGACAGCAGCAGCACCGAGCGACAGATGTGAGAGTCGGTGGTCAGACTATCCGAAATCGCCTAAACAGCTGGAATTTGCACGCTCGACGACCTCGAATAATTCCACGTTTGACTAAACGTCACATCGCAGTAAGGCGTAATTGGTGTGTAGTACGACATCGCTAGGACAATCGTCGGTGGAGCAACGTCATGTTTTCCGATGAATCGAGGTTCACTCTCGACAGGCGAAACAGAGTGTGGCGGCGGCGGAACGAACGATACCATGATGTAACCGTTAGGCTGCACGACCGTGTTGGTGGTGGATCGATCATGGTATGGGAGGCATAACCATGACAAGCAGAACAGCATCACATGTCATCCAAGGTGTGTCACATGTCAGTACTACCGTGATCACATGTTATCAGCCCATGTGGTGCCATTTGCGTGATGTCGCGGCCGTCGATTCATTTTCCAAGATGACAATGCAAGAGCACACAGACCCATGTCGATACAGAGTTCCTCCAGGAGCAGAACATCACTACACTGCCTTGGCCAGCACTAAGTCCAGACCTTTCACCAATCGAGCACGTCTGTGATATGCTTGGCAGGCGCCTACGACAACGCCAACAGCCCCTACCAATGTCCAAGAACTCGCCGCTGCACGGGAAGAATGGAATAATATCAGTCAGCTGATATTGGACAATTGGTGAGGAGTATGCCATCGGATCCGAGCTTGTCTCGCGTAAGCGGGGGATTTACAAGGTGTTGAGGTCTTGGACAGAATGTGGTAAATTCTCTGACTGACCGTCCATGTCTTCTACAGCTCAGTGCGTGGAATGTGTGCTTATCAGACACCCAACTATCGATGAAATTATTCACCAGATGTTACAGTGCAATGCCTCAACTGTCTTTTTGATGAAAATATTCATATATTTCTTCACATATCTCACTTTCATCAAATATCCCCTAATTTGTTTGAATAGTATATGTACACGGCTAACAATCAATGTGATCTCCCTATTTTTTTCACCTATCAACCTGGCGAAAGACGATAACCGCTTCATATTAAACGAGTAAAAATGTTATCATTTACCATTCATTGCAATTGTTCAGTCAGTATACAGAGGACAAAACGCAAAATGAGTCTACCTGGAAGAAACTTCCAAAAAGAGGTTTTAGCATCAAAGAACCAAACTCCGCTAAAATCTGCCCGAAGAAAAATATTTTAGAGTCGATTGAAAATTAACCAATTATAGAAAGTTCTGGAGACCTGTCTCCACCCAACTATTCACAGTACGATTTTCGAATGCAGAGAAATGGTGGAATGCTTTTCTATGCAGGGCTCTGGGTATGCAAAACATGGTACATATCAGCTGGCTTGACTGGAAGAACCCCAAATAAGGAGCTCGACCAAGAGGTGTGGGGGTTGAAACGCGCGAGAGGAAAATGACAGAAATTGCAAGGCTACAATGGATTCACGGTATGCATTGGTGTGCTACGATCCATGATGCGATGCGTGAATTAACTGGTGCTCAATATGCTACTAGCAGTAGTAAGGGATGACACTATGGGGAACTAATTTAACATTGAAATCTCCATAGACATTGGTTCGCCAGAGAAAAATCACGGTCGTGTGTACTATGGGGACCTGATTTAACACTCAAAATTCCCATAAACATTTTTATGAGAATTTTCAGTGTTAAATCAAGTCCGCATAGTACAATGACACAAATTTTTCAACAAATTCAAAATTCTGTGGGAATTTTCAGTGTTAAATCAGGTCCCCTTAGTACACGCTATCGTGATTTTTCTCTGGCGAACCAATGTCTATGGAGATTTCAGTGTTAAATTAGGTCCCCATAGTGCAGACATGTTAACCTCCAGAATAATTTTTCACGGAACCTGAGGGTGATTTTCAGGAAAATGGGATGGATTTCAGGGAAAAGTTCGCGCGGGGACAAAACAAAAGAAAAAACTTGCGAATTTTCAGCTCATGGACCACCATTAACACCAGGTTATATCCAGATCTAGTTGTCAATTATGCTGATGCATTTATGCTTTGTTAAAAAATCATAAAATAATTGTTGAGTTGACCCCCCCCCCCCCCCCGCAAACTCTTCTTCATGGACACCCCACCCCACCCCACCCACCCCACCCACAGAGCAACACCACCTGTGGTTTGCTTTTTTCAAAGTCTACTAAACTAATAATATCCCAAGTCTGGAAATGTTAACTGGAAAAGATGTCCTAAGTTACTTCAAGAAGATTAGTACTTGGAAGGCATCTTTATCAAAATCCTTCTTGCATATGTGGACGCTTGTGCTGTGCACAAAACTTTTCTTTTCATCATTGAAGGATTTTTTTTTTCTTAATTCCATTCGAAATTTTCGGGGTACAGACGGGGAACAGTTAACAGTTCTGTAGTCAGCACAACGTAATAAATGTCGTGTTAGAAAATAAGTCCATTGTGTATAAATATGCAGGCATAATTTTTCGGCATCCTAAGCGACTTTAACCTATTTTTAAACTGTGTTAAATAGTTGAGGTCAAGGTGTTGTTTACGTTTTGATTTGGAAAAGGGATGAGGGTTAAAGCTATTCTATGAATAAATAAATATATAAATATATATTACTTAATTTCTTTTCATATATTTTTTTTTACCAAAAACCTGCATTGAAGGTGGAGTTTTCAATTTTTTTAAAGTAAGTCACCTATTTTCACTTCGACACTCGCCCATTGATCACGAATCTCCGATTACGAAGGAAAAAAAAACAGAAATAAACGTGAACACAATTGAAATATATATCATAAAATACCATTTTCTTAAATAAATTTAACTTAAATCCATATTTTACTGCTTCGTGAGTTCTTACCAGAGTTTGAAATGCACGTGTTTTGACTCCGAAGGTTTTAGATAAGTTGCAACAGGAAAGAAATACTCAATTGTTGTTTTCCGGAATTTTGGGTCCAAAACTGATTCCCGTCCAGGAGAACGGGAACTACACTGAAATTTCGGGATTTTCCCGGGCATTCCGGGAGAGTTAACATGTCTGCCATAGTGCCATTCCTTACTACGACTAGCTAGCAATACGTACAGTTAGGCTTTTCACGAGTCAAGCGCGATTATGCTGACCTCGTGATCATACCACAATGGTTTGACGAGAACGATCCGTTTGGCCTGAGTGCAAGCAAGTTTAGTTCTCTTTCTTCTGACCTAACTGCTGGAGACAATGACGGTGTCAACTGTGATGCCACCGAAGAAATAAAGGAAACGACACAGAAACAGTGGGTGGGGTAAATGTTGGCGAGGCCACTTCGCACGCAGTGGTTAAATAAAAATATTAGATCATCTGTATCCCGGCGTACATGTTGAAAACCAACCTAAACCCTTGGTTAGAATTACCACAAACAACCAGACAATTGTTTTATTATTTCGGAATCCCCTGCTTCTGGTCTATTCTATAGCTTATTCTCTTCATTGCTTGGCCTTTCCTGTCTATATTATGACTTTCCCGGCCTCCCTATTAAATGTTCTGACTTCCCGAGACGTGTTTATGTGGTGGTGCACAATGTGCGCACATCACATGCAGCACATAGGCACGTACGGGTATTTGAGGATACTTATAACATGGCGGTGTACTATTGGAGGATACATTTTGAGGATACCTGTTGAGGATACCTTTTGGAGAATACGTTTTGCAGGATATATATCTGAAGATACTTATGGCTCCTGGCTTTTAAACCACCTCATACCCTTCATAATGTCAAGGCCAGCTGCTGACTTATCCATAGTCATTACAATCTGTCCTATAGTCAGCCTGCATTGTATTCGCATTTAGTATGGTGTTCTACATGCCTTGCAGCCTTGTATCATTAGTGCCTTGTGTCATTACTGTTGGCTACCGCTGTTTTGTCTAGCGCTAGAGTGTCTCATTCAACCGTTCTTAAATTGTGTTACTATTACAGCTCTTAGCACGTTACTGCCTCTACGGGTCCCAATTCACATCGCTATCAAAGTTGTCTTCCACTGCGACTCGAATCTTATCGGACAAATGAGCTGTCGAGTATTTGCTCAATGAGCAAATGCTCTTGCGACTCATTTAGGTAAGAAGGGATTCTGTGGAGTCTATAAAAGGGATTCCATCAGTGGGGTTCCGTAAATGGGATTCCAAGCTCCTATACAGCTCCTGGTAGTTTTACCATTGGCTTCTATCTTGTCTTCAACTATCTCTCCTATAATTTGCCTATATTGTAGTCACCCAATATTATAGACTTCTACCACCATTACAGCTGTGTGCCATTACTATTGGCTTGTAGCACTACTTCATACTTCCTAGCTATGCCCGACCCTGTCTCGACTCTGCCCTCAGGCGGCTTGTATTAAACAAAATGGACGACGGAAACACGTATCACCCAAACAACATGGGCTGCGCATGCGCACCGACATCGTGTATTACTATAGGGAAGGCGTCACAACATGGCCGCTCACGCTTACCATGACAACCCAACATGGCGCCACTAGGCCACGTGACCATGACGACATTTCCGGGGTGTTGCTAATATGGCAGGAAACATACGAGACATACTACATGTACTAATGTGTAGTAGACTATGGTGAGGACTGCCGCGTAGAAGGTTGTAAGAATTCCAAAGAAGTATTTTCCCCCGACGAATGACCTAGTTCACCACTCGCGTAGCTACTAGTGGTGATTGGGTGGGGTGGGGGTTATGGGAGGCTTGGCCCCTTAAATTTCGCTATCCCACCCCCTTCCAGGAAATGGTCTCCAATACAGGGGCTACACATGCTACAAATGCCGAGATTCGCCCAAGAGCACTAAATTTTGCAAAGATTTCTTGGGGATGGGGTGGGGCTAGTCCTAAGTAGGACCCTCTGGTCGCTGCCCCTTCTCCCACTTTCCGGAACTGAAGGGTAGTGGGAGGCGATGGTAACAACCGGAGGGTCCTAGTTAGGACTAGGAAAGCGACTCGAACCCCACACAGCGGTCTTTCAAATATCCCCCCCCCCCCCCAATTGCCTATGGAACCCCTATTATAGAATCCTGGCTATGCGCCTAGAGTTGAGAAGAACCTATTATTCGTTAGAGGACATTTTTTTACAATCTGGGACACATACATGTGCATTCCTTAAGTTATTGGATTCTCCCATTTATATTACTAGCTCTCTGACGAGTATTTCAAGAAAACAATTCTTGAGAAAAGTTCTCGTCTGATGTAAAAGTTGATTTCAAAAGTTTAGCCAGTCTGTTCTTGTCTGTGTTTTTTCAGCTAACGGTTCTCTTATTTTCTGTTTAGATCGTTCATTGGTAGCTTTTGTGTTTTGGTATTCGCAATTTCGAGGTGAGGGTGGCCATCTTGAACGCCATCTTGGATTCTGAATTTTGCGCACAGTGGATCGTAGCGCATTTTACATATGAAATGCAGTGTAAATTTCTGCACTAAATGGCATCAAAGCCATTTTCCGGAATTTCTCCCAGGTTGACCAACCCAATGACCACACCGCAACGTGTGATGATTGCAACATGTGATGCGATAAGAGACATACGAGCGATGTCAACTAATCGACAAGTTATATAGAGGATATTCACGAAAATTTGATGAATACCGAAAATATCTCGTGAGTGGCTACAAAGAAATATGAGGATCTTCACGAGCGACGCAGTCGCTCGTGAAGATCCTCATATTTCTTTGTAGCCACTCACGAGATATTTTCGGTATTCATCAAATTTTCGTGAATTTTCTTTTTATTTAATGCTCTACGACTACAAACTCTCCAATTTGTGGCCTTTATTTGCCATTAAGGCGCAAAATTTATGTGCCGAACCGGCGTCCATACAAAAATTACAACAACCAAACTCCAACCATTGGAATGTGTGAATATCCGCACAAAAAGTAGTCCCGTCTTATTTCTCCCCTAACTTTACGATTTACCAAGGCTGGCGAATTGAAATAATCGCAATGTGTTTCGAAGAAATAGAACAATAACAAAAAACACCACTTTCTTATTTTCAATAACAAGACACGTCATTTTATTTTTTTTGAACTCAATGCACTGAAGACGTGTGAAGTTGAACTGAAGAAATTTGAAAGTGATTTCGGCTTTTCGCTGGAAGGTGAATGAGAAAGTCAAACTTTGAAACCGCTGATTTAATGAATTGATTTAGTCACTGTCACTATCAATTATTCGAATTCGTTTGTATTTGGGACTCTGGAATTCATTACTGATGTGCTGACTCTGTGATGATTGCATGTAAATGTTTATCGGCCCATTAAACGTGCATAAATACGTAGAATTTAAAGTACATGTGATTCGTCATCCGAACCTACGATGAAATATCGATTTCTAAATATCATTTTGATATTTCGTTTTGCCGACCGACAGGGGAATATGACTTAATTTTTCAGCGTGAATTGATGCCTGAGCATTAAATAAAATTTATTATTTATCAAATCTGACGCAATGTGTTGACTGTTGACTGTAATTTATATCTAATTGTGATGAAACGCAGATATTAATTAATCATCCTGAAACCAGCCAGCGAGTTCAAACATAAAATTATTGATTATCGTTTGACGCAGTAATTGGTATGGATATGTAACAGGTTTTCCAAACTTCATTCGGAGGTGGCGCGCTGGCTCAGTGGTAACGGCATTGAACTTCAAACCGAAAGGTCCACAGTTCGATCCCTGCCAAGGGTACACACTAAAAACTAAAGTGTTAAAACTGACACTTTCAAGGTGTTAAACCCATTCTAACTCTTAGGGTTTGATTTTAACTCAAAGTGCAATGCTTTAAGCACTTAGACATTACAATCGTCAGACATCTGAAACTTGAATGGATGGCACTTCCCATGTGTCTAGCTTTGGTGGTTCTTCCAGAATGGTCCATAATTTGATTTGCGCTTGGTGGGTACATAATTAAGTGGTCACAACGCAGATGACGCGGATCAGGCTCGAGAGTTCGAGCCTGATCCGCGTCATCTGCGTTGTTTCCTTTTAAGTGTCGCGACATTACACTTGTCAAGTGATATTATTGTAACACCTGTCAAGTCCTGGGATATCTACACTTGAACAAAGTGCTAGTTCAGCACTTAGTAAGTGTTAAATACAGCACTTCAAGTGTAGTTTTTAACACTTTAGTTTTTAGCGCGTACGGTTCGATCCTCGCCAAGGTTAACTGCGTGGTGTTCTTGGGTAAGGCACTTAATCTCGACAGGATGTGACCCTGGCTGTCGAAAGTGTATTTAAACCCCAACAAATAAATATATAAACTTGATTCGGGAAAGATTGTAAATATTGAATGAGATGGCCAGTGATTGTCTCAACGCCTGGTTTCCAACACGTCATTTTCACACTTCTACGTGTCATTCTGTTCGAATCCCACCTGCGGCAACCGCGTTGTGTCCTTGGGCAAGACACTTCATCCCCATTGCCCGCATGGGGGCACGATGACGCCGTGTACTAAGGCGTACTGCACGTCGATGGTACACATGTCTTCAACCAAACTAACCCTGCCTGTGCTGCAGTGCGGAGTTACGATGTTGGGGAGCTGGCAGCTGCTCGTCGTTGCTCGGTGGTTCTCTCCGGGTACTCCGGCTTCCTCCACCCGTAAAACTGTCACGGTCATGATTAGCCATTGTGCATAAATATGTGACCTTAAACATCAATAAATAAATAAATAAATAAATAAATAATACGTGTCATTCTGATAAATTACTGGAGTCGGTCGGTCATATTTCATTGAAAAGCGAAAACGAGAATCAAGACATCATGTTAGGAGAACTATGAAACACATTTAGTTATTTTCACCAATGAAGTTGAATGTACACTTTTAGCGACCTTGACTCGACTTGATAATTGTAAAACACTTGTTGACCTCCATAAAAGAGTACCTTGAACCAATCCTTCAAGTTGGGCTAACAAGGTTTATCCCATCACCACAAATGAATTATGGACGTGACAACCGTTATTTATTCTATCAATCGGTTGACAACGAATGTCGAATAAGAAACTGGGAAAAAGCAACGCTTGTCACGTCTCCAAATAAATTATTTTTCTGCAGTGCACGCTCTGCAACACATTTCTAATTCTTACATCCCATCCTTCAGTAATCCATTAAAGTAGGTTAAAAAATAATAAACTGAAAATCAATTTTGTTTTTTCCCAGTGATACATGAACATTATTTGAAAACTTCAGTGCCCTCGAGTCTTTACGGGTCTTAAATTTACAAAATGGCGTCTTCCTTTTAATGACACCGCTGGAATAACACTGTTGTAGGGGATCTCATTTAGAATCTGACATTGGACAATACAGTGAGGCCCACTTAAATGGATATCTCTTAATCGGACTACTGTGTTAATTGAAAATAACTTTTAAACACAAAACCATTTAGCCTACCTTCAGCACAAATTTGACTTGCATCGGGAAATTCACCAAACTCTTTTTGTTTAGAGACCTATTTGGCCTCAGTATATCAGTGCAGGCATTTAGTCTTTTATATCTTGTTTGACAGAGCTCCAAGAGCTCTGCCAAACAAGATATAATAGAATAAATGTTTATCTCTGGAATGCAGGAAAGTGACCCCATGTCTGCTAATTGAATACTCCATTTAATTGAATAATTTTCACTGACGAAGTGGCGATTTAATTAACAGGATTCCCCTGTATCATAATAAAGTGTTTTTAGAGGGCGTTGAGCATTTTTGTCAGTCCTACAAGAATGGGTTGGTTGTTGCAATGTTATTATGCGGTGGCTTGAACATGGTAAAGCTGCAGATATATACGGTGGGCTACAACATGTTATTGGGGGCTGGTAATAAACGCTAATATCTGACAAAATTGGTTCAGTTTCTATTAAGATTTATAAAAAATCTAATAGAGTAGAAGTAGTCGGACATACTCTACTCGTCCCCCATTGTGTGGACCCCGCTTGTAGACCCTGGATGTGACGCCATACCGCTTTGCATTATAGGTATAACGTGGTTGTTATTGTAATCCATGGGGACGGCCATATTGTGACGACATTGCCATGGTGATGGGTGATGCGAGTGCGCATGCGTAGCACGTGTTGTTAGTTTAACGCGTGTTTCCGACGTCCATTTTGTATGAAGAAGGCCGCCATCTTTGTTTCTATGCTGCCACGTGTTTGATATGTGACCAAATGGCCTACAGTAGGACCAAGAGGCCTCTCAAAGGTGCGTTAGATTGAATAGGAGTACAAGTAATTACCCAAAATCGAGTTTAATCCGTAGAATTACCCAACTGGACCAGACATGTGCCTAAAACTTCCGAAACGGATTCGGATTCTCCCAGTAGCCCCCTGTTTTGTCCAACAGTGGGTGCGTTCGATTGAATGGAAGTACTTTTAGTAATTCAGAGTTTCCCTAAATCTTCGTTTAATTCATAGAATTGCCCAAATGGGCCGATAAGTGCCCAAACTACTGAAACGGACTTTATTAGGCTCGAATCTTGTTTTACGTACACCACACTCTCCTACCTGTGCTTCGCCCTTTGCTCCTATAGCAGTAATGTTAATGAGAGTATGTTTTTTTAGTTTTATGAAGGCTGGTATTTTTGTTATTCTGTATCAAAATCTTCCGTTTCTCCGATCTCGTCCTGCTTCCCCAGAGTACTGTTCCGTTCTTCTGGAGTATACTTCTAGTATTTTTAGTTTAGTATTTTCGATTGTTCCACTTGTTCCCATAATTATTCCGTATAACTTCTTCTGTATGCTACTAATTTGGATTATGTCTTTTGAGATGTCTTGCCTGTTCAATTGTTTCGAACACATAGTGTACTGGAAGTGTCTGTTCCATGGGCGGTATTTCTTTGTTGATTGTAATAATGCTCCTGTCGTTAAATGTTTTGCTACAAACCTGGCACTGATTTTCACCCATTGCTAGTCTGGTGGGTAGTGAATAAGGTTTGGACCCCCCCCCCCCCACCCCTCCCATTATATACTCTACTCAGCTCGACCACTCCATTTTTCGCGTCTACGATGGTGCCGCATGTGCTTGTGCGCGAATTCACATTGCCCACACACCACACACCACGCTGCAGACGGGCACATACAGCCATTGACTCCCTGCATAGCCCACAGAGCGTTGACTCGCTCCTAAACCAACCTAGGAGCTTCATGCTTCTAGATCATGATTCATTTTTTCAACATTAGTGACGTCTAGCATCATTGCAGATAGCGCCATAACACTTCTTATTAATATGGTCACACTCTCCTTCCGACTCGTCATTCGATTCTATCTCCACTTCAAATGTGTATTGATCCAATAGAAGTGTATGTAATTACCCAAAATGTGCACGCTATTTTCTCTTTTCCGGAGTGTATTTCTGGGATTAAATAAGATCGTAGTCTTCATTCTGTCTTAGACGTTTTGCGGTTTCTTGAATTTTTTTTTTTATAAATGGTTCTCATCGAAAATTCCGCATAAACGCGTGTGCGTTTAGATATCTTGCGCCGACTGCTTCTCTTACACTACTTCTGAGATATGCAACTGCTTCTTCTGCCGCTTCATCTTTGTCCATTCCATCTTTTATGTGGCCGCTAAGGAGTTTCTCCACCTCTGATAATACACGCCATCAAATCAGCGGAATCGTCTTTCTCCGTTAATTCATCTTCAGGAATCGCGTTTGATTCTCATCTGATACTTCTTCCATTTCAGAATATTCTGACTCTCCACATGAATCATCCGTTAGTGGAATTTCACTTTCGGGAGGAGCTCGGCAGTACAGTTAAAACTAGAAGTCCTGTCATGAAATGCGCACATATAGCAAGTAGATTTGCGCGTTAATCCACGCGTTATGATCATAGTAAGGCTATCAAATTCTGTACCTATGGCCTGTGCACAAGCAATGTTTCAGCCAATGAACCTTCGGGTAACCTGGAGGTCCATTGGCAGAAACATTGCCTGCGTTTGCTATGAGTAACCAGGAGAACCTGCCGTGCTCGTGCTTTGGATGCCATTCGATATGGCAATTGCGCGCAATTCCTACGCGCAAGTAAGCCTAGATGAGCGCAGAGTTCGTGATAGGACTTCTATTTTTAACTGTATTGCGTGACGTCTTCACTCCTCAGCAGTCAGAGCCCAAATGAGCACACGACCACGTGCACATCCCTTTTACATAACTTTTGCAAGGATCATTGATAGTCCACGAACTATTGGCTTAAGCAACTTTACTAAACTTTACTAAAAAAAGCCACCTTTTTGTATGATTCGTCTTACTTTCCGCTCGAATAATATTTTGGCTATTTTCTTTATTTCGTACTTATGTGCAATGATATGAGATCTCTCGGATTTGATCATTGGCACATTATAGTCCAAAAGGTTCACGGCATAGTCACATATACATCGAATCAAGTCATTACTGGCCGTCTTCATCGTAGTTCTCGCTTCACGTCTGACAGCGTGGGAGAGAAATCACAGACTATCTCTGTTTCTATACCCCTTCGTTTCCGGAGTCTTCATTCCGTTCGTGCATCTCGGGGCAATAACCATCTTTGTTTCTTTTACGTGTGCAGCTTCTGGGAGATTGTTTCTCACAAAATCTGCAGTAGTGGTAGGCATGTCTTTACCCTTCGGAGGTTAGAAAGCGAATGAGAGATGGGTGGTGTGCACATGTCTTTTATACTTTTAAGTCGTTCGGTCGGTGTTGAAGAATTTCTGGACGAATGCCTTTGTACAACATGAACAGTTATGTGATAGTATGTAACATGTAACTGATAGTAATGAAAAAATGGAGTTGGATATCATGTATGTTTATGCTATTTGTTTACCAGTCCCCCAACATTCCCCACTGGTCCTCAATTAAGGGTCCCTAGATATTGGTTCCCACTTGTCCTCAAAACCTGGCTCTAAATAGTCCCCAAACTATGGTCTCTGCTGGTCCTCAAGCGCCCGCATGTGCGTGTGTTCTGCAGATGTTGTGCGTTCATTGTGCACTTGCACACAGGCACATATTGGCACATTTTGCATGTGCTGCTGTGCCGCCTATGCTATTCACACATTGTGTACAACGCACCTCTCGTAGCAGTGTTGGATTTAGCAGCAGTGGTGGCGTTGGCATATGTCTTGGGAGTAAACGGTAAAGGTGTTAGTAGCAGAAGCTTTAGTATTGGATTAAGACGGTGGTCAGACGACAATCATATTTCTGTCACTGTCCACCACTAGTCTCCTATTTTTCAATATCTCTCTTTCTTTTCAGTGTCTCTATCCCTTCGTGCCTCTCGGGCCAGAAACACATGTCTTTAATACTTTTTTAAGTCTTTGGTTGGTTTTGAAAATGTTCCGGTCGAATGACTTTGTGTAACATAAATCGTTACATGCTAGTATGCAAAATCTAACTGACAGTAGTGAAATAAATGGAATAGGGTGTCATGTTTTTTAATGGTGTTTGTTTGATTGTTTCTTTGTTTATAAATCTTTATTAACCCTTTGAATTCTTGTGGTATCTTCCATGCCAGTTCAATGCCAGCAATTAGAAGAGTCCATATTCATTATTTGGGGTAGACCAATCAGTCTTTTCAACGTGCAGCCTCGGGCTGCACGTTGAAAATACTGATTGGTCTACCCACACAATTATTGAAAAACCATCTTATTTAATGACGTAATGACGTATCATGTTCCTGGCCGGAAAAGAGGCCGCTGGGGTTCAAAGGGTTAACGTGACAAACCTTAATATATGCACCCGACTCAAGGGATATATATGTCACCTATTGCTTTCATCCTTTATTAGGCATGCTAAATATCGGCGAAAAAGTAAGTACTGTCTTGTCTTGCTATTTAAAAAGATCAATGTGTGAAAAGTGAGCCTGAATAGCACCGATACGTATTGGACATTCGTGCAACACTTTTCCACTTTGATTGGGTTTTCCGCCGTCTCTGACCAAGGGATGGTAACCAGGTTCTGCTTTACCACTGAAGGGGAATTTGTCTATCACAAGCGCTGCTCCATCTACGTATGAAGCAGTGCTACTTACAAACCGAAAACCCTCGGATTTCTATTATTCCAACGCTGTACTGTGACAAGGAAGGATTATGAAGTGTAAAGATTTCTGTTGGTTATTTGGGGCGTTTTATTGTTTCCACTGTATCAAACATGGACATGTGCTCCACAACCCTGGTGTGTGGAGTGTGTTGTGTGTCAATCGGGAACTAATATATGCAAACACACACCATATATGGAAACACTCATGTTTTTTTACGAGCATTGTGGTCGATTCCTGATTGTCGATCAGAAGACAACATTCAAAATTCTTCGAAGGCATGATTGTGTCATCAATGTACACACACACAAGCCTGTGCCAGCCTTCGTCTGGGACAATCACAGCACTTTCATCGCACAACCAGAGAGCTATACTTTTACGTAGCCTGCCGTAAGGAAAGTAAACCAAGTAATGACGAGAACGTCATCTAAAAAGTAAATCAAGTAATCACGAGAACATCATCTAAAAAGCTAGATTTCAGATATCGTTCTTGACGGTGTGTAATGGTCTAGTGGTTTGGGTGTTATTTGAAAAATGTACACAAGCCCGTGCCAGCCTTCCTCTGAGGCTTTACACAGCACTTTCGTCGTACTGTGGCCAGCGCGTTCCACACTTCCATGCTGCTGTAGAAAGGAAGATGCACCAAGTAATCATGAGAACGTCATCTGAAAACCTAGATTCCAGCCATTGTTTGTTTTTTTTTTACAGTGTTCAATGGTCTAGTGGTTTATGTGTTGAACTCCTGATTGCCAGGCGGGGTTGCCGAAGGTTCGACTCTCAGCAGGGGATCAGAAACCAATATTTTAAATTCCTCTAAAACATGATTGTGCCATTCGAAAAACACACGCAAGCCCGCGCCAGTCTTCGTTGTACTGCAGCCAGCGCGTTCCACACTTTCATGCTGCTGCCGAAAGGAAGATGAACAAGTCTTCATGAGAACTTCATCTAAAAACCTAGATTCCGGCTTCATTTTTTGACGGTGTGCAATGGCCTGGTGGTTTAGGGTTGGACCCCTGATTGCCAGGCGGGCTGTCGAGGGTTCGACTTCCGGCAGGGGATCGAAACCAACATTCTAAATTCCTCTAAAACATGATTGCGTCATTCGAAAAACACACGCACACAACACACACACTTTAAATGCGCTCCTGTGCCTCTGGACCTAGGTCGGCATTAAGAAATATCCTTGGGCTTATTTTCAGATTTTGCTTCCCAGTAAGTAATTGTGAGTAATTTACATAAGCATGCACGTTTAGTGTATTCCAAGTTGAGTTATTTTAAAGCGGATGCACATGCTATGATTCAATATAAATTTTGAAGTATCAACAAATATAGCTTAACAAGGCAGCGGGAAGTATAAACTAGTGCATTTAACTCTTTACCGAACGTAACGACCAAAATCGGCCAGCGCTATTCTCAAAAATCGTCAATTAATTTTATTATTTTTTTCATTTTTGGCAAAAAATTCTTGAATAACTATTTTTTTCATTTTTGTCTCAAAAACATAGGTTATGACCTCTCATTGGAACGAGCTCGTCGAGCCCCTTCCAATGAGGGGTCATAACCTATGTTTTTGAGACAAAAATGAAAAAAATAGTTATTCAAGAATTTTTTTGGCAAGTGTCGTCTGCTTTTATTGTTAGGTATAGGGTTAACTGGTTGTCGTGTCAGCGTGGGTATAAGCCTATGCTCATTGTATCCTTGAACATTAATTGTGAAGACCAGGAACTGTGAAGCTGTTTTGTTTTTTTTTTAAGTATATATATATTTATCCAAATACTCACCTTTTCAATCACCCAGTCGTTGCTGCAAGTGAATATTACCTTCTTCGTGGGCTATCAAGGTCAACCATTTACCTAACGAATCGATGGCATCCGACCGTGTAATATTCAAATTGAGCAGTTGATTAAAATATTATATTAAAAAAAAATTCACAAAATCATATCATGTGACCCCCTCATTAGAACGAGCTCGTCGAGCTCGTTCCAATTGGAGGGTCACATGAACTGGTTTTGTTGGATTTTTACGAAAAATTTGGAAAAATAATATTTAAAATAACAAATTTTGATATTGTGTGCGTTGGATAAAGGGTTACATTCGTTTCAGATAATTCTATGGTCCATTTAAGTGTTAAATGGTTTGTAGGTTTAAATGAAGATTCGTTGCCATGGAAATATAAAAAAAAGTTTAGGCCAAAACAAAATTAAATAATTGATCCTCAGACAAGTTTTTTTTTAAAACGAATGAAGAAGGGTGGTTTTTATTTTTAGTTTTTATTCCTGATGGAATAGTCGCCGATGTCTAAAATCCAGTTGTGAGAGTCTAAAATTATATATGAGAGCTTCCAAGTTGATTCACCGATAGTTTCTCTTGTAACAGTGATCATATAACACAAAATCAATATAGAACAACTAAAATGGAGAACAAAAATAATGAGGAGTTTTTTAACTGGTTCAGTGTTAGAAGTCACAAGCCTTTCAAAAATGAGGGTACCAGTGCAAAATCCAATTTTTTCCTTAACCATGTTTCTTATTCAGTCATCCGTAAATAATAGTTTATTTATACAACTCTGTTCTACAACAAATTATTACAATTTTTTGATAAACAAATTCAGACCATCAAAAATAATGGAGCCCTCAAGCAGTTGAATAAATATTTATTTTGTACCTACATGTGAGAATCGTGTCGCATTTCGCGAAAAGAATAACACTGTATCAATGTATACGACATGTTGCATCGCAAATCCCGATGTGATACCACTAAAATAACACCCTATGGTAGTTTTATACATTTTCTATTTTGTCTCCGAAATAAATATGACGAACGCGGGCTGAAAAAAAAACGAATGCGCGGTGCCTGAGAATCAATACATTAATTTTTTTTAGCCTTATCTCACCTGAATCCAATATAATCTACATTTCAAGACAGCTGAGCTGAATATACGTTTTTGGTTCCTTTCCTTTTAGGTGCGTTAACCCTTTGTCCAACGTAACGACCAAAACCGGCCAGCGCTATTCACAGAAATCGCCAAATAATTTTCATTATTTTTTTTAATTTTTGTCTCAAAAACATAGGTTATGACCCCCTGATTGGAACGAGCTCAACGGGCTCGTTCCAATGAGGGGTCATAACCTATATTTTTGAGATAAAAAATGAAAAAAATTAGTTATTCAAGAATTTTGTTTGCAAGTGTCGTCTGCTTTTCAGGTAAGGTAAAGTGTTAAGGCTATATTTTGCGACGTAACAAAAAAGACATTTTATTTTTGCGTAAACATATATCCAATTACATATAACTTCCTGGTTGTGCGTGTGAATAAAGATCAAAACCAGAAATAAATGCATGGTCGATGAATATAATAATATTTTATCGTTTTGTTGCGCGTGTCAGAAAACAATAAATTAGTACAAACATTTGATATCTGGCTTCTTATTACGCAACTCATCAGAACAACATGTAGATCAATATGAAGGGAAATATAAATTATGAACGCCAATCCGGCCGCCAGGGCACTGAACCTCAAAGTGGTGTCCAAAGTTTTTTTTCGATGGAATGTGTAAGAGTAACATCTCCTGAAAACGAAAAAGTTTACTGGACGTCTGGCAGCATAGGACAATTTGAAATATTCACGTTTAACCCTTCACCCAACGTAACGGCCAAAACCGGCCAGCGCTATTCTCAAAAATCGCCAATTAATTTTCAAAATATTTTCATTTTTTGTCTCAAAAACATAGGTTATGACCCCTCGTTGGAACGAGCTCGTCGAGCTCGTTCCAACGAGGGGTCATAACCTATGTTTTTGAGACAAAAAATGAAAAAAATTAGTTATTCAAGAATTTTTTTTGCAAGTGTCGTCTGCTTTTCATGTTAGGTAAAGGGTTAAGGTGACATCGTCATTTCGAGGACTGCCATATCTGACTGCGTCTAATAGGGCCAACAACGTTCTAAGCGCATACCAGAGGTTTCACCCGAGCCTATATACATGTTTAAGGCACGCTTTGGGCGTTTGGTGATTCTATTCATCAGCGCTATTCATGGCTGATGTATCTGCTAACCTTGTTCGTTCACTGCAACACTCTGGTGTGGCGTTGCAAGAGCAGAAAAAAATGTGTACGCTATTTTAGCAGCACTACATTTGCACCTGTTTGTACTAATGGCGTCTGGCTTGAGCAAGAACATTTTATTAACTTCAATACTTCATCTGGGACCAGAGCAACATCGGACGGAACTGTTATGTGCTGGAGCGTCTTAGTCTCTATTTCCTTCTTGAAGCCATATTTGATCGGATCTAAACTTGGAGGTTTCGGTTGAAGGGCGATCTTAAACACACGTGTCTGAAAGTGCTCTCTTTGATATTGTCTCCGAAGGCTGCTGTGGCAGGAGGCAGAAAACAAAGTTTCGGTGCATTAGGTGCCTTGGGACTCCCGGTTTTCGAAAACCGAGCATCAATGCGTACATCAGTCACTGATGTGGTTACCCATGGTCAACTTTTCTCGACATTCACATCGACTTACGAGAAGGTTATCTCCCCTGATTACTAAGAATTGGCTGGCAAAAATTAACACTAATTGAACAGGGAATTTTTATTTTTCTCAAAATTATATAAAACCTATGAAAGTTATATTCGCTGTGTGCATCAATCCTTTAAGAACAATATATATGCTCTCAGTTGGTGATATTATCGAACGATTTCATTTGACCAATTTATTTCCCACGTTGATTGAAAATGCTACTGTTATTTCTTGTATAATTCCATGTAAAATGATAGAAAATTGTATTTTCGTCAACTTTTAGCGGTTAATATATTTATTTTTATTTTTTTTTTTTTTTTTGCTTCAAATTAGTAATGCTGTGCGCATACCGGCACATAATATAGATATTGTCCTATCCAACCATATAAAAATATACAAGCTGACATTTGCCCATTTTTATCCCTTTGATGTTAAAACCAAGAAAAATTTTATTGTAATAAAAACAGTTAAAACCACAGTCCACAATATCAGATAGCCACAATATCAGATGGGTTTCCGCGTGAGTACAAATGAAAAGATGCGATAACCCCTAAGCGTCTTAATTAATTTCTGGTCAGCCAGTAAAAAAAAATCCTCGTACAACTAAAAATTCATTTTTTTTTGGCTTCCAAAACATAGGTTATGACCCTCATTGGATCGAGCGCGACGCGCTCGTTCTAATGATGGGTTATGACCTATGTTTTGGAAGCAAAAAATGAAAATTTAAAAAAATGCCCAGTTTCGTGTATAGCGCTGGCCGGTTCATTCTCAGCTGATTTCTCCCCTTCTGACAACTATTCCCTGGCGATTAAGATTTCATTCACACATTTCGGAGGTTCAATGTCAATTGAATAACAGCTAGACTCCAGTATTTATAAGGGGAGATAACTTTCCCAAGAGTCAATATCTATGACGATAAAAGTTGAGGATGTTGGAACCGTGACAGAGATAAATGAATTGGGTTGCTAAATCAAGAACATTTGACCACTCAGCGTCTTCCTTACCCAAAGATTTCAAAGAAGTTCCACACTTTGGAGGACTTTTAGTATTCGACCCATCCCTTTCCCGAACAGGCTCCCAAGTTTGTCGTAGCCCGAAATGGAATTTGCAGCGATTAAATCTGGGATGAAACCCCGATACGCTCTGACAGTTTCCCGTATATCAGTACACGTTTGTCCGTGAATAGGGGATTCCATAGTCATCGGAGCAACTAAATTGTGCTGCAGATAGTGATGCAGTGATGGATCCTGTGTAATACGTAAAGCCGATCCAGATCTCGACCTGTCCGCTAAAATCGTAGCTATCCGGATTGAAAAGGACTAAAATGTCGTTGCCATACTTCTCAGCAAGCTAAGCAACAAATACTTGACAAGACATATAAATACCCCCACATTCAGGTTCCGCTCTACAGTTTCGCACTATTGTACAGGAGTAAAATTCTAAACATACGGCGTATGTTGAAACTAATGTCATGTAAATTTGAAATATATTTTTACAATCAGATATATATATATGATTACATTAGACAAATTGTTTGACAAGAGAATTTGAAGTTTGGGTAACAGAGTTGGAGTCTAATACATTGGGATAAATTACCAGAGGAATTATGGGAATCAGTGGCTTCGAAAAACGGACTATTTTTTTAAATGTCATTTTTACACGGAGTTCTTACCAGGCATGTAACTAAAATGAGACGTAACATACAATTTTTTCACACTTTAGGAACAGGGTGTTGTATGCTCCAGGTAAGTGGGGGTAGTGGGAAATTCTGCTTTTTGGGGCTGGCTGCTGGGTGGCTGAAAATGACTGTTATCAGCATTTTTTCATGCAATTTTGCAGGTTGAAGTCTTGCATTTGACAATAAATTATTTCACGCACATTCAGATTGCTTATTTCTTCTTAGTCAGATAGTGGTATATGTTTTTAGTGGATTTGGAAGATGGAATACATGTTATGGGTTAGATAACTAAGTTAAAGAATATTCGCATTTGAAGAGAGTGTATGGCATGGCATTTTTGGAAATGCCTGGAAAACTGCGGAGAGGAACCTCACCATGCAATTTGAACAGGTCGACCGAATCCCAGGTACAGTTAAAACTAGAAGTCCTGTCATGAAATGCGCAGAAATAGCACGTCGATCTGCGCGTTAATCTACGCGTTATGACCATAGTAAGGATGTCAAATTCTGTACATATGGTCTGTGTACAAGCAATGTTTCAGCCAATGGACCTCCGGGTAACCCGGAGGTCCATTGGCAGAAACATTGCCTGTGTTTGTTATGAGTAACCAGGAGAATCTGCCGTGCAATGGATGCCATTCGATATGGCAATTGCGCGCAATTCGTACTCGCAATTAAGCATAGACAAGCGCACATTTCGTGACAGGACTTCTAACTTTAACTGTAAGGGATTGATCATCTCTTATGAAAGCAACTACCGATTTCAAAGCTACGGCATCGGGGTTTGAATCTGTTGAGGTGGTGTCAGTAAACTGCTTTGGCGCGGACGCTACAGATCTTGGACAAATGTGGCTCTACAGACCGAGTGATAACGAAAGTCTGTCGAATGCAAATCACTCATAACACCTAGAACCCTTAACCTAACGTCCATTTGTCTTTTCGCTGCTCACAAACCCGGAGTATCTTATCCTTTTTCGATGAACTACTGCTGGCTCCATGATTCACTACTTGATGGAATATATACACCTGGAACTTGATTAAGCACGCCTGAAATGTTTCATGACAGTGTTACTGATTATTAAGTTTTAATGATTGCTATGTCTTGCAGTACATTTTATTTCGTGATACATGATGTTTCTGGTTGATAGCGTACCCCAAACACATCCCATCGTCCACGTGAAGCATGCTACTCACGAATGTCACAACAAACACTATCATCTACATACAATATACGGGTATAAAACAAGAAAAGTTGTCACTTCTTTTATCAGTAAATTTTGACATGGCAAGGAGGAGACTATCAGAGGCTCTAAGATGGCAAATCATTGGCATACATGCAACAGGCATATCATTCAAAGCTATTGGAAGACAACTTGGCTATAGTCATTCTGTCATCAGCAGACCTGTCCGAAAAAAATCAACAATCCAACATGTTAAGGACCGACCAAGGCCTGGACAACCCCACACGTCCTTTTCTCGGGAAGATCAGAGTCTGGCACGCTTCGTTAGGCGTGAACCCTTTGCTTCAAGTGGGGTTTTGAAACGCCCTTGGCCCCCCGACAGGCGTTTGTCCAACAGAACTGTCCGAAACCGCCCCCAAAGCACTGGTTATGAGGTCCTAAGGGGCCATCAAGCGTCCAGCTCTGTCCGTTCAGCATCAAATACGACGTTTGGAGTGATGTATGACACGACAACATTGGAATCTCAGGACATGGAGGAGAGTCCATTGGTCAGACGAGAATAGATTCCTGCTCCACGTCACAGATGGTCGCATGAGAGTGTGAAGGCATAGAAATACGGCTTACGTGCCCAGGAACATCAGACCTACCGTTCCTTTTGGTGGATGATCAGTAATGATCTTGGGATGCCTCTCTCATGATTGTAAACTTGATATGGTGACTGTACGTGGGAATCTCAGTAATCATCAGTACATCCGGGACATTTTCAATCCGGTTGCCGTGCCTCATTTTGCCAACCACCCGTTGGCTACTCGCCCTGTATTGATGGACGGCAATGCAAGGTCACATCGTTCCCATGCCGTGAGAGCATTCCTTCAGAACAACGGTATTATAACACTACCTTGGTCTGCAGTGAGCCCCGATTTGAGCCCCTTAGAACATATCTGGGACTTGCTTGAACGTCGTGTGCAAGCAAGGGATCCGCCTGTACAGAATTTGGCCGATTTGGAAGCTCCAGATGTATATAAGCCTCTAACCACCTTGTCGGGTTTTATGGTATTTTGTCACATCACAATTGCAACCACAAAATAGACAGTGTCGTTTGAAATCAAACACAATTTGTGCCTGATATAGCCTAGATCTTTTCACGGGTGGAGCATCCGCCTCGGAAGGAAAATCTCTGCTTGATGTAGCTTATCTGACACTAAGTCTTTTCGGGTGAAAATATTTCTGTACACAATATGTGTGACTTCTCAAGACTAAATTAGCATCCAAATCTATCTGCGATTGTAAATGAACATGCAGACCATCATCATACAGTTCGCTGCATCTGATTATCCTCTCGATTTGTTCCGATGCCACATTTATCAGACTGTCACTTATCTCAACAACTTCACATCCATATTTCGGTGAGAAATAGCAACTATCGGCCATGGCAGAGTCTGCACATAAACAGACAGAAATTCAAATAACGCCGGTGTGACAGGAATGATAGTCCGTAGGAAAATTAGTCCCTCTGGACTATTATTCCGCGGAATTATAGTCCTAGGTCTAACATTTCTAGGAATAGTAGTCCGCCGGACTACTATTCCTAGAAATGTTAGACCTAGGACTATAATTCCGCGGAATAATAGTCCAGAGGGACTAACGTTCCTACGGACTATCATTCCTGTCACACCTGATTAAAAAAAATGAAATGACAAAAGAATAAGACAAGCTTTGGCGTCAAACTCACAACGATCGTCAAAAGAAAAAGGTATAATTCAGCTTGATTTCAAAGCAAAATAAATCGATAAGATGTAAAGATATTATTAAGTTATTATATGTTATCTCCGCCAACATGTATGGAAAATGGAGAATTAATACCTGGATGTCGGTTTTTAAACACCAAGCCACAGGGACAAGATCATACACCACACATGTGGGCGGAGATAACGTTTTTGTCCCGTTTGAAACACAATGGAAACATAGTGAAAACAAATTGGGGGGGGGGGGGGGGAGGGAGCTATTTTGTTGACAGTTTTTCTCTTATTTTATTTTTCTCAAGTTGTTTGATTTAATTATTCGTCTATTTAATTTATAACAGCAAAATATGATCGCATTGTCATAAATCTGGTGGTATTTGTGCCTATTTTCAGGGTTTTTTTGTTATCAGAGGCGGCGGAAGCTCCAAACAAGTGTGTGGGGGTCATACCTTTCTGGGTGAAAAAAGTGGGGGTCACACCTTTCTGGGTACCGCAAGGGTGTAGGATGGAAAATAATTTTCTTGGCGGGGGGTGGTGGGGGGGGGGGGGGTCCTATGATGTTGTGACGGTGTATTCATTCGTCTTTTGAAATATTACGCTTCATTTGGAGCTTTCTATTTTTATTCAATAAAATCTTGAATCTCGAAAATCAATATGGTCATATATGTATAGGTGATATGTTGTGGCCACAGGCGTTGTGTATGTTATTTCCGAAAATTCCGTTTGTGTACCTATAATTGGCGAAAAAAGGTGTGGGAGACATGCTCCCTATGCAATTCCACCCCACCCCCACCCCCGGCTCCATCGCCCCTGTTTTTGGTTCAATTTTTATATCGAGAGGAACGAAAGCGAAAAGCTTTCATTTAAACCATATATTCCCTATATTTCGCGTGCCCTTATACCCTGGATGTTGCACACTCTCATATACCGTGCATGTCGGGTGTGCTCTTTGCCATGACTATTTGTCCTAGGCATTCTGACCAACCAGAAGACAGAATTTATCAGGATATGGGGACAAGATCACTTATAAATAGCGGCCTGTATAAGGCGACAAGATAAAGAGCGCTGGAGATTTATCAATGTAGTATGACGTCACTGATTTTTGTTCCAATTTGACGCTTTTTTGTAAACGTTCTTTATTAATTTATAAATGTTGTTCATAAAACGCTTGTTTTCAAAACAAAATAGCTGTTTTGGGCGAACATGCAATTATTTATGCATTAAATAATGTCATTTGTGTCTATAGGGGGCGCGGTGGCTCAGTATAGGTAGAGGTGCAGGCTGTAAGCCGAGAGGTCCTAGGTTCAAATTCGATCTGTGGCAATCGCGTTGTGTCCTTGGGCATGACACTTCACCCCCAATGCCCACGTGGGGGCACGGTGGCGTTGTGTACTAAGGCGTACTGCACGTCGATGGTAATCTTCAACCAATGTTAACCCTGCTTGTATGGAGTTAGTACGTTGGGGAGCTTGACAATTGCTCGCCGTTACTCGGTGGTTCTCTCCGGGTACTCCGGCTTCCTCCACCTATAAAACCATCCGGCACGAGGTGACCCTGGCTGTCGAAAGTGCCATTACACGCCAATAAATAAATAAATTTCTGTCTATATGAGTATCAACTTCTAGATTTTTCTAGTAAATGCCGATTTTATATGAGGATTTCAGCACCTGAGCTGACCATGCGAATTGAAATTGGGTACCCCTTTTCTACGACGAATATCTGAAATTGCTCAATGCTGTCAGATGTCCAGTAAACTTTTTTCTGAATCAGAATATGTCCCTTTATCAGAAACCACCGAGATAAAACTTTGGACGCGACTTTGAGGTTGGCCAGAAAGTTGGCATTTGGCGGCCGGACGCAATAATATTAGATTCCAAACACTAATTATAGAAATAATCATCAAAAATTTAATTAATGAAGCACCGGGTGCAACCCGTTGCTTCATTAATTAAACTTTTGCTGCTGATGATTTTTATTACCCGATAAACACACGTGTGGACATCACTGCCCACACGTGGATTCCAACCAGTCAACGCTGACTGTACTGTACAAATACTGACATCAAGTCCTTACATAGCGGGTAATATCTAAAACTTTTGAACTCTCCTTCTGTCATCAGGTCTCCTATATGATCCAAGAAGAGTTCCTGGAGGTACCGCTTCAGAAACTTCTTTGATTCCGTTTCTGGATATGCCGATGTTTTTATTTTCTTGCACAAACAGATAAGTCGCCGTTGAATACAATTCCTTCATGGAAAAGACGATATTTATTTATTGGTCTTTAAGGTCACATACTTATGCACAATGGCTAATCGTGACCGTGACAGTTTCACGGGTGGAGGAAGCCGGAGTACCCGGAGAGAACCACCGAGCAGCGACGAGCAACGGAAAGACGATATATTCTACAGTTGAAAGCTTGTCTATTATCTCTAATTTAAAAAGCGGTTACATTCGATTCGATATTCGGTTCGATTCGAAATTTTCGGTCTAATTCGATTCGACTCGAAAGTTTAGATTCGCAGGACGCTCGTTCTGCCACATTCATTTTCTAAGTATTTTTTTATTACCTCATTTAACTACTCTCTGAAGCCGGGGAATCGGAATGGATTTATTGGACATGACATACCGCGACAAACTTACAGTGAGCAGGTGTTTCTAATCAAGTGACGTCTGCCTATTCAGGCAGACGACACTTGATTAGAAGCACCTTCTCAGTGTTTAATTCCCCCAGCCCAAAATTAGCCGAACCGTCACAGCCAGATTACCTGCCGTATTACATCACAGGCAAGAAAACTCGACTCCCGGCTTCTAAGAGTTAATCGAACACGGCGATAGACTGTACGACCTCATCAATTCGTCCTCTTTTCTGCAACCGAGAGAAAGATGACATCTCACATTTCCATGCAAATGTTAAAGTCACATGGCACACATAACAATAAGATAGTATTCATTTCGCTCTCTTTGGTAATCGATAGAATGGTGGCTTAATTTGATTTTTCACCTGAGATTCTTACATGCATGTCATGCTTGATCAAGATTAATCTCTCTCTCTGATCACTCGAGATGGACTGTGTAATGACTAGACTGGTTCCAGGTCGTAACAGCGTCGACCTACAATATTTGACTGGTGCCTTGGGAGCTTGGTATTTATACTGACAGGGGCGTCGGGAGCAAATGGGTCGGCAGGAGCGAAGGAATGGAAAATATTATGTATTATTAATAGGTAATTGTTTTACTGCTTCTAAGGGTAAGATCACTTCAACTAATACCACTCTCTTGCGTTTCTTATCAACATGAATTGGTAAAAACAATTTCAAAAAAAAAAAATCGAGTATTGTGAGGAAAACTGTTACGTAAAATTGAACAGATTTTGTCTTGTTTGTGTTTTAGCGAGGTGGGTGGATTGGGTTTTTTTTTTCTTCTTTTTTTGAAGGTGTGGTTTGCTTTTATTTTTGATATTTTTTTTTAGGTCTAATTAGGACTGAAAGAATATATTCCAAAATAATGTCACTTAACATTAACCACATTTTCTGTTTTGACTCTGTAAACTGAGATGTGCACCAGAAGGAATCATGAGTGCATGCAGCATAAATCACAATAAATTGTGTGAAATACGAGAATTGATTTTTTGCAACACAACAGCACTACTATTTCTGTCGTTCTTGTTGACTCAAAACTTCAACATGCTTGCCATTTGAAATAAAAGACTTAAGTTTTCGCAACACAACATCCACAAATTACAAACTGCTGCCGTTGTTTGCACTTCAACATGTTCGCCAAGTGCACCATCAGCGTGCAGTTCGCCGTAACACACGGCGCCTTCGTGTCCCCACGTGGGCAATCAGGATGGCCTGCCTCGCCCAAGGATACAACGCAGTTCCCCCTGGCGGGAATAGAACCGTGGACCTTTCGTCTTGACGCCCAATGTCGTAACCATTGAGCCACCGCGCTCCCATCAACCCTAAATGAGTTGAAGCTCAATGGAGGTTTAAAATATGGGGGTCAAGGGACTCGGGGATCATCGAGTGCATTTTTCAGAATTGCTGGAAATCACATTTTATGCCCACTTTTACATTGCCGAAGTCAGAACATAGTTTTTTTTAAAAAAACAAAAGTGTGCGGGGCCACACAGACTAATGAAGTTGCTTTGCCTCATAGAGACAGGGACATTTTCTATAAGGTGATCTCTTAACCTTTTACGTAACTTAACGCTCTATACGGTCAACGCTATTTACAGAAATTGCCATTCAAATTTTATTATCTTTTTCATTTTTTGCCTCAAAAACATAGCTTATGACCCTTCATTGTAACGAGATCGTTGAGCTCGTTCCAATGAGGGTTCATAAGCTATCCTTTTGAGGAAAAAAATAAATTGTTTGGTCCTTTAAGAAAAGTTTTTGTGAGTGTCGTCTGCTGTTCGAGTTGGGAAATGGGTTAATAATACTTTGTGTTCTGATGCAGGTATTCTCATTGTTAGTCCTAATTCTTCCTTATGTTTGATTAACATTTGATTTTTCTTCAAGTTCCACCATGCCTATGTTTCTTCTCACTGCCTGACAGCCCTGAATTTTCTAACTCAGATGACAAATCATTCCGAAGTAGTAATGTGTTCGTAACCATGATGGCAAGATGTTTAGTTTGATCACAGTCTGAAGTAATGGAAAGAGCCATATTTTTTATTTAAAATTATTTTGTTTTCTTTTTAAGATGTACAAGCCTGTTAGTGAGCGCATTTGGTTGTTGGCGATGCCAGGCAAACGCTGTCCTGACACCTGTCTCAACCGATATAGAACTAGCTAGAGTTGTCCCTCTTGGTGAGTAACTGGGCGCAACCACATTTGTTTACTTCGAAATGTTCGTCAACACATTCAAGGCAAGACTTCAAACCGCACAATTGCTTGAAAAAATGCCGAAACCAGTCATTTTTAGCCACCCAGCAGCCTCAACAGCAGAATTTTCCTACCACCCCCACCTACCTACCTCTGGAGCATAGCATCCCCTGTTTCTAAAATTTAAAAAAAAATTTATATATTTCGATTTCATTTTCTAGTTACATATCTGGTAATAAACCCCTGTAAAATGACATTTTAAAAAATAGCCAATTTTTCGAAGCCACTGTTTCCCATAATTCATCTGGTAATTTACCCCAATGCATCAGACTCCGACTTTAGGACCAGAATTTTGAATTCTCTTGTCCAACAAATAGCCTAACGTAATCATATATCTGATACTAAAAATATATCTCCAATTTACAGGGCATTAGTTTAAACATATGCCCTATGTTTAAAATTTCACCTCTGTGCAATAGGGTGAAACTGTAGAGCGGAACCTCAGGAAAATATTAATTGCCAGTCTTGATAGAGTGGTGGTTTGAAGCAAGCTTAAAATGATGAGGAATTAATGGTTGGAATAAGTAAGGAGCAGGTGGATGAAGAGATGAAAGAAGTGAGTTGTACAGAAAATGCATCACAATAGTCCAGGCACATTAGACATAAAAATGAGAAAGTAAGGAAAAAAATCGGAGAAAGCTGATTTTTTTATATGTTTCCGGGACACACATTGCGGATAAAGTGTGAAAAGTCCCCGCGAATCCGAGTTGAGCTTTTTTAGTTATAGCGTTTTTTTGATGAAAAAAAAAAAATTAAAAAAATTTCGACCCAGCTCCATATTTCTCATTCTTATTCGCCTTAGTAGGGTGGGAATCATAAATATCGTGTTGAATTATATTGAGAATACATATCCCCAACAGAAAATGCCAACTTTGTACCTATCCTCACACTCAATGGTGAAATATTCACGAAAATGTACAAAATTACGAAAAACATTTTATTGTTTTCATACACACAACGGTACACAACGTCCATTAAATCAAATCTACGACCACTTTGGGAGTTAAATTATATATTCAAAATTGCAGAAAAGCAGTGGCTTTATAATGATATATAACAATAGTCATTTATTCCATAATGAACTGGTGAAACGTGTGAAATATTAACCATACCCCCTAAACTCAAATTCAAACGGCATCGACTTTTCTCATTCAAATACCGTATTATAGCATCATTGTTTCAATTTCCATGTTCGATTAAATCCATCCAACCCGAGCACAATTTACACTGCTCTCATGTTTGCACAAACTGAATGTGAGAAACAGGGAATGAACGTTTGTCCAGTGACATTTGACCAACCACTTTATATCAAAGCAGTGGAGATTGTGTCTTCGTCAGATAAGTTGACAAAAGTTTTCGTTAGACTCGGCGGCTTCCATATGATTATGTCATATTTAGGGGCAATTGGTTCGATCATGGCTGGTAGCGGCTTGGATGGACTTTGGGGGACTGTTTATGCTGGTGGGTCAATCCATCATTTGATCAGTGGTCATGCATATTCAAGAGCAGTTCGTGCCCATTTGCTAACACAAATTGCTATTACAAAACTTGTGTTTGAAGAAAGCCGAACACTAGATAACATAGACTGCACAGAAGTCAATGAAATATTCTGTGGACTTGCCAGAGGTGACTGTACAACAGCTGACGCTGTCAATCAAGAAAGTGTCAACCATCTACTGTCAAAATTACACGAACTGCTCCAGAATGCGTCCGTAGGACGCACAGGAAAGCTTTGGGTACAATACTACGAGCAAATAGGTCTTCTCCAGTTGTTCTTGAGAGCAGAGCGCACAGGCGACTGGGAACTCCACACATATTGTGTTCGCAATATGATTCCAGTATTTCACGCAGGTGGTCATTTTGCATACGCAAAAAGTTCTCATCTCTATTTGCAGCAGATGAATGAGCTAACAGAAATAATGCAACAGGATGATTTGAAGTTGTTCACTGAGAAAGGTTACTTTACCATAAGGCGCTCAGATAAATTCTGGGACGGGATATATTCTGATCAGACCATAGAGCAGTGTTTAATGAGAATGTTCAAGCTCCCTGGTTGTCTCACACATGGCAGGGGAATAACCGATAGCACTGTTGCGAAATGGGTACATGGACTACCTCTTTGCCTTCCGATATGTAATGCTCTCGAAAATTTTGTTCATGTTCACACTGGTCATGGCGAACAACATCGGGATCTCCGTCAAAGTTCACAATTGACTGATGCCAATGATATCACCAAATTATTGAACTGGCTCAGAGTGCATTCCCCCTTTCAGAATAGAGATCCACTACAATTAGTCTCTATAGCGACCGGGCTTGTGGCCGACGAAACTGTGAACTGTGACCAAGTTCGCAAAATTGGTGAATGTTGCGTATCGAATGTTGTAAGCAAAACGTTCAACAGCATCAAACTACGACGTGTTGACACTGTGAAGTCTTTCGCATCGATGGCAAATAGCATCAAAGTCCGTGGAAGTAAGGTAGTGATTGACCCCACAATTCTGTTCAACCGCATCACATGTGTTATTCAGTCACAAGCAGAGATGGAAGAGTATCTCAAATATGAACTCGCCCCGAAACCACCAGCATTGTCCAACAATGGCTGGGCACTTCGCTTCCTCCGACGGATTGGGGGTGGTCGCTAGACAATGGACTTCTTGTACCGACTGCAGCCACAAAGCCATGTGCCCCCGATAACCTACTGAATCTGATCAGTTGTGGTTGCAAGAGTGCTTGTACAAAAAGGTGTGGGTGTAAGAAGGCAGGACTCTCTTGCTCAGGTTTGTGTAATTGCAGTTCGGATTCTTGTAACAACCACAGAAACACTGTCCTGTCGGAAATTTCTGAGTTCGATGAATAATATGTATATAGGTCATGTCATTTCTGTATATAGCGTTGATAATAGTCAATGTAACTTAATCCATGTTGATTGATTTGTACATTCTGTAAATATTATTTATTGATTTTTGTACATTCTGTAAATATTATTTATTGATCCAATGCTGCCAGACACAGACGTGTCTGTTCGGTCCCAAGCCCGAAAATAGTTGAGTTCTCATGCTGACGAATTTTATGCCAAAAGGGGAACTCGGCCAGAAGCAGAGGGGGTCTTCCATAATGTCTATTTTGTAAGCAATGATAAAAGTCTTCAAATGGTGGTGGATTTTTTATCGTCTGTCCAACTAACATCCCGTTCTGTACTACGACCCTTTGGGCAAATCCGTTAGGAAAATCGTCATTTTTTGCGTAAATCCGATACTTTTTTGTGAAGTTTCAATAATTTTTCGCAGAAATTGTCACAGAATGCACATTTTCCTCTAGGTAAATGTATATTAGACATTATGTAGCTCGAAATACGCGTAAACAAAAAATACAGTTGGATCAATTCGAGGTTACAAAGTTCGTGCGATTTTTTTTGATTTTTTTCAAACGCGTTTTCGAAAAAAGGCTGTAGAAAAAAAAGCTCAACTGGGATTTTAGGGGACTTTTGTCTAATCGTTCCGTGACATGTACTCGACATTCCCTGAAAAAATCAGCTTTCTCCGATTTTTTTCCCTAGTGAAACCTAATGTTCTTGGGCTATTATTACAAAATAAAAGGTAATTTATTTACATTTGGGTCTCGTTGCACAAGTCATGCTAACCGTGCTAACAAACTAAAAGTCAGAGTCGTAAGCAGAGATTCGTTAAAGTGTGGCAAGAGGTTGTTCGGCTTTCCTAACGTCGCGGCTTCTCCAGTGGGCAGTTGAGACGTTCGGATAGCTGGACTTGGAGAAGAGGAAACTTCAGATCTTGTGAAAAGTAGAGCTGAAACGGTTAACCGATTAATGGATTAATCAATGATCAACATCTTGATCGATCCAAAAAGTAATTGATTAGCCGTTACTTTTGAATTACTGTATTATATGGGTTAACAAAGGAACAAACATTTTCCAAAACAGGCAAACATTGTCACACTGACTCACATCAATTATATGAGACAGAGTAAAGCATGCAAGTTACTTGCTGACATACTTGTTTACTTGCATGATCATCATACTGTATCAGTGACTGGAAATGGTCATTCTTAACCATTTACCCATTGCAGACGATACTTGCAAAATAAATTCATGAATTACTAAACTATTACTAGGCCTATATATAAAAATCTCCATTCAAATTTATTATGTTTTAAATTTTTGTCTCAAAAACATAGGTTATGACCCCTCATTGGAACGAGCTCGTTCCAATGAGGGCCATAAGCTATGTTTTTGAGACAAAAATTGAAAACATAATAAATTTGAATGGAGATTTTTATATATAGGCCTAGTGGGTTTTGTTTGTTACGTTGGGCAAAGGGTTCATGCTGTGAATCATCAACGGTATGGCAGTATTTCAGATATCTATTTGGACATGTGATTAATCGGTTAACCAAGGTTAATCCACTTGATTAATCGATCAAGAAAACCCCTTAACCGTTTCAGCTCCAGTGAAAAGAATTTGAAACAATAACACTGTCAGAAAACTGTAAAAGATTTGAGAATGTTGGTAATTATTTGTTTTGGTTTGATAAATAAGGAGTCATTACTTGGTTAATTTCAGGTCAGGTGAGATATCAGCCCGAGGTAATTTTACATCAGCCTTCGACCTTTGATCTAAGGCTGATATGAAGTTACCTCGGCTGATATGTCGGCCGATAGGAAACTAACCAAGTAATAACCTCTAAATATTCATGTCCTTGTCACGCCATGTGGATGAATTACGAGAAACTAGCTGATCAGATACCTGCATTCACAGAGGGGTGAGGTTCAAAAATTTATTTCCAGGAACGTATGGGGTGGGTCGGTTGGTGGGTGAGTTTTAGTCAGAGTGGCCAGAAATCAATTTTTCCCATGGTCTTAATTTTTTTCCTTTCATTCTTTCAATGATTCTATAGGCTTTTTAGGACAGATACATCCATATAAATGTTTGGGTTTTTTGTCATTTTTATAGATTTGCAGCAATCATTCAAGTCATTAGTCACTTTTTACCCAGTTTGAAACGTTTAGCCTTTACTCAATAATGTTAGTAGTAGCGACATCTGATATACAGTACGTGGAGAGTGGATTGTAACAAAATCACCCGGGGAGTGTAGTTATCACCCAAAGTAGTATTTTCAAATTCTGCACATGTGGACAAAAAACACAAGCAATGTTTCAGCCGATGGGCCTCCGGGTACAACCCGGAGGTCCATTGGCTGGAACTTTGTTTGTGTTTGTTGTGCTTTGTAACAAATTTGCAATTATTGCTCAAGTGGAATCTCCACTCTGTGGGTGATTTAGTGATAATACATTCTCCAAGAACTGTATATCTAATTATCTATATAGAATCGGTAAAAGAAAGCAGAAGAGACTTAAAATGAAGACATACCACGGGTTTATAAATAAATCAGTACAAGTCAGGACTGATTATTCTAAACTGACACTCCTGATTTGTGGTGTGGTCATGCACTGACATGAACTAACGTAGGTCAGTGGATAGGTACTCAAATTATTGGAAGTCATAGGTAGTGAACTGATAATAGATTTGTTCTTCAAATTGTTCCCTGTAACTTTACTCGTTTTCACCATCAATTTTGAAATGAAATAATAACAATGTAAGAAAAATCACTCTATAAATTGCATGTGTAAGCTAAAGAAACCCGTAAATATAGAATAAACGCATAGTGTTTTCAAGTAAAAAAAAATGTTCTACCAGTAGGATTAAGAATGAGAAACCCGGCGAGTCGGTTTCATTCTTAATCCTACGAGTAGAATACATTTTTTACTTGAAAACACTACAGTGTTGTCCGATGAGTTTGCGCGTCCGGTGAGTTTGCGCAGACGTTTTTTACGCTACCGTTCGAAACAAAGCAAATGTATCGTTTTTCGCGTCGAAAGTTTTCAAGAGGTTTTCCGAAGTTATAAAAAGAAATTAATGGCCAGATTGTAGTAAAGTTCCCTAGAAGAACGTATTTTGAAGGTAAGTTGCTCTTTAACAGACTACATTTCCATTTTGGACAAGCAACGCAATGTTTACTTTTTATTTTTTATCCTGTGTTGCAACTTGCATTGTCTCTCGTTCAGTGATTCACAATATGACCTACATAGTGATCTCGAGTTTTTCGCAAACTGTATGAATTGTTATGGGTGAAATTCAGATTAAATATTTTTTTCATTAGAAATAATTGTTAACATACACGTAAATATTTGTTTTAATTGGTTTTATTTGGTA
Organism: Pictodentalium vernedei; assembly: GCA_031216915.1. NCBI lineage: Eukaryota > Metazoa > Mollusca > Scaphopoda > Dentaliida > Dentaliidae > Pictodentalium > Pictodentalium vernedei. The sequence goes on from CM062291.1 coordinate 323,727,542, forward strand.
TGGAAAGTTTATAATGCAGACGACAGGTCCAGAAGAACCACAAGCAGAATGGGCCCCTCAATGAGCATATCTAAAAATTCAAAACTGAAAATTCCTGACCCCGATATAGAGAATCAAGCTTGAAAAAATGTATGGAAGCTCAGACGTACAAGTCCCCAAAGGCTATTCTTAATGATTTTTTTTTCTCCTGTTGAAAATGTCATTCCAGCATTTATTGTGTAAAACCAAATATTTTAGACCAATTTATATTTTCATTTAAAAGTTTTCTAGCAATCACCTATCAGCTTAATACTTGACATTTAAATTGGAGTAATTTTTTTTTGGAGTGTGTGTGTGGGGGAGGGGGGCGGGGGGGGGGGGCTATGATGGTTGGATATGTGTATAGATCTATGCAGGTTGGTGATACTGGCAGCGTCAGAAAATCATCTACAGGGGCAAGTAGGGAACATGCTTCTTACAAAGGGGTGGGGTTGGGGCAGCCCATAAAGTATCATATCACTTCATTCTTAAGGCACAAGCAATCCTTGAGGGTCTGGTGGGCTGCTCTTTTTTCTCCGGGGTGGGGACATTCATTCTTCTTAATCTGAAATGTTTGTGTTAAGCCCCCCCCCCCCCCCCCCCCCCTCCCACACACACACACTGGTAGAAGGACATATTACTGGGAAATGTGCTTTTGGAGAATTATACTGAGCAATAGGTAAGTCGGAGTACCATTTTCCAATTTCAGGAATTCAAACATGCCAGCAATTAACGGCAGAAAACCAAAGTATACATACGGTATGCTGAACGAGGCATAGTCAGATGTGAAAAAAAAAATGTTATGCTATTAGAAAGGCAGCAAGAATACACAATGTTCCAGAATCAACACTTAGGTCAAGGTTGAAACACCCAGCAGGAACGGAGGTGAAGATGGGGGGACCAACTATATTTACCGCAGAACAAGAGCTGCAGTTGGGAAATTATTGCATAAATATGGCAAATATAGGTTATGGTTTCACAAGATGGCAGGTGCTAGAGTTAGCTAAATCGATGTGTGAGACAATAGGGAAACCCAAAGAACCAACAAAACATTGGTTTTAAAGTTTTCTTGGACGGCATCCAGAATTAGGGATGATGAAACCGAAAAGAAGGGAGTTAGTAAGAGAACTTGCTGTCACAGAGGATATGTTAGACAGTTACTATAAACAATTAAAAAATATATTAGATAAATATGATTTGCTCAACAAACCAGCTGGCATTTGGAATGTCGACGAGACAGGGATTTCTTTGGAACATAACCCACCAAAAGTAATCTGCCGAATTGGAAAAAAACCATACGCCGTCACCGTGGGGAGATCTGCCACTACCACATTGATCGCTGCAGCAGGTGCTCTTGGGGAGACAATTCCACCATACATAATCTTCAAAGGAGTACGGATTTCTAATGAGCTAAAATCGTGTAAACTGGAGGGGACGGTCTACAGGGCTTCAGAGACCGGCTGGTCAAACTCTGATTTGTTTATTGATTTTTTTAAAAACCATTTCCTTAAACATGTCACAACAAGACCTTGTATTTTGATGTATGATGGCCATTCAACTCACATTGCGCTCGACCTCATTGAATCGGCAAGACAAGAAAATGTGCATCTTTTTGTTCTTCCACCTCATAGTAGTCATTGTCTTCAGCCTCTTGATGTTTCTGTGTTTAGTCCTTTTAAATGTTTTTTGAATTCCCAATTACATAAACAAATGCATAAAAACCCAAACAGTGTCATTACAAAAACTGATTTGCCCATCTTTATTGGAAATGCCATTTTGAGTGCATTAACTGTTAGCAATATAATGTCAGGTTTCCGTAAGACTGGGATCTTCCCATTTAATCCTAAAGCTTTTGTTCTTAAAACCAAATCAAGAACAAATGATACTTCTGCACCTAAAACTGTGTCAAGGGAAGACAGAAAAAACAATCGCAATATTACTATTTTATTTCAAAGTAAAGCTACAGATTTCATGGAATTAAAACAAATAAATGAAGTGCATAAAAAAAGAAAATCTTTTGTGCCACCATTTGGCTGTCCCATAACAGAAAATGAGCATTATGAAAGAAAAAAAGAAAATGAATGCAAGAAGGAAATTAAAAATAAAAATAAATCACCAAAGAAAAGAACATTCAAAACACCTTATAGAGAAACAGAAGAGTCCACTTCAAACCCACAGCCGGCAAAAAAATTAAAACACAACAAACAAGAAAACAAAATATCTTCAAAAGGAAAAGTTCAAAATTCAAAAAAAGGAAAAAATCCATGTGTAAAAAAAATTCCACAAGATGATATTTCTGAGGATGAGGATGAGGTGTGTGTTGTTTGTGGGAAATGGCAGCCTGACGGGTTAAAACTAGAAAGATCAATAAAGTTTGTGCAGTGGGGTCAATGCTGTGACTGCAGAAAATGGGTGCACCTGCAGTTTTGCACAACAATTGAAAAATTGTCGGAAACTGACATTTTTCAGTGCCCCAAATGTTTGTTAGAGCCATAAAATACATTGAAGTTCAATTTGTAAATATGTTCGCGTTCCTTTCAAGTTCCCTTTCTTCCTTGATAAAATATTTTCGTGTGTTATTTTATGGAGTTATTGGATAAACATAGCCCGTCCAGGCTGCCGTACAGTTCATTCTGCAAGTTTCATTCTACACTGTGCAAACTCACCGGACGTGTTGATATTCCGATAACGCTGGGGGGTAAGTACTTATTTTAATATTAAATTCGTTTTAAACTTTGATTGAGCGTCCAAATCTGTATACACCCTAAAGAAAAGTGAATTTATTTTATGACCAGTGTGATTTCATGATAGTTTTTGTTTTGAAAACAAAACCTGTTGCCGATTGAATGCTCAGGTGCGCAAAGACACCGGACAGCATTGTATACTTTTATTTTGTCTATCCCATAAATCATTTACAGGGCAGTCGTGGCGAAATCGTGCGGTTACTCGCTACAAAACACTGAGAGGAGTGAGGCGCAGTGATACATTTCTGTCTAAAAATAATTCCACTACAAACTTGAACTAAAGTTGCAAAAATACTTTATTAAATGAACAATGTTTATCTTTCTTCTTTTCGTTGTTTATTGTTGTTGTTTTTTTTTCGTCTTCGATTCAACTTGAGTTTTATAAACAAAGCAGACAACACGTGCATTTGTTTATTTACACTTTCCTAATTTGGAAAATGAAGCATCACTCATCATGCCCCCGTCTTTCACAATCGAACTTGTATTCTTTTCAACAGTTGATTTCGATTGATTTACTTTGTGTTTTCTTTGTTAATTGCTGTTCGTTTTATTGTTAGATAGAGTTGAAATGTGTCATACATTCTAAAATTAAACATTTTAGCTACGGTCAACGTTTGATAAACGGCTGTTCATTATGGCTCCCGTAAACGTAAAACAAGTCATGACAACACGAATGCGGTAAAGGTCAGAGGTCAACAAATCCGTCTCTAACACAGGAATGAATTCTTTCAGTGTTAAACCTACTGGGAAAATGTATCACCCTACTAACAGCTGCTACCAGGTGAATAAAGCAAAAATCCAAGACGTTTATTGTTCGAATAAACGTCCATTTATGGGATAAAAAGGTATACTCAATCAAATATACTGAATAAAATAGAAGTCATTCAACCCCAGAATACCAGAGATGAGAAGGATTAACGCAGGTTTATGATCACATGCTCTAATTGTAGCAGACTGTGAAAAATATTAAGTGGTACACAAGATGGGCAACCTGATACATTGGACTATTTTGGTATCTCATAGCCCATGTTTGTGTTAACACTTTGAGCCTTTAATTATCCCGACGTTCAAATGTCACTGGGAATTCAGTTTCTTCAACGTTTTTCAAAATGCGACGTCAAACGTGTGAAAGTAACAATAACAAGATATTTTTCACATTAGTGAAAATCTGTTGAGGGATAGATTAATTTTGATGGTCTGAATTTGTTATTCAAAACTTGTTTTAATACAAATTATTGGAGAGTGCCCACAGGCACTCTCCAATAATTTGTAATATAACAAATTTATATAAACAAAATATTATTTGTGTTTGACTGAATATGAAATATAAGCAAGGGAAGTTTTGGCTTTTGCTCCGATATCTTCATTTTTGAAAGCCCTGAGAGTGGCTTCTAGTACTCAGCCAGTTAAGATACCTGGACAGCAGGGTTATATTAGTATTTTAAGCTGCGATAACATTTGGCTCAACGGTTATCACTGAGCACTATTAGGGACAAAATAGGAATTTGAGGTTAAAACTTTAAAAAATCGAAAAATAATAACAATACAAATGATCACAAAGTATCAACGTGCCGTTTGATTCCGTACGGAATGACACGTAGAGAAGTATCAAAGGGATAAAATGGATACAAGCAGAGAACTCTGTGTTCAATTATGGAAGTTGGGACTGGTGAAAATGAAAAAAAAATTAACATCTGATCAACTGACATTATTTGATTAACCTTGTCCCATGATCAAAACAGGAAATACTCAATACTGTGAGGATATGAATATATAAGCCACAAACTTGCAGAAAACTCGCTATATTTTACAGACGTTTTGTCAATACAACATGCTCACCAACTTCCTGTGAAGACTGTGGACAAATAATATTGGCGAAAATTATATAGATATAGAGAAAATCCGTCAACGTTTTTAAACTGTAGTGAATACAGAGTAGGACTGTGAATTTCCATCAAAGGGGTGGGTGTCAGAAATTGGTCGGAAGAAGCTGTCTAAAATGGGAAAAAATTGTGGAAAGGGATGGGTGTGTGGTTTGATATGTCGAAAGTTAAAAATAATCATTTATTCCTGGAGATTTTGTCTGCCCCCTCATTCCACTCCAACCCCCACCCCACCCCCTCTCCCACCACCTTCGTTCTCGGCCTTCAGAGAAAATGGCGTTAAGGCGGTGAGCGATTATTCCTACAGACAACAAATATTTTTCATGGAGGTGCGACACCCCCGACCCCTCCTAGTTTCAGGCCTGGATACACGACATGTTATAAATATAGAATATACCCATAGTAGCTTGGTGTACTAAAAGTTTACCACGAGTGGTGAAGTGGTGTTAACCGCGAGCCTTTGGTGCGCGGTTAACACCACTTCACCACGAGTGGTGAACATTTGGTACACCAAGCTACGTTTGGTATATTTTATTTATACCATGATCGTCAGATTAATAAGAGTTCAAATGTTGAATAAATCAATATTCATACGTGCGAGTCTGTTTTTGTTTACATGAGCACCGGTGAGCGGTACTTCCGTTGGCAATTTTATCGCCGAAACGAAATAGAAAAACGAAACGCGCAAATTACGGGTCCTTTTTTAATTTAAAAACATAATAACATACTATTTCGAGTTATGGGTGCTTTATTAACCCGAGACAACGTATGTTTGTTAATTTTTGGTATCTTATGAGGTAAACTTATTTAAAAACGTAATAAATAATTACCGGTTTCATTTCACTCTTCACGAGGCGACGAGGGATAAATTTAGACAAGTTTGCATTCAAGGCGAGGACATGAAAGGTCAACTTGGATGTAGTTCCACTGTAGGTGTTTTTTTAACTACTGAAATCCAATTGCTGGCGTATTCACCGCGGTTGGTGTATAAAACTAAAACTTATGTCATAGGCGTTTTATATATAGTAGAATAGGTAATCGAGGTGTAATTAAAGAAGCATAACATTAAATCGACAGTAGTCTGTGCCCGTACTCCTCGAAAAGTGGGAAAACAAACAACCCATAAGAGCGTCGGATTCCTTATGAAAATGGAGTGGTGTCCTGAGAGCTTGGGTGTATTCTTGAGAATAATTATCAAAACTGAATTTATTATATGCTAGTCTGTGAATTATCGCAAATTATCTAAAAGATGTCTTTCGATATCTATCGACTCGATGGATATCGAGAAATATCCCTCAGTAGCCTCCTAAATGACGTCACACTTCATCGCATGACGTCCCTTTGAAGGAACGTTCAGCTGATCTTTGTTATTGTTTTGAAACGTACCCATTTGGGGTCGAACTGGGCTGAATATTGTGCAATAAAATGTCTTGTAGCATATAATAAAAAAGAAAATCTGCTCTATTTTAGTCAGTATCGGAAATTATCTCATGAGTGTGGACTTGAAAGTTTTATTTTTCGCGAGCGTTTGCACGAGTGAAAAATAATATTTTTAGGTCCACACACGATCATTTTTTTCAGTAGCTTCCTAAATGACGTTACGCTTCGGTGCATGACGTCGCCTTGAACGTCGCCTTAAAGGAACGATCAACAGATCTTTGTTATTGTCTTGAAACTGTTTGCAGTCGAATTGGGCTGATGAATATTGCGCAGTATAATGTCACGTAGCATATAATAAAAAGAAAATCTACGCTATTTTAGTGAATATCGGGAATTATCTCATTCGTGTGGACCTGAAAGTAATATTTTTCACGAGCGCAAACGCTCGTGAAAAATAAAACTTTCAGGTCCACTCTCATGAGATAATTCCCGATATTCATTAAAACACCGTAGCTATCCTCTATTTTTAATTAATTCTTTTAACTCTTTGAACCGTTTTTCCGGGCCAGAAACATGATACGTCATAATTTCATAAAGTAGGATGGCAGTTAAGTGCTTGCGTTCTCGGCTGCGCTTTGAAAATATTAATTATTGTACCCCCAGATAATGAATATGGACTTTTTCAATTGCTTCTATTGAACTGGCGTGGAAGCTACCACCAGGGTTCAATGGGTTAACTCTGTTTGTAACTTTAACCTTTGGCTTATTGTCCTTAACTTTTGCCTGCACGTTGCAAATATTTTCTGGTTGAGTGCTAGAAGCTACAATCTGATCAGGGCTTTCAAAACATGAGGGTGCAGAGCAAAAGTCAACATTTTCCTTCCTCATGTTTCATTTTCAGTCAAATGCAAATAATATTTTGTTAATATAAATTTGTGTTATTACAAATTATTGGAGAGAACCTGTCAGCCCCCTACAATAATTTGTATTAAAACAAATTTTGAATAACAGATTCACAGACCAACAAAAATAATCTATCCCTCAACCAGTTAATTTGTCTACTCCCAAATGATGAATATGAATTCTAGGAATTTCTTTTATTGAATCGATCTGGATGATACCAACAGAATTTAAGAGGTTAAATCAAATGTAAATTTAAAATTGATCAGAACACAGTTAAGCCAACATGTGAGGCAAGTTTGGAAATTGTATCTCCATTGGTCAAATGCCATGATTGTTAGCATTCAACTGACTGACTCTGTGGCCGTGACCTTTGACCTAAAATTCACCTTACGTTCAAATTGTCTGTGTTGTAGTTTGTCACCTGTCGCCTCAAAGGTTGGTGAGTAATCGAATGGACATACATATATGCAAGGAGTAAAACGGTATGAAAGAGGGAAAATACCCTCAGCCTTGATGTACGAACTTGCAAGTAGGGCTCAGACAACTAAATTTTTTGACCCAACTTGAGTGCCAAACATGGCATCTGTGGTTTTAACAGTTGTTAAGATATCGTGAGGATAAAGAGACAAATATCGCCGAAGCATTTTCAGAACATGATAAACTTTCGACACAAAAGACTAATTTACTGTTGTTATATTGCATTAACAATCTTTTCTGTTGCTATGGTATCCCATTTAATTTCAATTGATTCAAACTTAGCATCTTTCTTCATTCGTCGTGTAACAGCAAGCTTCTCTCATAGCAGTTGTTAACAGGTTTCCTCAATTTAGTCTTTCCCTCCATTGTTTATTCAGTAAGAGCAAATATGGGATGTGATGAACCTTTTGAACCCTAGCGGCCGTTTTTCCGGCCACCAACATGATACGTCATAACGTCATTAAATAGGATGGCTATTCAGTAAATGTGTGGTGTAGACCAATCAATACTTTCAGCGTGCAGCCCCGAGGCTGCACGTTGAAAATATTGATTGGTCTACCCCAAATAATGAACATGGACTCTTCTAATTACTGCCATTGAACTGGCATGGAAGATACCACTACAGTTCAAAGGGTTAAGACGTGGTGTTTACTTTAATCTTCATATCCAGTAAAACTTGTTGTAACATGACTAATTTATTGTATTATATATAACGTTGGTAACAAGTGAGAAACTCCCACGAGCTATTGCTATCATAAATTTTGTTCGGATATGCATCAAGTTCAGTTGTTAAATGTTTATTGCTGTTAGACATTTAGAATACCACATTCACTAGTAAATTGTTATCATCTTTAATTTCCTCTTTAACGATAATGTGTAATGTTCTAAAAGATTGTTGTTTAATTTTTCCTCATCAATACCAGTACGAATACGGTCTATGAAATCCTGTGGTAGTTGTGATTTTAACCCACAGCATGGCTTGTCCTCTGTTAAAGCTTTGTATGTGTATGGTGTCATTCTGATTGTCTCATATACATATACAAAATTGCAATTGTATTGACCAATTATGAAATATAATACACACTTGTCAGATCTCTAGAATAACTGTTATTTCCTTCTTTATCAGATCCAGCTAATTCCTCAACGATTATCGAGCTCCCATATGGGTATGGTTAAATTGGCCAGAGGTTAATATATTAAATCCTAGGAATCGGTATTCTTTCACTACCTCTAATCGTTGGTTATTAAGAACAAAATGTTTATTCAAAAGCATACCAGATTTATTAAATATCACGACTTTAGACTTACCGGTGTTCACTTGGAGACACCACTTGTTAAAGTATGTAACTCAGCTGGTCGAGCGTTTTCTGGAGTCCATTTGAGCTGGATGAGAGAATTACAATATCATCGGCGTATATGAGGCGATTAATGTGCGTGTCGTGCATCAAGATGGGATCACATGTGTGACCAAGAACATTTGGTTAATCATTAATGTAAAGAGATTGAACAGTTTGGTTCTTAAAGTACAGCCGTGTTTCACGTCAGTAGTGGTGCATATTGCCGCTTCAGTCATGCCCTGAGGAAATCTTATCTGAAACGAAATATTGCTGTACATACTTTTCAAGCCAGCGAGAAATTTACCACGGATTTCGTATTTGGCGAGTTTATAAAATACCCCTTCACGTCAATGAAACAGGCATACAGATATTTATTCCTTGATAACATTTGTTTTCTTTGGAGTGAGACGTGTAGAGATGGTGAGACTGGACTTTTTAAACCTGTTTCGCGTGGTGACATCGCATTATTGATAGAAAGGGACGTCTCAAGCCTAATGTCTAAGATTTTACAAAAGAATTTTCTTAAGCAGCTGGACATGGCTATACCTTTGTAATTGTTCGGGGTGTCACTACTGCCCCCTTTGTGCAAATATGTCATGACGTTTCTTCTCCAGATGTTGATAAAGTGTCCCGATAATAAGATCGAGTTAAACAGTTTGAATGCAAAAGCAGTTACTTCGTAACAGTGTGTTTCAGTCAGGCAAATTATATCACCCTTTAACTGATTTGTGAATGACTTATCGTTTGACTTGTTGGTTCGCTCCCGGCCATCGCGAATAAATAATCCGTTGATATTAAAATACGACTAATTATAATAAGGGTAATTATGACCTTCACCAGTCATTTCAAACTCATTAAGTAGTCGTTAACTCGTTAAGAATGTGACGGTTGACTTATGCACAACACTGTGTTTAACTTACCGGGCATACATCGCAGTGCAGTGGCATTACCTCGTGTCTACCTATAAAGCCTGTTTGTCTTTTCTGATCAATAACAGCTCGTTATACCAGGTAATGCCAAGAATATAAATTGCAAATACTTTCAAAAATTACATGCCACAAATTCTCTCTGCAATCGATGATGCACTACATAGTGTTGCGGATAGGACTGCAAAATACCAGCCCGGTGGACGGTAGAGCTGAAACGGTTAAGGGGTTTTCTTGATCGATTAATCACGTGGATTAACCTTGGTTAACCGATTAATCACTTGTCGAAATAGATATCTGAATAATTGCAATATCGTTGATGATTTACAGCATGAATCCTTCACCCAAAGTAACAAACAAAACCGACTACTCCTATATACAAAAAGTTCCATTCAAATTTATTATGTATTCAATTTTTGTCTCAAAAACATACCTTATGACCCCTCATTGGAACGAGCTTGTTGAGCTCGTGCCAATGAGGGATCATAAGCTATGTTTCTGAGACAAAAATTGAAAATGTTTAGTAATTCATGAATTTATTTTGCCAGTATCGTCTGCTAACCGCGATGGATAAAGGGCTAAGAATGACCATTTCCAGCTACTGATACAATATGATGAGCATGCAAGTTAACAAGTATGTCAGCAAGTAACTTGCATGCTTTACTCTGTCTCATATAATTGATGTGAGTCAGTGTGACAATGTTTGCCTGTTTTGGAGAAAGTTTGTTCCTTTGTTGACCCATATAGCAGTTCAAAAGTAGCGGTTAATCGAGCAATTACTTTTTGAATCGATCATGATGTTGATTATTGATTAATCGGTTAACCGTTTCAGCTCTACTAGACGGCGGTCCGAACCGGATGGCCAATGCAGTACCGTTACACAAACGAACTGAATCGGGCCGGGGAGGTCCTAGGCGCCCCAGAGGAGCATTATAATGTGTCAAACCATCTCTAGTCCGCAACACAACGCCTGTTTTTGGACTTTACCTTCCAACTTTACCAGTGAAATAACCTAGAGATTAGTTCTGTAAACACGCTTCCCTCATAAGTTATGATTCAAGTCGTTCCAGGAGCCAATACTATAAAACTTTTACTACTGTATCTTCTAGAATTGTATTTTCTACCTATTAATATAACTGACTAAAATGAATCACTAGCATTTTAAGAGATATGGCAACAGGAAAATACAATTCTAGAAAATACAATTGTAAAAGAATTATAGTAGTGGCACCAGGTTGAAGATACAAGCCCTTTACGACTGAAGGCATGGGTGATACAATATATCTTCCACTGAGTGCAACAAGGCGCCACCTTCAATCCTAAAGCATTCCAGACGGCGCCATGTTGCAATCAGTATTAACACAAGAAGATATAAAATTAGCTTATCATAAAGCCATAATGCCTTATAGAATTCTTCATTTTTCTGGCAGATTACCAAACATGTCTGATACTCACCTAAAACCTACAGCCATCCTACACCATCGAATACTTACTTGGAAGACGCTCTGTAATGGGTATAAAACAAAGACATTGTAGCAGGCAGCTTTGGATCGGTCCGGTGTAGGGCTGTCACGATTTCTAAATTTAGGAATCGATTAATCGTTGCAAATAATCGATAATAATCGATTGATCGTACCTAGATTACCCCCTCTCTCCCTCTCTTTGAAGTCGTTAAAATGAAGTTCAAATCAGTTGACCTACCTGAAGTAAACAGCGAAGACAATCCTCTTTTAGGTACATTCATAGCCTTGATATTCTGAACTGTTGAACCGTCAGTGTAATAATCAAGACTGGTCGTCAGTTGCGAACTGCGAAGTTCGCAACTGCCGACCGGTCTTGGTTATTACACCGACGGTTCAAAAGTTCAGAACATCAAAAATTTGAATGCACCTAAAAGACAAATGCTTCTAACGGCTTCTTGAGGTTTAACGCCGGCGTTCTTGGCCTTTTACTTTTAGGTACAATAGTTTTGATCAATGTTTTTTTTAATTTACCGATTCTTCGACAACGAAAAATACAAATCAATTTCGGTGTGACTGATCGATTAATCGTGACAGCCTCAGTCCAGTGGAAAAAACCGAACAGAATGCCATCTTGTTGCCGGACTGTGTCGGACCGCTCTTTTTTGGACCGGACCACTAACGGCGTTCCGGTATAGTCTGCATCACTTGCATTGCCGCGCTGTTCCGTTCACCTGGTAGTTCTGTAAATGTTATTTATCGACGTTAAATAGCTCTCTCAGCATCCATGGCTATACCACGCTCACAGCACAAGTGGAGATTAATCAATCGTTTAGAAGGTGGCTACCCACTTCAAAGGACTTTCGCCCATCAGTTGATGACTGGGTTATGTTACGCCTACAAAAAAAAAATTGTTTGCCATAATAGACAAGTACTGCTTCTCTTTCCGGGGTCCCCACGGTAAAATAAGCTCTCCTCCCGAGAGGAGAGAATAATAAGCGACGGGAAAGAAGTGAACTATGGAGGGGATGGGGAGGGGGTGTTCACTTTACAGGACTTCCAACCCAGGCGCTGGTTACCGCATTCTGTAATACTTGTAAAACAAGACTTGTTTACCTTGTACTGACCCGTTTTCGTGGATTGTCCCGGGGAGTCCCACGTGAAGTTAATTTCAATCAGCACAACTCGTTTACCACAATAAGCAGGCATTCATTGCTCCGCTTTTCCGGGTTCACAAACGGTGGGTGTACTCAACCATTCGAGAAAAATTCGATATCTCTCCATTTTACATTCGCTTAGTTGAATTCTCCTCTCTCGTCAGGCCCAGTGGGAACAGGCGAAGCATCTTTGTACTGGGCAGGGAAAATCCACCTACAGCAGGCAAAGAGTTAGGAAGCACAAGCAAAGTTTCCTATGACCGAGTTCAGTCTGAAGGTACATTCATAGCCAGCACTCCGTGGTGGCACGACGATGAGGTGGCATTACCTCCACCTCCCCCACGCCCCACTCGCATATTTTGTCCAGTCGGGACATTTTTTTCGATTGTCTCTGACTGGAAATAAGGTACTTTCAAAGCCTAGATTCGATACGTGGACTTTTATCAGACACAATGCTGTCGGTCAGAAAAAATGGAGGTCTGAGAAACCCGATTAGGACTGTTGGGGATTCGGAGACGTGATGATCGTTCCTTATTCCCAGTTCCTTATTCGGCATTCCTCGTTAACCTATTCTATCAGTTCATAAGGAATGTCGAATAAGGAACTGGGAATAAGTATCGGTGGCCACGTGCAATGGGTATTCAACATGACCAATTTGGAGTATATGGTACTGCACGTGAAAAAAAAAATAAGAAGTTGAGTCATGACTACTACATGCAATTTTTTACATGCCCACAAATAAATTTCTTAGAAATCTTGCGATTTTGAACTATGATCCCAACTGACTAATATTGCAACTACATCACAAAGGCATGCCTTGATGATGTAGTTGGAATATTTTATCAATCAGACTTGCGCTAATATTTCGCTTGTTTTCAGCTGAATTTGAGTTTTTTGATATGAGACACCCGTACCACATGGATACTTTCTCAGCGAGCTACACAGCCTATACTATTTGTGAAACTTTTTGTTCATTTACGCCCAACGCTGTTTAGCAAAAAGGCATAAAAAATTATGAAGAATCAATGCAAAATACATACTGGAAGAAAATTTGAATATTATTAACAGTAAAGCTACCTCGAAAGGCCTTGGCGTAGACTGGAAAAGTTAAAGGGTTATACGCGTGTAGACTCACGACTGCAACCTGCTAATTAGAGCAGTATGTAACAGAAGACATAAATGAGGTCGGTAAATATAAACATTCGAGGATAAAACAACTGTGCGTGGTTCACCGTTGGAGTTTGGAAATCACGCATGGGCACAAGTTGTATGATTCAACTTCTGAGAATATCATTGTCAAACACATGTCGTAAGTGTGGAAAGAGCATCCGGTGTGCTCTCCCTGCCTGTGAGAACAGTGGAGTAAAGCTCCCCGGAAAGGCAAAAGTGTCAAGGCAGCACTATAAGGTGGTAATTGAGGAGTTGCAACATGCCCAGAAACCCGCATTTAGAGGACAACCACCGTTAGGTATTATGTGGCAGAAGCATTATAGACCAACTGCTTGTAGAAATACAGATTTGCAGAGCCTCTGGATGCAATTGTCCACAACATTTCAGCTGAGCCCATTCAATAAGCTGCGAAGAGGCGATTGATTAAGGGAAATACCGACCTTCTCCCGAATCGAAAAAGGAAAGGAAAAAATGGGAAAGCCATAGTGGATGAGTTTGACCCCCTACCTTCTACGAAAATCAGGACAGTCCATGATCACCAGAAGGCTCTTTGGATTCTTCAAGCTAGAGCACCAAGAGGACCATCCCCCACCTTCAGGCAGACTCCCTCAGACATTGGCAGTTATCTGAGACCCGATGAATGTCCCAGAAGACCACAGACAGCGCCGACCTCCGCGTATTCTTCGGAGAAGTGTGCTCGCAGACACCAGAAACTCGCGGAAGAGATACAAGACCTTAAGGGTATGAAGTTCCGCTTGCTCCCAAGGTCCATCTTCCGAGAAACAATCCTGGTTGCAGTGAAGAATTCAGCGACTCTGTGCTTCACCACAAGCAAAAAGCAACACACTAAGCCCATATAAGTGGCACCTCTAGACCAAACGGCTTTAAAGAGCCAGTGGAAACAATCAGGGGTAAGCCTGGGTGGATGAGGATCAAAGACAGGATAAACTTATTGAAAATCTGTTACTTTAACTTTTTGGTAAATCTCCCCGACAGCCGACTGTGTAAATTAATATTCTAGAATATTTGGAATTCAAATACAAAGACACGATGGATGGTCTAAGTCCTAATGAGGGAGTTACAAGAGAACTACTCACTGGAGATCTCGGTCTTAGAAGCAGGGACAACCCAGGGTAAAACTTAGTTGGCGAGAGGGGGGGGGGGGGGGTTAAATCAAAGAGGTCTGCATAATAAAGAGAAGCCAGGTTTAGAAGAGTACCTTGATGACACCGTCGGAGGGTTACTGTTGTTCAATCTGAGGTCGCGTCCCAGGAGCTTAGGGGGCCAATGGGAAAACAGTGAAAAGGAATGCCAGATGTGTAATTAAGGTGTGGTGGAGCCCCCGGAACACTTTCTACTGAAATGTCCAAAATACCAATCTAACAGAATAAGATTCACTAGGAGTATAATGGGGTAGTGGGATAGGAGAATGGAGGACATGTGGTTAGTGGGTGACACAAAGGAGAATGTTAGCATGCTTATCGGATACATTGGGAAGAATGGGGCACGAGGTGTCATAAAGCAGTTCGTCCCCAAGTGTTGGGAGGAAAGAAGAGAGGTGGAGACAGGGGTATCCAAAGCCTTCTCACTGGTGAATCGCGACAAATCAGCGGCCGGCCAAGGTGTTTTTATTATTACTTCAAACCCATAAACTTGCATTCGGGGTTCACCTGCAGTAGTTTCGGCCATTACAAGGACTCCCCACGCTTGCGTAATTTGATGCGCCAGAAAGCGCTAGTTATATCAGCCATATTCTTTGTAGGCGGAGGCTCTGCCTCTTTGGAACGACTTGCTACATCAACTTGGTGGATCTCGTTTGGTACAGAGACATAAAACTTTGGCCTTGGAATATGATGTGGGGCTGGTAGCTACATCTGTCAAATTGCTTGCTTTTTCAACCAAGCCCAAGTCACATCTTCAGAGACCTTAGCGGACTCAGACAGTTTCTTCTTGATGCTATAAATATCAACATAAAGAACAAGTATTTTATTTTGCGAGGTCAGGGAGTGCGGTGGCTCAGTGGTTCCGG
Source organism: Pictodentalium vernedei (assembly GCA_031216915.1). NCBI lineage: Eukaryota > Metazoa > Mollusca > Scaphopoda > Dentaliida > Dentaliidae > Pictodentalium > Pictodentalium vernedei. The sequence goes on from CM062291.1 coordinate 323,743,026, forward strand.
TATTGGACTTCAAACCGAAAGGTCCACAGTTCGATTCTTACCAGGGGCAACTGCATTGTATCCTTGGACCCAATTGACCACGTGGGAGCACGGTTGCGCTGTGTACTAAGGCGTACTGCACGTCGATGGTACACTTGTGTCCATCCAATGCTAATCTTGCTTTTGTGGACTTAGTACGTTGGGGAGTCTGACAGTCGCTCGCCGTTGCTCGGTGGTTCTCTGTGGGTACGTCGGCTTCCTCCACCCATACACTGCCAGTCACGAGGTGACCCTGGCTTTCGAAAGTGTCGTTAAAGCCCAATAAATAAATAAATATTTTGTGAGCTCAGCTCTTGTGTGTTGAAAGCACGGGACCAAGTTACAGATGGGATTACATACCTAGGGGATATTGTTTCTCATTATCAAGTTAAATTCTCCTCTTATATCAATGAAGGGTATGATATAGTCTAGATGAAACGAACTGAACATGCTCTAAGTGCCATAACCATCTTCAAATAGATATCCTCTTGTAAGTATCTTCCAAAAGGTATCGTCCAAAAGGTATCCTCCAATAGTATATCACCGTGTCACGGGTATCTCCCAAAACCCAGATGAGCACAAGAGTCGTATGTGAGTGACTCGTTCGAGAAACTTCCGAATAGCTCATTTGCTCTATGAAATTTGAATCGTTCGAGTAATCTGGTATGGCTAGTAAGTCTTTAATAGAGTTACAAGTCAGTATTAATCGTATAGAGCCGTAAGCGTGGTGGAAGACTACAGTACTTGGTGACTACAAAATAATCTAATCATAGGACAGATGACGGCGACTATGGGTAAGTCAGCAGTAACGCTCTTAGGCATATGAAGGGTATGGGTGGTCTAGATGTCAATAACTGAGCAGGCGCTTGGAGCCATAACTATCTTCAGAAAGATATGCTCCGAAAAGTATGTCTCAGAAGGTGTCCTCCAATAGTACATCACCATGTCGCAGGTATCCTCCAATTCCCATGATGAGGTTAAGAGTCGTATGTGGAGTTACTTGTTCGAGAAATTACTCGATAGCTTAATGGCTCGATAAGATCAGAGCCGTTCGATCAATGCCTGTTCCAGCAGCTGCTCGATTGACTTTTGGCCTTTGGAATCTCATAGGCCTGCGTTATGACCTACAAGGGAGATAACTCTGTATAGATAGATACAGAGTATGGGAAAGGAAGCAATCTGATTTTTGGAGGGCAAAGGTTAGAACGAGAGACAGCTAGAACTAGATAGACTACTAGGGTTAGTGGAGCTACAATAGCGTCTATAATAAGTACAAAATGATTCTGGGAAAATCTGAACCAGGAAAAAGTAATCTTAAACAAAGGCCTTTGCCTTATAGCACTACATGCTGTTATTATAAAGATGGTTCTTGGGGAATCCGATTCCGTTTCTGTAGTTTTGGGTGGTTTTTTTTTTTTTTTTGAGGTTTTTTTTTTTTGTGATTTGGAGGGATTGTCGGATCTGTTGGGGAAATTAGATTTATTCTCATTCAATCGAACGCACCCCAGGACATACACCCGTCCTATTGCATGCCTTTGGGCCACATTGCAACCACGCTCTACAATAGAAACCAAGATGGCGGCCTCCAGTATACAAAATGGACGACAGAAATACGTGTCACTCTAACAACACGCGCTGCACATGCGCACTAAAACCACGATTTGGAATATGGTAGTACTGCGTAGAGCGGTGCTCCTCAGTATCAACTAAATCGTATTGAAGATATTCACTACGACGCAGCCCGAATAGTGAGCGGGTTGACAAGATCTGTGCCACGGGATCGACTTTTGTTGGAAGTTGGTTGGAGTAGTCTGGAAAACAGGCGCTACGTTCAGAAAATGTGTAACTTTTACAAAATTCTCACTGTGAATGCTCCGAACTTCCTCCACGATTGTTTAGCATCTCGTGTTGCCGACATATCCCAATATAATTTACGAAACGCGTCTAATTTTGTTCCTTATTTCTGTCGCACGGAACTCTTCAAACGATCATTTTTTTCCCTCCGTGTACTGAAGTGTGGAACACCCTACCGGAGGCTGTTCGAAACAGTCGCTCGCTTGGGGAATTGAAGAAGTCCATCTCACCACCCTTGTGTGAGCCTCCAACATATTTCTCAAACGGTATAAGGAAATACAACATCATTCACGCAAAATTGCGAACTGGATGTGGTGACCTTAATGTTGACAAATTCCACAACTACATCTAAGATTCTCCATTTTGCTTATGTAACGATGGCGTTGAGGATGCAGAACATTATTTCTTCCTGTGTCCTTTAACCCTTTACCCAACGCAGACAATTTCAAAATTTATTATTTTAAATATCATTTTTTAAATTTTTTCAAAAAATTTCAACAAAACCATATCATGTGACCCCTCTTTGGAACGAGCTTTTTTTATTTTTCAGCTGCTGAATTTGCATATTACGCGGGCGGATGCGGGCGATTCGTTGGGTAAAGGGTTAAATTCTGATATTCGCTGTATCCTCATAGATGATTTGTCGAAACTCACGCCCAACTGGAATTCATTGGATTTAATCATCATCACTGGAATTTCTGTAATATATTGTTTGTTTTTGGGGGTTTTTTTGTTTCGTATTTTGGCTTTTGGGTTTTTTTTTTGTTTTTTGAGGGGTTTTTTTTTTGCTTTGTTTTTTTTTTGGTTTTGGGGTTTGTTTTGTTTGTCTTTGTCTTCTTTTTTCATTCTGCTTTTTTCCGATTTTCTAGACTCTCTCTCTCTCTCTCTCTCTCTCTCTCTCTCTATCTCTCTCTCTCTCTCTCTCTCTCTTGAGTTAACTACTTTTGTGTATAATGTTTACATATTATTATATTTTGTTCTGCCTTTTGTAATCTGTTAGTCTTTGTACAGGAGCGGAGGGTTTTCTAAGTGGTCAGCACTTGTCCTCCATTCCTGATCTGCAGTGTTGAATGGCAAATAAAAATATGTTTAATCTAATCTACAAAGACCACATATCACTATGGGGATTAAGTTACAAAATGGCCTCTCATGCGGGCTACCATGGCAACTAAACATGACGTAACTTTGTCACGTGACTATGATGTCACATGAGATCCACCATGAGATCCATCCAACGAGGGTCGTTCCATCCCTCCTCTACTACTTATATCTGTCATATATGTACAGGCTGTTCCGAATGTAGTATGGTAGCGTGCACGCGGTGCTCTTTTATAGTCACGAAGAATATCCAATGGTATACAGGAATGTGTCCGTGCATGTAAATGGGTCTATCGGTGTAATACTGTGAAAATATTAAAAGGAGTTAGGTGTTCAACAAGTTGGCCATGTTTGAATACTTCGAAACAGGCAATTTATAAATCTGTTTAAATTACACTATGAAACTTTTGTCTGATTCTGAAACTGTGAAAGTTAATTGGTGATCCAGTTATTATTGTTTCGGTCTTGGGGTCCGTGATAATGTTTTTTGAGCCACTCCACGCCTCCCCAATTCTTAGTGATTACGAATAACCCAAGAAGGCCCAACGGTCAGGTGATATAACAGGGTAAAGTTTATTTTTTTACATTTTTACGTGGCAAGGGGACTCAGGAAAACGCCCAGGTGGTTCAAATTTGAGACAAATAAAAAGAGTGTCGGTTGGTCTTTTCGAAAGCGGAGTTGTTAAATTTATGTCTGTTAAGGTAAGGCGAAGAGGATCGATAAAAAAGTTATCAAACATATTTTACGACACCTCGCACTTTTCGAAGTAGGTTAAATTACTTTAATGTTAGTCAGACAAAGTGGGCGCGTGCTGATGCATAAATAAATACGTCAATACATGTAGTTGCCCAGATGTATTTCACGCCGGAATTGTATATCGTTAACCCTTTACCTAACATGGAAAGCAAACGACACTTACAAAAAAAATTCAACGTTCCAACGAGGCGTCATAACCTATGTTTTTGAGACAAAAAATGAAAAAATAATGAAAATTAATTGGCGATTTTTGAGAATAGCGCTGTTCATCACGGGTGGTGTGTAAAATTTATGTCATAGGCTTTTCAATATATAGTAGAATAGGTAATCATGGTATAAATACAGAGAATACGGAGAAGCACCACAACACGTTTTGGGGGGAATACCATCATACTATATAACGTAACCTGTCAACGGGTTACGATACAAGACCTGGATATTGATATGTCTCAAGTTTTACAATTATTTCTGGATGATCTGGTTTTGGAAATAAGAGGTTCACAATATCATATACACCATATCTGGACGAATGGAAAACGTGGGAAATAAGTGAAGAATTTGAGAGATTCTTTGGTTTTCGACTTAGATGGATAAACACGCTTATCACATCTACATAAATGAGCCTAGAAACCTGTCGCGAGCGTAAAAGGGTAACAGAAATCAATCTACTGTGGGTTTCACATGTAATTAAATCATAGCAAGTTTTGTTGGAAAAGTAATGACTCTCATAAAAATATCGTCCGCAAGAATATAAAAAATTGGCCTACAAACTATCAATAGGATATCTCAACATAATGGAAAAAAAACACTTTATTATAACACAGTCTGTCACGGCTGAATGAACTGGCGGTAGACTGTCTTAGCTCAGGACTTTTCATAGTAAGTTCCTCATGTGCCAGTTTCTATCCCAATGAGACAAAAAAAACCGAAAATGGCCCCCACCTTTACAAACTCTCCTCTCGATTTGTTAACGTTAGATGCAGAGTTCATACTGGTCAAGAATTGTGTGGTATCACATTTTGGCCAACCTGAATATTTTCATGCAAAAAAAAAAAAAGTTTCGGTGCCCAAATCTAATGACGTAGTTGAATGCTTCTGTGGTCTGTGTCAACGAAAGCTATAAATTCCCATCCTTCCAATGCCCGCCTGTGACCACCACCAACACCTAGTCTCGTTCTATGAGTTTAGAATGCATTTACGAGAGTTAGAAGTGGTTGAAGGCAGTGAACCACCGTGCCGTACGTCTTAGTGCACAGCGCTACCATATCCCACGTAGTCCACTCGAGAATGATTTGTCTCTACTACGTTCTCCAAATTTGAGATAAAATGCACATGCTGGCTCTGTATTTAACAACAATGTTTCTGTCGCTGGTGTGGAGGGGGGGGGGGTGGGTGGGGGGGGGGGGGCTTTAATTGAATCCACCCAAATCATAGCCGACCAGACTTCTAGCCCACACGTAGTCACACCAGCCCAGCCGCTATAATACCTCCCATCCCGTGTTCCACCAGACTCCCAACTCATAGGCCGTCAGACTCTCTTCACGAAGTACGCCACACAGATCCGTCCCGTCTGTAGGCCGCCAGACTTGTCCCATCTCGTAGGTCACAGACCTAGCTCATCCTAGACCACAGATCTGCCAAGCGTACCCTCTCGCGTTAAGGGGGTGATTTCGAAGTTGGCCGCCAATTTAGAGAGATGTAACCCAACCATATTCTGCCAATAGGTGATATATTCGACAACTACAGACACGCCTAGAAAAACTCTGCTACGATCTTTAACCGTTCTGGCGAAATCAGCTCAGAAGGCACCACCATCCAGATCATCAAAGCCGCTGCATGGCTGGTACAAGATCACGGATGCTCAACTCAACATAACGAAGATGGCCGCTACAAATCTACTGACCCTCATTCAGCGATCATACGTGGCCTGACCGGCTGCTGGTAAACAGTCTTCGTACGTGACATGCTGAAAGGCTCCTACTGAAATACTTTCAGAACATATTGATCCTTTGACTATCGATCAGGCATAACAGAACTTACCAAGCCCGCTCATAAATCTGGTCATACCCTCAAATATACATCGCAGAGCGGTTCCACGACTAATTGCAGTCCTACTATAACCTGTTTCATGAGAGACCCACCCTGTACATAATCGGCGACTGCTCTGCTCAAGGGCTCTTGCGAAGAAAAAGGCCATGCTGTCAGAGCAGGCATTCACTGGTCGGTAAGCAAAGCAAAGCGTCTGGGTGCTGACCCAAAATTACATCTCATACTCGAAAGACCTCACTGGGTTGCCTTGTTTCATTGCAAAAACTGCGACAGCTTGGAAGACTGTCTTCGGGGAACGATGCGATTACTTCGCTTGAGGAACGAGCTGCAGTACGCCAATTACTGTTTGAAACCACACACGCTAAGCTCCAACCAAAGGCGGTTTAGCCGACTGCTCATATGGTACTAAAATAAGCTAAGCTCCCACTGTCGGCTGCTTAACATGTTGGAAGCACCTCATGCTTGGGGGGTTTCATTCGAGCATCGAAGACCAAATGACTTGTCTTGGCTTCGATCCGTAAGCAATCTGGACGTCGCAAAGATCGAATGGGTCATCCCCCCCACCCCCCCCCCCCCACCCCCACCCCAAAAAAAAAAACCTGGGGAGAAGACCGATGTGGCGCCGTCAATTCGAACTGGTGTCGTTTGTTATCTAGACCCACTGTTCGTTGGTGGGTAGCCTTACGGCGGGGGGGGGGGGGGGGTGGTCATCCGCGTCTATTAATCCACCCCCACCCCACCTCCAGGCAGTTACGAAACCAACGCAGAGGCATTACAATAAACAAAACTCTTCCTCGCAGATGTGATATAATAATAATAATTGATTTTCCAGAGCGTAAAACCACAAATAATGCTCTAAAACGCTTGACAGAAATAAATACACTTTTCTGAAATGAAGAGTCACATCTGTTTTGGTTGCCTCTTAGAGAGGTTTAGGAGAATGCTTCATTAAATAGGAAAGTTTTAAGATTTCTTTTGAAGACATCGAGAGTTTCAGAAGTTCTGACACTAATTGGCAGGGAATTCCACAATCTGGGACCCACGATGGTGAACACACGATCATGAGCCTGATTAGATCTGCTAAAAGGTACAACTAGTTGAATTTGGTTTTTAGATCGGAGACTGTGTGATTGTTTATATACAGTGAGGAGCTCTTGCAGGTAAACTGGAGCCAGTTTGCGGATACATTTGAATACTAAGATCAATATTTTTAAATCAATCCTCTGTTTAACTGGAAGCCAATGTAATTGTCTTAAAACAGGTGTTATGTGTTCAGAGCGTTTGGTACCTGTAATTATCCTAGCAGCAGTATTCTGAACTTTTTGAAGCTTCTGAATCAGTCACTGGGACAGCCCCACTAACACTGAATTACAATAGTCTAGTTGTGAGGTGATGAAGGAGTGCACAAGTTTTTCAAGTGCTGGCTGGTTAAGATAAGGTCGCAGTCTTCCAACATTACAAAGCTGCCAGTAGCATTTTTGACATATTTTATTGATATGGATGTCTAGTTTTAAATTTGAGTCCATAATCAGATTATTCCTGGCCCATTCACTTTTCATAGTGATGTTGTTTCCAACCAGAATTGATGTAACAGAGGCTGTAGGCATGAGAACCCCAGATATCACTAAGAATTCAGTTTTAGTCATTCATTTTCAGCTTAAAGTCTATCATCCATTCCCGCACAAGATTTATGCAAGTTTCCATGTTATTGACTGCGATGAAGGGGTCACTTGGAACAGATGGGTTGAATGTGATGTGCAGATGGGTGTCGTTTGCATACAGATGATATGATATGCCATGCTTTTTAAGAAGGCGTCCGAGAGAAGAAGTGTACAGTGTAAACAAGAGCGGTCCAAGAACTGAGCCCTGAGGAACACCACACTTCAACGTCCTGCTTTCTGAACCGATCTTATTGATGTATATTTGTTGACTGCGACCTTTTAGATATGATGCAAACCACGATAAGACAGTTCCACAAATGCCATGCTGTGTCAATGTCTGCATGAGAATACCATGGTCGACAGTGTCGAATGCTTCTGACAAATCCAAGAGAACAAGCAGTACAGCCTTACCCTCAGACACTGATTTAACAATGCCATTGTTGACTCGTAGTAATGCTGTTTCTGTACTGTGGTTGGCTTTATATGCAGACTGCAAGGGCTCTAAAAGATCATTTTCATGCAGATGATTTTTGAGTTGTAAAGCAACAACCCTTTCCAACAATTTAGACAGGAAAGAGAGGTTCGATACTGGTCGATAATTCATCAGGTTGTCAGGATCAAGAGATGGTTACTTGATGAGTGGAGTAACAAGTGCTTTTTTCAATGCATTTTGAACAAACCCCTCATGAAGGGATGCAGATATAATAGATGTTATGGATGGCAGAAGATAATCAATTGTCTCTTTTAAAAGGAGTGTTGTAATTTGATCTAGATCATTGGATTTATTGGATGATGATAAAATCATTTTTCGAATGTCGTCTTCTGAGACAGAGTGAAAATTAGAAAAATCACTTTTTGTATCAAGATGATCGAACTCTGGTGGTTCACATTATGGTATACTATCCAGAATTACTTGAGTTTTAGTTATGAAATAGTCGCTGAATTTTTCCAGAATTTCTTCAGTATTTAGATGATCTGGGAGAATGACTTTTTGTTCTTTACCAAGGAGACTATTGGTTAGCGAGAACAGCACCCTTGTATTAGATGACCCCTCTATAAGAGAATTGTAGTACACCCTCTTCGCCTTTTTGATGATCTTATTAGTTGCATTTCTTTGGTAGCAGAACATTTGCCGGTGAACCTCAAGATTTGTTTTATTGTAAAAGCGCTCAAGTCTGCGGCGCTGTTGTTTAGCAGCTCTAACATCTTCTGAAAACCACTCCACTTTTTCCCTATTAGTTATAATTTTTGACTTGGGTAGTGCATGTTCAGCCATGATGCCCTTAAGAGTTTCTTCAGATAAAGATAGCAATTGCTCAGATGATTTATGACTACAACAAAAATAGTTCGAACACAGAATTGATGAACTGATATCCATTTTCAAGGCAGCAATGTTTATGGATTTATATTTTCGATAAGTAATTTTCTTGGGAGGGATTTTTGAAGTTGCTATTGTCAATTCGGCCAAGACTGCATAGTGATCAGACAATGCTGGATCTGTGACATGGACATTTTGTACTGACGTGCTGTTACTTTGACGAACAAGAATTAGATCCAAGGTGTGTCCTCTCTTGTGGGTAAGTTTTGAGACCAGTTGTGAATAGCCAAATGATTCAAACAAATTTGTGAATTGCTTGGCAAAAGTATCATGTAAATTGTCAACATGGATGTTGAAATCACCGGCAATAGCTATAACACATCCATACAAGGCATAGAAGGACAGACATTCAGAAAATTCATTTAGAAACTGTGCTGATGTAAGTTTGTTCCTTTTTGATGGTGGCGGTCGGTAAACTACGAGTAATCGAAGTGAACGGTTGCTCGACACGAGGCAGTCAATCATTTCAAAAGATGGCGGAGATTTGTATAAATCAGGATGCTGTTTTACGTTTAAGGCATCACTGTGGATGACAGCTACACTGCCACCTCGACTTCCCGTGAATTGTTTAAGATGGAGAAACCCAGTGGTAATAGTTGTCCAATGGAAAAACTGTCACTATCATTTTCTTTCAACCACGTTTCAGTTAGAGCCAAAACACTGAGATTGTTATCTAGTATGAAGTCCTTTAGATCATGTTCCTTCCCAGAAACAGATCTTATATTAAGTAATCCAAATTTCAAATTAGGTACTTTGTTCCTCACAGATCTGACATTGACCTTTGAAAATATTATATTGGAGGTAGTTTTGAAATCAGCTGTATCTTTGTGGATTAAACTAATGTTACTGAAATTCATACCAGAATTAGTGTGTTTTTTGACAGCCTGTCTGTGTTGTAATTTGACAGTTTCTATTTGGTATACTTTGTGTGATCTGTTGATGGGATGATAAACTCTGGTTTCAATATCCTTTCTTTTTTCAAGGTTTTAAAAACACTAGCTTTGGGTCTATGCTTAATGTGGTTCATTGTTTTGTTGATGGAATTGAGATCATCTGAGGTGTAACTGATCAAACACATTTTGCTTGTCCACAATTTAGAACTCCAGTCTCTTGTAACATCAGGTGTGAAATAACAATTTCCAATAAGCAGTGAAATTAGGTGTGAAATGAATCTAACAGTCCAAGCTAAATTGGAACAATGGGTTAGATAATCCTGGCAAACTGGTGCACTGAATTTGGAAACAAGATTGGAAAAATCTTCAACATGTTTCAAGATTTTTTCTTATAAAAGTACAGAAGTTGTTAACAAATTCCTTTAAAAGTCATATCAAAAGAGTCTACATCAGGTACAGAAAAGCTGGAACAAATTTCAACAAATAAATCCAGAGATATTCACTTGAAAACTATGAAAAAGCAGGAGCTCAGAAATGTGTGACCACACTTGGTGGCAATATAATGAGTTTTGTGGGGATACAGGAGTATGAGCAGCAAGACCAAGAACAGACTGATAAAATATTCCATGCCTTGGTGATATACTTTGAATATATTTATTCCGAGATTGTAGATTATTGTGGATGAGTTATTTATTATTGTTGACTGGTGTTTATACCATGATTAGATTTCCTATTCTTCTATATGTGAAAAGCCAATGACATAACTTTTAGCTTTATACACCAACTTTGGTAAACACCCCAGCAATTGGATTTCAGTAGTTAAAATTCACACCTACAGTAGAACTGCATCCTTGATCTTTGGTGACGTCGACCTTAATCTTGTCTAAATTTATCGCACGTCGGCTCGCGAAGAGAGAAATAAAAGTGGCAATTATTAATTACGTTTTTAAATGAGTTTAGTCCCATAAAACACCAAATATTAACAAACATGCATTGTCACATGTTAATAAAGCATTTATAACTCGAAATAGTATGTTATTATATTATTAAAATGAAAAAGGTCCAGTTTCTCTTTCCATTTCGTTTCGGCTATAAAATTGACAGCTTAAGTACCGCCCATCGATGCTCATGTAAACAAAAACAGATTCGCACGTTTGTACGTCTGCTCCTCGGTAAAATCGAGAAAAAATAATAGCGAATCTTAATAATCGGACGATCATGGTATAAACAAAATATACCCAAAGTAGCTGGGTTTGCCAAATGTTCGAAACTCGTGGTGAAGTGGTGTTAAACACGCGCCAAAGGCTCACGTTTAACACCATTTCACCACGAGTGGTGAACATTTTGTACACCAAGCTACTATGGGTATATCCTATATTTAAGGTAACGTATTTCTGCACAGTGGCTAATCATGACCGCAACATGGATATAAAGTCAAATACAGCCAACCTTGTATACATGTACCCATGTTGCGCATTTTCGAGGCCTCCATCCCAGGCATTGTGTCCGGGTGCTATTTTTTTCAGAACAATACAGCGTGTTTACGACTATAAACAAGCACTGCTTCACTCCCCATGGTTCCAAGGTAACTACATTACAGTATAGTCGCCGTTGACTGGTCGTAATCCACGCGTGGGCATGCATTTACCAGGTAATAAAAATCACCATCGTCAAAATTTTAATAAATGAAGCACCGGGTAGTACCTGATCCTTCATTAATTAAATTGTTGATGATTATTCCTGTCATTAGCAATCTAATATTATTGCGTACGTGGAAATACTGCCCACGCCGTGGTAAGTGGCCAGTCCACGGATGCCGTACTGTAGTAGCCGTGACGTTAGGGTTTCCCCAACCTGTTATTTAATTAGCACGTGCCGGATTCAAAATAGGTCATGCTGTGGACGAATCGATCGCAGACATCCATTTTCACGAGACCCACCGCGTGTGTGTCATAAATTCAAGATGCAAAGAAAGGACGTGATGATTAGCTAAAACGAATCGATCTAAGACTCCAATCCAGACGAAGATGTACCGATTGTAAAACTATTTTGGTGTCACACCTCCGTACACTACCCCTACCAGTTACGCCCCGTTTTTTGGCGCACATCCACCCAGAAGTTTGCGTCATCTTTCACGGAAAAGATTATTAAAAAAATGGATTCAAATGTTTTCGGCGCTGATACCCAATTATAATATCTTGGTGTGTGTTGGGGTGGGGATGTGTGAGGGTGGGTTGGTTGGTGAGTGTGGGCATGTGTGTGTGTGTGTGTGTGTGTGTGTGTGTGTGTGTGTGTGTGTGTGTGTGTGTGTGTGAGAGAGAGAGAGAGAGAGACAGACAGACAGACAGACAGAGAGAGAGAGAGAGAGACAGAGAGGGGCAGAGTAATTTATTTATTAGGGTTTAACGACATTTTCGACAGCCAGGGTAACCTCGTGACGGGAGGGGTCAGAGAAAAGTGTTTTAACCCTTTGAACCTTTAATCATCTTGACATGCAAAGGTCACTGGGAATTCAGTTTCTCCAGCGTTTTTCAAAATGCGACGCCAAACGTCGAAAAGTACAAATAACAAGATATTTTCCACATTAGTGATTAATTGGCTGAGGGTTAGATTATTTTGGGTGGTCTGAATTTGTTATTCAAGACTTGTTTATTACAAATTATTGGAGAGTGTCCACAGGCACTCTCCAATGTTTTGTAATAAAACAAATTTATATAAACAAAATATTGTTTGCGTTTGACTGAATATGAAATATAATCAAGGAGAGTGTTAGCTTTTGCTCTGGTATCCGAATTTTTTGAAAGCCCTGATAGTGGCTTCTAGAACACAACCAGTTAAGAAATCTTGACAGCAGGATTGTATTAGTATTTTAAGCTGCGATAACATTTGATCAACGGTTGTCACTGAGCACTATTCTGGAGAAAATAGGAATTGAGGTTAAAACTTTAAAAAATCTAAAAACAATAACGAAACAAATGACCACAAAGTATCTACGCGCTGTTTGATTTCGTACGTCAAGATGTACAAAAATATTAAAGGGTTAATGTTGTTTCAAATGTAGGGACGATATTAAATTGACAGATTAACTATTTAAATCATCTTTAATTCATCGGATTTTAATTTTACACAAACCTTTTTTAGGGTTACATTATTTTTTCAACAATTCCTCCAAACCATATATAACAATTATGTTATGTATATCACAGTTCTATGAAAATTTAGAAATAAATATTGTTTCAAACGAACAAACGAAAAAAAATTACAAAGTATTAAAATCGTTTGGCTCATCACGTGCGTTCATTCTTCAAACAATACCCCTCTCTCTCTCTCTCTCTCTCTCTCTCTCTCTCTCTCTCTCTCTCTCTCTCTCTCTTACACTGTTTAAAACATGATTACCTATTCTACCATTTATAAAAAGCCTATGACATAAATCGTAGCTTTGCACACCAACCGCGGCGAACCCGTCAGCAATGGGATTTCAGTAGTTAAAATTTAAACCTACAATGGAACTACATTCAAGCTGACTTGTGGTGACCTCGTCTGGAATGCAAACTTGTCTAAATTTATCACTCGTCGCCTCGTGAAGAGTGAAATGTAGCCCACAATTATTTAGAATGTTTTTAAATGAGTTTACCTCAAAAGAACCAAAAATTAACAAACAAGTGCTGCCTCATGTTAATAAAACATCCACAACTCAAATAGTATGTTATTAAATTGAAAAAGGCTCCCTTGATTTGCGGGTTTCTTTTTCCATTTCATTTTGGCGATAAAATTGACAGCTGAAGTACCACCCACCGGTGCTCATGTAAACAAAACATATTCGCACATGTGAATATTGTATCATTTAACATTCAAACTTTTATTAATCTGACGATCATGGTATAAATAAAATATACCCAAAGTGGCTTGGTGTACCAAATGTTCACCACTCGGGGTGAAGTGGTGTTAACCGCGCGTCAAAGGATCTCGGTCAATACTACTTCACCACTCGTGGTGAACATTTGGTATACCAATCTACTTTGGGTATATTCGATATATATTCCATTGCCACTGAAATGTAAAAGATTCTTGAAAATACGTGTTATTTGTTAAATGATGCGAACATCGATTATACAAATTTGAGAACACTACGAACTTTCCATTTTATATGAAATGCTCAAATTTGGTTATGTTCGGGCCCCAACATCCCCAGTCATCAGCAGATCTCAATTTGCATGAGACCGACTGCGAGTGTAAAATGATGGCATAAGTCTAAGAAGCAGGTCTTGTTCCGTTAGAAAGTACATGCAAGCGAATCGATATATAAAAATCCAGTTCTGATGAATATGTACTGCAACCTTATGAGGGGCGCCCCCCACCCCCCCCCCCCCCCCCCCCCCCGCCATGCGGTCTGCTAATCATACACAAACACACACGAACATAGTTACGCTCCTGTATGTGCTATCGTAGATAATACCGTGTCCCATGCATACACCCAGAGTTCCAGTCCATTGTAAACTGGCTTTTATTTTTTTTCAAAATTTGAATGTGTCGATACAAAATTGAGGAAATAGTTTGTATGGAAAATACTGTAGTCACGTGAAAAGACGTTACCGGATGGTCTCCCACAGAACTTCAACTTTCCAAAAGTTGGCACCGGGGATACCCCCGGATTCCGCTGACGAAAGTGAAATACCTGTTTCGTGTTCGCTGTCAACTCGCGGTTTTGCAGCGGGGGATGACGTTCCACATGATGACTTGATATTAGAGTGTAGCACCCTCTCCTCAAACCAGAATCAAGAATCCGCTTACCGCAAGTTTTAATCCAGCATTAGTCCTATTTCCAGACGCCAAGTGTCCGAAAGCTAGGGCCCTGCATTCTGCGAATCTTAAATTTCTCAGATCGAATCTCGAATCAAACCCCGAGTCGAATCAGACAAGTTACATCCTGACTCTGTTGTCTTTTCGGGGTATGCACGCAACTTGAAATACCTGTAGGAACAATAAATAGCCTAGGTGTTCAAGTGGCGTCAATTGAATACGGTACCTCTTATCCATCGAATATACCTCTGAGCACGTGCGTTTTGTTGATTGAACAAAGGGTGTTAGTTAGTTACCGGCGTTGCTGTCGGTATTTCCCGAATTTGATAGAGTGGGCGGTTTTTCAGTTTCCCGGTTCGGTCCTGATTTTTCCAGCAAATCGGAAACCGAACCGCAAGACCCACCAAAAACCAACCAAACGGTTTTAATGTGTTTGTGCATAAAACGATCGAACTACCTTACTATGAGTTAATTAGACTAGTGTCCACTATGGACCCTTGCTACTTAGCCTATCCGGCAAAGAAGCGAATACGTCGTGTTCTCGTCACATTTTCTCCGTTATTGACTCATCCCCCCACCCCAGGACGAGTCAATAACGGAGAAAGTGTGACAATGGGAACACAGTATCGATTAGAGAAACGTTTTTCATTAGATACCCTAATTTATGTGTTTTTCTGCCCCAATAGGCTAAGCAACTCATCCTCTAGTACCCTTATTTATTTATTTAATTTATTTATTTATTTATTTATTTATTTATTTATTGGTGTTTAAGGTCACATACTTATGCACAATGGCTAATCGGGACCGTGACAGTTTTACGGGTGGAGGAATCCGGAGTACCCGGAGAGAACCATCGAGCATCGACGAGCAACTGTCAGCTCCTCAACATTCCAACTCTGTTCAAGCTCCGCTCAAGCAGGGTTACAGCAGTTGAAGACATGTGCACCATCGACGTGCTGGACGCCTCAATACACGGCGTCATCGTGCCCCCATGTAGGCAACCGGGATAAAGTGCCTTGCACAAGGACACAACGCAGGTCGTCCCGGACGGGGATCGAACTCTGGACCTCTAGCATAGAAGTCTAACAGTCAACCACTGAGCCACCGCGCACCACTCTAGTACCCTTAAGAATAATGAAAGGGAAGATGGATGAACCCAATGGATGTATTTACAAACAGCGCATTTTGTGGTGTGTGGTGCCGCACAAGCCATTACAGTTTATTTTCCAAGTTTAGGAGCCCGAAGTGTTGTGTACTATATGTTCATGTTCTTAACACATAGAAAAACTTAACCGAAACCAAACTTTTTTACTGAAACCGAACCGAATCTGGAAAATTAAAACCGTCCAGCTCTAGAATTTGAACAGCCTGTCTGGTGCTGTAACAATTCGCCGCAACGCAACTCGGTGTCACTCAATGGATGGAACAATGTGTTCAAATACATGAAATACCTTCAGCCTGATTGATAACTATCACGGATTTCGATTCAATCCGAATCTCACTGCTCTCCAAATTGTATTGCACCTTTACACAACCGTAAATATTGCCAATCTTCACTCAAATTTTGTATCAAACGGCGTCTCATCGGCTTGGTCGAATCAGTCGAAAAAGCGGAATATTCCAGAAGCGGAATCAAAGAAGTTTCGGAAGTGGAACCACATTGAACTCTACTTCTATCAACAGGTCTCCTAATGATAGAGAAGAGTTCGAGGGTAAGACAAACTTCGAAGTATCCATTTGCCAAAGGTGGCAAATAACTATTCATCATTATTTTACCCGAAACTAAATCCCACCCGAGTGGCAGATAGTGATTTGAGTAATGGGTGGGGTTTAGTTTCGGGTGGTGTTAACCCCTTTACCTGAAAAGCAGACAACACTTGCAAAAAATTCTTGAAAAACTATTTTTTTTTGTCTAAAAAACATAGGTTATGACCGCTCATTGGAACGAGGTCGACGAGCTCGTTCCAACGAGGGGTCATAACCTATTTTATTGAGACAAAAATTTAAAAATAATGAAAATTAATTGGCGATTTTTGAGAACAGCGCTGGACGGTTTTGACGGTACGTTGGGTAAAAGGTTAAGACAACATTACGGGGAACATTTATCTATTTTGGTTTTTAAAAAACGGGAAGGGGCGGATGGGTCGAAAGGGTGATAAATAGCGATCTTAGTAATACTGTAGAATTCACCCTAGTATAGAGCATTGTCAGCCAGAATGAAGGTATCTGTTTGGGTTTCCACGAATATCAAAAGGGAATGGCAAATAATGATGGTGATCAAAAGAGGGTGGCAAATAACGATAATAATACAAACTGGTGGTAAATAATGAAAATAATCAAACTGGGGTGACAAATATTAATAGTGATCAAAAGGGGTGTTAAATAACAATAATCAAAAGGGGGTGGCAAATAATGATAGTAATCAACAGGGGGCAAACACTACGATTCTAGTCAAAAAGGGGGTGACAAATGAGAATAATAATGAACAGGGTGTGACAAATAGCGATAATAATAAAAAAAGCGGGACAAATTAAGTTAATAACCAAAAGGGGTGGCAAATAAAGATAATAATCAAAAGGGGATGACAAATAACGATAAGCCTCGTAAGAGATTCAGAAATAACTATTTCTCATTATTTTAGCAAAATGCCACTCGGGTGGCAAATGGCAATTTCAGGCACTGGCGAAATAAAGGTTGAGGTGGCGTTATCACATTTTGGCTGATTGCATTCATACAGATTAGATTGTATTAGGAAACTAACGCCAAAGCATTTGATTTCCAGTGCGTCTTTAGGGAGAAGGGAAGCTTTTTACAAACAAAAGCGGATAATAAATTTGATGAAAAGTTGACAAATCTCCTCTCCCCATATCGTCAAAGAGGAACTGTTATCATTCAGCATACAAAAGTTCATGTTGGCGCGATAAATAGGAAAAAATGTCCGCGTTTTCACTTTATCGTTATTCACCACCCTCTTTTGATTCTTATCGTTATTTGCCACCCTCTTTTGATTATTAATGGTAATTAAGAAAAACAAAAACAAAATTTTTCATTATTTTCTTTATTTGCCATCCCCTTTTGACTATAATCTTCATTTGCCACCACTTTTGATTATCATTATTTGCCACACCTTTGGACAGGGGCGTGGAGAGGGTGGGGCTCGGGGTATTAACCCAGGGGCCCGGAACTTTGGGGGTCCAGGGCTTGACCCAGGAGTCCAGGATTTTTCAATAAGGCCTGGGCCCTCAAAGTTCTGACTCCCGTGCAAAGCCTGGGTCCCCGGATGTCCAAGCAAGAACCAGCAAGATAAGTTGTCGTCGTATTGGAATACTAGTTGCCACCCATGTAAAGAAGAAATGGGAGTGGCCCGTGGAGATTCACAATCTGTTGTATGACTCTTGAAATGATAACTTAACCCTTTACCTAACATGAAAAGCAGACGACACTTGCAAAAAAAATTCTTGAATAACTATTTTTTTTTCATTTTTTGTCTCAAAAACATAGGTTATGACCCCTCGTTGGAACGAGATCGACGAGCTCGTTCCAACGAGGGGTCATAACCTATGTTTTTGAGACAAAAAATGAAAATATTTTGAAAATTAATTGGCGATTTTTGAGAATAGCGCTGGCCGGTTTTGGCCGTTACGTTGGGTAAAGGGTGATGTGATAAAGTTATCACTTCAAGAATTGTGGAGTCAAAAGATATAACTCTTCGTCACCGGATATTCACTGATGAACTTGAACATTTGAACCAAGCTGCTAAAAACGTCATTTTGACGGCCAAAAGTAACGTGAGTTTTCATCCCCAAAGCCGCCAGAAGTCTCCATTTAAAAACTGATTTCAAAATTTTCATCGACCGTGCCTTCGGCATCTACATCAATATCACGACACTTTCGAAAGAGGGGCCCGTCACAGAATTTCCTCTCCCCGGACTTGCCTTTTAAGTATTATAGTTATTTGCTACCCCTTTTTCAGTATTATCTTTATTTGCCACCCCCTTTTGATTATTATAATTCTTTGCCACCCCCTTTGATTATTGTTAGTATTTTGATTAACCGTATTTACCACCCTTTTTCATTATTATCTTTCTTTGCCATCCACTTTTTAATCATTATCCTTGGGAGCGCGGTGGCTCAGTTGGTAGAGGTGCAGGCTGCAAGCCGAGAGGTCCTCGGTTCGATTCCCACCTGCGGCAACCGCGTTGTGTCCTTGGGCAAGACACTTCATCTCCATTGCCCACATGGGGGCACGATAACGCCGTGTACTAAGGCGTACTGCACGTCGATGGTGCGCATGTCTTCAACCAATCTAACCCTGCCTGTGCTGCAGTGCGGAGTTACGATGTTGGGGAGCTGGCAGCTGCTCGTCGTTGCTCGGTGGTTCTCCACGGATACTCCGGCGTCCTCCACCCGTAAAACTGTCACGGTCATGATTAGCCATTGTGCATAAATATGTGACCTTAAACACCAATAAATAATAAATAAATAAATATCATTATCCTTATTTGCCACCCTTTGTGATTTTGACAATTATTTGCGATCCTTTTCTACTATTATAGTTATTTTCCACCCCCTTTTCCGTATTGTCTTTATTTACCACCCTCTTTTGATTACTATTGTTATTTGCCACCCCTCTTGATTAACATCCTATTTACCATCCCCTTTTGATTGTTATCATTATTTGCCATCCTTTTGTATTCTTAACTTTAGTTGCCACTCTTTTTTGATTATTATTATTTGCCACCCCCTTTTGATTTTTATCATAATTTCGCACCCATTCTGATTACTACCATTATTTGCCACCCCTATTCATTACTATTGTAATTCTCCACTTGTTTTGATTATTATCGCGGTACCACTCCCTTTTCATTATGATTTGCATTTTCCATCCCCTTTTGATTATTAACGGTATTTGCCACCCCTTTTCATCATTATTTTTCTTTGCCATCATCTTTTAATCATTATCCGTATTTGCCTCCCCATTTTGATTTTGACCATTATTTGCGATCCTTTTTTATGATTATAGTTATTTTCCATCCCCTTTTCAGTATTATCTTTATTTACCGCCCCCTTTGATTACTATCGTTATTTACCACCCCTTTGATTCACACCCTTACTTGCCAACCCCTTTTGATTGTTATCATTATCTGCAATCTTTTTTTTATTTTAACTTTAGCTGCCAACCCTTCTGAATATTATTATTTGCCACCTTCTTTTGATTTTTATCATAATTTCCCACCTTTTTGATTGCTACCATTATTTATCATCCTTTTGATTACTATCGTTATTTGTCGCCGATCTTTGATTATTATCGCTTTACCACCTCATTTTCATTATTATTTACATTTGCCATCCCCTTTTGATCTTTACCGTGGTTTGCCACTCTCTTTTTATTACTATTTTTATTTGCCACACCTGTAGTTCATTATTGTTATTTGCCACCCCCTTTTGATTATCATCTTTGTTTGCCACTTTTGATTATCATCTTTGTTGGCCACCCCCTTTTGATTAAAATCACTATTTGCCACCGGGGAGGGTGTCAAATAACTCAAATAATGATAAATAGCTATTTGCCACCCGGCAAATAGCTTAACCCTTTACCCAACGAATCGGCCGCATCCGTCCGCGTAATATGCAAATTCAGTAGTTGAAAAAATATTATTTTTCAAAAAATTTCAACAAAACCATATCATGTGACCCCTCGTTGGAACGAGCTCGACGAGCTCGTTCCAACGAGGGGTCACATGATATGGTTTTGTTGAAATTTTTTGAAAAATTTGAAAAAATGATATTTAAAATAATAAATTTTGATATCGTCTGCATTGGGTAAAGGGTTAAATAGTGAGAAATAGCTATTTGTCACTCGGATGGCAAATAGTTCCTGTCGAGAAATTTGGCAGGATTTAGAAAACACCTCAACGATTCGAAAATTTCCGAATTATACCGATTTGAATCCAACCATCGAGACTATAGCCTGGTCTCCTAAACATGAAACCTGACGACAGAGAAGAGTTCGGGAGGAAGAGAATCATCGAGATTATTTTAGATCGATTCGAATTTTTAAGCTTCACAGGGCCCTGTATATAGCAACAATTACATTAAACTTTGAATCCCTCCATCAAACATCCACAGAACAAAAAAACCCACCCTCATCCCACCGTTATAATCTCACTCTTGGACACTTCCTTTAGCATGACCGCCACCCCTTAACCCTTTACCCAGCGTAAAGGTCAAAACAGGCCAGCGCTCTTCACGAATATCGCCAATTAATTTTTATTATTTTTGTCTCAAAAATATAGGTTACGATCCCTCTTTGGAACGAGCTCGTTCCAATGAGGGGTCATAACCTATGTTTTTGACACAAATAATGAAAAAAATTAGTTATTCAAGAATTTTTTTTCGCAAGTGACGTCTGCTTTTCATGTTAGGTAAAGGGTTAAAGGACCACATCTTATTGAAGTTTTGTGGGCATGGATTGAATAGGACTGAATTATTTGCCCAAACACCAATCACTTTGGCCCTCGATCACGCATTCGCATTTCGTTGAACTGAAAAATGCATCCACACTTGCTGTCTGCTAAAAACGGAAGTCACAACTGTCACTTCACCTATAGTTTGTGTCAATTTTTAACGACTTGTAAAAAAGGTTAAAACGAAGCTGTTTTATTATACATGGTATGGAATTCTGCAATTTTCTTATCCCACTGTTCTTTGCAGACATACCCTAACTTAAACCAGCCGCTGTGGTAGAGCTGCAGATTTATTCGAGGAATATTATGAGCTTTCGCTTCTTTTGTAAACATTCCATATATTATTTGCTGGTCTGTACTCATCAGTTTGTTATGTAGAAACAACTCCACAGTGTTCCTGTATTGCTCCACGAAAGCCTGCATAGTAGATTTATAAGCAAGGTTACTAGCTCCGCCTACCCAAACACGATTCCCGTACACTAAGTTCCTCAAACTCGAATTAAAATTTGGTGCTGAAACTTCGCTGTATGCAACTTTCGTCTTGTCCAGATCTGAAGGCGGCAGTAACCCAAACGGTCTCTTGTGTCTCGTATTGTCGGATATATCTCTAAATAGCCCTATATCTAGCCACATGAAATAATTTGAACTAAAATAATTAAAGTTTATGCTGTTATTCAAGAGTTCAAATTTCGCATGCATTGCACATGAATATTCGGGTATTACAGTATTCGGTTTATGTTTGGGATATCCTTTTTGTCTGTAAATCTCAGCAATTTTGTCCTTGAGTTGAAAAGCCCACAATTTCTCTCTTTGTACCAGAAATATCTTTCCGGGTTTATTCTTTCGAATGTTATGCATCAGTTTGAATGTTTCCTCGCTGTCTACATAAATAATCACGGGGTTAACTATTCTCGAAAAAACGCTCATCCAATTCAGGTATTTACTCGGGGTATAGATATTTCCTGGCCCTCCTTTTTCAAATTTTCCGAGATTAAAGTAAGCTGTCACTACAGTCACGTCTTTTGCAAGATTGAGTAGATTGACAGGTATCGAGCAGTTATTCATAGTCAATGTGTATTCATCTTTCCATATTTTTCCGCTCGGTGGTTTAACTGGAGTGATAACGGGAGCGGAACCAAACTGAAAGATACAAGTAAATAACGTTAGAAGAATATTTTGAAAATAAGCTTTCCCGCTAGAGCTGAAACGGTTAAAGGTTCTTCTTGATCGATTAATCACATGTATTAATTTTAATTAATCGATTAATCACCTGACCTAATAGGTAGCTGAATAATTGCCGTACCGTTGATGGTTTACAGCATTAACCCTTTACTCAACATAACGAGGAAAAATGGTCAGCGCTATATACAAAAAATCTCCATTCAAATGTTATTGTGTTTTCAATTTTTGTCTCAAAAACATAGCTTATGCCCCTCATTGGAACGAGCTCGATGAGAAATACTGAGAAATAGCTATTTGTCACTCGGATGGCAAATAGCTCCTGTCGAGAAATTTGGCAGGATTTAGAAAACACCTCGACGATTCGAAAATTTCCGAATTATACCGATTTGAATCCAACCATCGAGACTATAGCCTGGTCTCCTAAACATGAAACCTGACGACAGAGAAGAGTTCGGGAGGAAGCGAATCATCGAGATTATTTCAGATCGATTCGAATTTTTAAGCTTCACAGGGCACTGTATATAGCAACAATTACATTAAACTTTCAATCCCTCCATCAAACATCCACAGAACAAAAAAAAACACCCCCATCCCACCGTTATTATCTCACTCTTGGACACTTCCTTTAGCATGACCGTCACCCCTTAACCTTTTACCCAGCGTAAAGGCCAAAACCGGCCAGTGCTCTTCACAAATATCGCCAATTAATTTTTTATTATTTTTGTCTCAAAAATATAGGTTACGACCCCTCTTTGGAACGAGCTCGTTCCAATGATGGGTCATAACCTATGTTTTTGAGACAAATAATGAAAAAAATTAGTTATTCAAGAATGAGAGGTCATAAGCTATGTTTTTGAGACAAAAAGTGAAAATTTTCAGTAATTCCAGAATTTATTTTGAAAGTATCGTCTTCTACCCGCATTGGGTAAAGGGTTAAAAATCACCATTTCCAACTGCTGATACAGTATAATGATCATGCAAGTGAACAAGTATGTCAGCCTGTAACTATGCTTTACTCGGTCTCATATAATTGATGTGACAATGTTTGCCTGTTTTGGGGCAAGTTTGTTCCTTTGTTAACCCATATGATTCAGTAGCTCAAAGAAATAGTTAATCGACCAATTACTTTTTTGGTCGATCAAGCCGTTGACTATTGGTTAATAGATTAACCGGTTAAGCGTTTCAGTTCTATTTTCCGCGAATATAACGATACCTCATTTTACTAGATTTGATGACATTACATAAGTATGCCAAATTTGGTTGAAATCATACAGCCTGTTTTTGAGCTGTGCAACAGACAAAATTGATGGAGGATAAAAAAAAAAATTAAAAAGTGAAAAGAAAGAAAGAATAATGAAGAAAAATTTTGAAAAAGAAGAATAACAAGAGTCATTCCGAAACTGGGTTTGGGAAGGCTTAACCCTTTACCCAACGAAGACGATATCAAAATTTATTATTTTAAATATCATTTTTTAAACTTTTTAAAAATTTCAACAAAATCATATCATGTGACCCCTCGTTGGAACGAGCTCGACGAGCTCGTTCCAACGAGGGGTCACATGATATGATTTTGTTGAAATTTTTTGAAAAATAATATTTTTTCAACTGCTGAATTTGCATATTACGCGTGCGGATGCGGGCGATTCGTTGGGTAAAGGCTTAATAAGACTTGCGTTGATACGAATTATCTTATATTTCAACGAGAATCCGAAAATCGATTCACGAAAAGATTTGCGCAACAAAATCAGCGAAAATCCACGTCGATTCTCGCTGCACATCTGCTGGGATTCGTGTGAAAAGAATTGAGACAATTTTGTTTTCACCTAACAAAGCGTCCTCTAATTAACAAATGCAAGGCTAACATGACCTGACATTTTGTCAATACAACTGTACAAATATGGCTGTCACTGGAACCGACCCAATGAGCCGGTTGTTCTAATGACATCCATATCTGTAAGGTTTAATTGGTAAATATTGTTTATTTTTTTTAATTATTATCAAATTCAGTTTATGTTTCAAAAATTAAAAAGCTGTGTTGGGTAAAGGGTTAACATGTGTTATCAGTATACAACAGGGGTTCAACCATGGTGCCCTCATGGGATTCTGGGACACTCATGGCCGGTATGAATTCTCGCAACCCTTTCCACGAGAATCCAAATGGATTCTCCCGAATATAATGAAATATAAGCCCTGGGGAGGATGGCAGTGACGGAGCCAGTGGCGTAGCCACGGTGGAATACCCTTGTCTCAACCCCCACTGCCCCCTAAAAATCCTGAATTCTAAGATCTGCATGGGGCGTCAATTAATGAAATTACAAATGACATACCACGTTTGACGTCCTTTCGAGCCTCAAAATAGCGTATTTTACTTTTTAATTCCTAGTTTGGCCCCCACCAACGCGAGAGGGACACCGCTTTGATATATCCCCAACTCAAGACATCGATCTTCGTGATGTGCGACATAAAAATGCTTAAAAGCCCCCTCCCCCGCAAAGACAAAATCCATGTGCCCACCCCCTAATTTGGATACTTTGGATGCTGGGCTACGCACCTGGATGTTGTCGGTGGAATTAGTGGGATCGATCCCTCTTTATCAACCTTATGTACCATTTATGCCCCACATTCTTTATATTGTTTCATGTTCGCTCGCTCTTGTATTTCGAGAGACACTTTGATATTATATGATAATTATGTCTTCACTTTCTGTGTAGTTAACCCTTTACCTAGCACGAAAATAGGACGACACTTGAAAAAAAAATTCTTGAATAACTAATTTTTTTCATTTTTTGTCTCAAAAACATAGGTTATGACCCCTCATTGGAACGAGCTCGACGAGCTCGTTCCAATGAGGGGTCATAACCTATGTTTTTGAGATAAAAAATGAAAAAAATAATGAAAATTAATTGGCGATTTTTGAGAATAGCGCTGGCCGGTTTTGGCCGTTACGTTGGGTAAAGGGTTAACCCTTTACCTAGCACGAAAGGCAGATAACACTTACAAACAAAATTCTTGAATAATTCATTTTTTTTTCATTTTTTCCGAGATCAACAAAGCTTGTTCCAATGAGGGGTCATAAGCTATTTTTTGTGAAAAAAAATAACAAAAATTGAATGGTGATTTTTGTGAATAGCGCTGGCCGATTTTGGTCGTTACGTTTGGTAAAGGGTTAAGCCTTACATAACTACTGAAGATGACTTCAACTGGCAGGAAATATTAATTTCTTCCAAGGGAAGGCCCTGGAACTTCACCTATAGGGGTACACATTCTTAAACCTGCACAAGGTAACATTTAGTTGGGGAAAACTTTTTTCTGCTGCCATTTGCGGCAGAAAAATATCCTCCAAATCCAATCCTTAACCCCAGCCCACATCTCATTTAGTCTGGCTTCTCCACTGTAGAGCGGAAGGACCACATCAGGGCGTTTGTCGTGTACAATTGCAGATTCAGGTATTAGCGGACTCGGACAACGCCCCTCAAACATTTTTTCTAAGTTGTTGGGTTGTCAATATGAGAACTGGAATTACAGATGCTCATATGGAGTAACTACATATTTTGTCCATTCCATTTTGAAGAATGTTTTTTCAAAATCATTTATTTTGTGTAGAAGGCTTGAGACTTTGATTCAGATTGGGGTTCACAGAGGGTAATTTTAGTGATGCTACCCTGCTGCGCAGGTAGCATCACCAAATTCGCACTTGGGGGACCCCATTCTGCAGATGACAGTCTGCTTATTCATTTATTTATTTTTTTTTATTGGAGTTTAACTACTATACTTTTTTCAGCCTGGGGCACCTCGTGTCGGACAGTTTTACGTGTCGAGGAAGCCGAGTGCTCGGAGAAAACCACCGGGCTAGGGCGAGCAACTGTCAGACTCCCCAACCACCTAACTTCACACAAGCAGGGTTAGCATTGGTTGAAGACAAGTGCACCATCAACGTGGAGTAAGCATCAGTACAGAGCGCCACCTTACACCCACGTGGGCAATCGGGATTAAGAGCATTGCCCAAGGACACAACGCCGTTGCCCCAGGGGGGATCGGCCCGTGGACCTCTCGGTTTGAAGGCCGTAACCAGTGAGCCCCCGGGCTCCCAGACAGTCTGCTTATTTCCAGGCTTGGTTGTTCCCTTTTACTATTGGATTGCCAGGTGATTGTGGGTTTGATTAAGATAAATGCATGTGGTTATTACTGTTAGCCATGTGTGATAAGGTTAATTAATTAAGGATGACACCAGTCGACATTCCATTTAGATATTGATACGTATAGAATATACCCATAGTAGTTTGGAGTACCAAATGTTCACCACGAGTGGTGAAGTGGTGCTAACCGCGAGACTTTGTCGCGCGGTTAACACCTCTTCACCACGAGTGGTGAACATTTGGTACACCAAGCTACTTTGGGTATATTTTATTTATACCATCATCGTCAGATTAAAAAGAGTTTAAGTGTTAAATAAATCAATATTCACACGTTCGAATCTGTTTTTATTTACATGAGCACCTGTGGGCGGTACTTCCGCTGGCAATTTTATCGCCGAAGCGAAATAGAAAACGAAACGCGCAAATTACGGGGCCTTTTTTCATTTAAAAAACATACCATTTCGAGTTATGGATGCTTTATTAATATGAGACAACGTATGTTCGTTAAATGTTGGTATCTCATGAGGTAAAGTTATTTAAAAACGTAATAAATAATTGCCGGTTTCATTTCACTCTTCACGAGGCGACGAGTGATAAATTTAGACAAGTTTGCATTCAAGGCGATGTCACCAAAAGTCAGCTTGGGTGTAGTTCCACTGTAGGTGTAAATTTTAACTATTGAAATCCCATTGCTGGCGTGATCACCACGGTTGGTGTGTAAAGCTAAGATTTATGTCATCGGCTTTGTATATACTACTCAAAGTTTGCTAAGCACCAAGTATATCCAACTACCTGTTTTACGTTTTAGTTGAAATATTGTAATGAAAAGTGTATATATTTTTTATTTAATTATATCCTTAATGATTTAAGTACAGAAATTAAGATTTTAGTTGTGTTTGACATTAATTTTTAGCTTTTGAATACTATAACCATGGGAAATGGATATTATTGGTAAAAGAGGAAATTTTTCAATTTGCCAAAAAATTGACGGAGCGAACTCGTATGGGCTCAATACCGAGTATGAGACCCATTACTGTTAATTACAGCTTGACAACGCCTTCTCATGCTCCCAATCAGGATTCAGGTTCCTGGTCGTCCTTTGTGGGATGTTGTTCCATTCTTGGACCAGTATGGCACCAAGCTCCTGGACACTTCTTGGCTGGACTGGACGGGCTAATATTGCAAGCATCAACTCATTCCAGACATGTTCGATTGGATTGAGGTCAGAGGATCTTGCTGGCCAGTCCATACGCTCAATCACCTCCCTCTGTCGGTACTCCCTGACAGCATGGGCAACATGAGGACGGGCATTATCGTCCATCAGAATGAATCTATCACCCACTGCACCTACATACAATCTGACGTGGACATCCAGGATCTCATCAATATACCGTTGTGTAGTCAATGTACCACGGTCAAGGACACAGAGCTCTGTATGTCCATCCCTGCTGACGTCGCCCCAGACCATGATTGACCCTTCACCATAGCGGTCATGCTCAGCAATGTTGGCGGCACGGAATCGCTCTCCTGGTCTTCTCCATACCCTAAAACGCCTATGTGTGCGGCCTAGGCAGTACCTTGGCTCATCTGTAAAAAGGACAGGTCGCCAATCTTTTCTGGTCCATACAACGTTGTCCATAGCCCATTCATATCGTGCCTGGCGGTGGTTCTGGGACAGCGGAATGCAAATACATTGTCTTCTCGATCGGAGACCACATTCGTGCAACCTTGCTCGGATAGTCTGCGTCGAAACATTTACCCCGGATCCATTCTGAAGGTCACTGCGAAGCTGGGTTGCTGCGGCAAAAGCGGTTCCTACTGGCCTGAATGATCAAAAACCAGTCTTCAGCTCCAGATGTTGCCCTGTCTCCGCCAGCACCATGTCGTCTCACTGGTGTACCATACTGCTGAAATCTTGCCCAGGCTCTGGTGATCACCGTATGGTGCACACCTAGGGCATCACCAACCTGGCGATGGGTAGCCCCTTGCTCCACCATCCCTACAGCCCGCCATATTTCTGCTTCAGACAAATGTCTTCTTACATTTGCATTTTCCATATTCAATCATTAAATCACAAGGGTTTGTGTTGAAATGAAGACAGAATACCCTACACATGTCATGTACATGAGACAGCACACGAAAACATCATGAAAAATCAAGGGGTACATGCTTTCCATGACTATCACGAAAAGTCTGCCTGACAAGAGAGCTAATGAAAACACTGGGGACCATCTCAATACATTCCTCAATCATATCCAACAAAAACTATCGCAAATATGTCACAAGCAAATTTCACAATGATGTGTCAAATATTTGGTGCTTAGCAAACTTTAAGTAGTATATATAGTAGAATAGGTAATCATGGTATAAATGTAGTTTATAGGTGCCTACCTGTTTTTTGTTTTATTTCAAATTTCCATTTTTCAGATAATTATATTTACTTATCGGAATTGGGGGGGGGGGGGGGGGGTGGCTCAGTAGGTAGAGGTGCAGGCTGCAAGCCGAGAGGTCCTCGGTTCGAATCCCACCTGCGGCAACGGCGTTGTGTCCTTGGGCAAGACACTTCACCCCCATTGCCCATATGGGGACACGGTGACGCTATGTACTAAGGCGTACTCCATGCCGATGGTGCACCTGTCTTCAACCAATGCTAACCCTGCATGTGTGGAATTGGTATGATGGGGAGCTGACAATTGCTCGCCGTTGCTCGGTGGTTCTCTCCGGGTACTCCGGCTTCCTCCACCCGTAAAACTGTCACGGTCATGGTTAGCCCTTGTGCAGAAATATGTGACATTAAACACCAATAAATAAATAATAAATACTTATCGGAATCTATACAAAGTGCCGAATAATAACACTTACAGTTCATTAGTATGAGATTGTTAGGTTGTCATTTGTTAGAAATGATTGATAATACACATGTATGCATCAAGTACCAGTACTGAGTAGTTGTATTGTCAATATGAGAATTTGAATAGCAGATGTTTATCTGGAGTAACTATTTGTATAGTCCATACCATTTTGAAGGATGTCTTTTCAAAATCATTTATTTTGTGCAGAAGGGATGTTGGGCTATTCTATAGAAAAGTGTAATCATTGTATTATTGTTTCGCACTTGCGAAATAGGAGAAATACAAATAGGCTATCAGTCATCTTACAAATTTAGTTTATCTTCTCTATTCTCATTTAACTTTTCCCCCAACGTAAGGGCCAAAACCGGCCAGCGCTATTCACAAAAATCGCCAATTAATTTTTATTTTTTCATTGTTTGTCCCCAAAACATAGGTTATGACCCCTCTTTGGAACGAGCTCATCGAGCTCGTTCCAATGAGGGGCCATAACCAATGTTTTTGAGACAAAAAAATGAAAAAAAATAGTTATTCAAGAATTTTGTTTGCAAGTGACGTCTGCTTTTCATGTTAGGTAAAGGGTTAACCCTTTGAATCCGAGAGGCCGCTTTTCCAGTTCAAGAACATGTTTATCGGAAATAATTTCCGATATACGTGTAAATAATTGAATACCTCAGCTGCATTCCGAATATTTGAACGCCACTAACAACTGTGCATTATTTTAGTACTAATTGGGCATTCTCAAATCAAAGCCTTCGTATTATTTCATAAGATAAGATAAGATAAGATTTATTTAGCAAATACACCAGAACAAAGGCAGATTGCTATGTACACACAAAATCAACATAAACAGAATCATAAAACACACAATTCCAAATGACTTACAAAAATCATATTACATATAGGTCCTGTGAAGGAAGGGCTGGACCATGTTACAAATAACATTGCGTAGCACTGGATTAGCATTAGTCATTGTGACTTCAAATTTGTCCATTGTATCCATTAGAGGGAAGTCAATTTTTTCGTCAGAAATTGCGCGAAATAATTTTTCTCTCAATGGTGCATAAAGCGGACATTCCATTACGAAATGTCATGCCGATTCCACCTCCCCATTGTACAAGCTTCGCCTATTCTGTGTTCCATCGGACGAGGAGGTTGTAAATGCCTTCCAACTTCGATCCACAGTTTATGGTTGCTGAAGCGTAATCGCGTGAAATTGTTTTTAGCTTCAGTGGAAGAGGCGTGAATGAGATACGCTTCCATTTGATAATCTACTTTGAATAGTCGATAAGTCCTAATTTGTTTTTCTCCTATTCTCTTATTATCATTGTGTATATCTTCTTTAAATAATTGAATATGGCCCGATTCAAGTTTGGACTTTAGGAGATTAATTTTACTTTTGAAAATTTCAGTTTCATTCAAACTGTCAAATCCAAGTCCTTTACGCTTTTCACGTATTGAGTCATGGAGTTTACATTTCTTAGCTTCCACAAAAGCATCATTCAGAATATTATCCGGGAAGTAGTAAGCAATTTACTAGTATAATTTGCGAATCGTACTAAAGCATCTAATGTTATTGGATATCGACCTAGCTCCGCGCGTACAGCATGGTTGGAGGAATGTTTACCTACATTTTAGATCAGTTTGCAGAACTTGATATGAGCCCTTTCACTCGGTGCAGTATCTCTATTCCTCATATTCAGCTCCGTCGACCATATTCCACTGCCATAAAATAATAGGCTTAATTAGTTTATCAAACAGCTTAGAAAAGACAACCACGGTTGGTGAGCATTTCTTTTTGAACGAGCTGTGTAAACTGTGCAGAGCCTTGAGCCCCTTAAGACTAAGTTCAGACTGTGCATGTTTCAGGACGCCATTTTCCGAAAAGGTTAACCCTAGATATGTGTATTTTGAGGTACATTCTAGTTTTTTATTATTCTTTTTATTATTTCATATGAAGCGAAGTTATGCATCCAATAAAACGCACAAAACTAGTTAACTGGTTGAGTGCTGGAAGCCCATTTTTGGGCTTTATCCTGAATTGTGGGTACAACATCTTAAAGACTTCATATTCTGTAGATGTGCTTCAATTAATTTTGATTTTATAGTATTTAGTCTAAGTGGATTTGCCCTGTTACAATTTATGGGAGAGTGCCTATGGGCACTCTCCCATAAATTGTAACAAGGCAATAACATCTGAACAAAATTTTGACAACCAAAAAAACTCAGCACTCTACCAGTTAATATCTCATGATTTTATACTAACTTTGGAAGACTCCACCAGCGAATAAAAGTTTTCACCAAGGGGGTTTAATTTCAAGGAGGGATTGCCTTGCTATTTCTGATATAATATCATTCTTCCAGAATTACAGATGGTACTTGACTTTAGTTTTTTTTTTATTAAGTGTCAATATATATCTCAGACAACAATCAAATTACAGACCTTTTTGTTTAACATTAAAACCAATATATAACGTTACTGGAGCTTTTAAATTACGTATTAAATATATTGCCGCAATAAACTCGGATTACTCGTTAAGGTGGATTGATTGTAAAGGATAATGATTGCCGATGACGCATTGGGGTCCATTTATTTATTTATTTATTGTGTTTAACCCTTTACCTAACCTGAAAAGCAGACGACACTTGCAAAAATAATTCTTGAATAACTATTTTTTTTCATTTTTTGTCTCAAAAACATAGGTTATGAACCCTCGTTGGAACGAGCTTGACAAGCTCGTTCCAACGAGGGGTCATAACCTATGTTTTTGAGACAAAAAATGAAAAAAATAATGAAAATCAATTGGCGATTTTTGAGAATAGCGTTGGCCGGTTTTGGCCGTTACGTTAGGTAAAGGGTTAAGGGGCCACATCCGTCTGCAAAATGGCTTATCGTGACCGCAACATGGAGATAAAGTCAAGTCCAGCCATTTATACTCACGTTACCCATTTTAGAGGACTTCCACACCAAGCATTGGTCCTATTTTACCAGTGAGACAGAGCCTGTTTACAACAGGAAACAAATGCTGCTTCACTTCCCGGGATTCCCACGGGGGATGGCGCGTTCGAACCAAAGACCGAAAGTACATTAGCACCCTCCGTCGGAGTGTATCGCGGCAACCTCTATAAATATATTATCAAACAAATGTCTCAACTTACGGTCGTACTGCGCTCAGCACAACGAGAGCACGCAGCCGACGAATAACTTTCAACACCAAGAGTCAAGGAGTTTGTCACTGTCCGTATTACATCGTGCAAGGGCGCAGTAATTCGAATAACGACACAATTATTCAAATATTATAATTCACGGAGGAGCTCCTACAAAACTTGTTAACTCTGGGTCTGTTGCTTCACGGTCCAATCACGGGAAGAAGAATACAGTAGCAAATGATGAGACATGGAGAACATTCAGGCAGGGACGAGGTGTGCGCGAAGGATTGCTCGCCTCTCGAAGAGGCTTAAGGACAGGCCCGAAGTTAGTGAGGTGTCTGGGGAGGAGAGGTGTGCCCCCATGATGCTGTCTGTTGGACGTTTTTGATGTCTGTTGAACACTAATATTTTCTTGGAAAGCCGCTAAAAAAAGTTGATCCTTTGGTTAAACGAAAGTAATTCTTTAAAATAATAAAAAACGAACGTTTCTGGCCTGCTTCGTTTATTGTTGTTTTAATTGGTTCAATGCTAGTGATTACCATGACTTAAAGGTTGTGGATGTGATTTGCATCATTTTTGTTGAAGTGAGTTTATTTCACCTGTATGGATATGTCGTGTTATAATTTATGTGAGAGCAGGCCAGTCAATCTAGAAAATCAAGGAGTGCAAAACAATTCCCCTCCTCAGATTGTTAGGAAGTGCAATTGCACCTGAAATTTTCAATGCAAAAACCTGTAAGCTACTTTGGTTATATTCACTTCAAGGTATTAATATTGTGACTGAAAACGTGTACTACATTCAGCTACATAGTGGAAAAATTGGCACACACGTCTTTTCATTATTCAAAATGTTGTATTCAATTCTTATGTGACTGTCTTCTACACTCAAAATGTATCGAAATGCGTCACAGAATGGGTCATGAATTATTGCGAATCAATGCAACACTGACAAATCGTCCCCTGAGTTCCAATGTGTAGGCACAGAGAACACATTGGAACTCAGGGGATGAAATAATAACAGATTTTAAAGGCAGCCCCAAACAGGTCTGGCATTCCAGAAAATCAAGGAGTGCAAAAAATTGCCCTCCTTAATTTTTTCTAGGCGTGCAGCACTCCTGCACTCCTGAAGAATGCCAGGCCTGGGAGAGTGCCTTGCGGCACTCCCCACTAAATTACAACAAGGCAAAGACACGAGAACAAATTTTGGCAAGCAAGAAAAAGATAACACACCACCAGTTAAAGAAGTATACTGCGTTAGGTTTCAAGTTTACACCTGCGGAAACACTGTCAGAAAATGTTAACTTTCTCCCCTCCGTTTCGAAAAAAATGATATTCTAGCCGCGCCTGCCTGAGAGAGATTGGATAGTCATAAAAAAACATCCATATTCCACAGAAAGGACTCAGAGGAGTTTCTACTCCGATAATCACTGGGAAAGTACAAAAAGGCAAAAGCAATATTTCAGCTAATAGATATATCTGTATTGGAGATCCATTTGCTGAAAGTTAGCTTTCTCTCTTCGTTATCTAACCTTTTTACCCAATGGAACGACCAAAACCGGTCAAAGCTATTCACAAATTTTTTTTTTTTTTTTT
Organism: Pictodentalium vernedei; assembly: GCA_031216915.1. Classification (NCBI taxonomy): domain Eukaryota; kingdom Metazoa; phylum Mollusca; class Scaphopoda; order Dentaliida; family Dentaliidae; genus Pictodentalium; species Pictodentalium vernedei. Next base: position 323,776,910 of record CM062291.1, read on the forward strand.
TTCAATTCATTCACAAAAATTACCATTCATTTTTCATTATTATTTCATTTTTTGTCTCAGAAACATAGCTTATTACCCCTCATTGGAACGAGCTCGTTCCAATAAGGGGGTCATAAGCTATGTTTACAAAAAATGAAGAAAAAACATTGTTAGTTCATATTCAAAAATCTTGTTTGCAAGTATCGTCTTCCTTTCGTGTTAGGTAAAGGGTTAACGGAGGTTGAGCTATAGGATAGTTAGAACTGCACTCCACGTTTTTTTTCTGTTAACCCTTTACCCAACGCAAAAGAGATTTCGGCCAAGGCCGTTTCACGAAAACGTTTTTTTTCAATTTTCGCCTCTAAAACATAGCTTATGTACCCTCATTGGAACGATCTCGTCAAATCTCATTGTAGTGGGAGAGAGGGGACATAAGCTATGTTTTTCAGACCTAAATTTAAAAAAAAAGATTCTCTTTTTTTCGCTTCCACGTCAACATGGAAATCAACGTTTTTCTGGTTTTTCTTTTTAAATTCTGTTAATTTCATGCGTGTGCGGGGAAGATATTCGTGAGATATGAGAGAAGGAGTGGCGCTGAAATGAACACTGACCTCATACGAAATGCCTGCTAATACACCGTGGAGGCGCGACTTAGGCCGATAACCTAAATTTACTAAGTTCTAAATTTTAAACTTACATTGTGAATGACGTAGCTTTCTTTCACAAAGGTTTGACTTTGATTGGGATGCAATATTATCTGGATTTCTGAAAGAGACGAATAGAATGTATAACGAATGGTTAAAAACGAATAAAGTATCAGTACACAAATCCACAGTCAGTCTTTTCGATCAATGAAACGTCCCATGACATGGGGATACCATCAAAATCCCTCACGACATAATCCCCCCCCCCCCCCCCCCGACTAAATCCCTCCAGGACAAAATCATTCCCTGGCAAAATCCATCCATGACAAAATCCTCTTTCTCTACACCTGCGCCTGCTAAAATGGGATGGTCAGTGCACTGAGACTTAACACTGTAACAGTAGCAAATATATACAAATTGTGATTATATAACATGTGGCGTGGTATGTTAGAACAGTTGACATATATCCTAACAAAATTCTCGGATAAAGAGTAACTTATGAATGTCGGAAAAAAATCATTAACCCTTTACCCAACGTAACGACCAAAACCGGCCAGCGCTATTCACAAAAATCGCCAATTAATTTCCATTTTTTTTCATTTTTTGTCTCAAAAACATAGGTTATGACCCCTCATTGGAACGAGCTCGTCGAGCTCGTTCCAATGAGGGATCATACTCTATGTTTTTGAGACAAAAAATGAAAAAAAATAGTTATTCAAGAATTTGTTTTGCAAGTGTCGTCTGCTTTTCATGTTAGGTAAAGGGTTAATCAGTCAAAGGCGATTACTGGCGAATTATGAATTCAGTATTATTGTTTCAGAAACAAAGCCTTTTTGAACAGTGGATAGGTTAAAGCGTTTGAAAATCCGATTTCGGTCTAACTGGGTGAAAATGTTAATCTCGTCGTGAAAAATGCACACGTTTGTTGTCAAATCGCCCAACCAAGTATCACCTGTCAATGGTCGTTGCCACATGAGCGTGCAGTAGTATATGTAGCTAAGATTGTTATAATTTATACAAAACATATACACTCTAAAATCAGTTGGGTTATAAATCAACCCAAATCAACTAGGTTGTGTGAATATGAACCCAGTTGGGTTCATATTCACTCAGCCCAGTAGATTTGGGTAGATTTATAACCCAACTGATTTCAGAGTGTACGCAGGTCTGTAGAAATTAAGGCGACCCGAAAAAGGTGAATTATATCACAGGGTTTCGCTGTCACAGCCAAATGACAAGAAGATTTATTCCATTATGAACATTTGTTTATTTATTGGTGTTTGATGTCACTTTCAGCATCTAAGGCCACCTCACGACCGCAACATGGGGAAGAAGTTAAGTTTAGAAAATAGTTTATACCTAAGCTGCCCACTTTAGAGGACTTCCATCCCAGGTATTGGTTCCGGATCTTATTTTATCAGTAAAGCAGAATTTGTTTAGTGCAGTAAACAAGCACTGCTCCACTTCCCGAGGTTCCGACAGGGAAGAAGTTGAACATGATTCTGGAACAGTTAACAAATAAATACAAACATAACTAGAAGAAAGATATTTGTAATGTGGCAAACCCAAAATTTGGTCGCCCAATGTTTTAGGCAAGCGGCAAGAGAACGAAAAGATCGTTCGCCTAGATTGTACAAACCTGCATTTACCGGACCTAGTGTCGCACCAGAATGATCGCCCTTGTCTAGTAATAACCTCAGCACTTTCATGCCCAAGTGAAATGATATTATAAATCCAGAAAGTCATTCTAAAAATCTGGATTAAGGCCAAGAGTGGTGCGAGAACGGTCGCACAGTTTCGGTCAACCTCTGCTTGACTGTCCATCCGCTGACTGTCTTCGTACACTTGTGGCGAATAAAATAAAACTTTAACAATAATTTTGTTTTTCTGAACTGTTCAATTTCTACCAGTGTATAAATGACAGAAATGTATCATTAGCATTGTTAGAGACGACGTCCACCGAGTTCCAATGTGCTCTATGTGAGCAGGCACATAGAACATATTGGAACTCGGGGGACGACGTGGCGATTTCTGATAATTTCAAGGGAGATAACTTTATCGAAAGTCGATGTTTATAACGATATCGGCCAGGGATGCAATGTTGATTTACGATACTGAAGCAAAAGAACGATCAACCGCAAAAGGCAGATGGCTTCACACACTGTACATACCTCTTTCAAGGTTCGCGAAAAACATATTGGAAGATGTGGAGAGTCCAAGAATCACCAAAGCAAAACAACATGATAACAAGAAAACACACTTTGTTTTACTGTTCATAATGGAAAAAGCAAACGTTGTTTTTCTGGAGCATGACATCATTGAACCTGAAATGAAAATAGAAACCTCAAAATAATATTTATTTATTTATTTATTTATTTATTTATTTATTTATTTATTTATTTATTAATTTGGTGGTACACTTTCGATAGCCAGAGTCATTCCGTGTCAGACAGTTTTACGGGTGGAGGAAGCCGGGGTACCCGGAGAGAACCACCGAGCAGGTCAGATTCCCCATCGTACTAACTCCACACAAGCAGGATTAGCATTGGTTGAAGACAAGTGCACCGCCGATGTACAGTGCGCCTTAGTGCGCAGCGCAGCCGTGCCCCCACGTGGCCAATCGGGTTTAAGTGACTTGCCCAAGGACACAGCACAGTTACCCCTACAGGGACCAAACTGTGGACCTTTCGGTTTGAAGTTCAATGCCGTAACCACTGAGTCACCGCGCTCCCAAGCACAAAACAAGTAAACATGCCCAGTAAACATACTTCACAGACATGGTGTATCAGTATTCGGGATCCAGGTTGTGGACCCGACCTATACCATAGTTTTTAAAGACCAGAAAGCCTGCAAATAAAGAGCCTGTCGTGGACATTGTCCTGCAAAACTAATGACTAATGTAAACTCTTGGAATTGAATACGAGTCTATAATTTATTTATTTATTTATTTATTTATTTATTTATTTATTTATTTATTTATTGGTGTTTAGGTCACATATTCCCTAATGGCTAACCATGTCCACAATATGGAGATAAAGTCAAGGTCAGTCAATCGTTCATACCCCATGTTGCCTATTTTAGAGGACTCACACTCCAAGCATTAATGGCTGTGTCCTCTTTTACCAGTGAAACAGAGCTTGTTTACCACAGTAAAAAGTACTGCTTCACATCCCGAGTTTCCCGCGGGGTACGAGCGGGGGAGTTCATAACTTAAAAACACTACCATTTTTATACGGCTTATCGAATTCTTGACTTATCATTGATTGGAAAGCTCTCTGTGAGAGCTTTCCGATACTGGGCCCTAAATCCATTTATTTTACATAAAGCGGATAAAATGTTTTTGAATGGCGATAACACCCCACTGTTATAGTGCAGTGAGATTACCGAAGGCCACCTGAGCCGACATTGATCAACATGATGAATAATCGGTTTTTTCAGACTGAAGCACGGATTGGTATAGTTTGTACACAATGACAACAGAAAAGGATGTTATTGTTAGCGTTTCGTCTAGTTTTAAAGGTGACTTGTATTAAAATCAGAATTGCGTCGGTGGCTGATTTTAGAGGGCATTTGGGATATATTATTGTTATTATTATTACCGACTTATGAAAAATAAAGAGATTGTCCAATTGCAATCATGTTTTTAAATACAACAGCAGGTATTTATAGAGTGGCCTTCGGTGACCATCGGTGGCATTCCGATAAATAACAGTCGGGAATTTGACGGTAAGGTAACAAAGAGCTGTCCAATAAATTATAACAAGACAGGATTATTGTCACATCCACAGCGCAGACAAACGTTGACATAATATGAGGTCCCTTTACTCTAAAGATTTACGGAAGATTTTTTTGTGTTCCAGTTATAGTTATCTTATTCGATAAGTATTTAATTCGTCCTGAAACATCAAGATATTAACACAATTGGTGGAACAGCGCATTGTAATGATAAAACTACAGCTGTTGTGAGTCCTCCTTCGTAATTATTTAGTAGATATACATATGTCTAATATTTATTTTTTATTGATGTTTAAGGTCAAATATTTCTGCACAATGGCTAATCATGACCACGACAGTTTGACGGTGGAGGAAGCCGGAGTACCCGGAGAGAACCACTGAGCAATGGCGAGCAACTGTCAGCTCCCCAACATACTAACTCCACACAAGAAGGGTTAGCATTGGTTGAAGACGGGTGCACCATCGACGTGCAGTACGCCTTTGTACACAACGCCACCGTGCCCCCCACGTGGGCAATGGGGGTGAAGTGTCTTGCCCAAGGATACAACGCGGTTGCCGCAGGTGAGATTCGAACAGAGGACCACTCGGCTTGCAGCCTGCACCACTACCAACTGAGCCATCGCGCCCCCACATATGTCTAATAGTATTGGCAATGCTATTAAAGGGAGCACGGTGGCTCGGTGGTACACTGTTGGACTTCTTTGCTAATGGTCCCGATCCCCGTCCGGGACGACCAGAGTTGTGTCCTTGGGCAAGGCACTTTATCCCGGATGCCTACATGGGGGCACAATGACGCTGTGTAGTAAGGCGTACTGCACGTCGATGGTGCACATGTCTTCAACCGCTGTAACCCTGCTTGATCGGAGCTTGAACAGAGTTAGAATGTTGAGGTGCTGACAGTTGCTCATCGATGCTCGGTGGTTCTCTCCGGGTACTCCGGCTTCCTCCACATGTAAAACTGTCACGGTTACGATTAGCCATTGTGCATAAGTATGTGACATTAAACACCAATAAATAAATAAATAAATAAATAAATAAATAAATAAATAAATAAATAAATAAATAAAATAAATAAATAAATAAATAAATAAATAAATAAATAAATAAATAAATAAATAAATAATGCTATTAAATATTCGGTCAAATCAGGTCTCGATTGAGAAACATTTTTTGGGGGGTTGATTCAAAGAAAATGAATGTTTACGCCATTTTTAGATTCAATCAGATGGAATATTTCAGTTGGTCGGAAAAACAAACAATATGGTTCGCTTTTCCGACCAACTGAAATATTCCAGCGATTCAATCTAGAAATACGCGATGTACTATTTTAACTTTTTCTAGGCTATAACGGCGTCAGATTCGTTTCAGAATCTAGCTTGTGGCTTGAGAGTTTGTCAACAAGTAAGTGTGTTGCAGCCTTGTTTATTGGTGGATGAATCATAATATTGATTTTATGACTAACCTATATTTAACATACAAATGTAGCGGTATATTAACTCTTTGCATGCTGTTGGCGGATATTCCTGCCCAGCACAGGGTTTCTCTTGTCATTGAAATCAATATAATTTGGGCACATTTAATCCAATGCCCCCTCCCCCCCCCCCCCCCCTATAAATTGAATGGATCTTTTCACCAATGATTTCTTGTGTTATACTTAGATTAATTTTTCATCAAATCTAGTCATAGCTGCTTCATACCAGCCATGACTAGATTTTATGAAAAATATCTTGAAAATAGTCAGCAGGCTAGGAGTTAAAAACGAAATATGCTACAGAATTCATCTTCCGGAGCTGAGGAAGAGAAACTGAATTTGAAAAACATAAGCTTCGCTGCCCCTCATATTACATGCCGATAGATAGATTTTCTTTAAGAAAATAGTTCTAGCCTTGATTGAAAGAATAAAAATATCCCTCCCACGGGACACTCTGTGCAATAGTGTAAGACTACTAATACTCCCACACAGAAATATAATTTATGCCATAGTAATGGCGCACCAAACTATTGGGTCTGAAGATATCAAGTTTGGGCTGAGAAGCACAGAACTGTTGGTATCTGTCACAATGACAGGTGCAAGAAAAAGATTATTTTCAGGTGCCTTGGTTAGTAGAAACACGGGGATCTAACAAGAAAATTTGCAGTCCATAGACCACCGGGTAGCAGTGTTCACGCTGGCCGAATCTGTCTGGTGCTGAATGTTTAGCCATTTAGAATATCTTAGTGCCGAACAAAGTGTTTTGGTTCCAAACACTAATGTGGTCGTCCTGGTGGAGAGGGTGGGAGAAGTTACTGAGTCGCTATCTGATCTAAATAAATAGATGGAGTTTTGATAAATGGACTGAAAATTACTTCAAATCTGAACGGATAAGTGGTAACGGAAAAAAATTCGACAGAACTCTGAAGTTCTGAAAACAATCCTCGGTAGACGAAATTGAATGTCACCTTAGTTATATCTATGTCACAGATCGAATGAATGGTCAGACTGAATGATGTTGGTACGTACACCTGCTGTTGCACAGTTAGATAATAACAGATTAATCGACTAATTACTGTGTTGATCCACTGGGCTCAGCTGATCGCGGATCTTTACAAAAGGCAGCATTTAATAAGCTAAATACCTGAACCGTCGCTAATCACGCGCGACGGTATGGAGTATTAATATAATTATATGCTACCTTTTTGTAAATTTGATAACCAACAATGTTTTATTGAAGACAAAACAATTACTCATTAAAACTCACTGAAAAAAAAAATTAATGTTGAAAGTTTGTCCAAGCTCTAATAGATTGCCCAATTTCAATCATGCATTTAAATACGACAGTGGGTATTTTTAGAGTGGCCTTCGGTGACCATCGATGGCATCACACACTCCATCGACTGTCGATCTGTTCGGACGCTCAACTGGATTCTCCGTTAGCACCACTAATCACAGCAAAATGAAACTACCACAGAAGCTATCTGACATGCTAACATGTCTGAATGTGGGTATCACCAGAAACTGGATCATCCATGTTTCTGGTGATACCTGCCAGGTGATATTGGACTTTCCAATACCACCTGGAATGGCTCCAACAAGGAGGCAAAAGAAGCCAGCAGCCAGACCCCATCAGCCTGTCTGGGGAGTGGTAGCAAATTTGCCCAGTCGGGCTCTGGTCCACACCCGGAGAACGCTGAGAAACCCGAGTGCAAGAAAAAGAAGAAAAGCCCGTCCTCAAAGCGCCGGGTGCCAAGCGCTCAGAGGATTGGAAGAAACAGAAGGCAGAAGAATCCCGCAAAGAGAAGGAAGAGGAGATGGAACTCCACGCCTCTAACCCGCAGGAGAAACCTCCAACAGACACTATCCACACAACAGGCATCTCTCTCACCAGTACCATCTCCAGCCTGGACCCCCAGGCTAAACAGGGGGGTGATGAAGAAATAAGTAAGCTTGCCCAAGATCTAGAAGAACAGATCATGGCAGAATCCGTTCAAACAACATAAGAAACCGCGACAGAAGATCTTCCAAGGTGGGAAGAAATAACGGCAGCTCCACAAAAATTAAAAGAACAGGATTTCGAAGCATTCGAACAACTCAGACGGGAACTAGAGCTGACAGCACGGCACTTCTCAGAACAGAAAGCAAAATTCAACAACTTCAACCCTCCACCGCCAAGTACTTGAACTGTTATAACTACACCTACTTCAAAATCACCGTCACAGCATCATCCCCCCAAGAGAGAAGCAAGAAACATCGACGCCGCTAACTTCCTCTCCTCCCCTCCCCTGCTTTGACACGATCAGACATGGTGCACGACGAAAAATAAAAGGTAGAATATCATACAGCAAACGAGGGTCGAAAGGGGCTTGCCCCACAGCGTCCCTGCGCACAATCGGCGCGTGAAACCATTCCATTCTCATCGGTGGCATTCGGTATTTAGTAGGGGCGTTTCTAACACCTTATTGACAAATCACTGGGCTTGAAAGTGTTTCGTGAAAATTGATTATTGTTTCCGCCTTTATTGCCATATTGTTGTTTTTGTTTCATCATCGATCGCGCTTTTCGCTGCTGCAATGACTTGCCTTCAGCAGTGAAAGGAACATTTTTGGGCCACAATTTTAGCCAACGAAGATTTTTTGGTGCCAGAGGAATTGCCAAGTTTGGTACACAAAAACCGACCACGCGAGTATCTATCTGCACTATTACTTGCTAGTGTAGTGGAAAATTGGAGATCCGAAAAGTAAATTTCAGTTAATGGACAATCCATATAGTCTATGAACTGCAAATTGTTTGTTGGATAATTAATTAATTAATTTATTTATTTATTTATTTATTTATTTATTAATTAATTAATTTATTTATTTATTGAAAATAATTCGCGGACGATCTTCAGTTTATCTGGGGGTCACGTCAGTCCTAAAATACGCGAACGAACTAAATACAACAAAATAATAAACAAATTGAATTCCTATTTCCAAAAGTCTGATAGTTTTTCTGGGCTAACTCGACCCAACGGCCCGCCAAAATAAATAGCAACAACTGACGCTCGATTTCGCTTTGATGAGATAGCGCGTTAGTTGTTTCTATTTATTTGGTCGGAAATGCTGTTAAGACGTGTACAACATGGCTGGCGTTGTTAAACAGAGAAGACGGAAGAGCATCACAACAATTTTCTTCCTATAGTTTGCCACCATGTAAAATGGCGTAACCTGCTAACGGGTTGTGATGTGGGACCTTTATGGTGATGCCAGTTACCGAGTGTAACCATGCGGCCCCATTTCTACCATTCGTCACTTAGTCAGCCAAGACTTGACAAGGAACAATTGTGAAAATAAAGTGTTACTGTGGTGATAAAAAAATATTTTTCAATCATTTGAGAAACAACTTTATGCCAAAAAAAAGAAAGAATGTAATTAAATGCAAAAGTAATATAACCAAAGTTAACTGGTAGAGTGTTTGAAGCCCATATTTAGGCTTTATGTTGGTGTGCATGTGCTGTAACTTAAAGAATTCATGTTCTGTAAAGGAACTTCATGTTTTCTTTGAAGTGAAATTATATCATTTGTGTGGATTTGCCTTGTTACAATTTATGGGAGAGTGTATTTATTTATTTATTGGTGTTTAAGGTCACATATTTCTGCACAATGGCTAACCATGACCGTGACAGTTTTACGGGTGGAGGAAGCCGGAGTACCCGGAGAGAACCACCGAGCAACGGCGAGCAACTGTCAACTTCCCAACATACCAACTCCACACAAGCAGGGTTAGCATTGGTTGAAGACAGGTGCACCATCGACGTGCAGTGCGCCTTAGTACACAGCGTCACCGTGCCCCCACGTGGACAATGGGGGTGAAGTGTCTTGCCCAAGGACACAACGCGGTTGCCGCAGGTGGGATTCGAACCGAGGACCTCTCGGCTTTCAGCCTGCACCTCTACCAACTGAGCCACCGCGCCCCCCATGGGAGAGTGTCTTTTTAGGCACTTTTCCATAAATTGTAACAAGCCAAAACACATGAACAAGTTTTGACAATATACCGATTTAGGAGTAAATCTGGCTTCTAGATTTCAAAAGTAGGCTCCAAGTCTGGCTCTTATTTTTAAATGCTCAGGTCCCTGTGAACAGGGTTGGCATTGACACAGAATGGAGAATGAATAGAGAGCGCACTCTCGTGATTTGAATTGACGCCAATGGAAAATCGCCGCCATGTTTGAAAGACGTAAAAATTCGGCGATCAATACAAATACAACGACTGTATTCGCGACAAAAAGGGAAAAGCATAACCCTTTACCCAACGAATTGCCCGCATCCATCCGGCCGCGTAATATGCAAATTCAGCAGTTGAAAAAATATTATTTTTCAAAAAATTTCAACAAAACCATATCATGTGACCCCTTGTTGGAACGAGCTCGACGAGCTCGTTCCAACGAGGGGTCACAGGATGTGGTTTTGTTGAAATTCTTTGAAACAATTGAAAAATGATATTTAAAATAATAAATTTTGATATCGTCTGCGTTGGGTAATGGGTTAATAAATACTGTAGTGCACCGGGTTGAACAAACAGTGCGTTCGACAATTCGTGTCTGATTGTTCAAAGAAATTTCAGCAATTTCCCATCAGAGACTCTGGATTTACCTGAACTTACAAACATATGGGGATGTCTGATGACTGGATTCGCATTTCAAAATGCCCAAATGGCAACCATTTTCTGTCATTTAAACCTTATATTCTCTATTTCTCATCAGTTTGGGAAAGCTCACATGAAAATGGCTAATCCAATGTTTTAAAACACCAGACACCCTGTACATGTGTGGATTTCAGACTTTCCATCGTATTTAGTTGGAAGTGGTACATCGAATTACAACACAAAACTGTGCGTGCAAACAAATGCACAGAACAATACAGACGCCACAATGACTCACATAGAACTTATAGGCTGTAGGGCAAAAAAGACAACAGATCAAGGCCTCTCAGGACAAAACCCTTTATCTTTAAAACTAAAAGTTTAAAGGTGGACAAAACCCATGGTCTATATTTTTTTATTTCCGGTATTATTACTCGTATATTTTTCTTCAGTATATTTTTTTAATTTACTTTTTTATTTCTTTTTCATTTTTTGTTTTTGTTTATATATTACTCATATTTTTTTAATTTCAATAATTTCAATTTCTTTTTTGGTGGTGGTGGTGGTGGTGGGGGGGGGGGATCCAACGTAAATACAGAATCCTCGCATTTGATTTTTCGACAGATGAGATTCTAAAGTGTTTGGGGTGGGGGATGTTGACAAAAAATTTCAACAGGATTGTGGCCAAGTCACGATCAGCGATCGCGTTAAATCTTTGTGTAAAATCGTGTGTGTCGTTGCAGCGCTCTGGCTGTGAGTTTTAAAATGAAAATATGTGATGTTTGTTTCTGTGCACTTCTATGTACGTAGGGTCTTTGTTTGATATATAGTTATACATGGATGATTTTCTATGCTGTTCTATGTGGTAATTCAGCAAACAAGTCGGAAAGTAACTCACTAACAATGTATATAAAATTGCTAACAGTTTGTACATGTTAAGATGAGAACAAAAAAGGATTGTACTAGAAAGGCTCAGATAGAGTGATAAAATATGTGCACACCACAATCGGGTAAAATTAATGCAAAAGGCAATGATACCAAATGAATGAATGTAATTGTTTTATTTCTTTCTTTATTTGTGTTCTATAAGGTCGCATTTTACTGCATAATGGCTATAATTGTGACCGCAACATGGAAGTTTAATCAATCGTAGCCCATTTTAGAGGACTTCTACCCAAAGCATTGGTGACTGGGTCCCATTTTACCAGAAAACAGAGCTGGTTTACTACAGTAAATAAGGACTGCTTCACTTCCCGTGGGTCTCCACGGAGGAAATGAATGTAATATAGGGGACCCAGAGCAGTGGCGTAGAATGTAATTTTTTCGGGGGGGGGGGGGGCGGTGGTTGTGGTAAACTTGTCCTCACAAAATAATGACCAATGCAAAAAACGTTACAGAAGGCGTGCACAAGAGGGTTCGGAATTTTTCATTTTTTATTTTTTTTTGGGGGGAGGGGGAGGGGTAAATACACCCTTACCCTCTGGATTCTATCTTCTATGCCACTGACCCAGAGGGAAGACCCCTCCCCCACCCCACACACACACACACGCGCGCACTTCTCCTGAAAAGTATCTACCTTGTATAGGCTTACACATTCATGCCTAAAATCCTAAAAATACTCTCACTGATATTTCTTGGGTTATTTTGCTCTAGTTATTCCTTCCTTTTCTGCGTACTTAGGCCTTCAGAATGTACCCATCATGGCGCTCCGATTGGATGGAAGCAACTGAACCTTCAGCTTTGGGGATAATGCTCCCAGCTCGATGAGGAATAAAGTATTTGTGTGGAGGGGGGGGGGGGTATATATTTCCGATGCTATTAGCAGCAGAAAAATATTTTGTCCTCTCCCCACCCCAACACCTCATACAGCCTAGCTTTTCGCCGGAATTTTACTGCATGAAAATATTTTACAACTTTTAACGAGGATAGTGTATAAAAAATTTGCCTTTTACAAAATTATGAGAAGGGAAGCACAGCAGTCATGTTTTTACCACAAAGTCTTAATTACCATAGGTGGTTAAGTCTTTAATTTGGTAATTTAAACAATCACGTAGCTGTATTCGTAACTTCGATCTTGAGGATGTTCAGGGCATTCCCGTTTCTGGATACCAGTGCCGGATTAAGGCATGGGCATTATGGGCTGTAGCCCAGGGGTCTCCTCCAGTTGAGGGCCTTCAGAGATTAAGAGAAATTAATTTACTGTGAAAAGTTACTTTATTTGTAAATGCAGAATGAAAGTATAAGTTTGCTGAATTATCTCTTTAAAAAGAGCTCAATTAATATACTCTATAATATACTGGAATTTTTTTCTTGCCCTTTATTCTAACTCGCTCGCACTGGCAATCCTGATTACAATGAGACGATCTCATACTCGCTTAGGACCTGTACAAGAAATCGCTCATTCCATCGAAACTTTCTTTCGTCATTGCTTGGCGGTTGTGCTTGCAATGAAGACAAAAGTGCTGATAGAGGGTAGATTAGCATTGTTCTGTGATGTAATTTGAATTTACGTTATCCTGTTCATTTCGTGTAATTCTGCACTTTGTTATCTTCATACCAAGTCAAAGTCTTATAGTCAAGACTATATATATCTGCTATATAAGGCCTTCCTTCCTTTTTATAGGATTTTCAAGAATCCGAAATTTGATTTGCGTGCTTTTGTTAATTATCACCGGGGGCCTCACAGTATCTGTAGTCCGGAGGCCTACGAAATCCTAATCCGGCTCTGCTGGATACTTTGTCTTCCATGAAAATGAACCTGGGTTTGCTGTCTTGGACTCCTCTAATTGTAATTTTCTCAACTGTCATATTCTAATACTATTATATTCTTTCGTTCACTTCAGTTTCACACGATATGTATGAAACGAGTCAAAGAATTTTCCGTTTTGCCGAACCTCTGGCGAAGCAAAACGGGAAGTTCATAGACGAGTTTCATAAATATTGTGTAACAAAACACGATTTTCATATTGTGTTTTTCATATGACACCTCAGTTAACAAACCGGAGGTCCATTGGTTGAAACATTGCTTGTGTGTTTTGTCCATATGTACAAAATTTGAAAGTTATAGCTTGGGTGATAACTCCACTCCGCGGGTGATTTAGTTACAATCCACTCTCCACGTACTGTATCAAAAATACGAAATCAACTCTGAGAACTGTCAGTGACTTAAGTATCAAAAATGCTTTTCAAGAAGTTATCCTCTTTCCAGCAATGTTGTAACAATGAGAAAACACAAATTTCAATGATTCCTCTCTATTCCCATATATGCCAAATGTCTATTCTATGCCAAATATATTCCGGAATTCTTCCCATCATACCACCTCAAAGACTGAAATGGTTAACACAAGTAAATGTTTTAGTATCAGTTATCAGTGTCCATTCTTTGGGCGGCCTTTGGTACAAACTGCTACCAATACACTCTGTTTCTCTTATCTAAGGGAATCATGTGAGAAAAAGTATCCACTGGTGAATAATTTATAGTATGGAAATAAAAATCAAATAAATCAATTTAAATACAAAAAAGTCCGATTTAAATAAAAAAAATCTATTTTTTTATTTTTTTTAAAAAAAATCACCAACCCTGGTCCTAATAGCCTCCAATGTTAGAAACCTTAGGAGTAAGAAAAACAATGTACTGTCGAAAGATACCTGGCATATCAACCAGGGTAAAACCATAGTGAACCATGCTACTTTTCTACAAAGGGCATGCAGTATCCTTTAGCATCAGTTGTTGGATGGGTGGCTTCAGCTCCAGCACCCCAAAACGATTTGTTTTGGACTCCAACGCCTATCCTTATCTGAATTTCTGAATCCGCCACTGGGTTTTCAATCGAAGATAACCCGCTGTTTCTGTCTCCTCTTGCTCATGCATAATTATTGCACCCTGGTGGATTGCTAAGTCACTGTTGAGGCTTGATAACACATGAAAGGTTCATTTCATATGAAAGAAGTAACTGATTTTTCTTTCGGCTTGGTAGCCCTCAATGGACTGGACAACAACCTGTACATGTGCAATTGCTCAGCAGTGATTTTAAGTCAAGTCTTAGCTGCCTGTTAAGACACCCAAAGACCTAACTAGCAATCACTGCCAAGGTTTTTTGTCTATTGTCAGCAGGACCCCCTTAAGATGGCATGATCAGGGCTCATGCTCTGAGATCGCAAAAGCCTGCAACGGGTCTTTAAACATTGAGATGTGTTTTGGAACAAGTCACAAAATTGCTGCATCTATGATTTGTGGTCGTAAAAGAATGTCAGTGTTGAGCTCATCGGCAGTGTCACTTATAGCGTTGCAGTGGAATGATACTCCAGCAACTTATTCTGTTTTCCTTGTGCGAATTCCTCTTTGGTGATATCACAGAATTTCAAGTCTAGTCAGATACCGATTACCGAACCGATACCGCCCCGGAGGTAGTTATCCATTTGTCATCTCGGAAAACACCGTGCCCCACGCCTGCATCTATAGCTTCTGTGCATGTCTCTGTACGGCATAATAAATTGGCTTCTTTTTTTCAAACTTTGGAATGAATCTATATAAAATTGTGGGAATATTTTGACTGAAAAACATTGTAATTATGTTTACAAAATGCCACCGACGGGCCACACTGACCTCCAAAATGAAAAGAAATTAAATATTTCTGTATACACCCACGTGGGTGCGTCATGGCGTCTATTTAAGATGGAGCTGTTTATATATTTCAAAGGTACCGATCTAAACTGTGACTACAGCCCATTTGATCAAAACGTGTGACCTGGGTTAGTCTGGTAAAGCCTGCTTCTATAAAAAGCTCTCCCACTCACAATTCAATTCACATGATCATACAGAAATATCTATAATTTTTTTCATCATTCCAATTGACAAATGTTTTCAGGTTTTTTGTAGTGTGTTTTCTTGTACGACGTTTATCATACTTTTTAGAACATCTTAGACATTTATTAACCCTGTGCTGGGAACGTTTGATAAAAATGGGTGCTTTAACGTTAAGGGGTTCCTGTTTTTAGACACAGAGGGTGAAAAATAAATGTCTAATATGGAGAACATTTTCTTGATTTTTTTATAATCAGAATGTCACAGAATGAGATTTAAGATATGACTGACCTACAAGTACAGTACGTGGAGGGTGTATTATCACTAAATCACCCGCAGAGTGGAAGTTCCACCCGAGGAATAATTGCAAATTTGTTGCAAGGCATAACCAGCACCAGCAAAGTTTCAGCCAATGGACCTCCGGGTTAAACCCGGAGGTCCATTGGTTGAAACATTGCTTGTGTTTTTGTCCATATGTACAAAATTTAAAAGTTACAGCTTGGGTGATAACTCCACTCCGCGGGTGATTTAGTTACAATCCACTCTCCACGTACTGTATACCCAATTTCTTTTGCTGGATCACTTTCCAAATAAAATGAAGTTATTTTAATATCAACCATGTTTGAGCCTTTAACTGACACGAAAAGCAGACGACACTTGCAAACAAAATCCTTGAATAACTAATTTTTTTTATTTTTTGAGTCAAAACACAGTTTATGGGCCCTCATTGGAACGAGCTCAACGAGTTCCAAGAGGGGTCATAAGCTATGTTTTTGAGACCAAAAAATGGAAACATAATGAAACTTAAATGATTATTTTTGTGAATATCGCTGGTCGGTTTTGGTCGTTACGTTGGGTAAAAGGCATCAAGAAACAGCATACTCATCTTGGATAAAATAAAAAATGTCAAGCCTTGACATTACGAAAACAAGGTATGAACAAAATATAGAAGTATTTTGGGGAAAAGTGAAAAAGTTACCAAAAAATTCCAATTTCTATTTTTTTAAGGCAAATACCACCAATCAAAGTCGATATTATTTGATAACGTGAAGATATGGCATATTATGAGCCAGCCAATCAAAACAAGAATAGATAATATGGAACATGCAGGAAAACTTTGATGTCAAGGTGTCACTTTTCTGGTCATGGGTAGTCAGTTTTATAAAAATGGCAAGTCGCAATGCCAGAGTCCCGGAGAGTACACATTTTGGGGAGTCAATTTAATTGATTTTGTCTGGATAACAATAACAGTGAAGATTAAATAAACAAGAATGTTAATCTGTTAGCAATATTAAACTGAGAAAATGATCTTGATAAACTATCCGTGTTGTTAAACTTTCGATATGCCAGGCACTTTGAGGTGTGTGACCTCAGGCGCCCAAGCGATAAAGGACCCAGCATATCAAACGTTTATCAACCACTAGCTCTTCCAGATCATTTTCTCAGCACAATATCGCTTTTTGATTAACATTCTTCCTTAATTCATCTTGATGTGTGTTGTTATACAGATACGTTCTAATAAAACTGGCTGCCCAAAATGAGTCCTCTCCAAGATGCAAGCGAATATTTGTTATAATCTTTGGCATAACTTCCAACTATTTTAAAGAGTCTTATAATGGAATATTTTGGGGAATCTTCACTCATTCAAACCACTCACTCGTCATGTGATACTGAATAACAGAGTAATTTCACTAAGGAGATGGCATTTGTTTTAGATATGCCACTTTCACATTATCCCTTCACCTGACATGAAAAGCAGACGACACTTGCAAACAAAATTCTTGAATAACTATTTTTTTCATTTTGGACTCAAAAACATAGGTTATGACCCCTCTTTGGAACGAGCTCGATGAGCTCGTTCCAAAGAAGAGTCATACCCTATGTTTTTGAGAAAAAAATTAAAAAAATAATGAAAATTAAATTAGCGATTTTTGTAAATAGCGCTGGCCGGCTATTTCCGTTATGTTGGGTAAAGGGTTAATATAGTGAGTGCAGTGGTCTAGTGGTTTAGGCGCTGGACTCCTGATTGCCAGGCGGTGTTGCCGAGGGTTCGAATCCCGGAGGGGGATCAGAAACCAACATTCAAATTTCCTCTAAAACATGATTGTGTCATTTGAAAAACACACACAAGCTCGTGCCAGTCTTCGTCTGAGACCACCCCCAGCACTTTCGTCGTACTGTAGCCAGCGCGTTCCACACTTTCATGCTGCTGCCGAAAGGAAGATGAACCAAGTAATCATGTGGACTTCCTCTAAAAAGCTAGATTCCAGCCATCGTTTTTGACGGTGTGCAATGGTCTAGTGGTTTAGGCGCTGGACTCCCGATTGTCAGGCGGTGTTACCGAGGGTTCGAATCCCTGCGGGGGATCAGAAACCAACATTCAAAATTACTCTAAAACATGATTGTGTCATTTGAAAAAAACACACACAAGCCTGTGCCAGTCTTCGTCTGAGGCCATCCGCAGCACTTTCGTCGTACTGTAGCCAGCGCGTTCCACATTTTCATGTTGCTGCCGAAAGGAAGATGAACCAAGTAATCATGAGGACTTCATTTAAAAAGCTAGATTCCAGCCATCGTTTTTGACGGTGTGCAATGGTCTAGTGGTTTAGGCGCTGGACTCCTGATTGCCAGGCGATGTTGCCGAGGGTTCGAATCCCGGCGGGGGATCAGAAACCAACATTCAAAATTCCTCTAAAACATGATTGTGTCATTTGAAAAACACACACAAGCCCGTGCCAGTCTTCGCCTGAAGCCATCCACAGCACTTTCGTCGTACTGTAGCCAGCGCGTTCCACACTTTCATTCTGATGCCGAAAGGAAGATGAACCAAGAAATCATGAGGACTTCATCTAAAAAGCTAGATTCCAGCCATCGTTTTTGACGGTGAGCAATGGTCTAGTGGGTTAGGCGCTGGACTCCTGATTGCCAGGCGGTGTTGCCGAGAGTTCAAATCCCGGCGGGGGATCAGAAACCAACATTCAAAATTCCCCTAAAACATGATTGTGTCATTTGAAAAACACACACTCACTTCATCTGAAATGAAGAGAACAGGGTGTGACTGTACAATACAAGGTAATTTATGTCCACTCAAAGGATTGTCCAAAATAATGTCCTCTCCAGGATTTGAATCATATCTGACTAAAAAAAATTAAAAAATGAAAGGCAACTGAGGTTGTGCATTTACCTGATCTCTGATTTGCAACAGACATCTACTTCAATTTTTATGGCACAAACAGGAGTTTTTGAACATTCCCACACTATGTAAATGCATTTCAAATTCGCACTCAAATTATTGATATTTTACGTTTGATAAATATGGGTTATATACACATGGTGTTTGTAAAAAATCTTTTATCGCGACGAGGGCGTTTTCGGGGGCATATATAGCTACGAGTCGCGCAGCGACGAGTAGCTATGCAGCCCCCGAAAACGCTCGAGTCGCGATAAAAGATTTTTTACAAACACCATGTGTATATAACCCTTTTATCTACACCCCCACCTCCCCCACTCCCGTAATAAAACAAGTTTTGATTAACAAATGCAGACCACTAAAAATAATCTAGCCTTCAACCAGATAATCACTAATGTGAAAAATATCTGGTTATTTGTACTTTCCGACGTTTGACGTCACATTTTGAAAAATGTTGAAGAAACTGAATTCCCAGTGACGTTTGAACGTCAGGATAATTAAAGTCTCGAAGGGTGAAATAATCTCATTTGAAAAAGTGTAAGTTACTAATTTTTACTCTTTTCCGTCAAATTTTATTTTTACAATTCAGTAAGTTTAATTAATGGCATTCTTTTTTATTCAATACATTTCGATAAATACGCCCCGTTTTATTTGTTTCGATCCGCGGCAGCGATAATTAGTTATTCAAAATGTTGAATGAAATAGTACGTCATGCAAATGAGATGGGCGTGAACGTTGTATTCTTGCGATATCACGTGACTTTTATTCTTACTGCAGTAACGATAAAAGATTTTTTATTGACGGCGAGTTTTCGATAACGATAAAAGATAAAACGTTACTGTTTTTACGTATAAAGTAGATAAATAGAGATTATCATGATAATGTGCATGTCCTGTGATTTGTATCAGATTCGAGGTGGTGTCCAGAATTTGCCGGCGAGTTGTGATCCCATTTTTGGACACCACCGACACATAAACAGATTAAATCTTAACCCTTTACCCAACGTAACGGCCAATGCTATTCTCAAAAATCGCCAATTAATTTTCATTATTTTTTTCATTTTTTGTCGAGCTCGTCCCAATGAGTGGTCATAACCTATGTTTTTGAGACAAAAAATGAAAAAAACTAGTTATTCAAGATTTTTTTTGCAAGTGTCGTCTGCTTTTCATGTTAGGTAAAGGATTAAATTATTTTTAAACATTTTTGGGACATTATGTTCGGTCGATCACTGAAAGGCACATAGAATATATCCATGCGCCTGTTATGATAGCATGTAGCGCTACCGGAAAAGACTCGTCTGTATGATACGGAATCAGAATGAGTCGTCTATATGATACGGAATCGGGACACATTATGTGATACGTACCGTTTCTCGTAGTTTTCAGGCCAAAATCTATATGATTGTTAGATAAAATGTTTAAAATATGTTGACCAATTGATGTGATAAGGCAGGAACAAAGGGTGCCTTGCCTATTCTTGCAAAAATATGAACAAGTACAGTACTTTTTGAAAACACCCATCATAACGGCCCAATGGCATTTATGTCCATAAACTGGTCCTGGAGAGGATATGCATTTTGGACACTCACACGACAAATTTTGCATCACGTCACATAAAAAATTGATTGAATTCCTTATTTAACAATATACATGTTACAAAGCTTATATATAATGTTGCACAAATATTAACAATGGTATCTTGATTTTTTACATCACAGTAAATAAATAACATGCGTATTGTAAGAAGGCAACATAGCCAGATTGGCTGCCTTCCCGTTGTCCCCGAAGAGTAAGTTGGAATATCAGTGATGAAAAGGGGAAAATGAGGAATCGTTTATGAGAGAGGCAGTTTAGGAGGTAAAACAAAAAAGAAAGAAAAACACACGGCAGCGATGCAGGGGGTGGGGGCAGTAGAAAATTTGTAGACATCATGTCCCATTTTGGGTTTAGCCCTTTTTTACACCCACCCACCATCTTATGCAATTTTTCTACTGCCATTTTCAGACATCCACACTCGCATTCCCATTACGAATTGCTTTGACAAACATCATAATAGGTATGGAAAGAAGTATAGTTCGCTGATTAGTTTCATTCCACCAGTGATTCCAGGTACTTGTTACAGCTTTCTATTACCCAGAAAGGTTAGTTTCACATCCTGTTTGCAAAATGAAGCTTCCGAAATCTTAAAAAAAACTAATCCAGAAGAGCTCAGTGTCTATGAAGGTATGAATGATGGCCTAATATATGCCCAATCCCATTTTTCCCTGATTTGACATAAATAAAATATGTTTAAATTATTCCCCTGATTTGTACCATAGGAGTAAGCTTAAAATGACAAAAAATCCAATCCATTCTGATCCATGTATTTATTTTTTACTTGCTTCTAGCAGGAATCTGCATGTTTGATTCCATAAGTGACTCCAAGTACTAACCTTGTTTCTATATATTTTAATCAACAATGTATGAATGGAAAAGATGTAAAATATTTTTTTAAACCCAAATCCAAAGTTTTCAGGATCCCAAAGTTGATTGCATGCAGATTTACAACTGAGATTGCTTTTATTGAATCTCTCATCAAATCAAATTCCTTGACCTGACTTCAGTTCTGATTTCTATGATTTTTTCCTAGAACATGTGTTTGTAAAATAGGTCTAATTTTCAAGACATGTTTCTTATGTTGTGGTAGTATTTTTTAGCACAACTTGTCATAAATGAAACAGATGATAAAATTAGTAAATTTGATGCAACAAGACCTATTAGTTGGGCCTACTGTGATACATGTAAATGAGTAATAATACCATTACTTTATAATGGTATTTTCTTTTCTCAAGTATATGTTTGAAGAACATGTGCACTGTGCAGGAACCTTGAAACTTGTTTTTTTTAGTCTGATCATCATTTACGGTGTGGCAGTCAAGTGGGTGTGATTGGTCTAGAGTACATTCTGATTTATTAAGTTATTGTGTTTTGCACACTCTCATCTCCTGCACTTGGCTATTAACGTCTTGCATGCTGTTGGGGAATATTGCTGCCCAGGACAGGATTTTGCTTGTCATTGATATAAGTGGAATTTGGGCACATTTAATAAACGTTTGTCCTTGTAAATTAAATCCATTTATTCGCTAATAATTTCTTACGTAAAATATAGATGAATTTTTCATCAACTTTAACCATGGCTGCTCAACAGCAGCCATGACTAGGATAGATAGATAGATAGATAGATAATCTTTATTTTTGTGACATGTGCATATTAATACAGGTACATATTAAAAAGATAAAACAAAAGCACCCGGCCAATTTGGCCTATATGTCACAAATGTATTGTGTACAATTTTTCTAATAGGCAACTAGGTCTGATGAAAAATATATTGAAAATACTCAGCGGGTTATGAGTTAATGAATAGCCAGCATAAATATCTGTCCATTTTCAGGCTGTTGGGCAGGGGGGGGGGGGGACCAACAATTTGCAAGACGTGACGTGGGGGTGGGTGGGTCTCTTGAGTGCGCCAAAAATGTGCATTTCCAACTTGTGCAATTTTTTGAATTTTTAAAAAATATATCAATATATCAGCTAATATATACCATCATTTTGTTTCAAACCTTAAAGATGATATTGTACATCACACTCTTAACATAAATAAAACATCAGGAAGCTTTATATTTGAGAATATTGGGCTTAATCTGGGAAAATGTCACACGTTAGTAGGGGGTGGGTGTCTTGTTCGAAATGTAGAAAATGTGCAGACGGTATTTTGGGAAGATTCTCTCTGATGCACTAAATTCAACCCAAGTTATTTTTTTATTAATAGAATTTGTATGGATAGAAGAGGAAAGTAGCAAACACCTGAGAATACTGACAGAACAATTCAAACGAAAATTTGTTCCCGTATATGTACACCTGATCTGGCCAAGCCTGATAATGAACTGCTTGTTATTTGTAGATTGGGGCCCACAGCAGGCCACAGAGGTTTAAATTGGTGGTACCAGTTTAAGAACATTATGAAACCCCCCTAGGCTAAAGACAGCTGTGCCTACTAAGTTTATAAGTTTATTTTGGATTTTAATGGGAGAGTGGGGGTGGGTGTCTGGGAACGGTAGTAGAAAATTTGCACGTAGGGGTGGGTGGGTGTAAAAAGGAGCTGAATAAAAAATAAGACGTCACGTCTTGCAAATTTTTAGTGCCCCCCCCCCCCCCCCCTGTATTAGGGCCTAAATTCTGTATTAATGCAAAGTTTGCTCCTCGTGAATCATTTTCTTTCATCCTTTTTAAATCCAGTATATCAAATGAATTCAAATTTGTGAATCAGACAACTGTGCTGGAGTAAATCGTGAGCAATATATAATGTCATTAATAAATTAACAATAACTTTTTCCAAATTTTTTTATGCAAGTTGTGGACTTCAAAAGCTAAAACTCCATTAATGTGTAATAACAGTACCTGTAGTCATAGCTAACTGAGACAGTCCAGTTTCATATATATTATAAAAATCCATTTCTTCACTGATGATTGATCGGTTTATTATTATGATTAAAATTTTCTTCGATGCGACGGTCTTTGGATTGGCAGATCTTTTGCCACAATGTTCCAAGAATAAGGCGGACCTTTCATCTTTCGAGATTTTTTCCTATCGGATAAGCTTTAATTATTCTGGTGCTGATGTTTTGTTCGTATTAACATTTTAAAACTTAAAAAAAAATTACCCGTGATTGAATGACGAGATAAATGACAAAAAAAAAAAAAAATTCCACTTTTGACACGCCTGAAGGTCAACGGAGCCGATTCAATGTGAAAATGTGTTCCTGCATAAATTCACACATAATCTCGACACACTGAATAAAATCAGTATCTTTTTCATTGATACGGGTTTTTACTTTCCTTCATAAAATATCTTTTTATCAGCATGCGTTTGCGAAAAGAGAAATTGCCCACTTCTGTCGTATTTTATGTAAGTATCGCCGTTGAAATCAGAACATTCGCAAGACGACATTGTTCTCGAAATTACTCCATCTACCAGAGGGCGCTGTTCAGAACCATTACTGCTTTGAGCGTCTCTGAGCCGTCCTGTCGTTCATAGTCGTTGCCCGTGTTTTGCCCCAAAACTCCAGTACTGTGACTTTTAGAAGGTGTCAAATTAACCAATCACGGCTGATGTTACAAACGTGAGGCATAATAAAAAACGTTTATAACTGTATTTTTCAGAATTGTATTTTCCAGTTATGACTTCAATGGATTAAAATGAATCATTAGCATTTTCAAAGATCTGGCAATTTGCCAGTTGGCAAATTGCCATATCTTTTAAAATGCTAATGATTCAGATCATTCAGTTTAGTCAGTTATATTAATTGGTAGAAAATACAATTCAAGAAAATGCAATTGTAAAAGTTTTATAATGTTGGCTCCACACAAATATCAGAAAAGACTTGGAAAATACATGTTTAATCCTAATTTGAAAATTTATAAAAATGGAATGGCCACGAGAAAAATGCTTAAAATCAGGGATGAACGAGGAAATGTCGAAAAATGGTGAAGAGCAGCTGGCCAATATATTTTCTGTTGCTTGCCTCGGAACCAACTATCAATTCAGCAGGAAAACTCCATTCAGGTAAAAAGCAACCTTTAATGTGAAAGCAAACCAAATGAAAACACAATTTTTGGTTAGTTTTAGTTTTTCATATATCAATATTTATTATATAGGTATCATTCTAAAACAGTTATAGATGGCACATGACACATTACGGGGAAATAAAATATATTTAGTTCCTTAAACAGTGTCCATATAACTCTGAACACAAATTACTCTTTCAGCCATTTTGGTTTATGTTACCATCAAATTAAAAATTATGGACAACCAACGCGCGGAAAACAGAAGAAAGTTTGATGCGCTGAAATCAACTGGGTTGAGAGAATATGAACGCAACTGGATTCATATTCACTCAACGCAGTTGATTTGGGTTGATTTCTCACCCAACTGATTTTAGAATGCATATAAATGCGGCGATACGGGCCGAGCGCGCGCGCGAGAGAGAGAGACGGTCATCAAAATGACAACTTATACTTGGCGTTGTGTTGATCGAGTTATCGGAAAGGACCGGGTGATTTGACCAACGAACAGGTGAATTATAAAACGGAACTTCCGGATCACCAATAGCATCCTCGAACAATAATAATATTAATAAAGGAGTTAATGACCAAATTCAATAAATACCTCAATGCATGCATTTGAAAACGAAACGCACGAAAAGAAACAATCTTTGTTTTCAAATAAATCTCCGGTATCCGCGCACTCGACTGATCACTGACATGCACCTGTCATAGAACGAAGGAAATGATTTTGCAGTCGTTATCATTAAAATCAACGATGCATTGAGAGCAGCTCAGTACTTCCGCCGAGATTTTCTCCGATGCACTCTTCCCGATACGACAGTGAATCAGTGGTGGCCAGAGTGCCCTCGACGAGTTCTCAGGGGAGTGGGGGGGGGGGGGGGGATAGGGCATTCCCCGACAAGCACACGAGAAAGGAAGCAGTTTCCCGACGAGGAGATAACCCTATCCGACATTCCGACATGGGAGGGCGGTCCCCCTCATTGGTGACACTCCTGTAGTGAAGGAAATTACTCCTGTTCACGCGGGGGGGGGGGGGGGGGGGTATTTGCAAGACATTAGGTGTGTTGCATTTATTTACATCGCTATTTTCGCACCCACCCACCCTAATTTGCAATATTTTTTCATCACATTTTCGACAACTATTCCCCAAAACAACTGATTTCAAGAGTTTGTTTCTCTGTGGACAAAAAGCTATGTGGCACTGTTTCAGACTATGAATCCTGCCATGATTTTCGGACGGTCCCTCCTCTGGAAAGCCAAATTTATTTTGTTTTGCCAAATCAAACAACCGGATTAGAAATATGATTGGTAAATTCTTGTAAAGTCTTAATGTTTTAATCAATGCAACATTTATAGAGCATATGCTTTACCTTACAAATCAGCCGCATCCGCTCGCGTAAAAAATAAACTGAGGAGTTGAAAAAACAATATTTTTCAAAATTCTTGAAAAAAAAACATATCATGTGACCCATCATTGGAACGAGCTCACCGAGCTCGCTCCAATGAGGGATCACATGATATGGTTTTGTTGAAACGTTTTGAAACATTTGAAAAAATAATATTTACAATAATAAATTTTGATATAGTCTGCGTTGGCACAAAGGGTTAAACATCTATAGCCTGCGCTTAAGCGGCATTGAATGTGGATTAGTGCATGGAATTTGACAGTTGCTCGGTAGTTCTCTCCGGGTAATCCGGCTTCTCCACCTGTAAAACTGCCCGACACGAGGTGACCCTGGCTGTCGAAAGTGTCCTTAAAACCCCAATAAATAAACTAGAGAAACAGAATTTACTGCATCCAGGAAATTCATGTCTGTGTGAAAAGGGTTCAAGTATAAGGAAAAAACTATATAGAAAGAGAATTTTTGGAGGCTTATTTTCGAGATTAAAATAGTTTTTAGCAATTAGAAATGGGTTTTTGTTACCTGAATTTACAGATATTCATACAGGAATCAGAACAATTTTTCTAAGAAACCAGAAACGGCATATATGTGTACAACATTTAAAGGGTTCGATCAAGGAATCAAAAATAAAATTGACATTACATTTTCTGGAATGATGAGATACATGTATAACCTTCAGAATTGCATTAGTTGGTATAAAATACAATTCCAAAGAGGTCTGAAAAATATGCTTTTAATGACCCTATTGACCGCACTGAGGTGGGCCACATTTTGAACCTCCAGCAAGTTTCAACTCATTCGGTGTAGTTTCCACGTCTATAGGTCATACCACGCCTGAAGTAAAGGCATAAACCACTTTACAAATATTGGCTCCACCAACTCCGGATCTGCCATATTTGTATGGCAAATATTCATATTAGCTAGAAAATGTTAAGGTTCATGGCACCTCTGGAAAATATGTTGCGAGTAAAAGAGTTCAGTAATGTTTGAATATAGACGTATAAGGGTTCTTAAAGGCCCCAAAGAGCCTATCGAACAATTTATTGGCAATGGCAAAATACCGAGGTCCCATCTATTCCCATGTGTGTTTAGAACAACATTGTGAAAATGGAAAGGGTTTTTATTATTCTCGATTTTGCATAAAATAAAATATTGAGTGGGTCAAAATACTCCCTTTGAATACTCCCTTTTAGTCCCATAAAAGGGGACGCGGTGGCTCAGTTGGATGAGGTGCAGGCTGCAAGCCGAGCGGTCCTAGGTTCGAATCCCACCTGCAGCAACCGTGCTGTGTCCTTGGGCAAGACACTTCAGTGCCCAGTGGTTCTCTCAGGGTTCACCAGCTTCCTCCACCCGTAAAACTGTTGTGGTCTTGAGTAGCCATTGTGCAGAAATACGTGACCTTAAACACTAACCAGGGGCTACAAGGTATATTTTTCAAGCAAAAATGAAAAAGTAATTAAAACTCAATAGACATTACTGTGAATAACGCTAACCGGTTTTCGCCGTTATGTTGGGTAAAATATTAATAATGCCTTACTTTGGGAGGCACACTAAAACGGTATCCCATTCCACATAGAATTAAATGTTGCAGAAAAGAAAGCGAAAAACATTCTGTAGCCATGAGTTATGATTGAGAATAAATCTATTTTAAAAATGTTTGAAAAGTGAAGGATTCTCTGTTCAATGATTTGAGAATGAAGTTTGTAACAGGATACTAAATAAATATACAATTCTGTTCTATGTAACAAAGAAATTCTATCTAAGCTTTCTCTCTAACACTTTGTTTATGAGAGATTCTCTTCTGTATTAGATAATGGCTATTGCTTCAGTGAACTCATTTGCCAGTATATGTTGTAAACATATTTTAACATCTGGAGTCCCAAGGCCCCACATGCCTCAAAATCATAGATGACCGAGTACTAATGGCAGGCAGTCTATCAGTATACCCTAAAACATTTAGATAGGATTGATTGTATTCAGGTTATCGTGTTGACAAACAGTGCATAGAAGACAGAAATATTCCAACTACACCATCAAGGCATGCCTTCTATAAATGTTATTTATTTATTTATTTATTTATTGAGGTTTAACGACACTTTCGACAGCCAGGGTCACCTCGTGTCGGACAGTTTTACAGATGGAGGAAGCCGGAGTACCCGGAGACAACCACCGATCAACTGTCAGGCTCCCCAATATACTAACTCCACACACGCAGCGTTAGTGCAAATGCACCACTGATGTGCAGTACGCCTTAGTACACAACGTCACCATGCACTCACGTGGGCAATGGAAGTGAAGTGTTTTGCCCAATGACACAAGGCGGTTCCCGCAGGTGGGATTCGAACTGAGGGTCTCTCGACTTGCAGCCTGCACCTCTGACTACTGAGCCACCGCGCCCCTCTATGAATGTAATGGGAATACTTTGGAGGCTTATTTTCGGGGGTAAAATAGTTTTGAAGAAATCAGAAACAGGTTTTCGTTAACAGTATTTAAAGATATTCATTCAGGAATCAGATAAGGCATATATGTGTACAGCATTCAAACGGCTCGATTAAAGGAATGCATTAGTGGTCTAAAATGGGATTTCCAGCAATTCTGGAAAATGCACTCATTGACCCCTGGGGGACCTCAGTGACTTTGTCCCATATTTGAACCTCTATCGAGTGTCGACTCATTTGGTATTGGTCCCAAGTCCATACATCATACCTTGCTTGAGGTATGAGCGTGACCCACTTTCAAACCTTTTGGCCACACGCACTTTTTTCGTGTAAAAATGCATGTATGAACTTCGGGAATGCATTATGGAGGCTAAAAATACGATTTCCATCAATTTGGTGTTGGTCCCAGGTTCATAGGACATACCATGCCTGAGATATGGGCGTTACACACATTCAAAACACCCCAACGGACACTCGTGAAGCCCCAGGGAGCCAGAAAACATAGGTTGCCAAGAACATGTGACTGTCTACCAGTATGCCAAAAATCAGCGAGATAGGATAACTCGTTTTCGAGTTATCGTGCGGACAAGGAAGTGCATAAAAGACAGGAGACAGCAGAAGAAGAAGAAGAAGAAGAAGAAGAAGAAGAAGAAGAAGAAGAAGGAGAAGAAGAAGAAGAAGAAGAAGAAGAAGAGGGAAGAAGAAGAGGGAAGAAGAAGAAAAAAAGAAAGAAACCGTACAAAAACAATAGTCTGTGTGTTTCACACAGATTAATAAATGGTGCCTGGAATTCTGTGTCTCTTGTTATTCTTAGTAAGCAGTCTTTGTCAAGTGCTCATCTGCGCTCATGGGAAAATTACTTTTTATTAGTAAAATGGTGACCCAAGACAAATGTTAAAAAATTAGTTACAGTTAACTCGAGGCATTGTTGGAGTGTTCCAACAATGCAGCTGTTTCAATATCACTGCTGTTGTGTTGTTCATATTCCGTTGCCTCTCTTTCGTTGACAAGCCTAAAGTCTCGAGCTGAGTTGTAATTTACCTTCTACGCTTCGTCCGCTAAACTACTCGCCCGTCCTTTTTTACATCCTCCAACCCCATGAATCTCACCACAGTTCCCCCTTCAGAGCAGTCGAACCACTGATGTCAGTGCCACTTTAGCGAACGAGATAAACATACAGTGTACATCAAGTCACTCCTTTAATTGAACCAAGACACAACCAGCTGTCTGTTACCGGACTTCACTGTTCAAATTACTGACATTACAATGTTACAGTTGATTAAATTATAAGAAAAGACCCCTATTATGAACTTATCAGGAAATCTATAAAAACATTGGGCTATAAATTAAACTCTCTTGCCTTATGTGTGATAAATAATTTGCCTTCAAAACTTTCCATATGACGCCAGATAACTTCATTAAACCAAACAAGATTAAATGGGAACCTCGTTAAGTGAAGCAGTGCTTGTTTACTGTGGTAAATAAGATCCGTTTTTCTGGTAAATTAGGAACCGGTAACCAACGTATGAGGTGGTAGTCCTCTAAAATGGGTAACAAGGGTATGAACGATTGGCTGGACTTGACTTTATGCACGTTGCGGCCTGGATAAGCCGTTGTGCAGAAATATGTGACATTGCAAACTAATAATTCAACTAGAGAAACAGAATTGACTGCATCCAGTAAATTCAAGTCTGTGTGAAAAGGGTTAAAGTATCAGGAATAAACTCTACAGAAAGAGAATTTATGGAGGCTTATCTTCTGGTGTAAAATATTTTTTAACAAATCAGAAATTGGTTTTTCGTTAACAGTATTTACAGATATTCATACAGGAATCAGAACAATTTTTATAAGAAACCAGAAAAGGCATATATGTGACCAGCATTTAAAGGGTTCGATACACGAATCAGAAATGGACAATTTTGGCTCTGCCCACGAATTTGAGTGATGAAATACATTCATAAACTGACATTCAGATCGAACGGGTGAAAAAAACATAGATGAGTACAAACTGGTTATTGTTAACCAGCATGCCAAAATGCATAGAGATAGGACGGTCCGTATTTGAGTTGTCGCGCTGACAAAGGGTGCATAGACTCTATGTCGGAGATATTGTCATAAAAACCTTAAAAAAAACCCAAGAGCTCATTTGAAAGCCTGCTCTTAAAATAGCATCTAGTGACCTAAACAAGGCATACATAAAACTAGAACTTTTCTAATAAATTAATTTTAAACAGTCATAGCACTAACACAGTTAACAGAACATTCAACTATGTCAGTATTGCATCTTTTACCGGCATCCTGACAGTATTGTGATAGGTTTAAATAACAAATCTCCAGTGTAGTTTTACAATTACATGTACACTGGAATTCTTCATTATCAAGTTGTTTCTTTTTATATTAACTTGGTTTGGGAATTAATTCTGTACAATGAGATTAAATAAATAGATCATGTTATTGCATGTGACAGTCACAGCTTTCTCCCCACTGCTTTTTGTGGAATTCTTTCATGGAGAAAATATTCATACAGGAATCAGTACAATTTTTCTAAGAAACCCGAAAAGGCATATATGTGCACACCATATATAGGGTTCGATCAAGGAATCAGAAATGGACATTACTGCCGCTACCATTTATTTGAATGATGAGATACATGTATAATCTTCAGAACTGCATTAATTTGTATACAATGAAATTCCCAATAGGAAGAAAAGTATGCATTTAATGACCTCTCTTGACCGCATAGAGGTGGACCACATTTTGAACCTCCAGCAAGTTTCAACTCATTTGGTGTAGGTACCATTACTATAGGTCATACTAAACCTGAAGTATGAGCACAAACTACTTTATAAATATTGGCTCCACCAACTCCGGATCTGCCATATTTGTAGATGATGGCAAATGTCCATATTAGCAAGGCAATGATGAAGTGCATGCATGGTACCTCTGGAAAATATATTGCAAGTAAAAAGGTTCAGTAATGTTGGAATGTAGACGTTGAAAGGCCTTGGAGACCCCCAAGAGCCTGTCTGAAGACTTATTGGCATTGTCAAAATACCGAGGTCCCATCTATATCCATGTGTGTTTAGAACAACACTGTGAGAATGGAAATGGTTTTCATTATTCTCAATGATTTTTTCGAAGAGAGGTGCACCATCGAAGTGCAGTACGCTTTAGTACACAGCGCCACCGTGCCCCCTTTTTAAAGATTTTCAGAGGATTAAAATATTCGCTTTAAATATTCCATTTCAATCCTTTAACCCTTTACCCAGATGGTAGACGTGCAGGCTGCAAGCCGAGAGGTCCTCGGTTCGAATCCCACCTGCGGCAACCGCGTTGTGTCCTTGGGCAAGACACTTCACCCCCATTGCCCACGTGGGGGCACGGTGACGATGTGTACTAAGGCGTACTGTACGTCGATGGTGCCCTTGTCTTCAACCAATGCTAACCCTGCTTGTGTGGAGTTGGTATGTTGGGGAGCTGACAGTTGCTCGCCGTTGCTCGGTGGTTCTCTCCGGGTACTCCGGCTTCCTCCACCCGTAAAACTGTCACGGTCATGGTTAGCCATTGTGCAGAAATATGTGACCTTAAAACACCAATAAAAATTAAAAAAAACCTTTACCCAACGAATCGGCCGCATCCGCCCGCGTAATATGCAAATTGAGAAGTTGAAAAAATGTTAGTTCCAACGAGGGGTCCCATGATATGGTTTTGTTGAAATTGTTTGGAAAATTTGAAAAAAATGATATTTGAAATAATAAATTTTGCTATCGTCTCCGTTAGGTAAAGGGTTAAATGGGGGCGCAGTGGCTGAGTTGGCAGAGGTGCAGGCTGCAAGTCGAGCGGTCCTCACTCTGTCCATGGGCAAGACACTTCACCCCATTGCCCACGTGGGTGCATGATGGCGATGTGTACTAAAGCGTACTGCACATCGATGGTGCACCTGTATTCAACCAATGCTAACCCTGCTTGTGTGGAGTTAGTATGTGGGGAATCGGATAGTTGCTCGCTGTTGCCCGTAGGTTCTCCCCAGGTACTCCGGCTTTCTCCGCCCGTAAAACTGTCCTGGTCATGGTAAACCACTGTGCAGAAATATGTGACATTAAACACCAATAAATAAATAATCCTTTAAAAAATGAGCTCATTCCAATGAAGGGTCATAAGCTATGTTTTTCAAGCAAAAATGAAAAAGTAATTAAAACTGAATAGACATTTCTGTGTATAAAGCTGACCGGTTTTTGCCGTTATGTTGGCTAAAGGGTTAAGAATCCCTTAGTTTGGAAAGCACACTGAAAAGGTGTCCCATTCCACATAGAATTAAATGTTTCAGAAAAGAGAGTGAAAAACATTCTGTAGCCATGAGTTATATTAAAGATATTTTTTTACTCACATCGAAGTATTAAGAGGGTTAAAAGCTGACCATTCAAATATTCCATTTTATTACTTTGTAACTGTGATAGGTGTTTCGAGAAAGCCACACACCACTCCATCCCAAAACCTCTCAATCTTGAGTTATGATTGAGAATAAATAGATTTTAAAAAAAAAATGCTTTGAAAAGTGAAGGTTTCTCTCTCTCTTCAATGACTGAGACTGAAGTTTTGTAACATGATACAACATAAATATACAGTGCTGTTCAATGTAACAAAGAATTCTATCTCAGCTTTCTCTCTGGAGATTTCTGTTTTAGATAATGGTTACTGCTTCAGCTAACTCATTTCCCAGTAAATGTTATAAACATATTTTTAACATCTAGAGCCCGAAGGCCCCACATGCTCCAAATCATAGATGACCAAGTACCAATGGCAGGCACTCTATCAGTATACCAAAAACATTGAGGTAGGATTGATTGTATTTGGGTTATCATGTTGACAAACAGTGCATAGAAGACATTCTATAATGTTATTAATTTATTGGGGTTTAACGACACTTCAACAGCTAGGCCCGCCTCGTGTCGTACAGTTTTTACGGATGGAGGAAACCAGAGAACGCAGAGAACCACCAAACAACAACAACAAGCAACTGTCTGGATCCCCAACATGCTAACTCCACACAAGCAGGGTTAGTGCAAGTGTATCATCGGCATGCAGTATGTCTTAGTACACAACATCACTATGCCATTATGTGGGCAATGGGGGTGAAGTGTCTTTGCCAAAGACACAAGACAGTTGCCGCAGATAGGATTCGAACTGAGAACCTCTCGGCTTGCAGCCTGCACCTCTAACTGCTTAGCCACCGTGCCCCTCTATGAATGTAATGGGAATACTTTAGAGGCTTATTTTGTGGATAAAATAGTTTTAAAGAAATAAAAAATAGGTTTTCAATGACAGTATTTATAGATATTCATTCAAAAATCAGTTAATTTTTTCCAAGAAACCAGATAAGGTAAATATCTTCACAGTATTCAAAGGGACCAATCAAGGGAATGCACAAGGAGGTTCAAAAATATGATTTCCAGCAATTCTGGTAATAGCCCTCATGACTCCTATTCGACCTTGGCCCAAATTTTGAATCTCCATCAAGTGTCGACTCGTTTGGTATTGGTCCCAGGTCCATACATCATACCATGCTTGAAATATGAGCATGACCCACTTTCACAAATTTTGGCCAAACCAACTTTTTTACGTAAAAATGGATGTATGGACTTCAGGAATGCTTTAGAGAGTCAAACAATGTGATTTCCAGCAATTCTGAAAAAATGCACTCAATGACCACAAGTGACCTCCGTAACCTTGACCCACATTTTTGAACCTCCATCAAGTGTCAACTTATTTAGTGTTGGCTCCAGGTCCATGCATCACACCATGCTTGAGATATGAGCGTGACCCACTTTCAAAAATTTTGGCCACGCCCACTTTTTTCATGAAAAAATGCACATCTGAATTTTTGGGGAAGCATTTGGAGGTCAAAAAATGTGATTTCCAGCAATTATGAAAAATGCACTCATTGACCCCTGAGTGACCTCGGTGACCTTGACCCATATTTTGAATCTCCATCGAGTGTCGACTCATTAGGTGTTGGTCCCAGGTCCATACGTCATACCATGCTTGAGATATGAGCGTGACCCACTTTCAAAAATTTTTGCCACGCCCACTTTTTTTTACGTCAAAATGCATGTGTGTATGTCAGGAATGCTTTAGGGTGTCAAAAATGTGATTTCTAGCAATTATAAAAAATGCACTTAATGACCCCTAGGTGACCTCCATGACCTTGACCCATATTCTGAATCTCCATCGAGTGTCGACTCACTTGGTGTTGATCCCAGGTCCATACGTCATACCATGCTTGAGATATGAGCGTGACCCACTTTCAAAAATTTTGGCCACGCCCACTTTTTTTACTTCAAAATACATGTGTGTACGTCAGGAAAGCTTTAGAGGGTCAAAATATGTGATTTCTAGCAATTATGAAAAATGCACTTAATGACCCCAAGTGACCTCCGTGACCTTGACCCATATTTTGAATCTCAATCGAGTGTCGACTCATTTGGTGTTGGTCCCAGGTCCATACGTCATACCATGCTTGAGATATGAGCGTGACCCACATTCCAAAATTTTGGCCACGCCCACTTTTTTTTACGTCAAAATGCATGTGTGTATGTCAGGAATGCTTTAGGGGGTCAAAAATGTGATTTTTAGCAATTATGAAAAATGCACTTAATGACCCCTAGGTGACCTTGAGCCATATTTTGAATCTCCATCGAGTGTCGACTCATTTGGTGTTGGTCCCAGGTCCATACGTCATACCATGCTTGAGTTATGAGCGTGACCCACTTTCAAACATTTTGGCCACGCCCACTTTTTTTACGTCAAAATGCATGTGTGCATGTCAGGAATGTTATTTATTTATTTATTTATTGGTGTTTAAGGTCACATACTTATGCACAATGGCTAATCGTGACCGTGACAGTTTTACGGGTGGAGGAAGCCGGAGTACCCGGAGAGAACCACCGAGCAACGATGAGCAGCTATCAGCTCTCCAACATCGTAACTCTGAACTCTGCATCGCAGCACAGGCAGGGTTAGATTGGTTGAAGACATGCGCACCATCGACGTGCAGTACGCCTCAGTACACAGCGTCATCATGCCCCCATTTGGGCAATCGGGGTGAAGTGTCTTGCCCAAGGACACAACGCGGCTGCCGCAGGTGGGATTCGAACCAAGGACCTCTCGGCTTGCAGCCTGCAACTCTACCAACTGAGCCACCACGCCCCCTGTCAGGAATGTTATAGGGGGTCAAAAAATGTGATTTCTAGCAATTATGAAAAATGCACTTAATGACCCCTAGGTGACCTCGGTGACCTTGACCCATATTTTGAATCTCCATCGAGAGTCGACTCATTTGGTGTTGGTCCCAGGTCCATACGTAATACCATGCTTGAGATATGAGCTTGACCTACTTTCAAAAATTTTGGCCACGCCCACTTTTTTTACGTCAAAATGCATGTGTGTATGTCAGGAATGCTTTAGGGGGTCAAAAAATGTGATTTCTAGCAATTATGAAAAATGCACTTAATGACCCCTAGGTGACCTCCGTGACCTTGACCCATATTTTGAATCTCCATCGAGTGTCGACTCATTTGGTGTTGGTCCCAGGTCCATACGTCATACCATGCTTTGAGATATGAGCGTGACCCACTTTCAAAAATTTTGGCCACGCCAATTTTTTTTACGTCAAAATGCATGTGTGTATGTCAGGAATGCTTTAGGGGGTCAAAAAATGTGATTTCTAGCAATTATGAAAAATGCACTTAATGACCCCTAGGTGACCTCCGTGACCTTGACCCATATTTTGAATCTCCATCGAGTGTCGACTCATTTGGTGTTGGTCCCAGGTCCATACACCATATCATGCTTGAGATATGAGCATGACCCACTTTCAAAAATTTTGGCCACGCCCACTTTTTTTACGTCAAAATGCATGTGTGTATGTCAGGAATGCTTTAGGGGGTCAAAAAATGTGATTTCTAGCAATTATGAAAAATGCACTTAATGACCCATAGGTGACCTCCGTGACCTTGACCCGTATTTTGAATCTCCATCGTGTGTCGACTCATTTGGTGTTGGTCCCAGGTCCAAATGTCATACCATGCTTGAGATATGAGCGTGACCCACTTTCAAAAATTTTGGCCACGCCCACTTTTTTTACGTTGAAATGCATGTGTGTACATCAGGAATACTTTAGGGGGTCAAAAAATGTGATTTCCAGCAATTCTGAAAAATGCACTCAATGACCCCTAGATGACCTCCGTGACCTTGACCCATATTTTGAACCTCCGTCGAATGTCGACTCATTTGGTGTTGGTCCCAGGTCTGTAGGTCATACTACGCCTGAGATATGGGCGTGACCCACTTTCAAAACACCCCTACAGACACCCCTGATACCCCAGGAATCTGAAAAACATAGGTGGCCGAGAACTTGTGGCTGTCTATCAGCATGCCAAAAATCAACGAGATAGGGCAATTCGTTTTCGAATTATCTTGCGGACAAAAAAGTGATGAGAAGACAGAAGACAGGAGAAGAAGAAGAAGAAGAAGAAGAAGAAGAAGAAGAAGAAGAAGAAAAAGAAGAAGAAGAAGAAGAAGAAGAAGAAGAAGAAGAAGAAAAAGAAACCGTGCAAAAACAATAGTCTGTGTGTTTCACACAGACTAACTAGAGAAACAGAATTTACTGCATCCAGTAAATTCAGATCAGTGCGAAAAGGGTTAAAGCACCAGGAAAAAACTATATAGAAAGAGAATTTATGGAGGCTTATTTTCGGGAGTAAAATAGTTTTTAACAGATCAGAAATGGGTTTTCGTTAATAATATTTACAGATATTCATACAGGAATCAGAACAATTTTTCTAAGAATCCAGAAACGGCATATATGTGCACAGCATTTAAAGGGTTCGATCAGGGAATCAGAAACCGACATTACAGATTCTGTCATTTATTTGAATGATGAGATACATGTATAATCTTCAGAATTGCATTAGCTGGTATAAAATGCAAATCCCAATGGGTCTGAAAAATATGCTCTTAATAACCTCTGTTGACCGCATTAAGGTGGACCACATTTTGAACCTCCAGAAAGTTTATGAGCATATCCGCTTTAAAAATATTGGCACCACCAATTCTGCCATATTTGAAGATGATGGCAAATGTTCATATTAGTTAGAAAATGTTAAGGTACATGGTACCGCTGGAAAATATATTGCGAGCAAAAGAGTTCAGTAATGTTGGAACACAGACGTAAAAAGGTCCTAAAGGCCCCCAAGAGCCTACCTGAAGACTTAATGGCATTGGCAAAATACCGAGGTCACATATATGCCTATGGGTGTTTAGAACAACATTGTGAGAATGGAAAGGGTTTTCATTATTCTCAATTTTGCTTAAAATAAAAGTTTTGGAACACATATATAGATCTTGAAGGTTTAAAATACTCCCTTTAAATATTCCATTTTAATACTTTAAAAGGGGTGAGGTTGCTTAGTTGGTAGAGGCGCAGGCTGCAAGCCGAGAGGTCCTCGGTTCGAATCCCACCTGCGGCAACTGCGCTGTATCCTTGGGCAAGACACTTCACCCCATAGCCCACGTGGGGGCATGGTGACGTTGTGTACTGGGGCGTACTGTACGTCGATGGTCAACCTGTCTTCAACCAATGCTGACCTTGCTTGTTTGTGTGGAGTTAGTATGTGGGAGAGCTGACATTTGCTCGCTGTTGCCTGGTGCTTCTCTCTGGATACTCCGGCTTCCTCCACCCGTAAAACTGTCGTGGCCATGATTAGCCATTGTGCAGAAATATGTGGCCTTAAACACCAATAGATAAATGAACAAATAATCATTTAAAAACGAGTTCATTCCACTGAGGGGTCACAAGATATGCTTTTCCAAGCAAAAATGAAAAAGTAATTAAAACTGAATAGACATTTCTGTGAATAACGATGACCGGTTTTCGCCGTTATGTTAGGTAAAGGATTAAGAATGCCTTACTTTGGAAGGCACACTGAAAAGAAGTCTCATTCCTCATGGAATTAAATGTTACAGAAAAGAAAGCGAAAAACATCCTGTAGCCATGAGTTATATTAAAGTTGTTTGTACTCACACTGAAGTATTAAGAGGGTTAAAAACATACCATTCAAATATTCCATTTCATTACTTTATAACTGTGATAGGTGTTTTCAGAAAGCCGCACACCACTTCATTCCAAAACCTGTCGATCCTGAGTTATGATTGAGAAGAAATAAATTTTAAAAATGCTTTGAAAGTGAAGGGTTCTCTTTGTTCAACATGATTTGAGAGTGAAGTTTGTAACATGTCACTAAATAAATATACAATATTATTCTATGCAACAGATACAGGTTTCTCTCCGACCCTTTGTTTCTGAGAGCTCCTCTTGTGTTTTAGATAACGGCTATTGCTTCAGTGAACTCATTTGCCAGTATATGCTGTAAACATAGTTTAGCCCCTAGAGCCCCAAGGCTCCACATGCCTCAAAATGAAAGATGACCGAGTACTAATGGCAGGCACTTTATCGGTATACCACAAACATTGAGATCGGATTGATGGTATTCCGGTTATCGTGTTGGCAAACAGAGCATAGAAGATAGAAATATTCCAACTACACCATCAAGGCATGCCTTCTTTGAATATTATTTCTTTACTTATTTGGGTTTAACGACACTTTCGACAGCCAAAGTCACCTCGTGTGGGACAGTTTTACGGATGGAGGAAGCCGAAGTACCCGGGGAGGATCACCGCACAACGGCGAGCAACTGTCAGGCTCCCCAACATGCTAACTCCACACAAGCAGGATTAGTACAAAGGCACCATCTGCGTTCAGCCTTAGTACACAGCGTCACCTTGCCCTCATGTGGGCAATGGGGATGGAGCGTTTTGCTCCAAAGACACAAGGCGATTGTCGCAGGTGTGAATCGAACTGAGGACCTCTCAGCTTGCAGTCTGCATCACTGACTACTGAGCCACGCGCCCTCTATGAATGTAATGGAAATACTTTGGAGGCTTATTTTCGGGGATAAAATAGTTTTAAAGAAATCGAATGTAATGGAAATACTTTGGAGGCTTATTTTCGGGGATAAAATAGTTTTAAAGAAATCAGAAATAGGTTTTCGTTAACAGTATTTAAAGATATTCATTCAGGAATCAGATACATTTTTCCAAGAAACCAGAAAAGGCATATATGTGTACAGCATTCAAAGGGTTCGATCAAGGGAATGCACTAAGAGGTCCAAAAAAGAGATTTCCAGCAATTCTGAAATATGCACCCAGTGACCCCTGGGTGATATTGGTGACCTTGACCCATATTTTAAACCTTCATCGAGTGTCCACTTGTTTCGTGTTGGTCCCAGGTCCATAGGTCATACCATGCTTGAGATATGAGCGTGACCCACTTTCAAAATTTTTGACCACGCCCACATTTTTCGTGAAAAAAATGCATGTATGAACGTCCAGAAAGCATTAGGTGGTCAAAAAAGTGTGATTTCCAGCTATTCTGAGAAATGAACTCAATGACCCCAGTGACCTTGACCCATATTTTGAATCTCCATCAAGTGTCGACTCGTTTGGTGTTGGTCCCAGGTCCATAACTCATACCATGCCTGAGGTATGGGCGTGACCCACGTTCAAAACACCCCTACGGATACACTTAATGCCCCAGGAATCTGGAAAACATAGGTGTCTGAGAACTTGTGACTGTCTACCAGTGTGCAAAAAATCAGCGAGATAGGGCAATTTGTTGTCGAGTTATCGTGCGGATAATGAAGTGCATAGAAGACAAAC
Organism: Pictodentalium vernedei; assembly: GCA_031216915.1. NCBI lineage: Eukaryota > Metazoa > Mollusca > Scaphopoda > Dentaliida > Dentaliidae > Pictodentalium > Pictodentalium vernedei. The sequence continues at coordinate 323,816,579 of CM062291.1, forward strand.
GAGAGGAGAATAAGAGAAAGATGAAGTGGGAAGAAGAAAAAGAAGAAAGAAGAAGAAGAGAAGAAGAAGAGGGAAGAAGAAGAAGAAAAAGAAGAAAGAAGAAGAAGAAGAAGAAGAAGAAGAAGAAGAAAGAAGAAGAAGAAGAAGAAGAAGAAGAAGAAGAAGAAGAAGAAGAAGAAGAAGAAGAAAAAGAAAAAAAGAAAGAAACCGTACAAAAACAATAGTCTGTGTGTTTGTTTCACACAGACTAATTAAATATATAGAAAAGTTCAGAGTGGGTCTGAACTAGTCTCAAAGTATTCATTAATTTTTATATCAAGAACGGATGGGAGAAATCGGCAGGGAGGAATTTACCCGCACCGTCTTATTTTGTGGGGCAATTCTATGGCTCCGTTTGGTATAGCTCAGTCCTTTCCTAACTCCTGTGAGATGGAGGAGATTACCACGAAAACGGAGAAAAGTTAAGCAAACGCTTGAAATAGTGCCTTTTGGAAGAATTGGAACATGTCAAACCATGTATTCCTTGAAGGTAGGTATATTCTATGATCATTCTGTCTTCTGTGAATGGGAGATCCTTTTTCTCGGGTAAAGCTGGGATGGATCGCACATTGAAATAACCATACAACACACATGCTGTCGACTGTACATTGAACGGCCGGTTACGATAGAGACTATCAGACACATAGTTTTGATAGTGGCCCAATATGGCATATACGTTGTCCGTTAATTATATAATGGGCGTGATGGAAGCTCTCATCCACTATGGAATAGAGATGGACAATATACCGAAAAACCGAACCGAAATCATGGGGATTCCCCAAAACCGAACCGAACCAATCGTTGAATACCGAAACCGTCTGAATTTTTAAATTTTCCAACATTCCCTATTTATATAGTCCCTGTTGAGGATTGATAACAGTTGGAAAGTTCATTTTCATGAAAGAAGTGACTGATTTTCTTTTCAGTTTTGTTAACCCTCAACGGACTGGGCAACTTTCCTGAATTCCCACTAGACTGCAACCTGTACATCATGTACAGTACATGTCCAATTGCTTAGCAGTGATTTCTATTCAAGTCTTGGCTACCTCTTAAGGCAGACAGGACCTGACTAGAAATCGCTGTTCAGGTGCTGTGTCTGTTGTTAGCAGGACCTCTTAAAGATGGCATGGTTAGGACACGGGCTCTGAGCAGGCCTGAAAATAAGCAGTCTGACATTTGCAGAATGAGGTTCCCAGAGGGTGAATTTGATGATGCTATCCCATACAGTGGGCCAGTTTATCCTCTGGATACTTCTTTCTGTTTAGTTATAACACCCTGATTCAGACTGAGGTTCACAGAGGGTAAATGTAGTGCTGGGCAGGGTAGCATCACTAAATTTAAGCCCTGGGGACCTCATTTTGCAGATGAGTCTGCTTATTTTCTGGCCTGGCTCTGAGATCACAAAATCCTGAAATAGGTCGTTGAACATTAAGGTGCGTTAAAATAAGTCACACAATTATTTTAGATATGATTTGTGGTTGTAAAATAATGCCACAATTGAGCTCACTGGCAGTGTCATTTATAGCGTCGTGATAGAATGGTACTACAACTTATTCTGTTTTTCCTGATGTGAATTCCTAAAATACCGAAACCGATACCGAACTCAAAATTCCAACACCACCCATCTCTTCTATGGAATTCACTGACACCGTATTATCATATTCGACCACCATTTATTTATTTATTTATTTATTTATTTATTTATTTATTTATTTATTGGTCACTTATGCACAATGGCTAATCGAGACCGTGACAGTTTTACGGGTGGAGGAAGCCGGAGTACCCGGAGAGAACCACCGGGCATCGACGAGCAACTGTCAGCTCCTCAACATTCTAACTCTGTTCAAGCTCCGCTCAAGCAGGGTTACAACGGCTGAAGACATGTGCACCATGGGCGTGCAGTACGTCTTAGTACACGGCGTCATCGTGCCTCCATGTAGGCAACCGGGATAAAGTGCCTTGCCCAAGGACACAACGCGAGTCGTCCCGGACGGGGATCGAATTCGTGACCTCTAGCATAGAAGGCCAATATATTCGACCACTAACAAACTATGTAATAAAAATATCTTACTGACTACGCTTTCTCAAAAACCGAACTAAAATGGCGATGAATAATAAATGAATGAATTCTTACTTATTTGAAGATAAGCAGTCTGCCACCACCCTGACAGATGAATAAACAAAGGGGAGATCACTCTGACTATCATGTATAATTTTGAACAAACCGTGTATGGTATACATGTGACGTCTTGAATATGAAGACAGTAATGTCTAGATACAATACAACTCGAAAACCAACAAACAAATCCGGTTTCCACAAGCTTCTGTTGAACACGAAAGTAGAACTGTGGATGATTGTGCAATATTAACCCTTTGAACACCAGAGGCTGCTTTACTTGCCTAAGGACATGGTACGTCATACTTTCATTAAGTAGGATGCCTGCTAAGTTAAGGGTGGGTAGACCAATCAATATTTTCAACGTGCAGCCCTAAGGCTGCACGTTGAAAATATTGATTGGTCTACCCCCAATAATGAATATGGACTCTTCTAATTGCTGCATATGAACTGACATGGAAGACACGACCAGGGTTCAAAGGGTTAAAACAGAACACAAAGAGGGAGACCTACGGCGCTCGTGAAACACTTAAAAACTCCCAACTCCGGTCGTTGAGTCCTGGCCCCCGTACTCCTCCCTCGCTGTGTTCTGTCCTCATGCCGTGCATATGATACACTCAGTTTTGCGTGCTGTTCTAATTGCATTGACTGCTAGTAGTCTTGTCCAATGTCAAAGGTTGTGCTTCACAAAATGACACGAAATTCAAGAAATACTTCGATTTGTCTGACGTCAAAGGTTGCACCCACCAATTCGCAATACCTAACACAAGGTAGCGTAAATAATAGACATATATTAATATTTGACGTAAATTGAAGCGTTTCTTCTTAAGTTTTTGGGAGAGTCACTTCTGGTGTCACTTTTCCTTTTGCAGTTAATATTCTCGAAAAAACTTAAAAACTCTCGTTGGAAATCAAATTAACAGAGGATCTGTCAACCAGAAGTATTACAAGTTTTTCGTATGTTTTCATTTGAATTTTTGAGTTCACCGAGACCTCTTTGCTCGGCAAAATTTAGTTCTTCCGGAACAAAAGTGTGAAACAAAGAAAATACCATTCGATTGTCTCCGTTTGCCACTTCATACTTGGATAGACTGAGTAGGAGATAGTTCATTCTCGTCTAATCCCCACAGATTGAGTAGAAAACGTGACCGGGTCACATTAGGCAAACCAATCACCCCAGCTGAAATAGTAATATTCATCTCGTATTCTGTCCGATATCGTTTTCTGTTTAAAATTGTATATATTTTCGATAATCTTTCTGTCTGGGCTAAACATAAAACGAAAAGATGGGTATCTGTCGAACCCCGAAAACCGATTTGACACTTAAACAGACAGCACTAATTCAAGCGCTGCTAATTAAGCATGAAATTTTATGTCCATTACCGCATTTCTGTTTAACGCCATAATGGGCGGTCTGATAAGAGATTAAAAGAAAGAGAGACCAGTCGTCTCCTGCAGTCATTATCTGTGTGATTATGGCCAGTTAATAGGTAATTGTTGTAAAACAGTACATCGCACATGTTCTGGACACACCCTTGTTACGCATTTAGCCTGTCACCGAATGTCAGGATATACCGAAATGCGAGTCTCTCGAAGGAACTTTAAAGCGAATATTAAATTAAGATAGATCTAAGCGGCCAAGTTCAAGAGAAGCAATTAAACTGAGAATTAATGTTCTGGCTATCGAAATAAAAATCGTCGGGGGATTTCTCGAGAAATTCATTCCAGTCTGAAGGTGTGTAAGACTGTGGGTCTCAGGCGAGGTTATGGGGATGTCCCATGCTATAGGATAGAGAAAGTGCCGCATCGGTGCGAAAGTAAAGGCACATTGTGATGTAGGGGACACAGAGCTCATATTTAGAATAGGAAACGTCGAGGGCCAAGTCGATGGCCATATATGAGCGTAGGATCAGAAATAGGAAGTACGAGCTCAGGGAGCTATTGTATTTAGGAAGACGGCATACCTGTTGTAGAAGGCAAGCCATACGCAGGCTGAGTAGGCTTTGCATGTATGAACATTATTCTGAGATGAATGAAGGGAGCGTTTATCTCCATTGGAGGCGACTTCTGAGTGAAAAGCACCCAGTGAAGTGACAATAAGGTAGTGTCCGAGCGACAGCAGTGGTAGAGTGACATCCGTCACTTGTTAGAAGGGAGACGAGATAGTAAAGTGACAACGCGTTAGTGGTCGTGCGACGGCAATGGTAGAGTGCCATTCCGTCACTTGTTAGAACAAAGGCGTCCGATAAAGTGACAATACGTTGGTGGTCGTGCGACGGCCTTAAAAGAGTGAAGTGAGAAGGCGACCAAAGTTCAAACACCGGGAAAGGAAACCAGCGACAACAGAGAATGCGGGCCCTCAAGTGGGTGGGGTGTTATTGACATTCTGTTTTTCTTATTCATTTGGATTTCATGTAAGTCACAAATTATTATATTTATTTTTATATATATGTATTAAAATTGTTGTTTCAAGTGAACCCCTGTTGATTTATTCTTTTTGAGGAAACGTCATTGACCCCTTCAGGATAAGAACCACCCCAACAAAAGTGAAGCACGTGTGTTCGTCACTGTGAGACAAACGTTCACGCACGGATTCAGGCGACACTCCTTGAGTTTTTGATGAATACGTGACGTGAATCTATTTCTTCCAGCAGTCACAAAACTCGGTTTCCGACACTTTTGCGAATCGACTTTCACGGTAATATAAACTGAACAGTTTTTAGAGCTTTTTGCCGCTAATGACCGCGAGTTTGCTGATCTAGGTTGTCTATCTGATAATAAAGTGTTAGCGCTTCGAAACTTTTGTTTTGCGGTCTAAATATCAACAAGTCCCAAAACTTCACAAGTCCCCCCTCACTCAGTCGTGGCACATTTACGCCAATGCTGTATATATAATTTTAATGAAAGATTTTAATATAATTTTAATATTAAATTTTTCTCAACGCAGAGGCCAAAAAATATACCATATCAAAATCATGGACACTTGGCTGATATGTTTCGACTTGATGGACATTCAAGTGGTCCTGGCCATTGTATATATATACTACTCAAAGTTTGCTAAGCACCAAGTACATCCACTACCTGTTTTACGTTTTAATTGAAATATTGTAATGAAAGGTGTATATATTTTTTATTTAATTATATCTTTAATGATTCAAGTACAGAAATTAAGATTTTATTTGTGTTTGACATTATTTTTTTAGCTTTTGAAAACGATAACCATGGAAAATGGATATTTTTGGTAAAAGAGGAAATTTTTCAATATGCCAAAAAGTTGACGGAGCGAACTGGTATGGCTTCAATATCGAGTATGAGACCCATTACTATTAATTACAGCTTGACGACGGCTTCTCGTGCTCCCAATCAGGTTCCTGGTGGTCCTTTGTGGGATGTTGTTCCATTTTTGGACAAGCATGGCACCAAGCTCCTGGACACTTCTTGGCTGGACTGGACGGGCTGAAATTGCAAGCTGCAACTCATTCCAGACATGTTCGATTGGATTAAGGTCAGGGGATCTTGTTGGCCAGTCCATACGCTCAATCCCCTCCCTCTGTCGGTACTCCCCGACAGCATGGACAACATGCGGACGGCCATTATCGTCCATCAAAATGAATCTATCACCCACTGCACCTGCATACAATCTGACGTGGACATCCAGGATCTCGTCAATATACCGTTGTGCAGTCAATGTACCACGTTCAAGGGCACAGAGCTCTGTACGTCCATCCCAGTTGATGCCGCCCCAGACCATGATTGACCCGCCATCATAGCGGTCATGATCAGCAATGTTGGCTGCGTGGAATCGCTCTCCTGGTCTTCTCCATACCCTAGAACGCCTATCTGTGTGGTCTTTGCAGTACCTTGACTCATCTGCAAAAACGACAGGTCGCCAATCTTCTCTGGTCCATCCAAAGTGGTCCATGGCCCATTCATATCGTGTCTGGCGGTGGCTCTGGGACAGCGGAATGCGAATACATGGTCTTCTCAATCGGAGACCACCTTCGTGCAACCTTGCCCGGATAGTCTGCGTCGAAACATTTACCCCGGATGCATTCTGAAGGTCACTGCGAAGCTGGGTTGCTTTGGCAAAGCGGTTCCTAGGGGCCTGAATGATCAAAAACCGGTCTTCAGCTGCAGATGTTGCCCTGTCTCTGCCACCACCATGCCGTCTTACTGGTGTGCCATTCTGCTGAAACCTTGCCCAGGCTCTGGTGATCACCGTATGGTGCACACCAAGGGCTTCACCAACCTGACGATGGGTAGCCCCTTGCTCCACCATCCCTACAGCCCGCCACATTTCTGCTTCAGACAAATGTCTTCTTACATTTGCATTTGCCATATTCAATCATTAAATCACAAGTGTTTGTGTTGAAATGAAGATTGAATACCCTACACATGTCATGTGCATGTAGACAGTACACGGAAACATCATGAAAATCAAGGGGTACATGCTTTCCATGGTTGTCACGAAACGTCTGCTTGCCAAGAGAGCTAGTGTAAAGACTGGGGACCATATCAATACATTTCACCAAAAATATCGCAAATATGTCACAAGCAAATTTTACAATCATGTGTCAGATATTTGGTGCTTAGCAAATTTTGAGTAGTATATATATTTTGGGACTTGGGACTATATATATATATGAACATGAAGATTAACACAGTTCATGATCACCTAAGTTTGATTCAGATTCAGCTCGAACTGATTTAAATTAAAAAAAAAACAAACAGTACAGACAGATCGGCATTGACAAACCGTGAGCACAATCAAAGTGTATCAATTGCTTGCCCTTGATTATTACCATGAGTCCTGTACATGCCCCAAGCAACCAATCTAATTCTATTCAGAATTCAATGCTGTTATGGCCCATTTGCGTGGAGTTTTGCGCGTAGACGACCGTTGTTACAATGTGATGTTCCTCTATTCACAGAGGTATACAGATATTCTTTCGTTCTCCAGTTATGGATACTCCAGTCAATAACTATTTAATTCACCTTTAAAATCAAGATATTAATATATCTAGTGGAACTACGAGCGTTTTCAAAAAACTAAAGCAGTGGGAGTTGTCATTCATAATGCTAATGTCATCAAAGATCGGTCAAATGAAGTCTTGATTGATAAACATTTGCGTAGGTTGGTGAGTAGCTAGAGTCGTAGGTTTGCTTTTTCGACCAACTAAAATAGTCCAGCCGATTGAATCCAAGCATAGGAGATGGACTTCCAGGTTCCAGGCCAGAACAGCGTTGAATTCATTAAAAAATTAGATTGGTGTCCTGAGAGCTCGAGTGGTATACTCACTTTGAATATCAGTTTATGTCAGTTATTCAGTAAGAGAGAAACACATACCACCAAATTACAATTACTCTTTGATAATTTTCGTACTTAACCCCCTTAACATTGTATACATATAGGTTATTACCACCATATGAGTTTCCGAGATGATGTATTGAAGTCGATACCTCGTCTGTGGGCATATATCGGCGAGTCCGTTAGGATGCGTCGATATATGACCCAGAGGCGAGATCGACTTGGTGGCTTGGTGACTTGGTGGCGAGATCGATAATTTATCTTACACTTCATCCCTTTCGTGATTTGTTCCCATATATTTTGACAATCATTCAGCGTTTCTGAAGAGATTTTTTTATGAATAAAGATCATGACGTGATGGTATTGCTTTCTAGCGCTATGCTTAGCGTAATCCCCCTTCATTGTTCTAGTGGTACTATAACCATTGAAGTTTATAGTAGTGTTTCAGGTGTGTTTTATTTTTATTTTTTTTTGTTAAACTCTTTACCTAACATGAAAAGCAGACGACACTTGCAAAAAAATTCTTGAATAACTAATTTTTTTCATTTTTTGTGTCAAAAACATAGGTTATGACCCCACGTTGGAACGAGCTCGTTCCAACGAGGGGTCATAACCTATGTTTTTGAGGCAAAGAATGAAAAAATAATGAAAACTAATTGGCGATTTTCGAGAATAGCGCAGGCCCTTTTTGACCGTTACGTTTGGGAACAGGGTTAACACGCGGTAGGCATAAATAAAAATATCACCATGATAAAAAATGATCAAGTCAAATTCACTGCGTTGTGCTGATGAATTATTGATCATTAAATTGCTGTTATCAAACACGGTGGCCTCGACGTGTGTAAGCATTTTTTTATGAGTACACGTAAATTAAAAATGAAAGTTTCAATGACACTGCAGCTCAACTTTACCAAGAAGAAAGTCAACTAAATACAAACTGCAGGATGTGCTATAGGAATTCTTGAGAATTTAATTGTAAAATCTGAGATGCCACTGGCGACCATGTTTTTTAAGGGCGTATATAAGTAATGAAATTTTGTTTATTTTGAAAATTCTCACCTCTGATATTTCTTCAATTCAAATTAAATATACACAAAATGTACATCAAAATGAAGACAGAGATGAATAGAACACGAAACACAAGTGTAATCAACTCATAGTGTCGACTGTAGGCACCACTGGTTCCTGGAAGTCTGCTGCCGTATTCGTACCAGAACTGATAATTTAATAATATTTCACAAAAACAACTTGTGGCCAAATGTGCTTTACATATCCAAGAACAAAGCTAGGGGATCAAAATTCTTCAAAACACGGCGACAGAGCTGCATGGGGGTAAATTCCAAAGTCTTTGCTTTTGTTTATGTATGAATATACTTTCGATTTCCGGTCGACGTCATCGGACGGAAAAAGCATGTAAAAACAACGCCGTCTAAAATCAAATAATGAAAAAGATCGCCTTCATACAGTGTACTGTTATCAGATAGAGATTGCACAGTTGCCATATTCAATGCAAGGTACCATGATACCTGTTGAAATTTCTTAGAATTACGATTTTGTTTTTCGATGGAAATTCATGGTATCGAGTGGTTTGCGCATGTCTGTCGAGAATGGAAACCATCTTCAATAAAAAATGCAGACAGTGTTGTCCTTTTCCAAAATGCAGTCCTACCTCTGCGCTCGGCAGCGTTTTGAATGCCTAGCTTTGTTATTGAATATCTGAAGCACATTCGGCCACGAGTTGCGAAATATTATTTTATTATCAGTTCTGGTACGAATACGATAGCAGACTTCCAGGAACCAGAGGTGCCTGCAGTCGACTCTATGAGTTGATCACATATGTGCTTCGTGTTCTATACACCCCAACCTCCATTTTGATCTGAATTTAAGGAATATGAGAGGTGAGAATTTCAAAATAAACAAAATTCCATTACTTATATAACCCCTTAACGAACTTAAAAAACGCATGATAGCTCCCTTGTAGACATCATCCTAAAGTCACATAAGAGAGTTAAAAAAGACTGAGTGAGAGATGCACCCCAGGGTGTGTGTGCTGAAGAAATTATTGACAATTTATATGCCAAATCCTAGATGGCCATGTTTTTCAACAAAATTCGATTGCTCACATCTATACATCACATCAAAGCTACATATGAAATTTGAAAAAGGCCGGTTAAGAGGTGTGTCCTGTAGGGTGTGCTAATGGAATTGTTGACAATTTATATACCAAATCTAAGATGGCCGATGGCGGCCATGTTTTTCAATGAAATTCGGAAAAAAAATTTGATGGCGGCCATCTTTTCATTACCCAAAGCACGAATGAAATTTGAAACGGATCGGGTGAGAGATGCGACATGTACGGTGTGCTAAAGGAATTGTGAACGGACATAGCTGCGGACGTACGTACGGACGGACGTTCTGGCGGACGGACGGATGGACGACGGATCGCAACCCATCCGAATAGCTCATACTTGACGTTGTGGAATATCGTGGGTTAAAACGAGTTAACCCTTTACCCAACGCAGACGATATCAAAATTTATTATTTTAAATACCATTTTTTAAATTTTTTCAAAACATTTCAACAAAACCATATCATGTGACCCTCACTGGAACGAGCTCGACGAGCTCGTTCTAAAGAGGAGTTACATTATATGGATTTGTTGAAATTTTCCGAAAAATACTATTTTTTCAGCTGCTGAATTTGCATATTACTCGGGTGGATGTGGGCGATTCGTTGGGTAAAGGGTTAAATCCATTTTCTAAGGTGAAAGCAAAACGGCCAGAACATCCCATATTGGCGTAATTGACAACAAGTAAACCTTGTCCTTGGAGAATGTAGAAATGTCGATTGCCTCGTCCGTCACATTAGAATTGTGTGGACAACACACAAATGGGAACAAATGGGGAAATGGTATGCTCAAAGGATACTGCAATAATTATTGTACTGTATATAAAATTACGAGATTGTCAATAAGTCTGGGCGTGTTCATACGTCATTGTATATACACATTTGATAATATTGATTAACCGTCGACTGATAAAACTTAATATAGCCCCCTTTCACCTCAAGATCTATAAAAACTATTGTGGAAGCTTCAAGCCATTAAAACAAGATTTTCATTCGCGCGTGTTACGAATGCAACATATTCGACGCCAAATGCAACATATTCGATACCATGCGGAGTGCCAAATCAAACGACAATAGAAACCCAGCTGGTGGTTTCTTTTCTAAATATCTTTGTTATCGTCAAGGTAACCAACATACAGCACCTTTAGTAAATCGTCACACCGTTTGCGAGATGTCAATTTGGACACGAGTGACGCTCCGGAGATGACTTTCTAAAACCACAGGTGGGCTTAATTGTCTTGTCGATCGATACCACTTTTTTGAAATCAATTACTCAACGGCAAAGCAATATTTACAGTTCATGGTAATTATTCTACCTGGCGAACACTCTCTTCTTTATTTGATGGGTAGGGAATTCTATAATATTTCTCTTAGCGGAATTGACATAAAAAAGAAATGAAGACAAAGGAAACAGAATTTACTGCATCCAGTAAATTCAAGTCTGCGTGAAAAATGGAGAAAGCATCAGAAAAAAAACTAAATAGAAAGGAAATTTATGAAGGCTTATTTTCTGGGTTCAACTATTTTTAAAGAAATCAGAAATAGGTTTTCGTAAACAGTATTTAAAAAAATTAATTCTGGAATCAGATATTTTTTTTCCAACAAACCAGAAAAAAGCAGCATATATGTGCACAGCATTCAAAGGATTCCATACAGGAATCAGGATTGGACATTTTTGGCTCTGCCGAATTTGAATGGTGATTTTTTTCTTTTTTTTTTTTTTTTTAGTAGGGTTTAATGACACATTAACAGACAGGGTCATATCATGTCGGTGACAGTTTTACGGGTGGATGAAGCCGGAGTACCCGGAGAGAACCACAGAGCAACGACGAGCAGCTGTCAGCTCTCCAACATCGTAACTCCGAACTCTGCACCGCGGCACAGGCAGAGTTAGATTGGTTGAAGACATGCGCACCTTCGACGTGCAGTACGCCTTAGTACACAGTGCCATCGTGCCCCCATGTAGGCAATCAGGGTTAAGTGCCTTGCCCAAGGACACAATGTGGGAGCGCGAATCAGTCGCTGAAATGGTCACCCATCCAACAACTAACCGCCCTCGACGTTGCTTAACTTCGGTGATCTGACGAGAACCGGTTACCGCGACGCCACCGTGCCCCCGAATGATGAAATACATTTATAAACTTTACAAATGCATTAAGATGTTATAAAAGGCATTTTCCAGTATTTCTGAATGAAATGTACTGGATGACCTCTGGTGACCCCGTTGAGGTTGACCTCATTCTGAACTTCCAGCGGTTTTCAACCCATTCGGTGTAAGTCCCATACCGAGCTTGAAGTATGCACATAATCCACTTTAAAAATATTGGCTCCATGAACTCCAGATCTGCCATATTTTGTGATGATAGCAAATATTTAGTATTAGCTAGAAGATCCACTTTCAAAATGTTTGGCCACGCTCATTTTGTTCGTGTAAAAAAATGCAGGTATGAACTCCAGGAATGCATTAGGGGGTCAAAAAGTGTGATTTCTAGCAATTTTGAGAAATGCACTCAATGACCCCTGGTGACCTCAGTGTCCTTGACGCATATTTGGAACCTCCATCGAGTGTCGACTCATTTGGAGGTGGTCCCAGGTCCGTACATCATACCACGATTGAGATATCAGCGTGACCCACTTTCAAACTTTTTGGCCAAGCCCACTTTTTGGGGTGTAAAAAGGCATGCATGAACTTCAGGAATGCATTAGGGGTCAAAAAGTGTGATTTTCAGCAATTGTGAAAAATGCACTCATTGACCCCCGTGTGACTTCAGTGACTGACTCATATTTTGAATCTCCACTGAGCATCCACTCATTTGGTGTTTGTCCTAGGTCCATACGTCATACCATGCTTGAGATATGAGCATGACCCACTTTCAAAATGTTTGGCCACGCTCACTTTTTTTAGTGTAAAAAATGCATGTATGAACTTCAGGAATGCATTAGGGGATCAAAAAAATGTGTTTTCCAACAAATCTGAGAAATGCACTCAATGGCCCCTGGGTGACCTCTGTGACCTTGACTCATATTTTGAATCTCCATCGAGTATCGACTCATTTGGTGTTGGTCCTAGGTCCATGTGTCACACCATGCTTCAGATATGAACGTGACTCACTTTCAAAATTTTTGGTCACGCTCACTTTTCTGAGCGCAAAAAAAATTGTTTAAGAAAGCATGTATGACCTCCAGGAATGCATTGGAGGGGGGCGGAAAAAGGTGTGATTTCCAGCAATTTTGAGAAATGTACTCAATGACCCCTCAGTGACTTCAGTGACCTTGACCCATATTTTGAATCGCCATCGAGTGTTGACTCATTTGGTGTTGGTCCCAGGTCCGTAGGTCATACCATTCCTCAGATATGGGTGTGACCCACTTTCAAAACACGGCTACTGACACCCCTGATGCCCCAGAAATCTGAAAAACGTAGGTGACCGAGAACTTGTGACTGTCTATCAGTATGCCACAAATCAGCGAGATGGGACAATTCGTTTTCGAGTTATTGTGCGGACGGGAAAGTGCATAGAAGACAGAAGACGGGAGAAGAAGAAGAAGAAGAAGAAGAAGAAGAAGAAGAAGAAGAAGAAGAAGAAGAAGAAGAAACCACACAAAACAATAGTCTGTGTGTTTCACACAGACTAAAAATAAATAAATCAAAACAAACGTAATTTATGAACTAGATAAACAGAATTTAATGCCACCAGTAAATTTATGTCTGTGTGAAAAGGGTTAAAGTATCCGGAAAAAAACTATATAGAAAGAGAATTTATGGAGGCTTATTTTCGGGATCGGGAATAAAATATGTTTTAAACAAATCAGAAACGTATTTTCGTTGGCAGTATTTACAGATGGTCATACAGGAAACAGAACAATTTTTATAAGAAACAAGAAAAGGCATATATGTGCACAACATTTAAAGGATTCGATCAAGGAATCAGAAATTGACATTACTGCCTGTGCCAATTATTTGAATGATGGGACACATGGATAATCTTCTGAATTGTATTAGCTGTTATAAAATGCAATTCCTAATAGTTCTGAAAAATATGCGCTTAATGCCCGCATTGAGGTGGACCACATTTTGAACCTCCAGAAGGTTTCAGCTCATTCGGTGTAGGTCCCATGTCTATAGGTCATACCAAACCTGAAGTATAAGCGTAACCCACTTTAAAAATACTGGCTCCACCAATTCCGGATCTGCCATATTTATAGATGATAGCAAATATTCATATTACCAAGAAAATGGTAAGGAACATGATACCTCTGGAAAATATATTGCGAGGAAAAGAATTCAGTAATGTTAGAATGTAGACGTAAACGGCCCCAATAGCCATGTGTGTTTAGAGTAACATTGTGAGAACAGAAAGTGTTATCATTATTCCTGCATTGCAAAAGTAAATGTTTGGGGGCTCATATTAAGATATCGAGAGGGTTAAAATAATTCCTTTAAATACTCCATTTTAACCCTTTAAAAAGGAGCTCATTCCAATGAGAGGTCATCAGCAATATTCTTCAAGCAAGAATGAAAAAATAATGAAAATTGAATGGAAATTTCAGTGAATAACGCAGGCTGGTTTTCGCCGTTATGTTTGGTAAAGGGTTAAGAATGCCTTACTTTGGAAGGAACACCTGGAAAGGTGTCGCATTCCATGTAAAATTAAATGTTACAGAAGAGAAAGCGTAAAAACATTATGTAGCCACGAGTTATATGAAGGGTGTTTGTACTCACACTTAGGTATTAAGAGGATTAAAACCAGACCATTCAGATATTCCATTTCATTGCTTTATAATTGTGAAAGGTGTTTTCAGAAAGTCACACACCACTCCATACCGAAACCTGTTGATCCTGAGTTATGATTGCGAATAAATAAATTTTAAAAATGCTTTGCAATGTGAAGGGTTCTTTTTTCACCATGGTTAATTTTGTAACATGATATTAAATAAATATACAATGCTATTCGATGTAAAATTCACAGCATCTCTCTGACCTATTTGTTTATGAGAGATTCTATCGAGTTTTAAATAATGGCTATTGGCTTCGGTGAACTCATTTGCATGTACAATCTATCAGTATAACAAAACATTAAGATAGAATTGATTGTATAAGGTTATCGTGTTGACAAACAGTGCATAGAAGACACAAATATTACAACTACACCATCAAGGCATGCCTTCTATGAATATTATTTATTTATTTATTGGGTTTAACGACACCATTGACAGCCACTGTCACCTTGTGCCGGACAGTTGTATGGGAGGAAGAATTACGAGAGGTGGAAGCTGAAGTACCCTGAGAGAACCACCAAGCAATGGCGAGCAACTATTAGGCTCCCCAACAGACTGACTCCACACAAGCAGTGTTAGAATTGGTTGAAGACAAGTACATCATCGATGTGCAGTCCGCGTTAGTGCACAATGCCACCATGCCCCCCATGTGGGCAATGGGGTGAAGTATGCCAGGGACATAACAGGGTTGCCACAGCTGGGATTCGGACCGAGGACCTCTCGGTTTGCAGCCTTCGCCTCTACCTATTGAGCCAAGGCGACCCTTCTATGCATGTAATTGGAATACTTTGGAGGCTTATTTTCGGGGATAAAATAGTTTTAAAGAAATCAGAAAAAGGTTTTCCAGGGTTCATACAAAAATTTGCTCACAAAGTTCAAGGGTTTTTCAAGGGCTTCTTTTTTTCAAGGGCTACATATACTATTCAGCTTGTTGTATGAGCTCTAAAAATCTAAGATTCATGTGACACAGATCTGACTTTGGAAGTCAGGAAGTACTGGTGTCCAAAGTGTGATCTGTGCTACAGTAATCTTGGTAAAACGTTCCATACTTTTTTATGTTTTTTTTAACTGAGCGACACGAGCGCAACAAACAAGTAAAAGGCGAGTACACATATATTTACAATGCCCAGGAAATAGCTTGGTATTCAAGGGTTTTTCAAGAGATTTCTGAAAGTTCAAGGGTTTCTCAAGGGCTAATTTCAAATTCCATTTTTTTTTCAAGAAAAAACTCATTTTCAAGGTTTTTTCAAGAGCTGTATGAACCCTGTTTTCGTTAACAGTATTTAAAGATATTCATTCAGGAATCGTATCAATTTTACCAAGAAACCAGAAAAGGCATATGTGTGAAGAGCTAAAAGGGTTCGATCAAGGGAATGCATTAAGGGAGGGGGGGGGGCAAAAATGTGTTTGCCAGCAATTCCTAAAAGTACACTCCCTGACACCCAGCTGATCTCAGCGGCCGTGATCCATATTTTGGACACTTACATTGTAATTATCCAGAGAATATTCTGTCACTTTCTGATAAAAAGATTCGTGTTTGGATAGCTGTGTTTTATTGTTACTACCACTGGTCTTTTTTCAGGGGCGGCAGAAGCTCCATAAAAGTGAAAGGGCACAAATTTCCAATGCTACCATGGTTCGACCCAATGTGAGAAAGTTTACAATCGTATATCGATAAATGTACCATGACTCGCCATTCGGATTGGAAGATAGTTGAAGAAGTTCTAAACGGACCGAAACGACCGAAAGTGGGATTATTTGGTTAAATATTGTTTGGATTTGCAAATAATGTTACAGGAATGTATATTGACACGTTTGCGTGCGCCCATATTAACTCATTGTGGAACTAAACTGCGAAACATATCTGTGGAAAAAAGTGGGGGCGCGTGCCCCCTGTGCCTGCCGGCTCCATAGCCTCTCTCTTTTTTCTACTAGATCACTGGACCACTCAGTGGCCACAAATAGGAAAGTGTCCAGCCTCCCGCCGTCTTGGCGGGTAAGCATTAATTTTGTTATTTATTTATTAAGCCATCAATGGCTTGTATCGTCATGAAAATCGACTTTCGATAACGTTATCTCCTTTGAAAGTACAGAGACGAGCGAGGAAGGGCCAATTAAGAAGAAGTTAATTGCTGAGCAATCCCCTGTGACATTGGCAGAAAATAAAGTAAAGTTTCCTTTTTTTTACTTTTAACTCTTTCAACACGAGAGGCCGTTTTCCGGTCCAGGAACACGATACGTCATAATTTCATTAAGTAGGATGGCTACTAAGTGAACGTGTGTGGTAGAACAATTAATATTTTCCACGTGCAGCCTGAAGGCTGCACGTTGAAAATATTAATTGCTCTACCCCCAAATAATGGATATGGACTCTTCCAATTTCTGCCATTTAACAGGCATGGAAGATACCACCAGTGTGCAAAGGGTTAATAAACGAAAACAACAGACAGCTCCCGTAACTGTCTGTAATTTTCGTTTAGTAAAAATAAAAAAAGGAAAACTTGTTTTATGTCAAGATTATCAGAAGTAACTACTTCACAGATAATCCGTCATTAACCCGTTGAACCCGTGTGGTATCTCCCATGTCACTTCAATGGAAGAAATTGGAAGAGTCCAAATTTATTATTAGGGGGTAGACCAATCAATATATTCAACGTGCAGCCTTAGGGCTGCTCGTTGAAAATATTGATTGGTCTTCCCCACCCTTAACTTAGCAGGTGTCCTACTTAATTGAAGTATGATGTACCGTGTCCCTGGGCCGGTAAAGCGGGCTATTCTAGCACTGACGTGGCTCTTTGTTTAGCCAATGTATTGTTACAGTAATTTGCAAGTTTTTATTCGGCCCATGAAAAAATTACCAGGTTTCACCACCTAGACTTTTATATTAATGGAAAGAACAGTGTTTGCATTATATGCCACGATGGGTACACTGCCGATATAATGAACAGAAAACCAATCACACAACATGAAAAGATGGTTGAAAACGCCGTTTTCTTATCTTTATCCCATAAATGGACGTTTATTCGAACAATAAAAGTCTTGCATAAAATTTTGCCTCATTCACCTGGTAGCAGCTGCTAGTAGGGTGATAAATTTTCCCCGTAAGTTTTACGCTGAAAGAATTTATTCCTATAGTAGAGACGGACTTATTGACCTCTGACCTCTATCGCATTCGTGTTGTCATGACCTGTTTTAAATGGCCGATTATGCGAACAATAAAAGCCTTGGATAAATTTTTGCTTTATTCACCTAGTAGGGTGATCAATATTCCCCGTTGATTTTTAACACTGAAAGAATTTATTTCTTTTATAGAGACGGACTTGTTGGCCTCTGACTTCTGCCGCATCCGTGTAGCATAATTAACAGTTGAATTGTTGTTTTCTTTAAACCTTTTTGAAAGTATTACACAATGCCAGTAGAAAACACTACACATTGTTCATTTAATAAAGTATTTTTGCAAGTTCAGCTCAAGTTTGTATGAGAGTTATTTTTTAGACAGAAATGTATCACTGTGCCTTTTTTTTATTTTTGGCAATTTTGCTTGTCATCGAATTGGACTTGAGTGCTCCTCACTTCTCGTGTGTTTTGTAGCGAGTAACAGCACAGCCCTGTAAAATATTTATTTATTTATTTATTTATTTGGGTTTAAGGACTCACATACTTATGCACAATGGCTAATCGTGACCGTGACAGTTTTACGGGTGGAGGAAGCCGTAGTACCCGTAGGGGAACCACCGAGCATCGACGAGCAACCGGCAGCTCCTCAACATTCTAACTCTACTCAAACTCCACTCAAGCAGGGTTACAGCGGTTGAAGACATGTGCACCGTCGACGTGCAGTACGCCTTGGTACGTGGCGTCATCGTGCCCCCATGTAGGCAACCGGGATAAAGTGCCTTGCCCAAGGACACAACGCGGGTCGTCCCGGACGGGGATCGAACTCGGGACCTCTTGCACAGAAGTCCAACAGTCTACCACTGCGCCACCGCGCTCCGGTCCCGATTTAAGGGATAAACAAAATAAAGGTGTGGTGTTTTCAAGTAAAAAGTTTATTCTATGAGTAGGATTAAGAATGAAACCGACGAGCCAGAGTTTGGTTTATCCCGTAAATCTTTTTGAAAGGATATATAGCTTGATGTCTGCGACTTACGAATGTTTATAATTTTAAACCACAGACCTCGACACAACTGGAATGCTGGAACGCTCATCGGTCACATAATGATATACAGAAAAATGTCTCACCTGCCGCCATCATGCGGAAGGGGAGGGGGGATGTTACTAAAATAGAAAGTGCTCAACAACTTTTGTCAAGAGAGTTCAGCTGGATCGATTTCAACTTCCCGACGACCCGCAGGCGCCGATCGCGTATAAAGAATACTCTAAAATCAGTTGGGTTAAAAATCAAACCAAATCAACTGGGTTGAGTGAATATGAACCCAACTGGGGTCATATTCACTCAACCCAGTTGATTTCAGTTGTTTTTAACCCAACTGGGGGCGCGGTGGCTCAGTAGGTAGAGCTGCAGGCTGCAAGCCGAGAGGTCCTCGGTTCGAATCCCACCTGCGGCAACCGCGTTGTGTCCTTGGGCAAGACACTTCACCACCATTGCCTACGTGGGGGCACGGTGGCGTTCTGTACTAAGGCGCACTGCACGTCGATGGTGCATTTGTCTTCAACCAATGCTAACCCTACTTGTGTGGAGTTAGTATGTTGGACAGCTGACAGTTGCTCGCCGTTGTTCGGTGGTTCTCTCCGAGTACTATGGCTTCCTCCACCCATAAAGCTGTATTGTGACCTTAAACACCAATAAATAAATAAATAAATAAAGTTTAACCCAACTGATTTTAGAGTAAGTATACTTTGATGTCTGCGAAAAATGAACATGTGAATGATGGGTACATTTTTTGCGGCTGCTGTTTGAAAGTTGTTACTGTGTTACCAGTTTCCGTGCAAGGTACAATTGCGTTTGGTGAAGAGAAAGCTGTTAACGCTTCAACGGCGTCCAAATGCCATCGATGGGAGGAGTTACAGCGTTAATTGACTTCACACCAGGCAGAATGACTTGCGACATTTTTCGCTGACGTTGTCGTTCTAGCAATCCAGTTGTAATATGTAGTAATCCATTATTACATACCCGGAGAGCGGTGGCTCGGTCGTTACGGAATTGGACTTCAAACCGAAAGGTCCAGGGTTCGAACACCGCTAGGGGTAACTGAGTTGTCTCGTTGGGCAAGGTACTTCATCCGGACTGCCCACGTGGGGGGCACGGTGACGCTGTGTACTAAGGCGTAATTCACGACGATGGTCTTCAACCAATGCTAACCCTTCCTGTGTGGAGTTAGTACGCTGGGGAGTCTTGCAGTTGCTTGCCGTTGCTCGATGGTTCTCTCCGGGTACTCCGGCTTCATCCACCCGTAAAACTGTCCGACACGAGGTGACCCTGGCTGTCGAAAATGGCATTAAACCCCAATAAATAAAATTATTATACGCCGTTTACTTTTCCTCCAGTTCCATATTTTCAAATCTGTATGGACCACGTGCTACATACGGATTTCCGCTGACGGACTATTTTTCCACCTGATGTCATGAAGCCATCAAAAGAACTAAGCTCCGCCCAGTTTCGTAATCGGCCAATCGAAACGTCGCATTCTGACCTAATCAACACGGAAGCTGCGGTGATATCCGATAAATGGAATGGCAATTGAAAAAAAAATTGTTTAAATCCACCAAAATTAACGAAATTATACGTATTCTATAAATGGGAATGGTTATTATAACACTCACGTTCTGACTTTGAAGCGAATATCTCTCGAGTAACGTCAGCTAATTTCTTAAGAATACAATTAAATAACTTATTTGAAAACAATTTTTATTTATAGTTTTTTGTTTACGTATCTATTTGTTACACATACCTGCCAGTCACATCTGAGTTTTGTTTATGTTTTTATTCCAAGCAGACGTCAGAACTGTCAAATTCTACAAATAAGACCGAATTTTTAAATTAATGGATTCTATGTAATAGAGGCGTGTACTGAACACAGAACGCCACGATGTGTGAATGCTATCGCGGAAGGTTTGAGCTCGAGGTTACGCCCATCGTTCTATCCTTCCGCACTGGCACTCGTGCCGTACTGACGAAAGCATTCACACATCGTGACGTTCTGTGTATTTATTGTAAAGAGATCACTGATGTTGGTCAACACATGAAAATGACTATTCACACATCAGTTAGCAATGACAAAAAACAAGTGCCGTTATCGTTATGATTATACCGCATTTCTGGCTTTCGGTAAACACCATGACGTTTGATGATGAACGGTTTTGACTTTTGCGCTGTGTGCAGCAGGTTCATGTCATCGAACGTCATTGGTGGGAGGAGTTACACGTGCGTAGATTGACTTGACACCAAATTGGATGAATATTGTGGGGAAGTTGATGTTGCGACGTAATCCACGATTACACAGTTTCGTGTTTCAACGTAATTGTATTCTCATGGAAACAAACCTGAGTTGAATGTGTTGAAGGTAAAATCACGCAACGAGACCGGAAATAAAACACTTGCGCATTGTTACGCCGTGTTCTGCACGGCATTTTTCAAGAGTTATTGCCCTTTTCACTTAGATTATTGAACAAATCTGTCTCAAACGTTTATCCGGAAGTAGTCTTCGACTTTCCATCTTTTTGTATTTCGCGTGGTGAATAACAGTGATATGAACGTTCGCATATCGCTAAGACATGTTGCTGCATGCTATTTATCAAGAGATATTGCCCCTTTTCACTCAGATTATTGAGCAAGTCCGTCTCGAACTTCAAAACGCAACTTGTCTCGCACTTTCCATCGGCTATTTTTAATATTTTGTATGTCAGCTCAGTAACCGTGATATGAACTTGTGCATATCGTTAGACAATGTTGTGACACCTTACTTCCCAAGAGTTATTGCCCCTTTTCACTTAAATTTTTCAACAAGTCTGTTAGAGCTGAAACTGTTTAGGTGTTTTCTTGATCGATTAATCACGTGGATTAACCTTGGTTAACCGATTAATCACTTGTCCAAATAGATATCTGAATAACTGCCATACCGCTGATAATATACAGCATGAACCCTTTACCCAACGTACCAAACAAAACCGACTAGGTCTATATACAAGGATGTCCATTCTAATTTATTATGTTTTCAATTTTTGTCTCAAAGTCATAGCTTATGACCCCTCATTGGAATAAGCTCGTTGAGCTCGTTCCAATGAGGGGTCATAAGCTATGTTTTTGAGAAAAAAATTGAAAATTTTTAGTAATTCATGAATTTATTTTGCAAGTATCGTCTGCTACCCGCAATGGGTAAAGGGTTAAGAATGACAATTTCCAGCCACTGATACAGTATGATGATCATGCAAGTAAACAAGTATGTCAGCATATAACTTGCATGCTTTACTCTGTCTCATATAATTGACGTGAGTCAGTGTGACAATGTCTGCCTGTTTTGGAGAAAGTTTGTTCCTTTGATAACCCATATAATACAGTAGTTCAAAAGTAACGGTTAATCGATCAATTACTTTTTGGATCGATCAAGATGTTGATCATTGATTAATCGACTAATCGGTTAACCGTTTCAGCTCTAAAGTCTATGATGACCATGATTCTGACCCCCGTGCATTGTTGTTGCCATTCGCAGATTTATGGTCTGGGATGCAGCAGGGTCGGTAGCGGTTGTATCTTTTTGTGTTTTCTTGAGATGACACTTTCTCTAGTTTAAATCAAAGCTGCACAAATGATTAACTGTTTCAGTTCACTTTTATTCGGTGCATTACCTACGCATACTTGATGTTAATCGCATTTGCGTGAGGGTTTTGTACTATTTTTAACTCGAAGACTCGTCGGGAGGAATGGAGTTGCGTTACATATCAGACAAACCGTGTAGTTACACGGTATAATCATACGACATTGATGTCGTGATCAGGTTCACGTCTTTTGCAAACATTGAGTTCCTTCTTCTCTTATCATTGCTTGTGTGGCCCTTAAATTATTGAACATTTCATTGGGACAGTTGTAAATAATATATGATCCACTAAGAGTAAAATCCTCGCCCTCTGATTGGATGAGAGCTGGCGTAGTTTCTTAATTGTTTACTGCTCCAACAACAAATGTTATCGTCTGACGTCACAACGCAAAATAATTGAAATGACGTCGTCCGTTTCGTAATTGCTTCATCAACGGAGTGACTAGCAAGCCACTTCATTTTTTTATGGATTTTTCAAACGTGCAGCAGACGGTGTTCCGGATAAAGTGTTGCTTACATTACAAACCGATTTACGATTTGAACTAAGATGGAATGAATTTATCTGGTTTATTGATAATTTATCCAGTGCCGTCGTGGGTTAACGAGAGGTGTATTGACTAAACCTAACGATCACAAGTTTAGTATATAAGCCTCTCGTGTTTCACGATATAGATTTTGCGCTATGGGTAGTGTCTTATTGGAACATATACGTTATTCTGATGAATTGACTGTAACATGGTCTGAGGTTTACGGCGTGGGGCGTATGTTCAACCGAGATGCTTCGCGTCTCGGTTGAACATAACCTCCGAGCCGCAAACCTCAGACCATGTTACCCAGTGCAGGATTAAGGTGTGGGCTTTATGGGCGCATCTCAGGGGCCTCGGTCAGCTTAGGGCCTCCTGAGATTATGTGAAATTAA
Source organism: Pictodentalium vernedei (assembly GCA_031216915.1). Classification (NCBI taxonomy): domain Eukaryota; kingdom Metazoa; phylum Mollusca; class Scaphopoda; order Dentaliida; family Dentaliidae; genus Pictodentalium; species Pictodentalium vernedei. The sequence continues at coordinate 323,839,642 of CM062291.1, forward strand.
TTTACTGTGAAAAGTTACTTCATTTGTAAATGCGGAATGAACGTATAAGTATGTTGAATTATCTCTTTATAGGTATCGCGGAACTAAATATTTAGTTTAGAGTGATCTGCCTTGAAATGTTGCACTCGGATATTGCATCATAGTCTAAAATAAGACTCCTAGAAAAAAACTTATTGCTTGAGAAAACTGTTATAGCATTTTATTAGGTTTTTACAACAATACTGAATATTTCACAAGAAAAAAGAGATTTTCTAAGTATTTTCTGGGTCTATAAAATTCAGTTAACTATTTGTGTATTCTTGTTGGGAATTCCCAGAATAAACTGAGTTCAATGACGGTACTTCACTTCCTGGTGCATTTTCTCTCTTATTTGTTGCATGACCCCATGTTTTCTGGCCAGAGAAAGTTGTGTGAAGATCTGTACTTTACGTAGGTATTTAAATATTTAATTTAAAGTGATGCGATCATATTTTTTTCCACATAAGTGTTATAATGGTCGCCTATGGGGAAATATTTAGTTCTGTGATACCTAAAAAGGGCTCAATTAATATACTGCATAATACACTGGAATTTTTTTCTTGCCCATTATTCCAACTCGTTGGCACTGACAATCCTGATTACAATGAGACGATCTCATACTCGCTTGGGGCCTGTACAAGAAATCACTCATTCCATCGACACATTCTTTCTTCTTCTTTCGTCATTGATTTGCGGTTGTGCTTGCACCAAAGACAAAGTGCTGATAAAGGTTAGATTAGCATTGTTCTGTGATGTAATTTGAATTTATGTTATCCTATACATTGTTAATTATCACTAGGGGCCCCCGGCCGCACCGTATCTGGAGCCCAGGGGCTTACAAAATCGTAATCCGGCCCTGATGTTACCGTCAATTCATCACAGTAACTTAAAATATCATCACCATTATGTTTATGTGCAAAATGTTGTATGAGAGCATTTCTAGCTTAGCGTGCCGGATGACCGAATTGCTTTAGAGGGTTGATAGCATTCGACGAGGTCTGATAGAGAAGTTGGGGCCAACCCCGTTCAGGCATTTATAAACCAACAAAAGTACTTTAAAATCAATTCTTTGTTTAATAGGGAGCCAATGTAATCTAAAAAGAACTGGAGTGATATGGCATGATTTTACAGCTTTTATAATGAGGCGGGCAGCGCAGTTCTGTACTCGTTGGAGCTTGTCAATGTTACATTGCTTAGATCCATAAAGCAAAGGATTGCAGTAGTCAAGACGAGTGGTTACAAATGCATGAACGAGTTGTCCCGACAACGGTTTATCAATAACGCATCGTATTTTGCTAATATTTCGAAGATGGAAGAATGCTGATCGACAAATTTGGTTCACATGGTTGTCGAAAGTAAGGCTGTTGTCAAAGAGACAGCCCAAATTTCGAACTTCAGATGTGGACTGATTGGACGTTCCGATGTTACCTCAGTTTTCTCATCATTAAGCTTGAGGAAATTACTTGACATCCATACCCTTATCTCTTCTCGTTTTTTCGGAATTTGCTTAGAGAAGATATGACGAGCAGTTCAGAATGGGCAGGCCATTAATTTACAGCTATGGGACAAAATACACTCGAATGTTTGGCTACAACTAGTGACACCAAAATCTCAACTGGCCCCCAACAAGACTGATTACTCACACATTCTGCATGTTTCCACTTCCAGCAAGCAGGGTGTTTGGTTTACTTATATCAAAGGTGGGTGTAGGTGGAGCGCTTGTCGTTTCGCACACGTATGTCAAAATTGTGGGGATAAGCACTCTCAAATGAATTGCAACATCTTTCGCCGATCAGGCTTACCCAATTCAACCCCAAGAAAAAGTTTTGGCCAGCACAAAATTCAGTCTGGCAAATTTTCCAAACAACACTGAGGCTTTTAAGTATTAGTCTTAAAGATTACCTCGACACATCAGCCCTTCTACAAGGCTTCACCTTCGGTTTTGTCGCTGGAGTATTCCGGCTCAAGGCGCCCAACTCAATCACAAAATCTCGCAAGTATTTACTCAAACTTTGAGCTCGTCAAGAAAAAAAAATAGAGAAAAAATTAGCTGCGGTGATGCTAGCAGGACCTTTCAGAGAACGCCCAATTGCCACACTTCGGGTTTCGCCTATTGGTTTAGTGCATAAAAAAAATCGGCGGAATTCAGATTAATTCATCATTTTTCCTTTCCGAAGCACTCATCCGTCAATGATTTCATCGACGAACACAAGTGTCGAGTTAATTTACACAAATTTTGATGCTGCAGTTTCTATGGTGCAGGGTTTGGGAAGGGTCCCTGGGGAGAACTGATATTCAGTCCACTTTCGGGCTATTACCGATCTATCCTGGTGGGTTTGACCAGTTGGGTTTTAAATTTCAGGGCAAATTCTATTTCGATAAATGCCTTCTCCTGGGCTTTTCTCTCTCCTGTGCGATTTTTGAGAAGTTTTCGACATTCCTAAGGTTCGAATGCTATCTGGGTCAGGCACTGACAGGCAATGTAATACACTACTTGGGTGATTTTTTATTGGTAGCCGAGCGAATTCTGATGTGTGTGGAAACACCATGAACCAGTTTTCTAAGGAATGCCAACGTCTGGAAGTCCCAACTGCGAAAGAAAAAATTGAAGGGCCTCAGTCAGTTCTTTGTTTCTTGGGGTTGGAAATAAATACCAACCAGATGATCATTCGTATCCCAGACACAAAAGTCCAAGATTTAGTCAACAAAATAAATTTAGTTCTCAGTAAGCACAAAACTGCTCTTTGTCACATGCAGTCTCTGCTGGGCAGCCTCAATTTTGTTTGTAGGGCCATTCCCCTTGGTCGCCCTTTTTGCAGCAGGTTAGTCAATTCAATAACTGGCCTTACACAACCCTACCATCACCGTCGAGTCAATTCAGGAATGCGTGAAGACCTTCCTGTGTGGCCCAACTTTCTGAAGGATTTCAATGGTATATCGGCATTTTCGAACCATTTTTGGGAAAATAATGCCGATGTTCAGTTATTTACAAATAGTGCGGCTGGTTACGGGAAGGGGTTCGAGGCTTATTTTCAGGGCCGGTGGTCATATGGCATATCTGCGTGGTAGCACAAGCAAGGCCTTACTGGAAATATTACTTTGTTGGAATTTTTCCCAATTTTACTGTAATAACATTTTGGCCAGCCGCTGATTTGTCGCGGTTCTCGGACGAGAAGGCCATGGTTACTCCTGAACTCCCAACTGCCTCCCTATTCCCACGCTTCTCCTCTCCTCCCAACACTCGGAGACGAACTGCTTGATGACATCCCTTGCCCCATTCTTCCCAATCTCACCGATTAGCATATTAACCCTCTCCTTAGAGTCTCCCCCTAACCACATGTCCTTCATTCTTCCCAACTTTACTGTCTGTTATCTTGTGGGGCAATCTAATGAGAAACAAAACTGTTTTATTTCGTTGCGATAACATGGCAGTCGTTCACATTTTTAATTATTTAACATCTCGATCTGACGATGTTATGCGTTTAGTCTGGACACAACCTCATAACTGATAGCCTTTCACGCTTGCAGATTGCCAAGTTTCGCCAAATTGCACCAGAAGCGGAGGACGAACCAACATCTGTACCTACCAGCCTCTTGAATATTTTCAAAGCGAAGCAGGAGAGCTATTGAGCGCTGGCACGGCTGAAAATATAAACCAAGCCTATCAGTTAGAATTGCAGTCCTTTGCCAATTTTAGGACAACATAAGCCCTACCCGAACTTTGGCTACCCCGATTACTCACGTTTGGGTTGTTTATAACATTTCTTGATGTAAAACGTTTGTCAGCCAGTACAGTTTCAACATATTTAGCAAGCATATCTTTCAGACATAAACTGAATAATTGGAGAGACCCAGATGATTCATTTTTAGTTCAAAAAATGTTTTCGGCATATAAACGGCTTTGGGCTTCCACTGATGTAGGAGCACCAATTACAACTGAAATTTTATCAAGGTTATTCACGGCTCTCAAAAGCGTGTGTAGAGATTTGTATGAAACTGCATTGTTTCACGCAGACTATTTTGTTGCATTCTGTGGACTGTTTCGGGTGGGCGAACTGATGTATACGCCCGGAGCCGGACAAGATCGGACACAGCGATGAGCGGATCTGGTCAACTTCACACGCCAGTTCAGAAACTGCATGTGGGTGACCTTACGCTTTCCTAAAACCAAGAGATCTGGCGGCGAGGAGTTTGTTTATATTCTCTCTTTGTCAAATATCATTTCATGTCCCGTGAGAGCCATGGAACATTTTCTTTGTATCAGACCACACACTAAAAACTAAAGTGTTCAAACTGACATTTTCAAGGTATTAAACCCATTCTAACTCTTAGGGTTTGATTTTAACACTCAAAGTGCAATGCTTTAAGCACTTAGACATTACAATCGTCGGACATCTGAAATTTGAATGGATGGCACTTCCCATGTGTCTATCATTGGTGGTTCTTCCATAATCGTCCATAATTTGATTTGCGCTTGGTGGGTACATAATTAAAAGGACACAACGCAGATGACGCGGATCAGGCTCGAGAGTTCGAGCCTGATCCGCGTCATCTGCGTTGTTTCCTTTTAAGTGTCGCGACATTACACTTGTCAAGTGGTATTATTGTAACACCTGTCAAGTTCTGGGATATCTACACTTGAACAAAGTGCTAGTTCAGCACTTAGTAAGTGTTAAATACAGCACTTCAAGTGTAGTTTTTAACACTTTAGTTTTTAGCGGCGTGCAGTGGCATCAGAATATCTATTTTGCCGCGCGGACGATACCCCTCTGACCAAGTATCATTTCGCTGATGTCTTGCGGAGAGCCATTTCCTGCCTAGGGCTGCCTCTGTGTAGTTTTAAAATATCTCCGGAAAAGGCACGCACGGGTGGATCTGATCTGTTTCGACAACAATCTACTTCACTGAATTTCCGAGGCTGTACTAGCTGCCAGATATGTCACAAAAATCGTGTTATAATTGACATTTCGGTGGATGAGGATGTTATTCCCCTGACAAAAGCAGGTAAATTCCCGTGATGTTCAAAAATAAAAATGTATAAGCAATCTGTAACTTTCCGTGTCTGTTGAAAAACAGACTGAATACTGAGTTTATTCGCCGGTCTCCAATGACTTCAGAATATTTCATGCAATGTTGATCCAATTGACGGAAGGGCCACACTATTGCACGTGATCGGCGACATTCTCATTTTTGGGGTCAAGTTTATCTCACAAAATAACGGGCTTTACCGAACCGATTTTCAACTTTAAAGATTTTATTTGATATACAAAATTCCCAAACAAAATGTATCAGGTACAGAAAATAGATTTAGTGAACAGAGATTAATATGTTAATTGGCGAATCTTTTCCCAATACAGTCCAATCAACACTGATTAGTGAGTGGATGTCTGACATTATGGAATTACACATAACACATTCAGTCGATTTTTGGATAATTTTTTCGTATGAAGTGTACACCTAATGATATGTAGCCACCCCAAAGAATCCCTGTGTTAATTTGTATTATGGGAAATTTTGCTACCAAAATACCGTAATTTTGATATAAGTGTAGATAGGGTTAAAGATTGTATTTTCCAGCCTGCACATGAGACTCATTTTAATTAATTGTCTTTGTTCGACAAGGCTGAAATTCTAGGTATATCACCTAGCCTTAATTGGAAAGAGTACAGAAAAAATTGGAAACGTTTACTTTATCGCATAACTCTTAACAAACCCATTGCGTCTTGTGTGTAAACGCCTTTAGAATAAGATAAAGCTAGTGACTCCGTTTAACGCATCCGGTCACCGCATCCATCAAAACGGTTTTGGACAATATGGCTAACCATTACGCATGACACATACCTCGGGCAACGATTATCGGTTGCGTTTACCTGATCCGATGATCACAAATTTCGAACACTGCTCGATTTTTGCAATGAACACATCCGGTAAACGCAGGGGGAATTCCATTTTGTGACGTACACTCGGGGAAGCCCTCACGACAATCACACCACGTGCTTACACGAACTTGTCAAAGGAACAGGTTGTGTCACTCGATGAGCTCATGACGGCAAAAGGGCGTTTCAGCCGTTTTTGACGCTTGTATGTGTCACATTTTGCTGCATGGTTGCCGTCAGTTCAGCGAATCCGATAAATGCGATAAACTGTGGTGTGTGTGTGCCTTGCTTGCCACACTTTCACGAATTGAGGAACCAGTCTCAAATCAAATGTTTTTTGAGCGCCAAAGGCGCGCAGGTACAGTTTGGTTTTATCAAGCCCTTTCGATCCTGATGGCAGTGTCCATTTTTGTGACTGACCGCAGTACACGAGGCAAAGTAGTGGAACGTGGAAGGAAAAAGCACGACTACATATGGCACTTGGATGGCTTTTTCTGTTGGTCCTGGCCGGTGAATGTGTTGGACTGATGACAGGTGACGCTGGACTGGTGACAGGTGAGATGGACGGGATTAGTTTAGGGATGTCGTCCTTTCTGTCGTAATCTTGCCAAGACCTCGGATTGTTCAATGAGGAGTTCTGAAAGACTGTTCGGGTATCTGAACATACGAACTATAATAGGGACTTGAGGCATCACAATCGGAACAAATCTGCATGCCTGGGTGATACAGTTTGAATAACCCTTTACCAACACAGACAGTATCAATTGTTTTCTTAAATATTAATTTATCGAATTTTTCAAAATTTTGACAAAATCATATCAAGTGACCCCTCATTGGAACGAGCTCGTCGAGCTCGTCCCAATGAGGGGTCACATGATATAGTTTTGTTGAATTTCTTTTAAAAATAATATTTCTTCAACTGTGAATTTGTGTATTGCCCGGGCGGGTGCGGCCGATTCGGTAGGTAGAGGGATAATATTATTCATTTGGGACTACAGTTAAACTCAAGTCATAAAAAAAATAAATTGTGGGTAAGTAAATAATGACGATAAACCGATATTTTTGTAATTACGCCGGTATTCAATCGATACTGGCTTGAATGGTTTAATCCCGATTGTCCCACTTTCGGATTTTAAGTGGTGTCCCGACTCTCCCACTCTTGGGTTTGAAAATAGTTATAGTCGTTATCATAATTTGAACACAATTCACCGCTGTTTATCGATCATGATTAAAACAACTATCAGTATTTTTATGAGTTTGTTTACTTTTTGTTATTAGCAATCGTGATCGTGTATCTGGAAGGCTGGCACTACAAAATCAAAAAAAAAAAAAAAAAAAAAAAAATACGAACCGCACATCCAAATCTATTCCATAAAAATTAAACACCTTAAAGAAAAACAGGTCTATAATTGAAGTCACGCATATGCAGCTTAGTGCAGGTGGACCCTCTCCACCAAAGAGGAGTAGATATAGAAATCTTGATGGTAGACTGCAAATCCTGAAACAGAGGTTGTTGAACTGCGAAACAAACATTACAGATTGGTAGTATTTCTAACGACCTCGTTGGTGGCTTGCGGACGATCTTATAGATTTGTTATAACATGGAGTCAACTTTTGTCGTTGCCAGTTATTTTGATATTGTTGCGTGGAGAGAGTGACTTTGCAAACAAATAGTTCCTTTCGGTACCACCAAACCCATGGGGACAGCCCTGCTATGAAGGTTAAATAAATAAAAATTGAGAGAAGATGCAGAGTTTGTTGTAGCAGGCCCATCTCCTCCAACTCCGAGGAGATGGTGTAAAAAGATATGACCATAACCGTTAGCACGAGATATCTGAAATTCCGAATAAAGGGTGAGAAATTTTGGGGAAAAAAAAACAACAGAAGGTATAACAAATACCAACTTCTTGTTCTGTTCACCAATGAAAAATACGTGAAACAAACTATAAGAGAACATGTTTGATCTAGCCACCAGGAAACTAATTTTTAAAAAAATCGACTGTCCCACTCTCTTTGCCTCCTAAAATTAGAAAGTGGGACGATCGGGATGACACCGTTTGAATACCGGTATGTATCGGCTGATCGATATACCGTGCAGCCCTAGTACATAATACATTAATCCTTCCTTTACACGCGGTATTAATCCTTTGAACCCTGGTGGTATCTTCCATGTCAGTTCCATGGTAGCAATAGGAAGAGTCCATATTTATTATTTGGGGGGTAGACCAATTAATATTTTCAACGTGCAGCCTTAGGGCTGCACGTTGGAAATATTGATTGGTCTACACCACATATTTACCTTGCAGTCATCCCCCTTAATGACATTATGAAGTAGCTTGTGACCCGGCCGGAAAAAAAACTACCTCTGGAGTTCAAAGGGTTAATAAAAAGGTTTAGCCCTCTATAAAGACATTGCGTAATGAAGAACAAATTGGTGACGAGGATCAGTAATAATTCAGTCCATCAGCCCTAGGCATAGAGGATTTAATTATCAATATAAACCTTAAAATTTGTCCCGATTCTCGAGAATCGCTTTTAATTCTCGCGAACTGCTGTTGCGAGATCCAGCCGTCAGTTCTTAAATAATTTAGAATTTGAGAGTACTATTATACGTCTGTGAGTGTAACTAGTACACATTTCATTGTCAAAGTCATAGAGGATGTCTAGTGTTTTTGAGTGGATACCGAATATTATCTCATGAGTGACCGAGACAAATGTTTATTTTTCGCGAGAACGAAAATAACAATTTGTCTCTGTCACAAGTGAGATAATTTTCGACTCAAAAACACTAGATTTTCTTTTTATTATACGCTTTTTGTAAGAATCTGATAATTCCACTCGTGTCAACCTTGAATTGATGCATGAATGTAAACAGCGCATTGAATCATTGAACCGCGGAAGCGATTTGATTGATACTCAGAACAGATTGCGTCTTGCAATCTGATTCAGTTGGCGGGTTTCTTGTCCAAATATGGCCTGAAAGTCCGTAATATAAGTTTTTGGTTTGGTACGTCCTTTGAAAGGACGTACCAAACCAAAAACTTATATTACGGACTTTAAGGCCATGTTTGGTCTAGCGGGTTTCATGCTTCAATTTCAAGTGATTAAGTGTTGAATTATTGCTGGAAATGATCGGTATCCAATCACTAGATTTACTTTTCATTATACGTTTTTAAAACAAATTTATTATTTCCAGTGACAATTTGGCTCGCATTCACCTTGAAGTGATGCTTTGAAAGCCGCCATGTTGATTGATACCGTGAAAGTGAAAGTTTCTATATCTTCACAGTGGGGGATACGCAATTTCTTCGATAATCTATCGTTTAGCGTATAAAAAAGTGTTATCTTATTATGGAGGAGCAAACTATAAAGAGAATCATCCAGGCCTACAAGGATACTTTCAGAATCTCCAATAAGAATCAAAGCTTATTCTCATTCTTTTCCTTGCGAGAATCATTTCTGATTGTCGTGTGAATATTAAGCCCTACATTGAACTTCCCCCAAAACTAGTTGGGTTCTTTGTAACTTCTTATCAGAACGTATGGGCAGTGGTTTTGTAACGTCACAAAAAACCGTTAATGCATGTAAAGGTATTTGCCGTTGACTGTTTTTGTGTCCTCAATTGTACCATATTGTCAAAGTTCTGAAGCTGATTCGTTACTCATCATATTCATAATAGGTACAGGGAAACTAGAGAACTGTGGGGATGTTTTGTGCGGAACAGGGACGCTAAGACAGAAATAACTACACCACTTTTCTAGATTTACAGATTTTGGATGTACTCTTTTGTAATTGCCGCTGTCTTGGAAATTCATGAATTATTTTGTGATTTGTTTTTTCTATCTTTTCTGGGGAGTGGCGGGAAGACAGCCAACCGGGCTATGTCACTTCCAGTAGTATAGTTGTCTTCTTTTCAATTACGTAATTGCTCGTATCTAAGTAAACTATACTACAAATTAATTCATTCATTCATTCATTAAAACTTGATTCGTCTTTTCCTCGTAGAAATGCACCTGGATGTTTGGCGATATCATTCAGGACTCGGTGTTCAATGGTATACTGTTTTCAATCTCTGCGTGGCCTGTGATCCCTGGCTGCAACGAGAACGACAAAAATTCGTTCTGACAAGATGTTTCGGCAATAATAAAATTCAGGTGGGATGGATTGGCTCAATGTCTCGTTATAACACAAAACTCAGGGCATCAGCAACTGACTCAGGTGCAAGGATTGTAGAGCTGAAACGGTTAAAGGGTTTTCTTGATCGTTAATCAATTGGATTAACCTTGGTTAACCGATTAATCACTTGTCCAAATATATATCTGAATAATTGCCATACCGTCGATGATTTACAGCATGAGCCCTTTACCCAACGTTACAAACAAAACCGACTGGGCCTATATACAAAAATCTTTATTCAAATTTATTATGTTTTAAATTTTTGTCTCAAAAATATTGAGCTCGTTTCAATGAGGGGTCATAAGCTATGTTTTTGAGACAAAAATTGAAAAAGTTTAGTAATTCATGAATTTATTTTGCAAGTATCGTCTGCTACCCGCAATGGGTAAAGGGTTAAGAATGACCATTTCCAGCCACTGATACAATATGATGATCATGCAAGTAAACAAGTATACATGTCAGCATATAACTTGCGTGCTTTACTCTGTCTCATATAATTGATGTGAGTCAGTGTGACAATGTTTGCCTGTGTTGGAGAAAGTTTGTTCCTTGTTAACCCATATAATACAGAAGTTAAAAAGTAACGGTTAATCGATCAGTTACTTTTTGGATCCATCAAGATGTTGATCATTGATTAATCGATTAACCGTTTCAGCTCTAACCTTTATCATTATAAGCTATTTTGATGCTTATCACGTTTCTTAGAAAAGTGCGAAAATTTACTCGACAGACTGAAAGAAAAACCGCTTTTTCCTTCTCAAAGTGTCAGAAAGTTTTTAATCACGCTAAAACTCCAGCGAAGTGTCATACGACGTTATCTCCACTTGCCAGAGGGGCCACACCTCGAGCATCTCTCAAACCGCAGGAGATATCAGCCATGTTACTATTGGCCCAGGTTACAATTATTCTCGGTCTCCACCTATTCACCATTTTGTCCCAGAGTAAAATGCAAGAAAACGAAATATAATTACGTCAGGGAGGACAAGCAGGTTTTGATCACAAGATTTGTTGTCGAAGATTTGAAATCTCCAACAGTTGATTGCCCAAACACTTGATTGCCGTTTTCAAATTTGCAAGACGATTGAACTGAAAACGCAGGATACATTCGCTGGAAGATATTCAACTGACAATGCAATTACTGCGAGATAAAGTCGTTAGTTTCGATATGGAATCTGAAAACTGGATTCCGGTTCCTTAAAGTTACAAAGGTTTCAACAAGGGATCAATACGCCACCGACCGATTCAAACTACTATAATTTAGTTGTTTTCGATATAAACTGGAAAATTATGTTTGAATACAAAAATATATTCACATCAACATACATTGTAGTCTTCACAATTGTAAATTAATAAAAATATAATTTGATTGAAGTCGAACTTTATTTGTGAGACAGAGGCAGGATATGAAGTGAAGTCTGCTTTCGAATAAGAAGACCAACGTCTTCAGAGAGTTCTTTTTTCTGTTTTCCAAATATAGTGAAGTTTTCCACCATGGTAGATTGAAAATTTCTGTCTGATGCAATCGCACTGCATGCGTTTAATCCATGTCGATTTTGATAACTGCTTGCACGAAAAGCTTATGATATTATAATATCTGCTTCAAGAAATAGCATCAAAACAACTCGTTGCCAACAGTGGAGCTTATGCGCACAAATTACCGAAATGAGGCCAAAAAGTCCCGGCAGTTTTCAAATAAATGAATTTAATAAGCGAAATAATCGCGAGATTGTTCAAGAGTGCCCGGTATAGGCAAATAGATCAGTTATTATTGTCGTTAAATTTCATGGAGTTAGCAACAGTCAAGTCACCCTCTACAGAAGTGTGATAGTTTCAAAACAAAAAAGCATACAAAACCATGCACGTACAACACTGAATTTATTTCAAGCTCTCTGACTTACAGAAGGTGGCTGATATAAGACTTCTGCATTCGGGGCAGATCATTTTTATTGTTTTTGGATATACTTGAGCACCCACATGGCACTACAGTACAGAAGCCATGGACTGGTCGTAATCCATGCGTGGGACAATGATGTCCACGCATGCTTTTACCAGGTAATAACAATTATCAGCAAAATTTTAATTAATGAAACGCCGGGTTGTACCCGGCGCTTCATTAATTAAATTTTAATGCTTATTCCTATAATCAGTGTATGGAATCTAATATTATTGCGTCCGTGGAAATATCGTCCACCCGTGGAAAGTGACCTGTCCACGGCAGCCGTACTGTATTAGCAGTTGTCATTGCCCATGCAACACAAGAAATTGTCACACATGATACCAAAGAAGTTGGGCATTTTTTTTTCCATTCCAGTTTAAACAATATTTATTTCCAAAGCTTAAAGAAAGTTACAGAAATCGAGTACGATAATGATACAAATATCAGCGAACACAAAATATTAATGGAAATGGATTCAGCATCCAGTATAAGCTAGGGGCTTATACTGGGCTGTTTCCATATAGATAAGTTGTTTATGTATAATCTTGGACTGATGACTATGGTACAAGACGATGGCTTGGTGCAGGCGCATAGGGCTTTGTATAAATTTACGTATTGTCAGTGATTTATTGATGCCTTGGGGATGAAGTTAGCCATTGCATGCCTTCGTAAAAAAAAACACACGCACCTGCAAGGCTGCAACCAAGTCAATGTTTGTTAGGAACACGTATAAACAGTTGCACTTTGGATTTAAACAGTGTGTAGGATAATGAATGAGTATGGTGGAAAGGTTTGGTAGCTAGGCTGTTTTAGTGATTGTAATAGTGCTCTTGGGTAGAACGCCTGCATGCGAATCGGCAGCGTAATCGAAGTGGGGAGGCCAGTCAGTCACGGAAAGTCCACCTTTACGATTGATATGGTACATATTTCTTGGATCGGGTTTCATAAAGCGCATATGGCCGAGGTAGATACTTGATAAAGATTATAGACACTAACAAGCTTCGTTTCCTAATTTTTTTTTCCCGACGGAATACAGAATGGTCAAGTTTTAAACCAACAATTCAGACTGCGTGGGCACCACATTTGGTAATAAAATTCTCGAATATGCATGCAGTTATACATTCTTCCGCTATGCACGCCCACACGCACGCGCGCGCCGCTCACTGTACACCCACACATCTGTGTCTTCAGATATGTAACTGTACAACCCTCAGCAAACACACACTCGCATATAAGCACGCACACTCACGGATATAAAAAACAAAAACAAAAAACAAAAACGGGCGTTACAAAGCACATAGCCGAAGTGATTTTCAGTCCCACGCGTAATACCACACCGTTATGTTAAATGAGCGTGAACGCGAGTAGTGGGACAGAGTTATTTTTTTATTTAAAACCCTTTACCTAACATGAAAAGCAGACGACACTTGCAAAAAAAAATCTTGAATAACTATTTTTTTTCATTTTTTGTCTCAAAAACATAGGTTATGACCCCTCGTTGGAACGAGCTCGACGAGCTCGTTCCAACGAGGGGTCATAACCTATGTTTTTGAGACAAAAAATGAAAATATTTTGAAAATTAATTGGCGATTTTTGAGAATAGCGCTGGCCGGTTTTGGCCGTTACGTTGGGTAAAGGGTTAAACCTTTTAGTTAGCAAGATAAAAACTGTAAATTGTTTCAAAAACGTTTCTATTGATTTCGGGAGTGAGAAGAGAGATGCCGTACAAAAGGGTGTCGACGTTGACAAAAGTTAACTAACCTATTGTAATTGTTCGCATGCGGGCAACGTAGCAAGAAATGTTCAGTAGTTCCCCGTTCGCCACATCTACAACATAAAGTCGATAAGGGATTTCTGAATAGGTGATCATTAAGAATGCAGCATCCTAGGCGAAGCCTACAATGTAGAATCTGGGCTAATCGGGATTTATGACCGACATATAAGCTGTGTATCTTGCGATTGTCATTATTAAGATACTGTTTGAAGCTGGTGGGGTTAGAGTTTTCTCTCACCTGAACTGGGGTCTCATTCCAAAGGTCGGTTGTGGAAGGTGAAAAAGAAGATTGGTGACTGTGAGTTCGGCATCTGACGTTACTCAGGTTAGAGTTGTTTCGAAGGTTATAGTTGTGGGTTTCCGTGAGAGCTGGAGGGATCATCAATGATATATAATGGGGTGTTAGACGATGGTACTTTTTGAAGTACTGTATAATTTATGTTTTTGCTTTCTTGAAACTAAAGTTTCCCAGCCAGTCTAAAAATTCAGACACTGCTTGCTCGCACTTTTAGTTCCTCCGGTCACAATCCGTACTGCTTCAATTTCGTTATGTCCACGGGATTCTTCTGCACTGCAGTTATCCCACGCTACGTCTGCTTATTACAGAGCTGGGTGAACGAATGAAAAATAAACTCTTTCAAGGGCTTTACGATCTAGTCTAAACTTTATTTGCCTGATCATGCCAATTCGTTTCCACACTTGAGTGAATATTTCACTCAGATGGGATGACCAACTACCACTCTCGTTTATAGTCAGACCGAGGCGTTTGTGCTTTTGGACGTTCTTTATATTCTGTGAGAACATTGTCAGATGGGCTGGGTCTGCTGTGATATCTTACTTGTAATTACCATAGATTCCGTTTTGTTGGAATTGAAGGTTACGAGCCATTGGCGAGGCCAATCCTCCATTACGGTAAGGTTATTGTTAATAGTTTTCAGGTGCCAGTTACGAGTTCTCGACAACCAGAAAAAGAGGGGTAACATCAGCAAAGAGTCTGATATTACTTTAATATTGTCCACTATATCGCTGATGTAGAGCAAAAACAAAAGTGGCCCTCCTAAGATAGACCCTTGGGGAACACCGGCTGTAACATTCCCCCATGATGACATTGCAGAGTTTATACAAACCCGTTGCTGTCGGTCTTCGAAGTAACTTTGAAACCAGCGAAGTAAGGGTCCAGTGATACCTATATGTTCAAGCGTAAACAGTGAACCCTTATGCCATACCGTATCGAATGCTTTGCTTTACATCACAGAATACGACCCGAATTTCTCTCCCATCGTCAAGCGCAGAATTAAATATATGATAAATTTCAGTAAATTGTAGGACTGTTGAGTTAGATGGGAGGAAGCCGGATTGAAGGGATGTAAGTAGAGAGTTACATCGTAGAAATGCGATAATTCTTTTAAAAATGCATCTTTCAAAGACTTTACTTAGACAACTCAATAGGGTTATTGGACGATAGTTCGTTTCCAATTGGGGGTTCCCGGATTTGTAGACGGGCACAACGTTACCCCTCTTTCAGTCAGCTGGGAAAAAAGAGTGGCTCAGCGTCATATTGAAGACAGTTGCCAAAGGAGGTGCTAAGCTAGTTGAGCACCTTTTGAGAATCTTCGGGCTGATATTGTCGGGGTCACATGCTTTGGAGACACACAGGGAGTCGAGCGATTCTTTCAATTCCTCGAGGGTAAGAGTAATCTGACTTATTACTGAGCGATCAGGGCTGAAAGGGGTATGCGGGAGGGAATGACCTTGATCTTCAACTGATGAGATATTACAAAAATAGTCGGTTAAGATCTTGCGCTTATCGCTCACGTGTGAGATGAGATTGCCATTTAACCCTTTACCTAACAAGAAAAGCAGACAATACAAAAACAATTCTTGAATAACTAATTTTTTTCAATTTTTGTCTCAAAAACATAGGTTATGACGCCCATTGGAACGAGCTCGACGGGCTCGTTCCAATGAGGGGTCATAACCTATGTTTTTGAGACAAAAAATGAAAAAATAATGAAAATTAATTGGCGATTTTTTAGAATAGCGCTGGCCGGTTTTGAACGTTACGTTAAAAGAAGGACTGGGATGGGTTTTTGAAGAGTATAAGTCTAGGGGTTTTCCACCACTCGGAGGGATTTGTTGAGGGACTATTCAGGACTGTGTCAATCTTAGTGAAGTGTAATTGCTTTGATTTTCGTGTTTCTGATGTTACTTCGTTGCGTATTTTTCTAAATTTTTCCCATGAATTTGCTTACTTTGCTTTGCGATGGAGACGCTTTCTTTGACGTGTTAAACGTCTCAAATTATTGTGAAACCACTTCGGTTGTTGGGGTCTTACAGTTACAAGTTTGTTGGGAAAGGATTTAGCAGCTGTACTCGTTATTGTGGAGAGCTCGTTTGTAACAGAGGTGATGCTACAGTCAGCAAGAAGGTCTGACCAATTGATGTCTGAGAAGCGACTATTTAATTCAGGAAAATCTTCATCATCATATGTCCAGACAAGACGTTTAAGAGGTTTGCTGTGGGTTTTTCGGAAATTAAAAGTCGCAATGACAGGAAAATGGTACCTGACATAATTACCTAGGAAAGGGTCACCGAATTCTGCGGTTAGAATTGAGAGGTCATCATTTACAAGGATCAGGTCTAGTAATGAGGATGAATTTTTTGTGTAATAGGTCGTTCCGACAACCAGCTGTTTGAGATTCAACTGCTTGGTAATTCGTTGCAGTGAGACTGAGGGACCGGCGGCCGGATTATCGTTGAAGTCTCCCATTAGCAAAAGATATTTAATGTCTTTGTCTAGAGCTCTTTCAATGGATGTTTCATTTAAGTCCGATGTCTGAGTTGGGTGGCCTATATAGTACACCTCCGAGGATCGACCCATTGGTGGTGTATATCTGAGCACATAAACATTCTAGCCCAGGTATGTCAAGATCTGGGCGTGCCTTGAAGGGTATATGGTTTTTGATATAAATTATTACCCCACCGCCTCTTGAGCCCGTCTTTTCGCAAAGGGTTTTGGAAGTTGGGAAGTAGGATATCCTCACTCCTCACTCTTGGAGTAAGCCAAGTTTCGGTAAATGCACAAATGTCATGGGAAGCATCGCATCTCACAGCTAAGAATGTCCAATTTAGGGCATAGATTTTGGACGTTCATATGAAATACGGAGAAACCACTTTTATTGGGAGATGGGTACCATGAGTGCGGGCTGTGCGAGGAGTTTGCACACGAGCTAGTTGGGGCTTCTCTCAATGTCACAGCAAGACAACAATTGATGTTAGTTCAGCTATGCCATGTGACGAGACCAACAGCACCAGGATAGTACTGGAGTAATCATGTTGTTTTTTACGATGCACCCACAGCGCGCTTTTGTTGCAAATAGGCCCACTTTGCACGGATAAGAGTGGACTGACTTGGTAAGATCCCTCAAAGGTGAGGCCGACCCCCAAAACTGACTGGACTTCACACAAGTATTGCCGATTCTTATGGGGAGTTCCGGGCATTTTCTTGAGTAGTTTTGGACTGATCAGTGTTGTAGAAATATGGTCGGGTATGGAAGGAAAAGAGGTCATAATTGGTGTTATGTACAAAGTGTGCAAAGTGACAAGTACAAACAAGTAAGGCAGTATGTACATAGATGGGTCGTGAAAACAGAGGTTGTTGGAAGTCAGAGGTTATTAGTTTTCAGTAGGCTATCCTTCATACTTTGGGTGTTTTGGGTTAGATAGGGTGTGGCATTTAATGTTTTAAATCAATATATTCTTAGAACACAACGTTAATCGCTATAGCATTCATGGCGTTGTTAGAGGTCTGCTATCTTGCACCATGTGCCTGTAATTAAGGTGGGGATTCTAAAAGAGTCCCCAGCCCAATGCAAGGCGGATGGAGCTAACCTAGCACTTGGGGCTGCACGGGCCTTTAGCACAAAACGAGTCAGTAGGCGAGGTAACAAGGGCTTCCGCGCAGTTACAGTGGAGGGGGGGGGGGCGGGTGGGCAGGTGAACATTGCTCTAAGTGCGGTCCACCTCAAGGTAAAGTCGAGCTGTGTTTGCCATAGTGTCACCGTGATCAACGGAATTTGGATAGGCACAGGATCGGCTTGGCTTCACTCTTTACCCAACATTGAGTTTTACTTTGGTTCCTCTGAATCATAACCTAAGACCGCCTTCGTCGGGTCATAAGCCACGGCTCAGAGGGAGCTATCGAAAAGAAAGAGAGAAAATACACGGGAGTTTATCTTTTGGTACCGGATGGTATTATTCTTTACATTGATAACAATTTAAGACAGACAAATGCTAAGTGTCTTGCAGGGGGGGGGGGGGGGTGATGTCCCCTCCCCCAGTGTTTGCGCCGAGTCAGGCGTTTAAACCGAGTGATCAAACCACCCACTTCAACCGACTATAACCTTATCCAACAAGAACTATTCATTGCTTCTTGATTCCAATGGGTTATCCCCCGCGTCGGTCCACACGTCGGACTCAGTGCACCCAGTCTGCCTTTATCTGATGGCCTGCGAATGCAAGGCACCTTGGATTTTTTCCTGCACTACATTGGAATTTGGAAAAAAAGATTAGCATCAGCCACATCCCGCGTCACAGGGCCTGCACCGCATTCAGTGTGAGCAACAGTTTTTAGTCAAATTATTTTTTCACTCGAACTCTTCTAGAATAGTGCTTTTCGGGTAGGAGGGTGGGAAGCGTTACACAATGGAAACGCAATAGGGCAATGGTAGGCGTATTACTGGCGAGGCACGTTCACATTCCCATGGTCATTTACACCAGTGTCCGCGGGCAGGTCTCGCCGCACATAAGGAAACATTGAGGTAAGATCTTAAGCTACTCTACTTTAAATGGTGCGATGTGATCTTCATTCGTATATAACAGGAATCGAAATCTTTGAGACGGGGAAAGAGAATCGACAAACCACGTTTGGCACCCGTGGGGAGGGGACGAAGACAAAGAAAACTTGATTAAACACACATTGGCAGGAAGTGTGTGTGGGGGGGAGGGGGTGCTAGTAGGCAAACACAGTGAGAAGGATACTTATTTGGATCAGGGTTTCCTCACTTATTCACAGTAAGAAAACACAACGACCTGTGGTAGATCTGTCTAGAGCGGTAGAGTTACAAACTATCGACTATCCCCGGTTTGCCCCGTTTTCAACTTTAGAAAACTGAGTAAGATGCGTGACTCTTTCGACGGTGTCATCTTTCATTTTCACAAAGTTTACACCGTCGAAGGACCATATGTCCAGAACCTTTCTCTATTTTTTCAGCAGTCGATCTCGCTTGGCTATGTCGGCTCATGTTTTGGTCAGGTCCTCGTTTAGAAAAACTTTCAGGGTTCCAGAGGCAATACTTGTTGGCTTTATACTTTTCAAGGCGGTGCGTGACCTAAAGAGGCGATCTCTGATGCGATAGCTGTTCAGGCGAAATATGATGTGCCAGTTTGGAGACCTGGACTTGAGACCAACTCTATGGCTGCGGGGGATGTCATTTAAAGACTAATCAACCCCAATTTGCTTAACAGTGTCCAGAATAATGGAGTCAGTATTTTCGTTTTGAATTTTAGGGATTCCTGTCAACCGCAAACTGGTTCTTCTCCCGTACTGTTCAATGTCATCAATGCGATCCTCGAGGCTTCGTATTTTGGTATCTTTATCATTAATTTGGGCTTTAAGGTTTTCAACAGTTTTTTCAAGTTTGTTCAACTTTTCTTGGTTAGCTCTATTGAAACCAGACTGCAGGAGATCTTGAACTGTCGAATCACTTAAGAGTTCAATAAAATCGTCTTTCATAAATGATATGAATGGCGCTCAGGCTCAAGGAGTGTAGTTTTGTAAATCGGGTTCGAACTCATAGTCAGAAAGTCGGAATCCCGCATACGCAGTTTCACTAAAAATCGTATTACGGTCGTCTGACCCCTCTGTATCTTCTTCAAACGTCTTTGCCTTTTTCCGGTCGAGAGGTGATGGCGTGGTTACAAGAGATCCCCCTGCGTTACGCCCCCATTTAATTGACGAAGATGCGTTAATATACTACTCAAAGTTTGCTAGGCACCAAGTACATCCAACTACCTGTTTTACGTTTTAGTTGAAATATTGTAATGAAAAGTGTATATATTTTTTATTTAATTATATCTTTAATGATTTAAGTACAGAAATTAAGATTTTATTTGTGTTTGACATTATTTTTTAGCTTTTAAATACGATAACCATGGAAAATGGATATTTTTGGTAAAAGAGGAAATTTTTCAATAAAAAGTTGACGGAGCGATCTGGTATGGCTTCAATATCGAGTATGAGACCCAGTACTGTTAATTACAGCTTGACAACGCCTTCTCGTGCCCCCAATCAGGTTCCTGGTGGTCCTTTGTGGGATGTTGTTCCATTCTTGGACCAGCATGTGGCACCAAGCTCCTGGACTCTTCTTGGCTGGGCTGGACGGGTTGAAATTGCAAGCTGCAACTCATTCCAGACATGTTCGATTGGATTGAGTTCAGGGGATCTTGCTGGCCAGTCCATACGCTCAATCTCCTCCCTCTGTCGGTACTCCCCGACAGCATGGGCAACATGAGGACGGGCATTATCGTCCATCAGAATGAATCTATCAACCACTGCACCTGCATACAATATGACGTGGACATCCAGGATCTCGTCAATATACCGTTGTGCAGTCAATGTACAACGTTCAGGGACACAGAGCTCTGTACATCCATCCCAGCTGATGCCGCCCAGACCATGATTGACCCTCCACCATAGCGGTCATGCGCAGCAATGTTGGCTGCATGGAATCGCTCTTCTGGTCTTCTCCATACCCCAGAACGCCTATCTGTGTGGTCAAGGCAGTACCTCGACTCATCTGTACAATGGACAGGTCGCCAATCTTCTCTAGTCCATCCAACATGGTCCATGGCCCATTCGTACCGTGCCTGGCGGTGGTTCTGGGACAGCGGAATGCGAAGACATTGTCTTCTCGATCGGAGACCACCTTCGTGCAACCTTACCCGGATAGTTTGCGTCGAAACATTTAACCCGGATGCATTCTGAAGGTCACTGCGAAGCTGGGTTGCTGTGGCAAAGCGGTTCCTACGGGCCTGAATGATCAATAACCTTCAGCTGCAGATGTTGCCCTGTCTCTGCCACCATCATGCCGCCTTACTGGTGTACTATACTGTTTGCTGAAATCTTGCGCAGGTTCTGGTGATCACCGTATGGTGCACACCAAGGGCTTCACCAACCTGACGATGGGTAGCCCTTGCTCCACCATCCCTACAGCCCGCCACATTCCTGCTTCAGACAAATGTCTTCTTACATTTGCATTTGCCATATTCAATCATTAAATTACAGGGGTTTGTGTTGAAATGAAGACTGAATACCCTACAGATGTCATGTACATGAAGACAGTACACGAAAACATCATGAAAATCAAGGGGTACATGCTTTCCATGACTGTCACGAAAAGTCTGCCTGTCACGGGAGCTAATGTAAACACTGGGGACCATCTCAATACATTCCTCAATCACATCTACCAAAAATATCGCAAATATGTCACAAGTAAATTTCACAATTATGTGTCAAATATTTGGTGCTTAGCAAACTTTGAGTTGTATAATATATTGATAATCTACTTGAAGCAGTCGGAACAGTTGTTCGTGTTAGAGTTATGCACTGCTGGGGCTCGATCAATCAGTGGACCGAGTTCAAAATTGTTCAAAAGAATGAAAGACAGAAACTGTTAATAAGGTGTAAGTTAGGTAACGATGAGCGGTAGATTTGTGCTGCAGATGAGTGATCACAAAGAAATCAGTTGACGGCCTTCAACACTTCCAGGTCCGCTGACTTCAGCAGACAAACAAGCAGGTGGAATGAGATTATACAGCTAACGATGAAAATATTTTGTGTGGTCTGCAAAAAGTTCTATAAATTCAATAAATTCCAACAATAGAGATGAAGAATTCTTCTTGAAGTAACCCGTAACAAGATTGCACCATGATAATCTAGTTGTATTAGCACACCACTTGTCGATATTAACCTTTAGGTTCTATTATAGTCTAGCTTTAGCTGAGAACAGTACAGCGCATTACAGTAAGCATTACAAGGAGAATGTTAGCGCAGCCATTGAAATTAAGGTGAAAGCACACTACTTTTACCTGATATTCTCGGTTCTATACTGGGAAATCGAACCTATCCTCTCAGCCCCTATGTAAGGACCGGTGTATCAGAGAAGATCGCCTGAAAGATACCTGCAGACAGAAATGTGAAGAAGACTTGAGGTTATTGAACAACATCACATTCAGCTGTGCAGCTGAATTATTCTTCCATATATAAAACAGGTACTTATTACTGCTTAGAAATTATACCACAAAATGGCGCTACGAGCTGTTAAGTACCTGCAGTAATATTTCGAACATTTGAAACGGAAAACTGATATTTTATATGACAGTAGCACGCGGTATTTTTTCTAGGGATTTTCAGTCCCTTCAAATTATTTTTTCTCTGTGACCATCCATGCATATTTTTCATATATTTCGTTTTTAATATGATTTGTTGGAATGTACAAGTAAATTTTTTCATTTTTGAAATTTATTTTTCTGATTTTTTTCATTTTTTGGCAATGTTTACATTTTTATGTCAACGGAGTTTCCCGATGTGTCGAGCGTTATTACTTGAAACAGAAAGTAGACCAAATTAGATATGGCATCAAATAACCCAAATGAGCTAAGTTTGCAAAGGGACGACCCGTCCCAGGTATTACAGATAAACCATTGTGATTTTCAAAGTTTTCTGACATTACCTGGTATTATCACCGAGCAGTGAAATTGGTATCAAGAAACGAATGGGGAAATTTAACTGCAGAAAATATCCTAAATATTGCAGAGGTAAAATCACAAGAAATATCATGAAGTTAGTAGATTTTGACCCCATTTTCCAGATGAAGACGCTCGTTCAGTTTGCAGAATTTGTCTTCAATTAGTTGATAGGCTTGCTGATGTCCCAGATTGGGACAATGTAAGAAAATTGCCAGACTCCATGGGGGATAGAAATGTTGAGAATGAATCAAGTTACCCAATTTCACCTCCTGAATTTGCGTTGGATTCCCAAAAACAAAATGGAAGCCAGGCTTCCAGTTTCCATGAAAATGACACACAAATTAAATTGGTCCCCTCCTGGTGAACATTGAAGAGTCCAAGTGTTAGTAGCAAGCCTCAGTCTGAGAAAAGTGAACTTTTGTCGGGTCATTTCAAACCCAAAAAGCAAAATATTACGGTTACATTAGGTAGAGCTCACTCAAACCAAGGCCAAACTTTTACAAGTTCAACACTGGCTTGTAATCCTTCTGATTTAGAAAGAATGTCCCGAGTAGTAGATGAATTTCAAAAAAGATTGGACAGACATCAAAATTTTGGAAATAATTGTCCCCCAACTTTCAGACAACGGGATTCGACAAATTTTCAAAATCCAAATCCCGATTACCAACCAGATAACCCTAGAAATAGAGGTAATACTGACTACCCCTTTTACACTCAAAGGGAGAAGGTAACAATTTTCATGACCAGAGACAAAATGTTTTTCCTCCCCCGAATTACCAAAATCAGGGTGGTGGTGAAGTTCAATATCAACGCCAACCTAGACAGAATGTAATTCAAGGAGCACCAAAATTGCCAGAAGGTCTAGAATATTATGGAAATACTGATTGACAATTTTTCAGATTAAAATTTATAAATTTTGTAGAAAAGCAAAGCTGGTCAGAAAGAGATTGTAAAAACAACCTTTGTTGGTGCTTAATGGGAAAAGGTAGTGAATATTATGCAATGATAAGTAGACAAGACCCCACAATGAATTTTGGGGCCCTCATGCATAAACTGGAAAAACGCTTTGGGATGTACAAACTTCTCGAAACAGCACAAATTCAATTGGAGCAAGCCCGTCAAGTATCGGGAATGTCTTTGGAGAAGTGGGCCGATCAGGTATTAATCCTTGCCGTAAACGCATATGGCCATTTAACCGAAGAACATATGTTAAACCAGGCCATTATGAAATTTGGTCATGGGCGTTTGGACAAGGATGCAGGCCTCTTTGCTGCTAATCAGAAACCAAACACTATAGAAGATGCCATTGATAAAATTAAATGGTATCAACATACATCAATGGCAGTGTATGGACAAGAGCCACGGGATACACTATCCCGAAAAGAGGCTGTCCTTCCTCAGTTTGAGAATTACACACAAGAGAGTTATGTCAATGTTCATTTTGCTAGAAATCTAATATTCAGAATATATATATATAGAATATATATATATACATCTGATTACATTAACAGGGAAATGAAAAAACTGGTAACAGATTTTGGCAGTTTTACTAAAACAATGGCTGATGGAATGAAAGCTATGCAAGATTCAGTAACCAATTTGGCTGAATCAGTTGCTAAACTAACACTTAAATTGTCTCAGAGTTCGGATCGCGGTACGGGATACAGCCGTTTTCAGAATCGCTCTCCTTCGCCGCGATGCTGAACCTGTTTTCAGTGTGTATATCCACACACTTGGCCCTGGAGTGTCTAACTAGGAATACTAAAAATCAACCAGCTACAAAGGGTGAAAATGTACAAACTGATTCGATAGGCACTCCCAGTAACACCCAAGTTTCGGTGACATTCAGTGACGAAGCAGAAACTTTAAACGACAGCGGGTCGGACACACAGGCATAGGCCCGACCCCAACTGATTCAGACCAAAACAAACAAATTTCATCTCCTGATCCATTTGTAAAAGAATCTTCCAAAGATGTCCCATCTGACTCTGGGACATTTCCCGATTCAATCATTATAAATCAACTGACAGATAAATTATCCTTCACAGTTCCCGTCACCTTGGAAGATGTAAAATTCAATGCTTTAATAGATACGGGGGCACAAGTGACAATTATTTCAGATAGAGTAATGGAATCTTTGAGGGATCCCCCCCCCCCCCCACCCCTTGTCATCAAAGAGATACAGGTCAAGTCTGCGGGCAGAGATTTAGAGATAATTCCTGGAAAAATAATTGGCCCATTATCAATGAAATTGGGGAAAGTTAAGTATATCAGAACATTTTATGTCGCCCCAATCAATACTCCAATGATTCTTGGGTTAGATTTCCTGCGGGACTACCATGTCCACTTCGACAGGGAAACATGTATTTGGATAATGAAAAAATTATGCTGGATTTAGTATCTTCCGGTATTCCAAAAGCAAACAGAGTTACTTTAGCAAATAAAGTAATGATTCCTCCAAACTCAGTAAAACAAATTAAAAGTAAATTACATAGATCTCTTCCTGAGTATGTAATTGAGCCAAATCCAGACTCCAATTTTTTTATGCCTTGGACATTTCATTCAGAAAATGCTGACCCAGTAATTGCAGTAGTAAATATGCAAGATCATGAATTACATTTGGAAAAAGGTTACTGAACAGGTGAAGCATTTGAGGGGTCCCTAATTGGCATGTTGCACGAAACAGTGGAAACATGTCAAGTTTCTAACACTATGGAAGACCAAAATAGTGTAATAGAATTACCTGAACACCTCAAAGATTTGTTTGATAGATCGAAATCTCTTTTAAATGAAGTAGAACAAATTCAGTTAAAACATTTATTGATTAAATATCAAGAGGTGTTTGCAAAACATGACTACGATTTAGGAAATTTTACAGCTCTTCAACATCATATTAAAACTGGGGATGCAAAACCAATTAAATGCCGAATGGGGAGAACCCCGGCCTGTTTTGAAGGGGAAGAACAAAACTGTTAGAGGAAATGCTAAAAGCAAGGGTAATTCAGCCGTCACTTTCTGAGTGGACGTCTGTCCCCGTTTTAATCAGAAAGCGAAGTGGCACTGTACGATGGTGCCTTGATTTTAGAAAGGTTAATGCTGTAACAGAGAAAGATACTTTCCCATTACCTCTCATAGATGATTGTTTAGAAACTCCAGCTGGAAATAAATTTTTTAGCCGTTTTGACAGAAATCAGGCTTATTTCCAGGTACCAATTGCAAAAGAGGATAGACGTAAAACAGCTTTCATTACCAAATATGGGCAACATGATTTTTTGAAAATGAGTTTCGGATTGTGTGGAGCCCCAAGTTGTTTTTCTAGGGTAATGCATTTAGTGCTGAGAGGTTTAAATTGGGAGATAGTCCTAGCCTTTCTTGGCGACATATATGTTCTAGGAACCATTTTGAAAATCTTGAAAAGGTGCTTGAGCACCTACATCAGTATATCAACTGAAATTGAAACCTAAAAAATGTATTCTTCTCAAACAAAAAATGGAATTTTGGGGCCGAATTGTCACCTCAAATGGTATGGAAATAGATAATTCAACTTCACAAATTATTAGTGATTGGCCAATTCGTAAATGTACCAAAGATGCATAAAGTTTTTTAGGCTTAGCAAATTATCACAGAGCCTTTATAAAATCATTTGCTGCAATAGCGGTCCCCCTCTATCCGAGAACAGTTAAAAGTGTTTTGGGGTGGGGGAAAGAGGAGCAAGAAGCCTTTGACCAAATCAAGATTGCCCTCAAATCTCCTCCAGTCCTTACTTTTACTAATATTAGACACTGATGGGTCGAATTTAGCCATAGGGTCCGAACTTATTCAAATACAGGATGGTCAAGAAAAGGTGATAGGTTATGGCAGCTTAGGTCTCAACCCTGAACAACGCAGGTAGTGTGCAATTCGCAAGGAGCTTTTGGCAGTCGTCAGATTCACTCGACAGTACAGGCACATGGTGGACATTTTACAATTGGAACTGATCACAGTAGCCTGACTTGGCTTCTCAATTTCAAGACACCTGAGGGCCAAATTGCCCATTGGATTGAGGAGCTAAGTCAGTACGATTTCAAAATCCAGCATAGGCGAGGAGCATAGCACACGAATGCGGATGCACTCTCAAGAGTACCAGTAAGATAAATGTGGCCAATTTAAGGCTGAGGTGCCTTTGAATAAGCTTCGTTGCGAGAGGTGCAAGTACTGCACAAGAATACATAATAATTGGAGTAAATTATTTGAAGAAGTGGACGACGCAGTCCCATTACCTCATAACACAGGTTTGAACCTACCCTAGGTAGATGAAATTAGCACTGAATTCAGTTGTTTGTTGACATCTACTGTTAAAAGTATTTCAACATCTGAGATGGCAGATGAGGATCCAGGTAGATCACTGACCTCCTTGTTTGCCAAATCCCATTTTAGACTGTCAGACTGGGATGGGAAATTGGAAACTGAGCATGATAATAGTATTAAACTTGATATAGAAGTGGAAGGAAATCTTTTCCCTGCATCTGTGAACAGACCTATGTCAGATTCTTCACAACCTACCCCTGATGTGTCTAGTCCCAATCCCCTGGGACAGGAATTGGAAAAATTACTAATGGAACAGCAGAATCATCTTTACAAATTCTGCTGAAGTGGCTTGAAAAGGGAGAGTCACCATCTCAAGTTGACCTCTTCCTAGCTTGCCCTGATGCCAAATTATTCTGGAAAAATAAAGAGAAATATTTCATGAAGGGCCCTCTTTTGTATAAAATCAGGAAAAATACCGAAAAAGTGTTAGTGGTGCCCTTTTCTCTTAGAAATGAAATGATGACAATTAACCATGATATGCCGGCTACGGCGGGACAGCAGGCTGTAACTCGAACAACAGAACGAGTTAAATCATGTTACTACCTGCCGATATTAGCTTCTGACACTGAGTCTTTTGTCAAGTCCTGTCCAAAATGTAATAGACAGAAAAAACCTTCACGCCATGCTAAACATCAAATGGTGTATTACCATTCAGATGGCCCAGTGGAAAGAGTACATCGGTGCTTCCTGGGCCCATTGGCAAAATCCCCAAGAGGAAATGAGTATATTTTGGTCATTGTAGACCAGTTTACCAAATGGGTGGAGTGTATTCCTCTGACATCACAATCTGCAGAGGATACAGCCAGAGAGCTGCTGTTAATGAGGTCTTTTCAAGGTTAGGGTGCCCTCTTGAAATTTATACAGACAGGGGATCTAATTTTGAAAGCCAACTCTTCCGGTCAGTTTGTGAATTATTACAAATACAAAAGGCCCTTTACGACTGCGTACCGGCCTTCCTACAATGGACTAACTTAAAGGGTTAACCGAACCCTGGTGGATGCTCTTAGGTGCTATGTGGGGAAAAACAATCCTCCTGGGACCTTTATATACCCCAACTAGCAGGAGCTCTACGTTCTGCAGTTAACTGCCATACAGGGTATACTCCTAACAAATTGATGTTTGGGAGGGTTTTTTTTCAACCACCAGATTTAGTATATTGGCCTTGTACAAAACTACCTATTCAGCCTGAATCAGAATATGTTATTGAATTAGAGAACTCAATGAGGGCAACACATGAACTGGCCAGAAATAAATTGAAAACCCAACAAAAATAAATGAATAAGCAATTTCATTCCAAAATGAAAGTTCATAAGTTCAAGGAAGGAGACATTGTGTATATCCTTGAATAATTTAATCATTTGCCCCGCCTCTGCGTTTGATTGGTTGAAAGCAACCAGCGTGAAAGTCGTCAAAATCGTATAAACCAAATCACGTGATGATTTGGAATGTCTACACTCTGGAAGCCCCGCCCACTCAATCCAAGTGTCACCGTGAGGGCGTGACGGCAGACTGATAGATGGATAACAAGCTTGTAAATAAAGATCAATGATCGATTTTTCATCGCCTCCAGTCAGCGAGAATATAATGATAATTTCTCAGGAACAATTGAATTTCATAAAATATACCGAAACGGGAGACGAATAAAAGATCATACACCCAAACATGATTTTGGGGGAACTTAAAAAAATGTTTTTAATGATATTGTTACGTGACTTGTTAAATATCTGTCGTCTGCGATCGAAAATCAAAACAACAAACAATTTGACAATGATTGACGTGACCTGTTTGTGGCACACTTTCCTGAGTTTGACTGTTGTCTTTTGCGAAAATTACAAGTTTTTCGTTCACGTACACATAGTTTTTATATTTTAATATTACAGCCGGATTAAATTATAAGAAATAACTTGTTTTCCTTCGGTTTATGCGATATAAACTGAAAATATTCAGCACAAGCTAAATCATAACTCGCTACGCGAGTTATGAAGCTTGTGCTGAAAATTTTCGGTTTATATCGCATAAACAGAAGGAAAACAACAGTTATTTCTTAATCCTAATTGTAAAGTTGGGCAGACTAAAAAAAATGAATCCTATTTGGAAAGGACCTGGTATTATCAGTCACTGTATTTCATCCTATTTGTTTCGGGTTCAGCTTCTCAATAAGTCAGTTACAGTGAATCATGACAGAATTAAACTGTGTCGAGATGGAGTGCTTCCTCCTTGGGTGGAACGTCATAAATCTTTGTCACAAAGTAGAGGCTCTCCAGTCCCGTTGTATTGTTTTTATCAGAAAAGCCAATGATAGTCATGATTCAGTGTGATTATTGTTTGGACTGGTTTCATGGAAAATGTGTAAACGTTGATAATTTAGAAACCAAGTCCATTGCCAAATTTGCCCGCCCTTATTGTAAGATTGCTCAACCAGAATAAAAAAAACTATAACAGTAATAAGGCCAGGTTAAAAGTTCATTAGAATTCAACCTGTCCTTGGATTTTTATTATTTTTTGTAGAATGTCAAGCTCAGAGGAGAAAAGCCCCAAAAGGTCCTGGGAAGCGGGGGAGGAAGTGCCTTCCCCGTTTGCTACTTCAAAGGACGTGAGGTTGAAGACATACCCTAATTTGCAACGGGTACGCTTCGTGGGAGACAAGTTGGTGGAGTATTCCGGCTCCCACACTGTGGGAGCCAAACACAAAGACTCTGAGAGCAGCACTTGTTCCGCAGCTGCTCCCACTCCTTCTTCTTCAGGAGCCAGGCTGAAGGTTGTAAGTGCCTCTAAAAGAGGGACTCAATCTTCGGCTGCCAAAGGGGCTCCTCGTACGACCAGGACTCCTTCTACCTCTAGGGAGGGTCCGAGCAAAGCTGCTAGGGCCAAAACTAGCAGGTCCCAGTCCTCCCGTACTACGGGAAGACTACCAGCCAAGCCTCAGACTAGGGAGGTCCCTCTGAGTTGTCTGCAGACTTGACCTCGCCAGCGGGGAAGTTCCAAGCGCCTCCCCCTGGTTTAAACCATCAAGCCCTAGACAAGCCACCAAAACGGCGTGGCTTGGACTCGGCTTGTCCCATCCCCAGCTGTCAAGGTAGTACCAGGCAGCCGAGGAAACATTGCGAGAAGCAGCATCTGCCCCTCGCAATGTGGGAATCAGGGCCAAAGGGGGATCAACAATTCTCTCCAGAACAGGTCTATTAATAAACTCTGGAGGAAATAGTTGCTCTAATTTCTGTTCGGGCAGGTCAATGGGGAGTTCATAGAACTCAACAAGTTCCCATTGACTGTCTCACAAGTTCCCATTGAGAGCCACTAGGGTTTCACCCCCTCAACCCCCACTCGACACATGTCCAGTGTCTAGTCATCCCGGCAGGTTTGTTGCACTGGAGAGTGCTGATGTGGCTGCTGGTTAAAATAGAAAATAAAAAGGGAACACCTGGGCCAATTCCCTCTACTGCAGCAACATCAGCCTCTTCAGCATCCTGTTCGGTGGAGTGGGGGGGGGGGGGGGGAGTCCGTGGAGGAACCACAGAAGGCTGTGGTAAAACCACCCCTCTCCTGGGTTTTTCTCGCTGCCTTCTAAGGGAGTGGTCATCCCTTGCCCACCCGTCGGGTTCCAGGTTAGGTCGGCGGAAGTGGCTACCACCCCACCTATTCCGGCTGTTATGGGAAGCTGGGAAGAGGAGCCAACCCCTACGGCCCATATTTATTGGATGCCCACTTCCATGTTGAAGTCTCTGGGAGCACCCCAGCTCCCATTCAGAGAATTTTTTCGGCTGGAGGCGGGTTGGCCAGTGGAGGTTCCCATTCCGGTACATGGAGGTGTAGCAGTTTATTGCGACCCTCCTACGTATCCCTCCATTTCCCAGTTGGATAGGAGAGACCCGATAGTAAAGATTGCTGTGGGGCTCCATCCTTGCCACGTAAAGGATTACTCTCCCATTGTGTTGGGAGAGGCTGTAGGAGTAGTTTCAACTTTACTCCTACATGCCTCTGCCCTGGGAGAGATCGGTCTGGATTGAACATAACCTGAGGGGGCCTGGTCTATCCTGGATCAGGTTTTTGTTCGGCTGGTCCGTATGGCTCACATCCATAGGCTCCTTGTCCTGCATCTGAGACGGTCGACAAAAGATGCAATGGGCAGCGATGTCCAGTGCAAGGCCCTCCAGACCCTGCAAGAAAATATGAGCCGGGGACAGTGCATACATTTGCACTGCTTTAGTGGGGATAGGGAAACGGTCAGGCATTGGCTTGGGCTTTTCCCCAATACCCACTTCAGCATAAGCCCCCAATGCCACTCCTTCTACGACAAGCAATGGGGTGGCGTCCAGCAAATTCCGCTGGGAAGACTAATGGTTGAGTCCGACTACCCGTACGTCTCTAGGCAGTCGGGGCTCACTATTGGTAGCCCCATGTATTTGGGAGAAGTTGTACGGCTTATCGCCAACAGGAGGGGGTGCCCCTAGGACCGCTGCGCGGGTTGACTAAGGAAAATACCGAGCGGCTCTATGGGTTCCCTCCCTTGTGAGTCCCTAGCCTCTTAAAACTTTCAGGGAAATTCCCTTTCCCTGTTACAGATATACCTGATACCCTGGTACCTTGTCGGTAACCCTAAGTATTATTTTTAAATTAAAATGGAATCGATCCAAAGGTGTCTGGCTTGACAGTGTTTCTTAAACACAGCCAGGCGGGACATTGTTGGGAAGATTCCATTATTATAGGGGTGCTGACGGGGATCAATTGGTATCAATCCCTCCAAGGGAGATGCCCTCTCCCTAATATGGATGGTTCAGACGGGAAATCTTTCCCCCAAAGAACCATTCCAAGAGTTCTGAGAGGAGGTACCTCGCACCATTTTGTTAAAATCTGAGATGGGGTGCCTCAGCACATTTTGTTAAGGAAGTGAAGAAAGAGATTCCTTCCTAGATTCAGATTAGATTCTTTATTCGCGGTATACATACATGTAAAATGGTTACAAATAAACATATTGCACAAATGTAATGAGTAGTACATCGTGGGAAATGGCATAGCCAGAGTGGCTGTCTACCTGCCACCCCCTGGATGATGGGATGACTGTGACCAAATGAATGAACTTGGAACCGGTTATGTGACACATGATGGTGAATGGCGATCGAATCATTCTTTTCTGGGCCGGAGGTTTGGTGCTTCATATACACCAGCGAAAAGATGGTGCTTCAAGGTTGGCAAGAAGCAACCTGCTTATTGGACTCCCTCTGCTACTCATCATAACACCTGAGAGCGGTAATAAGTCCCATCGTGAAGTTCGTATCGTTCAGACTGCGACAAAGGGGTAGGCCATGATGTTTGGGCGTGGAGTCTACGTTAGCTGCATCACCATCGTAGGATGACGAATGTGATGAATTATTTGTTTAGATTATTGTTTGCAAGTTCTCAATTGCGTATTTTACATAGCACAACTGTGGGGAGGAAGCACAACAGGTTGCACAGGACGAGGACTCCAGATGAAGACGCATAGCATGACTTTGACAATTTCGAAGTTTATGAAGTGCAATCAGGGCAGTAGGGATTATTGCATCGGACATATATAACTGGAATATGACGAAAAGTGGAAGTTTTGTTGTTCTTAAGCATGGTTCTGTAGCTAATATTACGAGTCGCGTCGTCCAGATCATTGCATAGATTCGGGAAGGTGTTTTAAGGAAGTTTATCCAGAGTTTGGGTCCGTGTTTTTTCTATGTATAGGAGGCCAGACTGTCTGGTTGTCCTACCAGATGGATTGTCAATAATTTTAAATATATCATTGAAAGAAATCGGCAATCTGCCGTTCTGCCAGTCAAACACGAACAGTAGTGCATGTAGTTTAAACAAATCATCAACCTTGAGTATTTGATTTTCCTTAAACAGGGAATCTGTATGAGAATTGTACTTTGTTAATAATTATTTGTAATGATCGCTTTTGCATGACAGCTAGTTTTTTTGATAGCTCTTGAGTTGCCCCATGCCTGGATTCCGTGTACCAAATGGCTATGTATGAGGGCGTAATACCATGTTTTCTGAGCTACATGAAGGGGGGGGGGGGGGGGTATGTTTTACTTTGTTGACACTATAGTTTGCGCGTGCTATTTTCGAGCATAATCGGGATATGTGAGCCTTGTAGGATAAGTGTTCATCAATGATAATTCCTAAGAATTTCACAGATTTTTCTGTTTCAGTGGCCCCGACCTTGTTAATGTTTTGGTTATTTTTGTTGTACCTCCTGGCAGAGATTATTGTTCCTACCTTTATTTGGATTAAGTACGATATACGAGGTTTTCTTAGTTTTTGAAGCTCGTCATTGAAATGCGGTTTTATGGGATTATTGTCGGAGCCCGGGCAGTGTGCAGTGGTGTCATCGGCAAATGATAAAGGATTGAGTGATGTTGAGTTACTTATATCATTTATATACAAAAGAAAAAGAACAGGGCCTAACATTGAGCCCTGTGGTACACCGCACCTCTGTTTGGCTGAGTCTGTTTTGTGTTCTCCGAACATAACATATTCACACCTGTTTGACAAGTAACTTCTAAACCAATTGTTGGTGACACCTCCGATGCCCGGATGATGATCACAACGAGGGAGATGCCCGGATGATGATCACAACGAAACTGGTTGAAGTTCTTGAGGACATAAAAATGATGTTGTTTTTTTTAATTTTGGGGAGACATTTAAGTATGTGAATACTTGTTAAGTTATCCTGTGGTATATGGAGTAAGTGATCTATGTTTCCAAATGTGAAATTTAGTGGTATGAAAGAGCTGTCGTCGGTAAACTTGTTCATGTGAAAACTAAGTTGCTTATTTTCGACCTGGTAATCTTGGTGTTACGCTCAAAGTCTTTTTGTGAAAAACTGTCTTCCTGATTATCCTATGTCTCCGGTATGCCTGTGAAGCCCAAAAGCAAATCCAAACGAGAGCGTTCTAGTCCTCAAAAACACTCATCTGAAGTGATACGATCAGCTAAATTATCGAGAATTCTTGAGAACCCCGAAGATTCGGACTGGGTTTCGGAAACTGAATCAGAGGTAATGGCGACTGATATCCCGGGGGTTGATGTAAAAGCCCTGGCTATGCATTTAAAATCAATGATGATCGGTGACGTGGAAAACATGATAGAAAGAGCTGTGAAAAAAGCCATGGTAGATGCTACTCAAAGCTTGGCTTCTAAGCTGAATGAGGTAAAAAAAAAAAAAGGAGAACAAGAATCTTTGAAGTGAGGTAGATACTTTAGCGCTCAAAGTCGATGAATTGGAACAATATACCCGAAAGTATAGTCTGCGAATAAGTGGCCTGGACGAATTAGACGGGGAGTCTGCGGACAAGCTTGTTTTGGATGTGGCACAAAAAATTGAAGCTAACATATCTACTTCGGACATCGATAGGTCTCACAGAGTTGGTGCTCCTAGGGAAGGTAGAACGAGACAATTAATCGTGAGGTTCACAAATTATGGTGCTAGGCGGAGTTTTTACATTGCCAAAAAGAAACTAAAGTCACAGGCAATTAATGGTAAAAACTGCCATATCAATGAAGACTTAACTCAAGAAAAATTTACAATGTTTAGACACTCACTTAAACTCAAAAGAGATGGCAAAATCCAGCAGACATGGACAAGTGATGGCAAGCTTTTTGTTAAGCAAGGAAATGGTTCGATTTCTCTTGTGTGGTGTCCAAAAGACCTGGAGAGATTTTGAGAAAAGAGTCTTCTCTAACACAATGCCATGACTAGGATGTCATCAAAAAGCATCCCATGCTGGATAGGTGTCTTTATATACGTAGTGGTGACGAGCTTAAAGTTTATCGCCTTGATACTAATACCTAAGATATGATCGACTTACTGATTACCATATGACCACCCCCCCCCCCCCCCCCCCCCTGGATAGGTGTCTCTATATACTTAGTGGCAAGCTTAAAGTTTACCGCTTAGATATGAATATCCAAGATATGATCGACTTACTGATTACCATATGACACCCCCCCCCCCCCCCCCCCAGCCCCAGGCCTTAACTCATTAATGTTAAAGTGAGACGATTGCGGGATATACTGTCCGAGCTTTCGGGACAAAGTGTTCTGTATGAATTACGCAATATACATTGGAGCCAGGTCAATTTGAATAATAATAATATATCTTTATTCTGCTGTATACTAGTACATTAACAACATAACATTACGATCTACAAGAACATAACCTAGTACACAGCATGGAAATAGCATAGCCTAAAAGGCTGTCTTCCTGCCATTCTCACAAACATTCATTCATTCATTCACACATCTGACTTCAGAGCGTGAACAACACCTAGATAGCCATGGAACTACCAGATAGACTAGTGAAAGCCATTTCAGCTCTGGGCGTCTCATGCCCTGTATCCTGGATTATCCAGGAAATAGGCTTGAGCGTCCACCTGAAAGTGGAGTTTGAAATTGAGAAGCCAACAAGAACACCAACCTCTTCGGGGAGAGGTAGTACCTTTGGAGATAGGATCCCCTCTCCCACTGGTCCTCACCCGAAGGGGCACGGAGGCCCTGAAAAGAGACAGAACAAGAAAAAGAAAGAAAAAGAGCCCATCAACCAAGCGCAGGGACGCCCGGCGCTTGGAAGCTTTCCGGAATAGGAAGAAAGAGTTGAGTGAGGGGGTGAAGGCTCTGGAGGCAGCCGCCAGTTCCCCTCCTAGTCCCACTGGTACACCCAATCAACTGCCGGCTCCTGAGCCGGTACAGTTGGATGAGGAACACCCAGTGGAGACTGAGGAGGAACTGGAAGTTGCTTTTTCATCGCCTCTCACCCCTCACTCCCCCATTCCTTCACTACCGGAAAGCCCGGGAGCGGTACAGCCACCAATCTCTGTGGAGACCGTATTTAGAGAGATTGAGTTATCCAAGGCAGCACAGGATAGAGTAAGAGAATACCTTGAACGCAACGGGCACACCTCCACACCACCACCAGCCCTCCACCATCACCATCACCAAGCCAACCTCCACCCAAAAAGAAGAGCCGCAAGAAGAGCAGAAAGGGCTAAACCTCTTCCCTCCTTCCTTTTCCTCCTTTGACACGCCTAGACATACGAAACCCAATCATTTACAGTCACCGAGGGTCGAAAGGGGCTTGTCCCCCAAATCGTCCCTGCGCGCCTTCGGCACGTCAAACCACTTCGTTCGATTCCCACAAATATATATATATATATATATATATATATATATATATATAATATATATATATATATATATATTTCAACACGGTTTGGCATCAGTGTAACAAACGTTCTTTTCAAAGACAGGAATATTTAATAGTTTGTTTATGAACCATGCGGCTAGATGGGATCAATAGGTCATATGCTGGGAGGAGGAGGAGTTACCAGATAGTTTTGATGGCTGATACAATCGGGACAGGCTGGGTTGTCGCACTTGAAGTTTGGGCTAGAATAAGTACTTAAAATTTTATGCGTTAATGATTTTTTGAACTTGGGTCTACTATATTGCTGAGTTAGAGGGTCTATACTATTCCAAATTCTTGGGAAGGAGTGGAACGGCAATTCTGCAGAAAATTGAGTTCTTGGTTTGTGTGTTTCTATTTTACCAGTCTGCCTTGTATTCATCCCCGAAGGGTTTCTGTAGATCTGAAAGGTGTTATCGAATGACATAGGAAGTTTTTTGTTCATCCAGTCATGCATAAAGAGGGAGACGTGAAGGCTGAAGAGATCTTTAAATTTCAGAATGCCACAATCTCTGAAAAGAGGGTCTCTGTGCGAGTTATATGCCTTCCTAGTTTTTGCAGCTTGAAAATTCTGTTGGTGTAGGTCGAATGACCCCAAACCTGAATACCATATATGAGATGGCAGTGGATCAATGAAAAGTACAAAGTTTTCATTGCCTTTGCGGGGAGAAACTTCTTTGCCCTATTTAGGGCAAAAATTGCACTTGCCATTCTTGAACATACTGCAGAAACATGGTGTTTAAATTTCATATTTTCATCTATACACACATCGAGGAACTTTAGAGGGGCCTGATCTTGTTCGTTCCCAACGGCCTCAATATTTGTATTATTCAGAGATAATTCAACGTTGTTTACCCTATATAAATCATTTTGTGGGTGAAGACGCATAT
Organism: Pictodentalium vernedei; assembly: GCA_031216915.1. Classification (NCBI taxonomy): domain Eukaryota; kingdom Metazoa; phylum Mollusca; class Scaphopoda; order Dentaliida; family Dentaliidae; genus Pictodentalium; species Pictodentalium vernedei. Next base: position 323,876,678 of record CM062291.1, read on the forward strand.
ATTTAGTTTTAGTGGGGTTAAGGGCTAATTTGTTGGTAGAACACCAGTGATTTATTTTGTCTAATTCGGAATTTACACTGTCTGTAAGTATGTCAAGGTTGTTGCCTGATCTATATGCCGTTGTATCATTGGCAAAGGAAAGTAGATTAAGCACAGTGGAGTTGCTAAAATCGTCAATGTACAGCAAAAATAGAATATACACTATGTCAGTGAAAATTATTCAATAAACAGGAGTGTACAACTGACAGGGGGTTTGGTCGGTTGTATTCATGTATTGTACAGATAAATTGAGCATTTTTTCTGTTATATCTGAAGTGCCTGACTAAGCTCATTGAGATATAATAGACTAAATGCCTGTATTGTATGTCCGGAGACTAAACGGTTTCGAAAATCGAGGAAATTCTTGTATGGAAAAGATAAATCGATCACTTATTCTAGTGTATTCTAGTGTATCCTGTTTTGACAGCGCCCACAGAACTCAGTCGGGGAAGATATAATGGATTACATGCCTGTATTGTATGTACGGAGGCCAAATGGTGCTGCAAACTGCGGAAATCCTTGTATTCTATAGACAAATTGAGCACTTAACCAATTGTATCCTGTCTGACAGAGCTTATAAAGCTCGATCGGAGAGGATATAATGGATTAAATGCCAGTATTATATTAGTTATCCTTGTGTTTTCCAGGGTGTATGGAAATTTACACCGGTTTGGAAACTCATACACCCTGAGGCAAAGCCGAAGGGTGTATGAGTTCCCAGACCGGTGTAAATTCCCATACACCCTGGAAAACACAAGGATAACGGATTTATTCCCAAGAATTTTGGTGTACTTAATACTTTAACCTAAATTGTGGGAAAAACTACAGAAAATTTGTGCTTTGTAAGTTTCTTAATACAACCAGACAAATATGGATGTCATTGGAACTGGCTCAAAGAGCCAGTTCCAATGACATCCTTATCTGTAATATGTTTATTACACATAAATATTAAATTTCCTGAATTTTTATTTTTGATCTAACATAACTGAGCAGATGGTATGAATTAATAATTAAAAATGGGTACTTTATTAGCCATATACCCTGCTATTGTGTATTCTTGTTTTTACACCGTGGTTAACCACGGTGTAAAAAAAATCTACTGTGGATTGCAAGTTACACCGTACCTCTCAGCCAATCAAAATGCAGTATTTTGTTGCATTTGGAAATAATTGTATCTACGGAGGCCACATAGTTTGTCAAGTGGGTGAAATTCGATGATCCTCAGATTAATTTATCGCCCTTCTCCCGGATCTTTTATTCAATTAACAAAAATTTACTTTAAAGCCTTTTTGCAATTAACGGATGGAACTTGTGCTGTATATGTGGTGGATGTCTTGTTTTCAGGGATTGTATTCAATTAATAGGGCTATTCGGTTAAGAGATATCCAATTAGCTGGGTTCCACTGTTCTGACCAAAGTGAGTTGTCAATTGATACCTGGTACGTGCTACATGAAAAATTCCAGTTGTAAATCATGTCCTATACTTCCCTATAATTCCTGTTACCATTGAGACTTCAACCCTGGTTGTTTATGAAAGAGTACCCTGGGATTTAAATTAACCTAAAGAGTCAGGGTACCGTTGTAAATCTCGTCCTATCCATCCCTATAATTCATGTTGCCATAAAAGCTTCAATCCTTTTTTTCCCCTTTTTTATGGAAGTGCATCCTCAGCTTATACTGACGGAATGGGTTAAGGTCACTCAATATATATCTGATCTGTGACAGTGATTGGGTTAATGTATATTAATCTCCAGTTAGTACCACGAGGAGACAGTATTAAATTTAACGTTGCTGACTGTAACTTTACAGACAATACCAAGAACGAAACTAGGCCATGGCTGCTGTTTAGCAGACAGGGTCTGTTCCGTTTGTTGACTTTGTATTGCAACAACATGAAACAATTGCCTTGCGGTTAGTATATCAGTAGATGCTTATTTAATTTACAATTGTTTTGTTTAAGACTCATCTAAGAGTGCCTCTCCGATGGGTTATTGCAGAAAAATTGTGTATAATTAATGCTTTTGTTAAAATAAGACTCCTTTTTCCTTGTCATCATTAAAATTTCAGTCATGTTTGTTTATATAAGTGCTCCCTCGGCTTATATATTAATGGAGAGGGTTATGGTATAACTGTAAACCACGTCCACAACCTCCGTATATATTCTGTTACCATTAAAGCTTGTTTATGGAAGAACACGCTCGGCTTATATTCAAGGAAAGGGTTAGAGTGCAGTTCTAAGTTACACCCTATACCTCCTTATAATTTCTATTACCATTACAGTTTCAGTCCCGTTTGCTTATGAAAGAGTATCCAGGGACCGACCTGGGCATGCGCCAGTGCGTATTTGGTTCTGAAACATCAGGACCTGGCTCTTAAATCTCAGAAATAGGCTTCTCAGTTGGCACGTAACTTCTCAGATCATATTTTGATATTCTTTCGATGGATAATCGAGAGAGACACTCTTACATGTATTATATATATGATTATCATGTATCATTGTTCTAGAGTGCTTAAGTTAATACTTTAAGTCTTAATTACCAAGCATTAATCTTCACTGTGGTTTCTGATCAAGTCTTGGCTGCCTAAATAGGCAGCCAAGACTTGATCAGAAATCACAGTGAAGATTAATGTTTTCTATAGGGTACCAAATGAAAATGACGAGAGCTATTACATACTTACAGTGGGTCTTAGAAACAGCAGTGTGACTCCGTAAATTGAAATCTGGCGCATGAATTGAAAAAATAGGCTCCGAGGCTAGAGCGTGTTTTAAATAGTCCTGATCGGTCCCTGAGTATCCTTGTCTTATATTAACAGAAAGAGTAAATGTGTTCAATTTGTAAATTACGTCCCATGCCTACCTATAATTCCTGTTACTATTAGCCCGAATCCCTTCCGAATCCTGATTTTTTGGAAGAGCACCCTCGTCGTATATTAACGGCATGGGTGAAGGTCATAACTATAATATTTATCTGAACTGTGGCAGTGGTAGAGTTAATCTAAGTTATTGCCGTGTTTGGAAGAATAACTTCCTGTTAGTGTCCTGAGGAGACAGTATTTAACTTAACACTTTACCGACTGTAACTTTACAGATAATGTCAGGAACCGAACCAGGCCATGGCTGCCGATTATCAACCAGGGGTCTGTTCCGTTTGGTGACTTGTAATGCAACAACATGCAAAAATCCCTTGTGATAAGTCTGTCAGTTGATACATGTTTAATGTACAATTATTTGGTTTCATCTTATTTGAGAGTCCCTCGCTGGTGGGTTTATTGTAGAATAAATGTTTAAGAACAATTTGTTGCCAAAATAAGACCCCCTTTACTGATACATACTAACGTCTCGGATCATCTTTGGAAAAAAAATTGGCACCCTACTAGTTAAGTTTGTCTGGGGCTTAGAATGATCATTATCTGTTAATACCAGGTGAAAATACCGTGAAGTGAAGCAATGTTTGTTTGTGACTTCACACCCTTGATGTGGTCACAGCTAGTCATGGTGCCCAAATGTTACCTTAAACAACAACAAATAAATAAATATTTGCTAAAAGTTACAATAACCATCAACAAATAAATAAATATTCACTAACGATTTTTGTCTATAAACAAACAAGAGGCCCCAGGGGGCCCGAGGGCGCTCACCTGACACGGTAGTCTAAATATCAAACCAGGGACTTGACTTGAATAAGCTGCATACGCCCCCTCCCAAGAAAAGCAGGGTGAAAAAAAAAAATTCAAATTTTTTCGGATTTTGGTCCAAAATTTTCTAAGTCCCACCCGGACCCCAAATTTTCAGGGGAAAAAAAAAAAAAATTTTTTTTGTCTTAAAATTGACAGAAATGCATAAAAAACAAAAAAAAATTTTTTTCGGATTTTGGTCCAAAATTTTCTAAGTCCCACCCGCAATCCAAATTTTCAGGGGAAAAAAAAAAAAAAAAAATTTTTTTTGTCCTAAAATTGACAGAAATGCATAAGAAACAAAAAAAATTTTTTTTTCGGATTTTGGTCCAAAATTTTCTAAGTCCCACCCGCACCCCAAATTTTCAGGGGAAAATTTTTTTTTTTTTTTTTTGTCTTAAAATTGACAGAAATGCATAAAAAACAAAAAAAAATTTTTTTTGGATTTTGGTCCAAAATTTTCTAAGTCCCACCCGGACCCCAAATTTTCAGGGAAAAATTTTTTTTTTTTTTTTTTGTCTTAAAATTGACAGAAATGCATAAAAAACAAAAAAAAATTTTTTTTGGATTTTGGTCCAAAATTTTCTAAGTCCCACCCGCACCCCAAATTTTCAGGGTAAAAAAAAAAATTGTTTTTTGTCTTAAAATTGAGAGAAATGCATAAAAAACAAAAAAAATATTTTTCGGATTTTCGTCCAAAATTTTCTAAGTCCCACCCGGACCCCAAATTTTCAGGGAAAAATTTTTTTTTTTTTTTTCTGTCTTAAAATTGACCAAAACGCAGAAAAAACAAAAAAAAAAAATTTTCGGATTTTGGTCCAAAATTTTCTAAGTCCCACCCGCACCCCAAATTTTCAGGGAAAAAAAAAAAATTTTTTTGTCTTAAAATTGACAGAAATGCATAAAAAACAAAAAAAATTTTTTTGGATTTTGGTCCGAAATTTTCTAAGTCCCACCCGCACCCCAAATTTTCAGGGAAAAAAAAAAAAAAAATTTTTGTCTTAAAATTGAGAGAAATGCATAAAAAACAAAAAAAAAAATTTTTCGGATTTTGGTCCAAAATTTTCTAAGTCCCACCCACACCCTAAATTTTCAGGGAAAAAAAAAAAAATTTTTTTTGTCTTAAAATTGACAGAAATGCATAAAAAACCAAAAAAAATTTTTTCGGATTTTCGTCCAAAATTTTCTAAGTCCCACCCGCACCCCAAATTTTCAGGGAAAAAAAAAAAAAAATTTTTTTGTCTTAAAATTGACAGAAATGCATAAAAAACAAAAAAAAATTTTGGGGGATTTTGGTCCGAAATTTTCTAAGTCCCACCCGCACCCCAAATTTTCAGGGAAAAAAAAAAAAAAATTTTTGTCTTAAAATTGACAGAAATGCATAAAAAACAAAAAAAAAAAAAATTTTCGGGGGAAAAAAAAAAAAATTTTTTTGCCTTAAAATTGACAGAAATGCCTAAAAAACAAAAAAACAAAATTTTCGGATTTTGGTCCCACCCGCACCCCAAATTTTCAGGGGGGAAAAAAAAAAATTTTTCTTTGTCTTAAAATTGACAGAAATGCATAAAAAACAAAAAAAAATTTTTTCGGATTTTGGTCCAAAATTTTCTAAGTCCCACCCGCACCCCAAATTTTCAGGGGGAAAAAAAAAAATTTTTTTTTGTCTTAAAATTGGCCGAAACGCATAAAAAACAAAAAAAAAAATTTTTCGGATTTTGGTCCAAAATTTCGAAGTCCACAACGGGACCCCAAATTTTCAGCCTAAATATGAACCCAGGGATTTGGCTTCAACAAACTTGAATCTCACCCCCCTAAGGATGCTGCATACCAAATATCAAAACATTCTTATTGCTAGATCTGAAGAAGAAGATTTTTCAAAAATACTCCTCATACTGCACTAATTTAAACATTTGGGCTCCCATAGAGAGCCCAAATATCCACCCAGGCAATTCATTTCAATAAACATGTGAAACAATCTTCCAAAGATGTTATATGTGAAATTTTAAAGCTTTTGGAGCAGTGCTTTCGGAGAAAAGTAGTCTTATGTTTTTCCCATTACCCACAGTGTTAAAAAATGCTGACTCAGCACTTTTTCAAACTCCCCAAAAAGTACCCCATGATAAAACCGATGGCAATTTTTTTTTATCATTCCATTCTGTTGGTCCTAAGGAAGCTTCACAACAAATAAGAATTCTCAGTGCCGTGTAGTTTTGGATATATGAGCGTTTTCATTTTTTTCTATTTTTAGCTCCTGTGGTTCCCACGGGGCTATGGGGAAAAAATTTCGGCATAAATTAGGTACTTATGACCCAATAAGCACAATTGTAAAATTTGGTTCAAATCGGCCTCGCGGTTTGGAAAATAGAAATTTGGGGCGGGGCCAAAATTTTTGCCCCTCCTTTAACATCGTCAAATATAACCCCTCCAACTTCTCTTGAACAAACTTGAGTCTACACCTCAAAAGGAAGCTGCATACCAAATATCAAGTCTCTGCTATTGCTGGTTCTCGAGAAGAAGATTTTTTAAGAATTGGAGCATTTTTGCCCCATCCCTCTGCTCAATGTGAGCCGAAACCTAATTTGACAAAAAAATCAGTGTCCGCAGACACAACCCCTTCTCACATGAAATTTCATTAATATGCGGCCAGTGGTTTGGGAGAAAAAGCCCAAACACCACCTTCACGACGGACGCCGGACGACGGACGACGGACGAAAAGTGATCAGAATAGCTCACCCTGACTTTCAGTCAGGTGAGCTAATAATTAGTTGTCTCAGTACGCGAAGGCATTATTAACCGCTGATTGCTGGAATGGGTAGCATGGGTATAGATTATGGCGACTCTATACCCTTGATGTGATGTCTGCTCAAAAGTTACCTTAAACATCAACAAATAAATAAATATTCTCCAATGATTTTTGTCTATGAACGAGTAATCTGTTGTTATTACCACGCGAATGCTTTATTAACCGCTGCCTTATATAAGGTCATATTACCGGGAAAACCTACACAAACTTACACAGACTCTAACTGTAATGCTGTGACATTGACTGGCCATGGCTATTAATCTGGCTGTCGACATGGCAGAGCATGACTTTTACCACTGGAGTCACACCAATGCACACTCTCACCTTGTAATTAATATGTGTGACTCTTACATTTCATCTTAGTAATAATGGCGTAAAAGAATGTAATCCCATCAATTCCAAAATATGTCATTCTTCTTTCGATCATTGGTTTCTGACAGCAGCCATGGGTTGGTCATCGTTGCTAAATATGATTGGGGTCTGCACCGTGTACTGATTTTGCAATAGACCACAGGTGAGGTAACATCCTCGCAGGTTCATACAGCTGGCCCAATTGAACTTACCAGGTGATAACTTTGTAGATGTTTGACGTGAAGATTTATATATTTTCATTTGTTTGTCCCACTCCGGTGTGAATCAGCTCGAAGAAGCACGATTACATCGCACATCCCACTAACTTATCGAATCGATGACTGTTGTCTATGTTTTATGCAAGTTATTCGTCCGACTCGATTGGTAACTACTTAAGGAGTCATCTGACAAAACGTGGTTCTTGTGAATAAATAATTTCAAAATCAACCTTACTTCAATGTTTTAACAAGTGAGCTTGGAAGATGTGGGGCGGAAAGGAAGATGAGGATAAATTTGGATTTTATATCTTTTTATTGAGAATCTGGTTTTGGAAATATGGTATTTCTTTCACAAGACATGCTGTTACATGACGCCTTAATGAACGCTGAATGTGAATAATGAATACGAAGCCAGACCTACGAAAGTTAACCTCAACCAAACAAAGTTTCTCAGCAGGAACAAAATGTGACTTTTCGTTTCACATGAATTGTTTGCTCTTAATATATAGGTTGGTAGTCATGTATTGAAACACCGTATTGGGTGTGAAGGTCAGCAGTTTATTTGTACTGAATACGTTGACCTCTTCCGTGGGATTACAATTCGTCGTTTTTTAAGATCCCTATTGGATGACAGAGCTTATTGCAATCTGAGGATGTGGGTTTTGGGGCGGGAGGAGGGGTTGCCCCCACCCTCCCATTTGCCCTAGGACCAACGTCCCCACTCAGTGTGAATATAGGTCACTTTGAATAAAGGCCGAATGTTTTAGTAATTACACGTTCGATACATAAAGAACACACGACCTGAAGGTGGCGATGGACGTGGTGGCGTTGGACTCTACATCGAAGAGGGTCTTGATCCTCAAATTCGTCAGGACTTATCTGTTTGTATTCCACATGTAATAGAGTCCCTGTTTACCGAAATTAAAGTGAACAATTCCAAAATATTAATTGGTGTTGTGTACAGACCAAATACGCCACCAAAAGCAGACATAGACCTATTTCTGTCTAAATTAAGTGAAATTACCGATCGAATTAACGGTCAGAATAAAAAAGCCTATATTATGGGAGACTTCAATGTTGATCTACTCAAATCTGGTTCACACACAAATACCAAAATGTACTTGGATATAATGTTCAGTCAAGGCCTTCTACCCTCTATCACCAAGCCAACACGAGTAACCACTCACTCTGCTACCTTGATAAAACACATTTTCTCAAACAATATTCCATCCTCATCTCCATCGGGAATAATTATCACCGATGTTTCGGAACACTTTGGTACATTTCACGCAGAAGTAAATATTAAACCTAGGCACAAACCAATAACCACTGAGAAACGCGTCATAAACGAAGTTAACTTGGCTACCTTTAAAACCCTTCTATCACAAAGTGCTTTCTCTCCAGTTTTTGAACTGAGTTGCCCAAATACAGTATACGGAATTTTCAGCAATATATATCTGCCGGCCTTTGACAAAGCATTCCCTTTCAAACATGTTAGACTGAAGAAGAAATTTATTAGGAAACAACCATGGATGTCTAAGGGACTTTTAACATCATCCATTAATAAAGCCAAATTTTATAATAAAAAACTAAAATCCCCAATAGAACAAAATATAAAGAACTACAAAAATTATTGTAAATTATTTGAGAAGATTAAAAAACAAAGTAAGGTGATGTATTTTATGAGAATATTGTCAGTAAATAAAGACAACCTTAGAAAAAAGTGGCAGATACTAAATGAAACCATAAAAAAGCGAAACATTCACAATTATGCCTACCCCATTTGTCAAGGATGACGGTAAAGAAATTAGTGATATAACCGAAATAGCTCAGGAATTTAACATATTTTTGCAAATATAGGAGAACGAACGAGTGAGCAAGCAAGTAGTACAAATAAGACACCCATGGATTTCATGGGTTTTACTTCTCAACACAGTTTCTTTCTTAGCCCAACGCCCTTTGAGGTGGTGAATGTGACTAACCATATGAAATCGAAACACAGTGAAGATTCTGATGGTATCACCTCTCACCTCCTCAGACATACAATCGATGTAATAGCCGAACCACTTTCACATGTTATTAATAATTCATTCACTAACGGCACATTTCCGGAGTGGATGAAAATAGCCACTCAGTCTATATATCAAATGATGAGCACAAGTTCACTAAGTTACTACAGGCCCATCAGCATCTTACCGACTTTCTCAAAAGTCTTAGAAAAATTAATATCAAATGGAATTATAAAATATCTGGACAAATTCGATAACCTTTACCATCATCAATATGGGTTTAGAAAAAAATCATAGTACTATACACCCTGTGATGCAACTCCTTAAGGATATAGCTGTTGAAAACAACAAACAAAGTAAAGATATAACACTAGCTCTTTTTCTGGACTTCTCTTAGGCCTTTGATACAATAAATCATGACACATTATTAACCAAACTAGACAAATACGGCTTTAGGGGTGTTAGCAATAACTGGTTCAAAAGCTACCTAACATATAGGTCACAGCAGTGGCATAGATAGCTTTTCGTTGGCGGAGGGGCAAGCCCAAAATTTTCCGACAGACCGAAAATTTTCCGACAGTGTAACAACAACAAAAACCCAAACAAACAGAAAGAATCTGTTGTTTACTGCAAATGTACTGAAAATTGGTCTTTTTTACCCAAAATTTACCCCAAATGGCATGTTTTTATCCCCAAAGCCAGCATTTTAATGTTATTAGGCATAAATTCGCCTAAAAATGGTCCCAAAAAATTTCCGACAAAACTTCTGGTGGGGGGGCTCCGCCCCCCCCCCCCCTTTATCTACGCCATTGGGTCACAGTGTGTCAAATACGGTGAACAATCCTCTAACCCAGTCGAAATAACTTGTGGTTTTCCTCAAGGATCTATACATGGGCCCATCTTATTCCTCTTGTATGTTAATGACATCAGATACTCAACAACTTTGAAACTGCTGTCATTCGCAGATGAAACAACAGGATACGCTTCTGCAGCGGAGACTGCCGGACTAGCTCGACACATAAATAATGAACTTGCCAATATATCCGATTGGTGTTCTGCTAATCAGTTAGTCTTGAATGCTAAAAAAACTAAATATATGATCATTAACCCGACCAATAGCAACATATGTCCCGTCGACAAACAAATCAGCAAAAATAACCAGGACATCAGCCGAATAGGAGCTGCACAACCTGAAAATCATTGAAATGTCTAGGTATTACAACTGATGAAAACTTGTCCTACCAGACACATATTTCAAACATATGCTCGAAAATAGGACGAGCCAATTATGCTCTAAATAAAGTAAAGAACATATTACCGCACTCGGCAATGAAAGACCTATATTACGCACTCGTCCACAGACACCTGGCATATGGAATTCATATATGGGGTAATTCTAAAGCAACCAAGAAACTGTTGATAATGCAGAAACGATCGATCTCTTCGAATTATTAATAACAAAAGATATAATGCCCACACAGATCCACTGTTTGCAAAAGATAGTATACTGAAAGTGAAAGATCTGTTTAAGCTCCAGGCTTGTCTCTTCGTATTCGATTGGGAAAAAAACAAACTCCCAGTTGCCTTCAAATATTTTTTAACACCGAGCAAAACTTGCTAACAATGAGTACGAGACAGTCGGGACTATTCAATATCAGTAGAACAAGAACAAAACCTATTGATAAGTAACCCATCTTCAAATTCCCCAAAATATGGAACGAGCTGGAACCTGAACTACGTAACACTAATAATAGGAACCAGTTTAAAAATGAAAGTGTCAATGACACTGTAGCTCAACTTGTCAAGACAAAGACATGTACATGTATAGTATGTGACACAGCAATGACAAACATCTAGGTAATGACCTGATAACAAAGGTACATATAAAGTATTGTAATGGTCTGTATATAAATACTGAGCGTTGCATGTAACAAATGTATAGGTAAAGTATTGTAAAGGTGGGTGACAGATGCTAAACTAGAAAAAATCTTTGAGTCCCAGAGTGGGTCTGACTGAACCCCAAAATATTTGTTCTCATAGCACAGTGATAACAAAGGCACCCCAAAACACACTCATTCCTGTCTCAAGGTGAAAACAAAGGTACCCAAGAAGTTTCGTGAAGATCAGTTCACAAATATGAGCTGTGTAGAAGTTGTGACAAAAAACGGATTGGACCTAATTTCGGTACAAAATGGCCACTGGCAGCCATCTTGAATTTTGGACCGCGCCCAGAAACACTCGTTCTCGTCCCAAGGTGATAACAAAGGTACCCAAGAAGTTTTGCGAAGATCGGTTCATAAATACAGCCTCTAGCCCGAGCCGTATTGACATGTGCACTTACAGAGTATAAGTAGCACTGAATAAATCAAAGTTCATCTAATTTGCATAATTTCTGTACGAGAAAAAAACCCGTACTCTATGTGATGTATCCCATGGTACTAAACATTCACACAAAAATTTATTCAAATCAGAACTTTCATACAGAAGTTCTGTACAAAAGACTGATTGCACTAATTTTGGTACAAAATGGCTGCTGGTGGCCATCTTGAATTTCGGACCACACCCAAAAACACCCGTTCTCATCCCACGGTAATAACAAAGGTACCCAAGAAGTTTCGTAAAGATCGGTTCATAAATACGGCATCCAGCCTGAGCCGTATAGAAGTTGTGTACAAAAAACTGATTAGACCTAATTTCGATACAAAATGGCCACTGGCAGCCATCTTGAATTTTGGACCGCACCCAGAAACACTCGTTCTCGTCCCAAGGTGATAACAAAGGTACCCAAGACGTTTCGTGAAGATCGGTTCATAAATACAGACTCTAGCCCGAGCCGTATTGACATGTGTACTTAGTGTGTAAGCAGCACTGAAAAAATCAAAGTTCATCTAATTTGCATAATTTCTGCACGAGAAAAAACCCCGTATTATATGTGATGTATCCCATGGTACTAAACATTCACACAAAAAATTATTCAAATCAGCGCCTTCATATGGAAGTTCTGTGCAAAAATCTGATTGCACCAAATTTCGTACAAAATGGCTGCCATCGGCCATCTTGAATATCGGACCGGACGCTAAAACACTCGTTCTCGTCCCACGGTGATAACAAAGGTACCCAAGAAGTTTCGTAAAGATCGGTTCATAAATATGGCCTCTAGCCCGAGCCGTATTGGCATTTGCACTTACAGTGCTGAAAGTAACACCAAAAAACATCAAAATTAGTCTAATTTGCATAATTTACGCACGAGAAAAAACCCCGTATTATATGTGATGTATCCCATGGTACTAAACATTCATACAAAAAATTATTCAAATCAGAGCTTTCATATGGAAGTTCTGTACAAAAAACAGATTTCTGCATCGTCGGTACAAAATGGCTGCTGGCAGCCATCTTGAATTTCGGACCGCATCCAAAAACACTCGTTCTCGTCCCACAGTCATAACAAAGGTACCCAAGAAGTTTCGTAAAGATCGGTTCATAAATACGACCTCTAGCCCGAGCCGTATCCAATTGTTGACGGACAGACGGACAGACGGACGACGGGCCATGGCATAAGCTCAAATTTGGTTTCGCCAAAGTTGAGCTAAAAATTAATATCAAAGCTTTTATCTTCATATCCAGTTAATGTCCAATGTAACAATCCATATTGCCCAGATTGTCAGATTAGAACCTACTGGGGTGATTGTCTAGTTGGCCTATTATCTCTCAGTGGGTTGATTGGACCATCACCTTAGTAGCCACCTGCTTTGGTCACTGCTCTACTCTAAGAAGTGACTTGAAAAACAATGTACGGGATAAAGTTCGACAAATGTGGGCAGCTTAGATATATAATGTGGGCAGCTACTAATGTGAAATACCAGGGGACACAAGAAACGATCCCAAATGTAAAATAATAATGTATATAGCGATACCCGTGAGTTGATACGCACAGATAACAAATTTAGGCGTTGTGAGCACCTTACATTACTATCGTTATCGTTATCTTGTCTGGTTATCTCGTCCATGAATGAGTTTAGCTTACTGCCAAGTCTTCAGACGCACGAAAGCACCGATATCCACCAAACACAACAACCTCACCACCACCAACCCTACCATTGTTACTTCACGTGAAGGAAAAACACTAAAATCTCTAGATGTACATTTGCAGTCGGCTACAGAGATGAAATATTTTTGAAACGGGAGATAACAGGTACACAGCCAATCTGGCTATGTTATCTCCCTGCGGTATATATTCACTTGTATCACTGTGATTAGAAATATATTACAATTGTAATGCTTTATATATACCGTCAATAAACAGTTTACCTAATAGCATTTCGTGATTTATGGTGTCAAAGGCCTTTAACAAATCCAGGAACAATGCTAAGGTGCTGTTTTGTCCTGTTTATTATTTTCTATTGCGATGCTTTTACCCAACGCAGACGATATCAAAATTTATTATTTTAAATATCATTTTTTTTAATTTTTCAAAAAATTTCAACAAAACCATATCATGTGTGACCCCTCGTTGGAACGAGCTCGACGAGCTCGTTCCAACGAGGGGTCACATGATATGGTTTTGTTGAACTTTTTGGAAAAATAATATTTTTTCAACTGCTGAATTTGCATATTACGCGGGCGGATGCGGCTGATTCGTTGGGTAAAGGGCTAAGGAGCTGAATAACTGGATGAATAGTGCTATGTCGTTTTCGGAACCCGTATTGGTGAGGGTATGGGGGGCGCGGTGGCTCAGTTGGTAGAGGTGCAGGCTACAAGCCGAGAGGTCCTCGGTTCGAATCCCACCTGCGGCAACCGCGTTGTATCCATGGGCAAGACACTTCACCCCCATTGCCCACGTGGGGGCACGGTGGCGTTGTGTACTAAGGCGTACTGCACGTCGATGGTGCACCTGTCTTCAGCCAATGCTAACCCTGCTTGTGTGGAGTCAGTATGTTGGGGAGCTGACAGTTGCTCGCCGTTGCTCGGTGGTTCTCTCAGGGTACTCCGGCTTCCTCCACCCATAAAACTTTCGCGGTCATGATTAGCCATTGTGCAGAAATATGTGACCGTAAACACCAATAAATAAATAAATACATAATAAATTGGTGAGGGTATAAAATATTAAACCTATTGAGGAAACTAGTTAGTCTTGCATTCATGAGTTTTTCCGTTACTTTTGAGAATACCGGCAGTATACTGATAGGTCTGTAATTTGTAAAGCTGTGCTCGTCACCTGCTTAAAATATGGATATCACCTTCGCGCCCTTCATTCTGTCTGGTATTTTGCCGGTTATGAAAGAGTTGTTAATTATATGTGTTAGAGGATCCAATACTTTGTTTATCGTATACTTAAGAAGACAGGTTGTGATATCGTCGCGGTCTTTAGATAATTTGGGCTTCATTTTATTTACTACTGGATTGACTTCAGTAGGATTTGTGGGTATTAAATAAAGTTTGTTCGAAACATTGTCGTCCATGTAGTCTGAGTAGAACTTGTCTGGTTTCTGGATCTGTTCGGATGTGTTTTTTCCACTCGATGTTGTCCTGGATGAAGGACGAGGGTAATCTGGCTTCGCGTTTTCCTTTATTGATGGCTTCGTTTAAGATCTGCCACGTTCTTCGCATATTATTTTTCTTTTCGTTTAGGATATCTCTATAATAGGTAGCTTTACATTGTTGTTTTACCTTATTGAAAATTCTACAGTAGTTTTTATAGTTTTATGAGTTCTTTTTGTGGGAGCTTTGAGTTTTTTTATTGCAGAATGTTTCTTTTTTGTTGGATGATATTACAAGCCCCATTGTCACCCAGACTTCTTTTTTAATAATTTTTTTGTTCTGGTGAACACGTTTGAGAGGGAATGTTTTTTCATAAGCTTTCATACAGATGTTAAGAAAGGTTTCATATGACTCATTGGGACAATACGATTGCATTACGGGGTTAAAATCACTTTGCGAGGTAAGTGTTTCGAATTCAACAATACTTTCTGCGTTTATAATTCTTTTCAGTGCAAAGTGTGGTATATCTTTTGATTTGGGTATCTCTTCAATATAAAAAAAAAACACCAAAATGATCTGACACGTCAGATATGACTATTCCAGGTAGTGCTATTCGTGAAACGTTATTAGAGAATATATCATCTATCAGACTAGCAGAACGACTGGTTACTCACAATGGTTTGGTGATATAAGGCAGAAAGCCTTGACTGAACATGAGATCAACAAATTCTTTCGTTTTTGAGTGTGTAATTGCTTTTAGGTCTAGGTTAAGATCCCCCATAATATAAACTTTTTTATTTTTTTTTTATTTTCGGTATTCAGAACATTCGTTATTTCATTTAATTTTGATAAGAAGAGGTTGATGTCGGCTTTAGGAGGAGTGTAGGGTCTATAGATGACGCCAATAATTCTGGGTTGGTATTTATCTCCAATTTCAATAAATAGAGATTCGAAAACATGGAGAATGAAGAATGAAATATCATTGCGAATTCTATATGGTATTACGTCTTTAATATATAGACCAACTTCTCCTCGACCATCATCATCATTTGATTTATTTGCATCATAAAAATATGCAAGATAACAATAAGACAGGTAACAGATGAATGCGATGCGAGGAAATGGCATAGCCTGAAAGGCTGTCTTCCTGACATTCCCTTTTGACGAAAAGAATATTCTTGACAGCAAGATTTCTGTTGATGGCTCATTAGGTTTAGTGATGGAACCTCGTCTTGGAAAGATACTATGGGGGATAGTAAACAGTTTGTGAGAGAAACGCTACCGATGCACGAGAGGGCATATCAACCCCTCGAACATAGAATACAAAAAGCGCCGATGAGCCGCCAGTCCGCGAACCGTTGGATAAGACCAACCCCCACGGCCGAAAACCCATCTCCAGTTCCTGTGGCCTATATTCGCCAGTTATTAGAAACTTGTCGGGTGGAGAATTCACCATTGATACCTCTGTAGCGTCCACCCTCACCACTATACAAGGATGTAGACAAGGGATACGACTTGTTTATTTAGTACAATAATTAATACAACAAGTAAGGCACTAAGCAACAATTCGGTGAGGGCTATAGTTTCTATCATTGGCACATTAAGTTTAGTGATAGAACCTCTTTTGGAATAATATTATGGTGGATAGTAAACGGTTTGTGAGAGAAACGCTACCAATGCACGAGAGGGCATATTAACCCCCCGAACATAGAATACAAATGGCGTCGATGAGCCGCATATCCGTGAACCGTTGGATAAGGCCAACCCCCACGGGCCGAAAAAAACATCGCCAGTTCCTGCGGCCCATATTCGCGAGTTATAAAAACTTGTCGGCTGGAGAATTAACCACTGATACCTCTGTAGCGTCCCCACCACTATACAACGAGGTAGACAAGGGACATGACTTGTTAATTAGTACAATAATTAAAACAATAAGTAGTACACTAATCAACAATTCGGCGAGGGCTATAGTGTCTCTCATTCTCACGTAGGCAAAGAACGAAAGGATCTATTATAGACGTTTGCAGTTATAGAAATATGTTGATGGCAGTTTGTTTTGTTTTTCTTGTTTTTTTTTGTTTTTTTTGTTGTTGTTGTTTTTTTTGTTTTTTTTTTTTTTGTTTTTTTTTGGGGGGGGGGGGGGGGGGGGTACTATTAGCAATCAGGACACCATGGGTTATTACAGTTTACTGTTGACTGGTACGAATCAAAAAACTCTTCAACAAGAGTTCTCTTCAATTGAGGCCTGGAGAGAGTTTGCTTTTGGGGCGTGATTTGATTCCATAAGTTTCGAAATGTGTGTGGCGGGGGTTTAGCAGAAAATTGTGTTCTTGGTTTAGAAGTTTGGAGTTTCCCTCATTGTCTTGTATCCATACCCGATGGATTTGTATATATTTTGAAGGTCTCATTGAAACAATCCGGTAATCTACTGTTGCTTGTGCTATTTACAGTAACATGCCTACCCGCAACATTAGTTGAGCCTTGTGGGTGGAGCAAGATGCATTTAGTTTTGCTGGCGTTCAGGAGGAGTTTGGTAGTGGCACACCAATCACTTATTTTTGACACCTCATTATTCGTAGTGTCAATTAAGGTGTCCAGGTTGTTACCAGAGGTGAATGCTTTTGTATCATCAGCGAATGACAGTATCTTTATAAGCATCGATTCACTAATATCATTTATGTACAAGAGAAATAGGATAGGCCCGAGAACAGACCCTTGAGGGACACTCATGACTACAGGCTGGAAATCCGAGGACTTATTCCTATATGAGACGTATTGTGAGCGACCAGACAGGTAGTCTTTAAACCAGGAATTGGCAACACCCCTTATCCCATATGACTGCAGTTTCTGTAACAGAATTGAGTGATTTATCGTGTCGAAGGCCTTGGAGAAATCAAGGAAAAGTGACAATGTGCACTCTTTGGTTGGTCTGTCGTTTGTTTCTGTAAAGTTATTTATAAGATGCAGTATTGGATGAAACGTTGTATGTCCATTGTTTAATCCAAATTGATATCGGTATATTAGCTTGTTTTCGTTTAGGAAGTTGGTCAGTCTTCGGTGCATAATCTTTTCCAGAACTTTGGAGAGAGCAGGAAGGATACTGATTGGTCTGTAGTTGTTAAAGAGATATTGATCGCCAGACTTAAAAATTGGTATGAGTTTTGCTACTTTCATTTTATCGGGGACTTTTCCAGTTGAGAATGAAAGATTAATTATATGGGTTAATGGTTCTGCTATTGCTGGTATTATCTTTTTTAACAGACTGGTAGAGATGTTGTCACAGTCCTTACTCATTTTTGGCCGTAAACCACTTACACATAGAACGACTTCCGGTATATTTGTAGGTGAGATAAAAAATGACTCGGCGTTATTAAACTTGATATAATCCGAGAAATCGGAATTAACACTATGAATTTGGTTGCTTACATTTTTTTCCGATGTGAGCAAAAAGAACAGGTTGAATTTTTCTGCTATTTCTTCAGGGTCAGTTATTTCCATATTCTTTTCCTTGAAGGTGCAAGGTAAGTTTGGGGTACGATTTTATCTGTTTATGGCTTTACGAAGAATTTCCCAAGTCTTCTTGACGTTATGTTTATTCTCCAGGAGTACAGAGTTATAGTATTCTGTCTTCAAACGACGTTTCAGGCGATTGAAAATACAACAGTGGTTTTTATATTGTTCAACATTGTAGTTTGAGGGATTTTTTAGTTTTTCTCTAAGAAGCTTTTCCTTATTTGGTGAGGATGGTAGCAGAGGGGCAGTCATCCATAGCTCGCGTTTTACCCGTTTGGGGGAAACAAATACTTTTTTCAATGGGAAGGCGACGTTGAAGGCTTGGTGGAGTTTGTCAATCAGATTTTCATACGCTTCATTAGGACAAGTTGCATTATATATATTTGAGAAGTCGCAAATAGACAGAATGTTTTTCAATCTCATTGAGTTCTCCTCTTTGAATGATCTTTCAATTTTTTCTTTACATGTGTAACTACGATGTACAATCTCGTCGACATAAAATGTCGCAAAGTGATCGCTCACGTCTGTGATGATTATTCCTGCTTTGTTATCTTTATTTCTGTTGCAAAATATATGGTCACTTACTTAGTGTCGCAGAATAATCTGTAACTCTTGTTGGTTTTGTGATGACGGGCATGAAACCTGCACTAAACATTAAATCAATAAATTGATTAGTTTTGTTATGGCTACCAAAACTAAGAAGATCAATATTAAAATCTCCCATCAAGTAGGCCTTTTTTATTTTCATTATTTATCTTACTGATCAACAGTGTAAGCGTTTCCAGAAACAAGTCAAGGTCGGCTTTCGGGGCTGTGGTGGGTCTATAAATTATACCAACTATACATTTATGTTTGGAAGTAATTTCTATAAACAGGGATTCAAAAACATGAGGTATAAAAACTGAGAGATCATTACGGATTTTGTAGCCTATACACTCTTTTACGAACATGGCAACTCCTCCTCGGCCATCGTCTCGGTCGGGGCGCAGGCGGGTTTCTAGCGGATGATAGCCTTCGAGGGTGTACTCATTATTTCCGGCATCAAACACTTCTTTTATTCCAACAATGTCTAGAAAGTTGAATGATGGCTGGAGATTGCAAATTAGGTTATGGAAGTTGTCCCAGTTAGAGTTCAGACTTCGACAATTCATGTTGAGTAAAGACAGAGTTTTATTTTCATTTACTGCAGTCGTATCAAATTCTTTCGGGCTAAAGTACTTGCAACAGTTTCTATCAATAGAGAATGCTGGATGGGGCTCATCATTGGAATTACCAATGACAGTTGCATTGAACTTACTAATGAAATCAAAAGTATCGTTGCTTTGAATTTCATCCAGAGTAATCTTGTTAGCCATAGTGTTGTGTGGAGAGGCGAGGGTAAGTTCCAAGGTAAGTTCCGAAGTTAAGTACTGGTAAATAAGGTTCTAGTAAGCAATATAAAGTTTCGAAATAAGAATTCATAATCGTGCTGTCAAGAATATGTACAATAACATATAATGGCAATGTTTGATGAAGATGGTGAGAGATGTCATACAATATATTTACAAACAAGTGCAGAAATTGTAGTAGATTACACAGTAACCTAAATCTGGACATTCTACTCAAGAAAGCCAGGTTTGATTTTCCGCTGGTTTGGTCTGAGGAATTGTTATTATAATGGTACGATCTTGTTTTAATCCAGTTTGGTGTATTGTACGTTAACTTGTGGAGCAGCGACCTGTTCCTTTCGAAAAGCCACTCGGCCAGTGAGAATTATTCGGCTAACATGAGTATTCGATTATCTTAAAATTAATCGCTTTCCTGTATTCTGTAGGTCAGTTGAGTCTACCGTGTCCTGTTTGATACAGCTCGTGCAGCTCTGTCAAACAAGGCAGGGCAGACCACGTGGATATATTGTACGTACGGACACCACATTTGTGTGGGTCAAGGAAGCTATGGGAATGCAGTGACTATCGGGTTAATTACCGACAAGTTGCATGGTTTTTATTCAATGAAATGCAATTTAGTCAAAACCGAATGCAATAAATATGTCAATTTGGCACCGATGGTACTAGGATTGGTATGTGTTTTGAAAGTGCTATCTATTCAACATGGTTATTCAATTATGCAACTGCTAATGGGTTTGCTAATGGGGTGAGCCCCCACAATATACTTAACGTTCCACAATGATTCTAAACTGTTCCATAATCAATATACTGTAAACAAATATACAGTGACCAATATACAGTGATCTCCCCTTTGTTCAATCACAATTTTGTATAGGCAAAATAGCGACCGCTTCGCGCGATGCAAGTAATAATTTCAACATTTATTACTTACCACGAGTGTAATGTTACCCGCCATTATTCACCAACATCCTACCTTCCTTTTCGCTGGACAAATATACAAGACATAAATAGAATATATAATTCCAAGATGAAGATAAAAGGAGGTTAAGTTCCAGACATTGTTGAAGTGTTGGAAAGGGCGAGACGATATATTTTGTTTACATTTTTAGTCACAATCTGTTGCAGTAATAGTATGTAATTGGGAGTTTGTTTGGAAACAAAATTACTCTGCACAAGCAGGATAAAAACGCTGTAGTATATATACAAGTACGTTGGGTGCAACATCACTCTACCTAAGATTGCAGTGATATGGTATCATGGATGGATGATTTAACAAATAAATTTATAAATAAAGGAGTTTACAGTAGAACAATGGATTGAATGAGTGCAGAGAAGAGAATGAGTGAGTGAATGAATGAATAAAAGACGAGGTGGAAGAATCAATGGAGACAAGTAGGGAGAAAAAGAAAAGAAGTGGAGAGTGAAGACACTTCAAGGGGTTGAGATGAAATGAGTGAAACGAAAGGAGACAGGGGGAATGAAGGGATTTTGAATGGGCAAATAATAAGAGGAACCTATCTTAATTTGTGAACTTAAACACCGTTTTTTAGTTACGTCTTGGAATGTACACTTCGATTACTGACAGTTATTCCAGCCCTTAGTCCTACACGAACGACAGACGAAACTTGTTAATAAACATCTTTGGAAAACTAATTTGTTTTCATTCCCGTCTCCCAAACACTGCCCACGACTCCCACCACCGCCGGAGCGAGCTCGGCGAGCTAGTTCCAATGGGGGGGGGGGGAGTCAGAAATCATATTTCCAAGACAAAACGATGAGGAAAAAACAAATATATATCATGAAAATTGAGTTGTGATTAGTTGAGGGCGCTGGTCGGTTTTGGACGCTACATAGGACAGACGGTTAATGAATAGCCGGGCGAGAACTATGAGAGCTGAAGTTATCTTGCTAATACTAGAACCATCGCGGGAGGTTAGATGAGTTCCTCAACTATAAGTATACTACAGTGATATGTGTATCACAATATTGTGATGAGAATTTAGTAGCATGTCTGCAACAGGAATAGTGTTGATGCATAATAGAACTTGATAAAAAATGGAGATCACCGATCTAAAATTGTGAACAAAGACAGCAAGCAATTCTGTCACGCACACACACCCCACTCCTTCCGTCGATCCATTCATCAGGGCCGGGCGGGCGGATGGATCGATGGATGGACGGGTGGATGGATGGATGGATGGACGGGCGGACGGACGGACGGAGACGGCGGACGGACGGACGGACGGACGGATGGATAAACGAAGGAATGAATGAATCCTTAATCCCACATGAATGGTATATGACACTTGTAAACAAATTCTTGAATAACTAATTTCTTCCATACCCCGTGTCAAAAATACAGCCCGCGACCCCCATTGGAACAAGCTCATTGCCATGAGGGGTCATACGCCATGTTTCGTAGACAAAAAATGTGCAAGTCGTGGAAACTCGATAGAGGTCAATGGTGCTGACGGTTTTGACATTACATGGGGCAGATGGTCACGCGGTGTGTGTCCATCTCGGAAACCAACAGGGAGTATAGCCATTTCAGTTGTCAAAAGTTAGCTTTAATAATTTCATACTTTTCTTTCAGGTGTTTATGCTGATCGATATAGTGTTTTAGTGTTGTATAGGTGTGATTTGTAATAAAAGATAGTTATATTAGTGTTTAGTTTAGTTTCTCTGTCGGATTTTAGTGGCGTGTTCCCTATCTTCGCGCGGGTCATTTTCGGTGTTTTGTTTTGTTTTGTTTACGTTTTCGATCGCTTTCTCAAATTTTAAGTTCCTCTTTGTAATTTTGGCTATTGGTCATTGGATTCTGTATATTATTTGTAATCATGAATGGTAAGTGTACGACGGGTGTTCAGACGGAGGTAAGTATGGGTGTTAAGGGAGGTCTGAGGGAGGTGAGTCGAGGAGTGCAGGTGGGGGAGAGTGAGGATCCGGAGGCATGCAGACAGTGTAATATGAGGTACGGTGGTGGTCGGTCAATGGAGAGTAGTGGGGTATGCGCGAATTGCAGGGATATTTTACAGTTGTTAGAGAAGTGTGTTGGATTCGAGCGGGAGATTGCAGAGCTGAGAGGAAGGTTGGGGAGGGCCGGTGTATCTGGAGTTACCCCGTTGAAGGTTACCTACGATGGTGAGGTGGAAGGTGGGTGGAAGGTAGTTGTGGACTCAAGGAGGAAACTGGAAAGCAGGAAACGTGGGGGAATAATGCTTGATGTGGGGGGTGTAACTGATGAGGGGGGTTCTAGTAGGAAAATTCGGAAGGTGGCGTCAGGTCAGGGCTGCGTCGAGTCCGGAAGCCAGAGTCGGCGTAAGGCTGCCAAGGTTGCTAGGCGGTGTTTAGTAAACAGGTTTAGTGTTTTAGACTCTGATACCCCTGGGGACGAGAGTGAGGGGGAAAGTGTGGGGGGTGAGATGGTTGTTGATGGTGATAGGCCAGTCGGGGTAAGGAGGGCGGTCAAGAGAAAGAGGGGGCCAGGAGCTTGCAAAACGAGAGGAGGTGCAGATGATATAGGAACTGGGGCCAGAAGAAGAAAATTAGTTGTAGCGGGGAGCAGCATTGTACGTGGGATTGACAATGTAGTTTGTGGTCCTGATAGTTCCAATCGAACAGTCTTGTGCTTTCCGGGGGCGAAGGTGGAGGATCTCAGGGACCGGGTAGATGGCATTGTGGCAGGGTCAGGACCGGAACCGGTAGTGGTGGTCCATGTGGGGACCAACAATATCAGGGAGAGAAGGTCAGTAAGTTTGGTGGAGTCGTATAGAGGCTTAGTCGGCAAACTGCTAAGTAGGAATGCAAGGGTAGTCGTATCCGGGGTCCTTCCTGTCCTTGGAGGTGGGGACGAACGGAACTCAAGGATTTTGGCGCTAAATGAAGAGTTAGAGGACTACTGTGTTGAACTGGGAATTCCCTTTATCGACCATTGGGACACGTTTTGGGGCAATGGGAGCATGTACGGGCGTGACGGGCTGCATCTTAGCAGGGCGGGGAAACGGGTATTAGGGGATAAAATTCTACGGGTAGCAGAGCCTTTTTTGGAGAGGAGCGGGGTGGGAGGTCAGAGGCAAGTATAACTAGAGTGGACATAGGTGGGGTGAATAAGAGTGAGGGGGACAGAATAAGTTTACCAAGACTAGCACCAGAAAACAATGGGCCCAGTAGGCGGAAGCCATTGAACCTCGGTACCCTGAAAGTGGGTTATAGCAACATCCAGGGTCTCCACCGGAAAGTAAGTGAAATTGCTACATTGATCGAGGCAGAGGAGTTTGATGTCATGGGCTTAAGCGAGACGTGGGTAAGACACGAGGAACGGGTAGATCAAGTAACCGTGTGTGTGTGGATAGGTGTAGGGCGAACGGAAGGCCAGAAAAAGGGGGGAGGGGTAGGCATGTACATTAAAGAGGATTTAAAACCGTCGCTGATTACAGATCTGGAAGATATCATCACCTCGGCTGATGTGTCAAAAGAAATTGGATGGGTAAAGATCAGTCTGAGAAACAAAAGTATTGCCCTTGGGATTGTGTACTGTGCGGTGGAGGGAAGTAAACCCGAGTGGAATGACTCGATATACTCAACACTAAGGTCCAATATCACTGAACTAGAAAACAGGGGCTCGGTATAATTCTGATGGGCGACTTTAATGGACACATAGGTGACAAGGAAGAAGGCATAGAGGGTGGGGACAAGAAAGTCAACAGGAATGGAAGGAAGCTGTTGAACTTCACAAATGAGCTCGGTCTAAAGATTCTGAACAGGGACGCTCGATGTAAGGGGAAATGGACCTGGGAGAGAAACGACAGAAAATCAATAATTGACTACATTCTCACAGATATTATGAATTTATGGAGGGAGGTGATAAGGGTAGAAGTGGATGATGAGGGTAAAAAGGAGTTGGATAGTGATCACAACTTGATTACAGTGACGATGAGGGCCAAAAACCCAGAGAAAAGGAAAGGAAGCTTCAAGGAGATTTGGGAACTCAAAAAGGAAGCCGACTGGGCGAAGTTCGAAGAAAAACTGAAACCAAAGCTTGCAGCCGTACACAAGGGGTGGTGGTGTCCAGAAGATGACCGACGCCATAGTTGCGAGCCTAGTGGAGGCAGGGAAGGAAAGTGTAGGAAAGATTAGGGTGCCAACACGGGAACTTGGGTACAGAGTGAACGGAGAACTGAAAAGGGCCATAAAGGTTAGAAAAGCTAAATGTGCTGCATACAGGAGAAGTAGAAAACTTAAGGGGGTGGAAAGCAATGAGGCCATGGTATCAAAGGAAGAATACCAACAAGCACGAAATAAAGTAAACAAGATTAAAGACGACAACCGGAGAGTGCGAAAAAGCAGTCTTATTAGGACGACAAGAACGACAGGGGGTCGAATTCGAGCGTATTTTGGAAATGGGTGAACAAACGTTACAAAGGGAATAACCACCAGAGCATTAAAGTAGATGGCAGAGTTACAGAAGAGCGAGATCAAATCGCATTAGAACTAGTCAAGCACTGGGAAAAGGTAAACGATAAGCGATGGGGCATGGGGAACCCTCCGGAGTGTCCGAACCAGGTCGAGGAAAATCCCTCGGACTTCGTGTGCAGCGAAATCAAAACTGAGGAGGTGCGAAGGGTGATCTCAAAATTGAGGAATGGAAAAGCGGGAGGGGTGGACGAAATTCCTAATGAGTTTATCAAAAAAGGGGGAGTGGAACTCTTAGAAAGCCTAACTGCCCTATTCAATTTAGCCATAGAAAAACAAGAGGTCCCAAAGGAGTGGAGGGAAAGTAAAGTGACATTTATTCACAAAAAGGGGGAAAAAGACGTCTTGGATAACTATCGAGGGATCTCTGTCAGCAGCAACATTGGAAAAGTCTTTTGTAAAGTCCTGTAAGGGAGATTAGAGGAGGTGATTGAGGAGAAGGGTTTTTTGGGAGAAATCCAGAATGGCTTCAGGAAGGGAAGGAGAGTCACTGACCATCTTTTCACGCTATCCCAAATGATAGAATCCGCGAAAGCAAAAAAGAAAAAGATGTTCATGGCCTTTTTGGATGTTAAAAAGGCATACGATAGAGTATGGAGGGAGGGTATGTGGCGCAAGCTGGAGGCTCTGGGCTTGGGGGCGAGTTTGTTGGGATTATGAAAGCATTATATAAAGATGTACAGAGTGAACTTAGCCTGGGTAACATTACAACAAAACGTGTGCCTATGGAGATAGGCCTAAAACAGGGGTGTATCCTTTCGCCAATTCTTTTTGCATTGTACATCAAAGGTTTAGATGAACTCCTGCATAGCGACGAGGGGGTGGCAGTTGGTGACTTGAAGATCCCAGGGCTACTTTTTGCAGACGATATGGTGCTAGTGTCAGAAAGCGAAGAGGGGTTAGAGAAGATGCTGGGAATTGTTGGGAAATATGGGAGCAAATGGAGACTCGAACTTAATGAAAGCAAGAGCAAAGTTATACCCGTGGGCCGCAAAGTGAACCCCACTCGAAGGTGGAGAGTGGGGGAGTTCTGCATTCCGGAAGGTAGCAGTAGACTTCTTAGTGTAGGAGAGACTAGTGACTATGAATACCTGGGGGTAAATATAAACATCACAGGAAGAGGCATCTACCGAAAGCACACAAATAAATTGATTCTGAAGGGGAAGCGAATCCTTAACCAAATGAAACTTATAGGGAGAAACAGTTTTAATAAGGTTTTCGTGGGGAAAACCATTTGGGAAATGGTGGGTCTGCCTAGTATAACATACGGTACGGAAGTTATACCCCTAAACCAGACAGCTGTTAAGAGCTTGGAAATCCTGCAGAACGATGCAGGCCGATGGATAACAGGCTCGAGTAATGCCGCAGCACTAGAAGCAATCAGGGGCGAGCTTGGGTGGATGAGGATCAAGGACAGGATAGACCTATTGAAACTCGGTTATCTTAATTATTTGGTAAATCTCCCCGATAGCCGATGGTGTAAAGTAATGTTCCTGAGAACTTTCAACTCAAATATCAAGACGGGGTGGATGGTCCAAGTGAGGGAGCTAGTAGAAAACTACTCAATGGAGATCTCGGACCTTGACGTTGGGGCAAACCAGGGCAAAAAGATCGTCAGAGAAAGGGTCATGGAGGATTGTAACCGTAATTGGCGAGAGGGGGTCAAATCAAAGAGATCTTTGGGTGGCCTGCGTGATAAAGAGAAGCCTGGTTTTGAAGAGTACCTTGATGGCACCTTTGGGGGGGTCACTGTTGTTCAAGCTGAGGTCGCGGTCCCTGGAGCTGAGGGGAAAAATTGGGAAACACAGTGAAAAGGAGTGCCAGATGTGTAACGTGGGCTTGG
The DNA here is from genome assembly GCA_031216915.1 of Pictodentalium vernedei. NCBI lineage: Eukaryota > Metazoa > Mollusca > Scaphopoda > Dentaliida > Dentaliidae > Pictodentalium > Pictodentalium vernedei. Next base: position 323,903,467 of record CM062291.1, read on the forward strand.
TGGAGACCCTGGAACACTTTCTTATAGAATGCCCAAAATACCAGTCTAAAAGAACAAGATTCACGGGGAGTATAATGGAGAAGTGGGATGGGAGAATGAAGGACATGTGGTTAGGGGGCGACTCAAAGGAGAGGGTTAATATACTAATCGGAGAGATTGGGAAGAATGGGGCAAGGGATGTCATCAAGCAGTTCGTCTCCGAGTGTTGGGAGGAGAGAAGAAGCGCGGGAATAGGGGGAGGCAGTTGGTAGAACATGGGTTACCAAGGCCTTCTCATACGAGAACCGCGACAAATCAGCGGCCGGCCGAAGTGTTATTATTAATGACTAACCGGGTGAGAATTAGGGATTAGAGTTATTTTACTGGTACTAAATTGACGAACTAGCGTTGGATGCACTGCAAGGTATAAATTGACTGTTGAAAAGTTGATTTGTTAATGAATAATTTTATGTTATTGCGTCATGGAATTTACACTTTGATAACTCACAATTAACAATCATTACAGCCCTTATTCCAACACTAACGACAGATGACGCTTGTAAACAAATTCTTGAGAAACCAATTTGTCTCACGTCCCTTGTGTCGGAAACACAGCCTACGACCCCCACCAACACGAGCTTTAAGGGCTCGTTCCAATGAGGGGTCAAAGGCCATATTTCCGAGCCAAAGAATAAGGAAAATTGTAAATAGCGGGTTGGTGAATAACGCTACCTGGTTTTGGCGCTACATAAGGCAAAGGGTCAGTGGCTAACCTATGAAGAATAAAGAGAGGGATCTTAAATTATCTTAGTGATGCTGAATTGACGAACTAGCGTAAGAGGCATTGCAGGGTATAAATTATCTGATGAATTGTTTAATTTCGCGTAATAAAAAATAAATGGGGTGGGGGTACTTTGATTTGTTACCCTAAACAGCAAGTCAGTCACACACCCACCCTCCCACACACTCGATCAGTCACACAAAACCCACCCACCCACCAATCCACTCTTCCGCCCACCCACCCACCCATCCATCCAGAATGAATGAATGACCCTTAATCCTGCACGGATGTTATATAACACTAGTAAACAAGTTCTATGCTAACTATTTTCTTCCATCCGTTGTGTTGAGATCCATCCATCCATCCATCCATGAATGAATGAATGAATGAATGACCCTTAATCCAGCACGGATGTTATATGACACAATTAAACAAATTCTATGCTAACTATTTTCTTCCATCTGTTTTGTTGAGATACGACCCCCACTGGAACAGGCTCGTTTTAATGAGTCATAAGCCACATTTTCGAGACAAAATAAAAAAAATAAAAAATAAAATAAAATTTAGGTACCAATTCGACGAACTTGCGCTCAAAACATTGCAAGGTATAAATTGACTGGTAAATAATTGATTTTGTTATTGAATGATGTAACATAACAATGAAAATTAATAAAAAGTCGGCCTTCCCCGGGTATTAACCGGTATCCTATTTTGGGTTCTCCACCCCAACCCATGTATTAAACTGGGCCACCCATTACAAAACATGGTTTGGCTTGGGGTAGTTGAAAAAAGAAAATTTACATTTAGTATCCCTTTTGGTGTGGGATTTATCCATTCCCATAATATAAAAGTACGCTCTTATATATAGATATGGTAATTTGAAAATGGCCCTATTTTATAAAACTGGGGGGAATATGGTATATTTTACCCGATATTCCCTGTTCTATACCGGGAAATCGAACCTATCCTCTCAGCCCCTATATAAGGACTGGTGCACCAGAGAAGATCGTCTGAAAGATACCTGAAGACAGAACTGTGAAGAAGACTTGAAGTTATTTAACAATAGAGCTGAAACGGTTAAAGGGTTTTCTTGATCGATTAATCACATAGATTAATCTTAATTAATCGATTAATCACTTGCCCTAATAGGTAGCTGAATAATTGCCGTACCGTTGATGGTTTACAGCAATAACCCTTTACTCAACATAACGGGGGAAAAGGACCAGCGCTGTATACAAGAAATCCCCATTCAAATTTTATTATGTTTTCAATTTTTGTCTCAAAAACACAGCTTTCGAACCCTCATTGGAACGAGCTCGCTGAGTTCGTTCCAATGAGGGGTCATAAGCCATGTTTTTGAGACAAAAATTGAAAATGTTCAGTAAATCCAGAATTTATTTTCAAAGTATCGTACGCCACCCGCATTTGGGTAAAGGGTTAAAAATCACCATTTCCAGCTACTGATACAGTATGATGATCATGCAAGTGAACAAGTGTGTCAGCATGTAACTACACTTTACATGCTTTATTCTGTCTCATATAACTGATGTGAGTCAGTGTGACAATGTTTGCCTGTTTTGGTGCAAGTTTGTTCCTTTGTTAACCCACATAATGCAGTAGCTCAAAAGAAACAGTTAATCGATAATTACTTTTTTGATTGATCAAGACGTTGACCATTGGTTAATCGATTAATCGGTTAACTATTTCAGCTCTATTGAACAACATTACATTCAGCTGCGCTGCTGAATTATTCTTCCATATATAACAGGTACTTATTATTGCTTAGACAATATACCACAATACATACAGTACTGTATTCGCCTTTCAAGAGAACAGGCTCCACAGGATCCAAGAAAATCAATATCACCACCACATTCTATGTACGTTGAGGAAGAAAAAGAAGTCACACCTCACATCAAAACACAAATCTTTACCAAGTTTTCCACCTTAAAGCCTACAGAGATCGAAAAAGGTTTTGCCTTCAGTCGCCATGTTGTTTTTCCATTCTGATGTATCGATCTCCTCTTTTTTTTAAAAAAAATAATCTCATTGAACGTGTTCCTTCAAACATGTTCTAGAATTAGTCTTACTGTCCATTCTTTTCATGAATTGAAAAAGATTTCTCCGGGTTTGTACTGGCAGGTAGGGATACAACGAAACTCTTTTTGAGTGCCAGCCGAGAAAACAGGTAGTTTAATTATAAGCAGTAAAATTCGCTTGCTAATTAGTATTGAACATTTTAACATGCAGGTACATGTTACATCGTGCAATTGTATAGCATTTGTCTGAATGCATGCCTGCTATGCACACCTTCAATGGTGATAATTGAGGCTTTTGTAATCTGTAGGCAAAAATTGAAAGAACTCTAACTTATTTGTTATCACCCATTTAGTTTGTTCTCATTTTGAATAACCTTTACTTTCTGTGATATAGAGAGCACGGTGGCTCCTTGGTTAGAGTTATGGACTTGAGATTATATGGTTTCAGCTGACTGAAGTGACTCAAGCTATTCAGTGGTGGAAAAAGCCAGAATTTTGTCATCCTCACCATCTGTGAAAAGAAGAAATGGTCGTCCATCTAAAGTCATTGTCCAGTGTCCATCACGATTGACCTCTGACCTGGTTTGTGGTAAAGTGGGTATAGTCTTCCGCCTACGTCCGTATAAGGCACTACTTATTGATGGAAATGAAGGAAGCTGGTGAACTTCATTCGAGTTTTATCTTGCTACCTCCTCGTTGTACATAGTGTGCAGCTGTGTAGTTTCGTCTCTGGCTCTCTTTCTCATAGGAGGAGGTGCGAAAGGTGATATCAAAATTAAGGGATGGAAAAGCGGGAGGAGTGGATGAAATTCCTAACGAGTTTATCAAAAAAGGGGAGAGGAATTCGTGGAAAGCATAACTGCCCTATTCAATCTAGCCATAGAAAATCGAGAGGCCCCAAAGGAGTGGAGAGAAAGCAAAGTGATATTTATTCACAAAAAGGGGGAAAAAGACGTTTTGGATAACTATCGAGGGATCTCTGTCAGTTGCAGCATTGGAAAGGTTTTCTGTAAAGTCCTGTATGGGAGACTAGAGGAGGTGATTGAAGAGAAGTGTTTTAACTTTTTGGGGAGAAATCCAGAATGGCTTCAGGAAGGGAAGGAGAGTTACTGACCATCTTTTCACGCTATCCCAAATGATAGAATCCGCGAAAGCAAAAAAGAAAAAGATGTTTATGACCTTTTTGGATGTCAAAAATGCATACGATAGAGTATGGAGGGAGGGTATGTGGCGCAAGCTGGAGGCTCTGGGTTTAGGAGACGAGTTTGTTGGAATTATGAAAGCATTATATAAAGATGTACAGAGTGAACTTAGACTTGGAAACATTACAACAAAACGTGTGTCTATGGAGACAGGCCTAAAACAGGGGTGTATCCTTTCGCCAATCATGTTTGCATTGCACATCAAAGGTTTAGAAGATGGACTCCTGCGTAGCGACGAGGGGGTAGCAGTTGGGGGCTTGAAGATCCCAGGGCTATTTTTTGCAGACGATATGGTTCTAGTGTCAGAAAGCGAAGAGGGGCTAAGGAAAATGCTGGGAATTGTTGGGAAATATGGGAGCAAAGGGAGACTCGAACTTAATGAAAGCAAGAGCAAAGTTATACCTGTGGGCCGCAAAGTGGACCCCACTCGGAAGGTGGAGAGTGGGTGAGTTCTGCACTCCGGAAGGGAGCAGCAAACTTCTCAGTGTAGGAGAGACAGGTGATTACGAGTATTTGGGGGTAAATATAAACATTACAGGAAGAGGTATCTACCGAAACCACACAAATAAATTGATTCTGAAGGGGAAGCGAATCCTTAACCAAATGAAACTTATAGGGAGAAATAGTTTCAATAAGGTTTTCGTGGGGAAAACCATTTGGAAAATGGTGGGTCTGCCAAGTATAACATACGGTACGGAAGTGGTATCCCTAAACCAGACGGCCGTTAAGAGCTTGGAAATCCTGCAGAACGATGCAGGCCGATGGATAACGGGGTCGAGTAATGCCGTGGCGCTAGAAGCAATCAGGGGTGAGCTTGGGTGGATGAGGATCAAGGACAGGATAGACCTGTTGAAACTCGGTTATCTTAATTATTTTGTAAATCTCCCCGACAGCCGACGGTGTAAAGTAATGTTCCTGAGAATATTCAACTCAAATATCAAAACAAGGTGGATGGTCCAAGTGAGGGAGCTAGTAGAGAACTACTCATTGGAGATCTCGGACCTGGACGTTGGGGCAAACCAGGGTAAAAAAAATCGTCAGAGAAAGGGTCATGGAGGATTGTAACCGTAATTGACGAGAGGGGGTCAAATCAAAGAAGTTTTTGGGTGGCCTGCGTGATAAAGAGAAGCCAGGTTTTGAAGAGTACCTTGATGGCACCTTTGGGGGGTCACTGTTGTTCAAGCTGAGGTCGCGATCCCTGGAGTGAGGGGAAAAATTGGGAAAGACGGTGAAAGGGAATGCCAGATGTGAAACTTGGGCATGGTGGAGATCCTGGAACACTTTCTTCTAGAATGCCTAAAGTATCAGTCTAAAAGAAGGAGATTCACTGGGAGTATAATGAGGAAGTGGTATGGGAGAATGAAGGACATGTGGTTAGGGGGAGACTCAAAGGAGAGGGTTAATATGCTAATCGGAGAGATTGGGAAGAATGGGGCAAGGGATGTCATCAAGCAGTTCGTCACCGAGTGTTGGGAGGAGAGGAGAAGCGTGGGAACAGGGAGGCAGTTAGGAGTACAGGGGTAACCAAGGCCTTCTCGTTTGAGAACCGCGACAAATCAGCGGCTGGCCAAAGTGTTATTATTATTATTATAGAACTCACGAATCTGACTCGGTTGCTGTCTTCTGGGCCATGTGAATGTTCAGTTACATTTTTTTTAAATATCTCCCACAGTTGTGCAACGTCCTTTACATATAGACAATACACACTTCCAATGGATGCATGTCTTTCTAGCAACATTCTTGTTATACAAATATCCATCTAGGTGTACTTGGGAAGTTCCTTTCTGTGACATAACAGACTCTACTCTTCTCAAACCAGCCATTCTGATATTTTGATGACATGAATGAATGAAATGAAAGGTTTTAGCACGCCGAAGGCGCGCAGGGACGATGTGGGATTTACAAATCCCTTGCGACCCGGTTAACCTTATTTTATTTCACTTGGATCACACGGGCCTACCTTTCCTATTGCATCAAGTGGAGTCTGAGGGGGGTATGCACGCGGTTAGAATTCCCGGCAGTTTACGTTGGAGTGTTAGATTGTCAATACGCAATCCCTCAACGCCATTAAAACTATTAGAGAGTGGGCTCTATTCGGTTCCAGCTCGGCGATGGTAGAGGTTTGAGTCCCACCATGGTGGCGAGCCAGAATGTAATATTGTGCGATGGCAAATTTAAGGGAAGACGAGAAAAGAAAACCAAACAGCAACGCCGGTTTGGTAGCGGCCCCGGTATATGACCATAGCGATTACAGAAAAGGAGTAGAGAAAGCTCCAACAGTTTAGTTTTGAAAAACCGGGCGTCATCCATCGAGCCTTCTGGGAGATAGGATGCCGTATGACATGAAGAGAAAGAATGAAAGGTTTTAGCGCGCCGAAGGCGCGCAGAGACGATGTGGGATTTATAAATCCCTTGCGACCCGGTTAGCCTTATTTTATTTCACTTGGATCTTGGATCACACAGGCCTAGCCTTCCTATTGCCTCGTATGACATGAAATGAAGAGATACTTCATTATATACCATTTTTTAAACACATCACAATTATATTCACTGATTAAAATTCACTTTATTTAATATTATTTTGTGATTTGTTGTTACTAAATACACATACAACTCATCAAATTTTATTATTGAGATGAGCAGTTATTTTAGGTGATCTCCTAATCACTGTTTGGTTTGTTCCATTGCAAAAATAGGTGTGAACAATTAACTGATCAATCACAGTGTAGAAGTTCTGGGTTGTAGAAGTTTTGGCTGCAGAAGTTTTGGGAGATAACCGACCAGACCTGGAAATAACCCGCGAACGATCGTTTAGGTTACACGGGGATTACGTCAATTGTGAAATACGCGAACGAACTACAGGTAACGAAAAAATAATACAATGACAAAATAACACAACAAACATTAATTAAGTTCTTTATCCGGCATGTTTTCACCCGCAGACCTGACAATGTCTCCGGACGATCTCGACTCGTTGGTTGCATACTGCATCCACATATGAGTAGAATGACCTGGCATTTATGTCTTAGCCCTTTACCTAACATGAAAAGCAGACGACACTTGCAAAAAAAATTCTTGAATAACTAATTTTTTGTCTCAAAAACAAAGGTTATGACCCCTCATTGGAACGAGCTCGTTCCAATGAGGGGTCATAACCTATGTTTTGGAGACAAAAAATGAAAAAATAATTAAAATTAATTGGAGATTTTTTAGAATAGCGCTGGCCGGTTTTGGCCGTTACGTTGGGTAAAGGGTTAACAGAATTTCCGCCACAATAAATAGCAAACAAAAACTTACGCGAGATCTCGCCAAAGCTTTACTGCGTTACGTAACGTAACCTCTAACAGGTTGCGATGTAAGCTCTTTCCAGGTCTGTATGATCCTACCTGCTGAAGGTGTCGTTAAACCCCAATTAACAATAAGCAAACAAACACTACGCAGTTGCCTTGTGTGCTTTAATCCCCTTTTCTCAACTGAGTGCAAAGTGAAAATATGTTCATTTTAAGTATACGAAGAAAAACTGAAAATCCAAGGGACGGCCTTAATAGAAACCATTCGACAGCAACCAGATTGGAAGGTTCACAATAACCCCAAAAGTCGTCTGGCTGAAGCATTATTGGTGCTTCAAAACATTTTTCACTCAAATTTGTTGTTGATGGAAACTCCGATCTTTGGGTGTTTTAGAAATCAGCGACTTTCCATTCAAATGTATTTTTTCGCTGCTGGTAACACAGGACGATCATGAATCGTAGGGACGGTTATGGGCTGGGGATTGCAAATATGCTTTGATGATGAAAACTGTCCTTTTTGCAAGTATTTCGCAGCTGGACGATTTCGAGTAAATGTGACGTGACATTTAAGAAGTTGGAAAGTACTCAGAATGATGCCGGCAGATGGATAACAGGGTCGAGTAATGCTGCAGCTTTGGAAGCAGTGAGGGGGGAGCTTGGGTGGATGAAAATCAAGGACAGGGTAGATTTGGGAAAACTGTGTTACTTTAACTACTTGAGAAACCTGCCTGACAACCGGTGGTGCAAATTGATGCTCGATACCATTTGGAATTCTAATATAGATACGGGGTGGTCAAAACATGTGAGGGAACTAATGGACAATTACTCTTTAGAGGTCACAAACATAGTAGGAATGAAAGAAGGCAAAAGGTTTGTCAAAGAGAGAGTCATGGAAGATTGCAATCGAAACTGGCGAGCAGGGGTTAGCGTGAAAAGATCACTGCAGGGGTTACAATATAAAGAAAAGCCAGCTTTTGAGAAGTACCTAGATGGCACCTTTGGAGGGTCACTGCTGTTCAAACTGAGATCAAGATCACTGGAGCTTCGGGGGAAAATTGGGAGAGATGGAGAAAAGGGATGCCAAATGTGCCACTCTGGAGTAGTGGAGACCCTGGAACATTTTCTCTTGGAATGCCCACAGTATATACATCATAGAATAAAATTTACTGGAAGAATAATGCAGAAGTGGGGTGAAGAAACAAAGGATAGATGGCTGAAGGGGGACACGAGGGAGAGGGTAGGAATGCTTATTGAAGAAATTGAAAAAGAGGAAGTGAGGGACACTATTAAGCAGTTTATATCTGAATGCTGGGAGGAGAGGAGGGGAAGAGGGGGTGGGGTGCAGGGGGAATGATGGCCTTCTCTTATGAGGACCGCGACAAATCAGCGGCTGGCCAAAGAGTTATTATAATAACCTCTAACCATTTACAGTTCACACAATTTCTCAAAATTTTCAGGAAACAACCACTAAATCATATTTTAGGGAAAACCACGTGGCTCAAAGTGAATTAAAAAGTTGTTCAAGTATTACAGAACTGTCAATCAGTTTCGAGTTAGCGTACCAGTTTCGAGTTAGCGTACCAAATTTAAGAGGTTTATACATGTTTCTTTGTCATTATAGCCACTATTAGATTTCTAATAATCAAAGTGATCCTTCAGAATCAACGGAAGGAGCAAAAGTTTTCAAGAATAAATTTAGATTTGAGTCTCCATCAAGTGGTATGGTTGGGTACATTAACCAGTTACAATTGTTTCAAGAATAAGTAGTGGTTAGGAGCGCGGTGGCTTAGTGGTTCCGGCATTGAAATTCAAACCGAGAGGCCCATGGTTCGATCCCCGCCAGGGTAACTGCGTCGTTGTCTATAGGACAAGGCACTTAATCCCGATTGCCCGCGTGCGGGCACGGTGACGCTGTGTACTAGGGCGTACTGCACGTCGATGGTGCACTTGTCTTCAACCAATGCTAGCCCTGCTTGTGTGGAGTTAGTACGTTAGGGAGTCTGATAGTTGCTCGGTGGTTCTCTCCGGGTACTTCCGACTACTTCGGCAATTCGTCCGATGCTGACTGCGCATGCGTAACGTTCGGGATAAAACTGAGTCTAAATTTTAGCTCTGTGGTCTATGGAGAAAGTATTTTAAACATTTATTGCACAAAGAACAGGTTGAGTTACAATATTTTACGTGTTATGTTCATTTATTTCAATACTTCTAGTTTTATGTGCTATGCTTGCGTTAGTTATTGCGTCATTTTCTTTTTTTTTTTTTTTTTGTTTCCTTTTTGGATTGAAAATTGGTCCTAAAAATCGTTTATAACAGTGGTAAATTTTACGAAAATAGTCGATCCCAGGTGTGTTTAAGTCCATTTTCTGACCATTTTGAATATCTGTCGAAATTTTTACGTGTTATTTTAGTAATCTGCAATGGAGACTGAAGACAATAATCTAAAAATAATAAGTATGCACTAATGGTTTTTTGCTTCCTTTTATCGCTGAAGAAGAGCATTTTGGGAGATTTTTCTAAGTGAACACCAGTTTCCCTGTGAACTGAGTATCGTTGTCCAACAGGTAGAGAAATTCCGCTTGCTTTGAACTGAGATGGGAAATTAATGTGTTGGGTGGGGGGGGGGGGGGGGCTGGAGGGGGGCTTTTTATGTAAAACTGTGTAGCGATTTCCCCCATTCATTCTATATGTACTTCATTGTCATTAACGCTTAGACGCCCGAAACCTACAGCTGTTATGGGCACCAAAAATTATATCAATACAAGTTTGCAGCCTTACAGCTGTTTCAAGTCAAGTGTCGCCTGCCTGTTCAGGCAGACGACACTTGCCTGAAAACAGTTGTTCATGTTAAACATCACTTTCTCGTAACACAACTCCACACCACCAGAGTCAAAAGAACTGTTCTTCTTCGGCATAGTGGATAGATCACTCGCTTGTCGACCTCAGAGTATAATTGAACTGTATGCACCCGTTGCGGAGACACCACTGTTTTACTCTGGAGAAACCGAAAAAAGCTTAAAATGACCAATGTTCCGATTTTTGTATGAAAATAACCACTGTTTGTAGTCCATTGAATGTTGGATACCATATCGAATTTATCTCGTGAAAATTTCCCGATATTTTTTTCTAAGTCCGGAAAACTAGGAGTTTTTTTTTGGATATATTCTAATTTAAAATCTCTTGGTATAGCAACTGAGGACAGAAAACGTGCATCTGACAGTACATCAATAAGCTGTCGGCATTTGTTCATTGAACCACTATTGACAGTTATCTGGTCTCAGTTAAGTAATTCTCGAAGGTCAATCAATGTATATGTATATGAAAAGAGGATTATTGGATTTATGCAGCCAACTCCAAGTGCTAAACTCTACCGTGATGTCACTATTGTAGTGACAAATCTCCTTTCTTCCGTTTCTGAAAAGGGTTTTGTTTGCGTGCAATGGCGTATTGATTTGTCAGTGTTACACTCAGTGTTTCTAAAACTTAAGTTATGATTCTTCTATGAAATGTATTTGTCGTACGAGAATATTTGTTGTAAGGACTTTGACTATTATATTCAATGAACAAGCTTAATCAATCAAGCGATATCCTAGTAAGTGAGATCCCACGCGCAGGGCTGGGAAGAGTTAAAATTTTCCTTAATACGTTAATGTGTTAAATAATTCGGCGTTAACGAGTTAAATGACGTTAAATGTTAAAATGAACAAAATTTTAATAACTTCGGCCATTTTTATTACGTACAGTTCGTCTCTTGAGTTCTAATGTGTTCTGTGTGCCTACTGGCACATAGAACACATTGGAACTCAGGGGACGAGTAGTTCTCGCAAGTTATCGTAAATTCTAACATTCAGCGATGTTTTCATTTAAGGATACAATAGCTGCGGCCGTATCCATGGGAAGAGACATGCGCCGTTACTTGAATACCAGTCCTTACATGCAAAATAGACGTTCGGATGAAGCTGTTATTGCTGCATCGTCAAATATCGGCAGGCCAACTTCGCCAACGTTGGTAGGAGGGCTTCGTGGTCTCTCCACCAAATCCATGGGTCGTCTATAATTGACGAACATCTAAATTATTCGTGTTCTTCAATTTCGTCAAATGGAGTAAAATTCGACGCCATCTGCACGCGCGATCCGGCTTGGGTAAACACAAGATCACGACGCAATGCTACATATTATACAATTATAATTTTCAAAGTTAAACGTTATTAACTTGGTTAAATTTTTTTAACGTTGTTAAAATAATTCAACACGTTAATGTTTGAAATGTTAACTGCTCCCAGCCCTGCCTACGCGGAACTGCACTTCTGTTCTCCCGAAAGTTCATGCTATATATAGTTCAATCAGGGAAAAGATAATTACAATCGTTGACAAGTCGATGCCTTCAGCGTTCGTTCACATCAGAATTTCGAGTTACCTCCCTTGCCCAATCCGGTAGAATTGTTGGTAATGTCCTCCACCCGGAAAACTGTCCGACACGAGATGACTTTGGCCACCGAAAGTGTCGTTAAACTCCAATAAATAAATAAATAAGTAGTGATTCTAATCCTACCCGTGTTGGAATGCTATATAAGTGATGGAAAGTTAGCTTGAAAATAGGTGACAAGTTATCTTCGATGTCGTCAAAAATCTAATCAAAACACTAATTTGTCACTTTTTTGTTTTCTATCCGTATTTATTAAGAAGGCTTCGAAGTTTTGAAAACAAGAAAAAAAAATGAAAAACTATAACCTTTTTAGATATTTGATGACATCGAAAATAACATGTTACCTATTTTCAAGCTAAATTTTCCATTACTTATATAGCGTCCTAATGATTTTCATGGGATTGGGATGTTCCATAATGTTAACTTTATCAATACATTAGTTCGCATTTTGTGAGAATCTATTTCAGTCGGGCCGAGTCGGCCATTCTAACATTCTGTAAGACGTGGTTACACCAGTGAAGCAGGGTTGGCGCCAGAATTTCCCTGACGAGGGTGATGGGGGGGGGGGGGGGGTGGGGGCATGATCCCCGACAAAGGAAACTAGAGAGTTTCCGGACCGACCCTAGTTCGGCCCGGTGGAAGAATATTTTTTGTTTTAATCGGGGAAAAGTCGCAATATTCGTGACTCTAGAAACTTTGAGAGAGTCAAAACAATACGCAAAAAAAAATTGTGGCTAGTGGAACTTGGGTATCAAAAACAGGTGTCATGGCGATTCGCCATGATACCTGTTTTTGATACCCTGGTTTTAAAAGCCCAAAATTTATTAAGTACGATTAACCCACAACAGAGACTACAGATGTGTGTCGATCAGTGAGTGTGTAAAAAGTTTCTGGTATCGGACTAAAATAGAACTTTCTCAATGTCGTAATTAAAACAGGAGACACACTGCATTCGTAACGTCCGACGACACACGACACATGACAGTGCGATAACGGCTGAAAAATACGAGCTCGTTAAAAGTAAACGAAATAAACAAGCCGCATATGTGACGACTTTTTGTAATAATAGTGCCGTCACAAGTCGAACATGTCTCGATTATTTTCTGTCGGATCGTCGGTCACGCACTAAGATCAACCATGTGTTCAAGCGAGTGTCCGGGTTTTTTTGTCGCAGTCGTTCTGGTGATTTGTCGTATGCCGTCACGCATGCAGTGTGTCTCCGGCTTAACTCTATTTATGCCACAGTGATTATATGCCCATCGGGTTATTCCTGTTGTGAATGTGAGTAGGTAATAAAGGCCGATTGAGGGACAGGTGTACATGTACGTGTACATGTACACCACCATAGGATTTAGTGTTAACATCGTGTACCTGTGCACGATTTTAACGTTTTTTAGGGTGTCTTAGAATCGACTTTGTATCCAAGAGTGAAAAAAAACGCATGATATTTTACGTATGTGTACATGTACCGTTTTGTCTTTGAATCGGCAAATGGGTTTCCCCATAGGGTTCAGTGTTAAATTGCGAGCAAAAAAACCTTTTGCCGTTTCTAAACCATCATCCTGCTGATTCTAATCATCCGCGTCCGTACACGATTTTAACACTGAAACCCTATGGAGGCGTACACGGAAATCCATTTGCGGATTTTACGTCGGAAAATCGAATCGTGTCCCTGAACCGGCAAACCACTTTTTGATGCCCAAAAGCTTGAAGAGCTTGAAAATAAGTAATCAGCCAATCATTTCACGTTCCTAACGCTAATTAACCAATCAGATTGCTTGATTCTCATAAACTTAATCATACAAAGTTATCTCCCCTCGTCGTGGGGGTGGGGGTCACGCCCGTCATAAAAAGGTGAATCGCGTTTAATAACGTGGATATAATGGCTAGAGCAATGTATACCAAAAACCAAAAGCTCGAAGAGCTTGAAAATAAGTAATCAGCCAATCATTTCACGTTCCTAACGCTAATTAACCAATCAGATTGCTTGATTCTCATAAACTTAATCATACAAAGTTATCTCCCCTCGTCGTGGGGGTGGGGATCACGCCCGTCATAAAAAGGTGAATCGCGTTTAATAACGTGGATATAATGGCTAGAGCAATGTATACCAAAAACCAAAAGCTCGAAGAGCTTGAAATAAGTAATCACCCAATCACTTCACGTTCCTAACGCTAATTAACCAATCAGATTGCTTGATTCTCATAAACTTAATCATACCAAGTTATCTCCCCTCGTCGTGGGGGTGGGGGTCACGGCCATCATAAAAATCGAAGTTTCGAGAAGGTGGTCACGTGACCTATCAAATTGAAGGTCTCGACGAGTGGATTAAGAAGATCGTAATTTTAACCCTCGTTGTGGGGTGGGATCGAGAATTTGAAATTCTAGAGGGTCCGTATCCCTACCCGAGCGTTTTATCTCTGGTAAAATCTGTCAGTCTCAGAGATTAGGTCTTATACCTCTACTGTATAAAAAAAGATAGGGATAATGTCGAGAATTTGAAATTCTAGAGGGTCCGTATCCCTACCTAATGTAGGTTATAAAATCCTTACAAAAAGCAGAATTGTCCTTACGATAGCGCGATGTGTTACAGTATATTGCTCACCTGGATCGAACCTGGAAATGATCAATCGGTTTTCGTGAGCGAAAGAGGAGAATTCGAAGTTCCTCTGGAAGGTAAAAAAAAAAAAAAGATGAAAAAATCGTTCGATCCGTTTACCAAACACATATTCGATTTTCAAGACAGACTGGCCAAAAACAAACGATTCTTACAACTCGAAAACGTGAGAAGCAAGAAAGATAAACTGGTTATTTTTGCTGCGCATGCAACCTTTTTATGTCATCAACAAATCTTTAAAAAAAAACCCATGAGATATTGTGCTCATTTCGGTAAATCGATGACGTTTAGAATACGGCGACAATCGTAGTTAAAAAAATGAGTCGTTTTCGTTCGATATATTTGATCAATTGTTTTGAACGACCCTCCAGTCAACTTTCCGCCAACAACTGTGTCTGATCAAGAAAAAAAGGGAGTCGTTACCGAGATGTATTTCACCCGTTTTAGCGTTAAAAGAGAATTGTTTTGGACAAGTGGTATGTCGACGTAAAAAGCTTAATGTCTTGGCTGCTGTTGGATGACATCAATATCGCGACAACTGATGTAATGCTTCGCTATCAGGTGGTTAGAAAAAGAGCTTTTTCTCATTTTCATTCAGTCATACGCTGACACACTGTAAACACTGTTTTTTGTTGTTGCTGTATTTATATAACGCCACCTATCTTAAAATATTTTAACTCCTGTTGTAAAAAACAAAACAAAACAACTTTTCCAAACGTGCGTTTGTTTACAAATCTTTTCTAACACGTGACAAATGGTATATTATTTGAATTCAGTCCAGATTATACTGATTCAGTTTGTAATGTCTTCTCGACGTGGGCATTGTTTCCTAAAAAAAAATAGTTTGGATTGACACTTTTTTCGGAAATGGTGAAATAGGCTATCCTCAATATGTAGAAACGTTAGAAGATCAACTTATAATTTTTGTATTGACAAATCTATGGTTCAGTAAACAGAGTTATTATTGAAGGAAACATCTTAAGGCGTGACTTGTTAATAAGCGAGTGCATCTCTAATTCGCACAACAATCATATATATTTTTTTTTTTTGAAAACATTCTTCACGTTTTTAAACACAGATATCAAAAATGAATGATGCATCAGATTCAACTTGTTTTTTCAATTTAATATGTTCCATAACTACCTTTTCTTAATACTTTCGATTTCAAGATGGTTCCAACTCCACCGTTATAAGAAGGGAAAGATTATGATTTTCATAATATCCTGGTCCATAGCTTTAATTTGATAGGTCACACGACTATCTTCTCGAAACTTTTGATTTTCTGATCGGTGTTAACCCCATCCCCACGGCGATGGTGGAAAATGTCATTTTTGTAATGTATTCATCAAGCCCTTCATATCAGTACCTCACATGCTTGGATTTGTAAAAAGGAAGACGTTTTTCGTCTCTGGTCGTGACCCCACCCCACATAAAATGAAAAATGTCATTTTCGTAATGTATTCATCGAGCCTTCATATCAGTACCTCACATGCCTGGCTTTGTATAAAGAACGACGTTTTTCGGCTCTGTTCGTGTCCCCACCCCACGACGAGGGTTAAAATTACGGTCTTCTTAATCCACTCGTCGAGACCTTCAATTTGATAGGTCATGTGACGACCTTCTCAAAACATCGATTTTTCTGATGGGCGTGACCCCCACCCCCACATAAAATGAAAAAACGTCATTTTCGTAATGTATTCATCGAGCCCTTCATATCAATACTTCACGTGCCTGGCTTTGTAAAAAGGAAGTCATTTTTCGGATCTGGTCGTGACCCCACCCCACGACGAGGGTTAAAATTACGATCTTCTTAATCCACTCGTCGAGACCTTCAATTTGATAGGTCACGTGACCACCTTCTCGAAACTTCGATTTTTATGATGGGCGTGACCCCCACCCCCACATAAAATGAAAAAACGTCATTTTTGTAATGTATTCATCGAGCCCTTCATATTAATACCTCACATGCCTGGATTTGTAAAAAGGAAGACGTTTTTCGGCTGTGGTCGTGACCCCACCCCACGACGAGGGTTAAAATTACGATCTTCTTAATCCACTCGTCGAGACCTTCAATTTGATAGGTCACGTGACCACCTTCTCGAAACTTCGATTTTTATGATGGGCGTGACCCCCACCCCCACATAAAATGAAAAAAACGTCATTTTTGTAATGTATTCATCGAGCCCTTCATATTAATACCTCACATGCCTGGATTTGTAAAAAGGAAGAAGTTTTTCGGCTCTGGTCGTGACCCCACCCCACGACGAGGGTTAAAATTACGGTCTTCTTAATCCACTCGTCGAGACCTTCAATTTGATAGATCACGTGACTACCTTCTCGAAACTTCGATTTTTATGATGGGCGTGACCCCCACCCCCACGACGAGGGGAGATAACTTGGTATGATTAAGTTTATGAGAATCAAGCAATCTGACTGGTTAATTAGCGTTAGGAACGTGAAGTGATTGGGTGATTACTTATTTCAAGCTCTTCGAGCTTTTGGTTTTTGGTATACATTGCTCTAGCCATTATATCCACGTTATTAAACGCGATTCACCTTTTTATGACGGGCGTGACCCCCACCCTCACGACGAGGGGAGATAACTTTGCATGATTAAGTTTATGAGAATCAAGCAATCTGATTGGTTAATTAGCGTTAGGAACGTGAAATGATTGGCTGATTACTTATTTTCAAGCTCTTCAAGCTTTTGGGCATCAAAAAGTGGTTTGCCGGTTCAGGGACACGATTCGATTTTCCGACGTAAAATCCGCAAATGGATTTCCGTGTACGCCTCCAAAGGGTTTCAGTGTTAAAATCGTGTACGGACGCGGATGATTAGAATCAGCAGGATGATGGTTTAGAAACGGCGAAACGTTTTTTTTTTTTGCTCGCAATTTAACACTGAACCCTATGGGGAAACCCATTTGCCGATTCAAAGACAAAACGGTACATGTACACATACGCAAAATTTCATGCGTTTTTTTTCACTCTTGGATACAATCAGTGGTCTTTGAATCGGCAAAGTCGATTCTAAGACACCCTAAAAAACGTTAAGATCGTGTACAGGTACACGATTTTAACACTAAATCCTATGGTGGTGTACATGTACATGTACACGTACACGTACATGTACACCTGCCCCTCAATCGGCCTTTATTACCTACTAATGTGTATTGGTTTTTCGGGAGTATTATTATGTCTTATTGTATCTTTATGGTGTTTGCATAATTTTATCTCCCCAACGAATTTCACCGATTTCCCCGACGGCGGGGGTGGGGGGTGGGGGGAGCTAACCTTCCCCCAAGTGTTGACGCCTACGTGCCTCGGGTTATGACAAAAGCTCACACAACTTCGTTGGTGAGCTAAAAACTCATTTGTTCCAGTTTGTTGGGTTTTCCAGCGGTCTTTCGTACACCGTGATGACCACCATTATCTTTGGAGAAAAAACGCACCATACACAGAAATGTTGGTAATAAATTACCCAAATTGTAAGGAAATAAATATAGATATTGTCAAGAAAATGCAGGAGAATCCTTCTCTTGGCACTAATTAAAAAAAAAATCTGGGAGAGGACCCCCCTCCCTTCCTCGGCTTATCGCTTCGAGCCTTCGGCGCTCGCAGGAACTGTAACGCCTGTTCTACACATTGCCCTGGGCCCGTCCTCGCTCTCGATGGCCCTCAATAAAGGGTAAAAGTTGTAACATTAAGTAAATGACTAATTTCTCTGAAAAGGTCTGTATGAACCAGTGAACTCTAGTAGTAGTTTGTTAGACTATAGACATAATAGTCCTCCTGACTCCCAACTCATTGCACCAATCCTGTAGTGAAGAATCATAAAATAATGCGTCTCACTAAGATTGTTTAGAATCTTATTTGCATCAAGTGTTCAGTCATGTTTCACTCACACAAGTGGTGTTGATTTGACGACAAAACAACAGATTTTACACGAGCAGCAATAATGGCACTAGCGCCGAGTGGGGGGGGGGGGGGGGGTGGTATCAACTGCCCCGGGATTTTTTGGTGTTTTAAAAAGCCGAAAGTCCTGTGAAGGCTTTTGGTACGGGCCTCCGACGTTGGTGGGCTGACAAGAGTACGTTGTTGAATTACTGACTAGGTTCCATTAATATACTCGCCCAAAAAAGAAAGCGTGCATTGCAGAAATTGATCAAACTCCAACAAAATAATTTCGTAGGTGTAAAGAGTGTTAACCTGTTCATGAATAAGTTATAATGAACACAAAAACAGCTTTCCCCGTTAAAATTGCATTAACGTTAAATGACGTGCTGCACGTTTGTGAAAAGGCATGTTTTGCACGTGGAGAGTCTGAAAATTCATGCAGCAGTGTGAATCCTTGGGTATTTACACACTAAAGTAAGGCCTTCCTATCGTTCACATTCAAACTTGCGCTGCTGTTAAAACGACTCCACATTAGCATGCCAAGATTGACAATGAATCAACGTCTCCTTGCCCTGGGTATGGTTAGAGCTGGCAGAACACACAGAGAGGTTGCCCAGCATTTGAACTGCCACCGTAACACTGTAGACAGGCTAGTCCATCGACATGCACAACATGATGACGTTCGAGACCGACCCCGCTCCGGGAGACCCCGAGTTACCACCCCTGCACAAGATCGGTATATCCGTGTCGTCCATCTCCGGAACCGACAACAAACGGCAACGACGACAGCCAGGAACATCTCTAACCTGAGACGTATACACCCTCAAACAGTAATCAGCCGGCTGAGAGAATACGGCTTACGTCCTCGAAGACCTGCAATTCGTCCGATTTTGACGTTACGTCATCGTCGTGCTCGACTGCAGTGGTGTAGACAACATCTCAGGCATCCCTTACACTGGTGGCGACGTGTTTTATTCACAGATGAATGTCGTTTCCATCTTTCATCATCAGATGGCCGCCAGAGAGCGTACAGACATCGAAACGAACGCTACGCAGATCCATGTGTCGTGGAGCGAAACCGTTATGGGGGAGGGTCTCTCATGGTGTGGGGTGGCATCACTGCCCGTAACAGAACTGAGCTGGTCATTATTGATGGCAATCTCAATGCAGTCAGATATCGTGATGAAGTGCTTACACCTGTTGTTGTCCCATTTCTGCAACGTCACGGCCCCAGTGTCATTCTACAGCAGGAACACGCCCGACCCCACGCAGCTCGTGTTGTTCAACAGTATCTGCAGCAACAACAAGTGGATGTTCTTCCCTGGCCCGCAAATTCGCCCGATATCTCACCCATTGAGCACGTAAGGGACGAAATGAAACGTCAGCTACGCCGGCTTCCCCATGCACCGTCAACGCTTGTGGAACTCCAAAGACAGCTTATCAGAATATGGAACAACATCCCACAACACTTCCATACTAACTTGTTCGCTTCCAAGAGGCGTAGATGCACAGCAGTAGTCGATGCAGACGGAGGTCACTTTTGTGTTTGACCCTTAGGGTCTTTGACTCTCCATGGCACCAAGAGTATTCGTCGTAGCGTAATGAAATTTCTCGTGTTGATCACAAATTGATTCATCTGTGATTGAATAAAATTTCCATGAATGAAAATGATATATATCTTTTTTAGTGTTATTTTTTAGCATGAACACTTTCTTTTTTTGGGAGAGTATGTAAACAAGAGGGGGGGGGGGGGGGGGTCCATCCCCGTTAGCTCACCTACGCATGACATGCAATAAACCAAGGCTTATTACAAATCTGCAAAAAATGTCCGTTCAAGGGTTAATGTTGACTAATATTATGCCTTTCACACATATATGAAATATAAAAGCTATAGCATACCGGTGGTAGCCTCCACCCATGTACATGTTAGCATAATAGGTCAGAATTTTCCCACACTTACAAAAAAGTCTAACATTGCATGAAAAAAATCCAAATCTCCGAAAAATGTCCGGCACGGGTTAATGTCGTTTTCATGAATACATTGTAATGTATTTGTATTCGTATTCAAATACATTTGAAAATTTGTGTATTTGTATTCGTATTCATGAAATTTCAAAGTATTCGTATTCGAATACATTTACAAAGTATTCGCCCCAAGCCTGCTAAAAACCCACTTGTTTCAGTTTGTTGGGATTTCCAGCGGTCTTTCGTGCACCGTGATGGCCACCATTATCTTTGGAGACAAAATGCACATACACAGAAATGTAGGTAATAAATTACCCAACTTGTAAGGAAATAAATATAGATATTGTCAAGAAAATGCAGGAGAATGCTTCTCTTATCACTAATTAAAAAAGAAAATTCTGGGAGAGGACCCCCTCCACCCTCTCTCTCCCGGCTTATCGCTTCGCGCCTTCGACGCTCGCAGGAACCGCAACGCCCGTTCTGTACGTTGTCCCGGGCCCGTCCTCACTCTCGATGGCCCTGAATAAAGGGTAAAAGTTGTAACATTAAGTAAATGACTAATTTCTCTGAAAAGGTCTGAATAACCCGGTGAACTCTGTTGTTTGTTCTATTTTATTAAATCACGTTTTTGCACCAACGTTCCTATTGTTTCATGTGTGTTTGTTGTACATATAGTGTACATATATATGTTTCTTTATTCCCTTTATGTAAACAGAAATAAGAGTAATATATAATAGAACACAGAATCTAATAAAGTTGCTTCATTTTTCACACCTGTGTCCTCTTTATAAAAAATCCGGTTTGGATGTTCATAGAGTTTCGGCCAGAAGTGACGTCGGGGGGGGGGGGGGGGGCAGGGGGACATGTTGGATATATCTCTATCAAAATAATGTGCGGATGTTGGAACAGTGGCATTGCTAAGTGAGAGGGGGGGGGCTTTGCCACCATAAAATTGTTGACCCCCCCCCCCCCCTCCCAGACAGAGGCCCAATGCAAGTTTCACACAACCCCAAAATGTAGCTACAAATGCCTCAGATTCGTTCTTATAGCACTAAATTTTCCAACAAAAATTAATCGGGAATTTGGGGTAGTCCTAACTTGGACCCTCCGGTCATTGCCCCCTCCTCCCACTTCCTTCCAGGTGCGAGGAAGGGGAAACAACCGGAGGGTCCTAGTTATTACTAAGGGAGGCCCCGGAAACCCGACACAAAGGCCTTTCAAATATCATCATTGCACCACCCCCTTCCCCACAATTCCAAAAGAAACTGGCTACGCGCCTGTCTAGGGGAGAGGGGGCGGAGCGCCCCTCTTCCATTTTTGGTAAATCTTTTTTTCACAAGCATAACTTCCAGACACGATATTATCCACGGTAAAACATGGACATCTACGACCAGACACGCGGTGTTATTGACAACTACGAGTAGACACGATATTATTCGCGGTAAGACATGGGCGTCCACGACCAGACACGATATTATCCGCCTTAAGACATGGACAGTCACGACTAGACACGATATTACCCCCGGTAATGCGAGGAAGTGGCAACGACCACCATCAACGAGTAGACACGATATTATCCGCGGTAAGACATGGACATCTACGACGAGACAAGGTATTATCCGTGGTAAGACATGGACACCTACGATCAGACACGATATTATCCAGGCCCGGCGATCTAGAAAATCAAGGTGTGCAAAACAGTTGTCCTCCTCGGATTGTTTGGGAGTGCAATTGCACCTGAAAGTTTCAATGCAAAAACTAGTATGCTATTTTGGTTATATTCACTTCAAGGTATATTGTGACTGAAAAATTCTACATTCAACTACATAGTGGAAAAATTGGCACACACATCTCATTATTCAAAATGTTGTATTCAATTCTTATGTGACTGTCTTCTACACTCAAAATGTATCGAAATGCGACACAGAATGGGTCATGAATTATTGCGAATCAATCCAACATTGACAAATCGTTCCCCGAGTCCAATGTGTTCTGTGCCAGTAGGCACAGAGAACACATTGGAACTCAGGGGACGAAATAATAGATTTTAAAGGCAGTCCCAAACATGTCTGGCATTCCAGAAAATCAAGGGGTGCAAAAAATGGCCCTCCTCAATTTTTTTCCAGAGGTGCAGAAGGATTGCAGCATTCCTGCACTCCTGAAGAATGCCAGGCCTGATTATCCACGGTAAGACATGGACATCTACGACCAGACACGATATTATCCGCGGTAAGACGTGGGCATCCACAACCAGACACGATATTATCCGCCATGGACATTGACATTTTTTTAGACATTGGCACCAGCTGCCTAGTGTGCCTGTGGTGGTGGATATTCGTGTGTTATTGCGGCTAATACCGTGTCTAATGCCTTCAGTTATAGCTCCGGCTTGGTTCTTCTGTGAGCCGTCATAAACTGACTTCCTTTTTCAGTGGAAATAAACAAAATTGACGGGTGCAGTTTTAAGCTCCCGTGAATTCAGAGACGGAAGTAAATTACACCCGTAAAATATTAGTGTATGAATTTTCGAGGGAATACTTTCACCAAATACCAGAAACCTTAACCCTTTGAACTCTTGTGGTATCTTCCATGCCAGTTCAATGGCAGCAATAAGAAGAGTCTATTTTCATTATTTGGGGTAGATCAATCAATATTTTCAACGTACAGCCTCGGGGCTTCACGTTGAACATATTGATTGCTCTACTCCACACATTTACTAAACAGTCATCCTATTTAATGACGTTAGATAAGATAAGATACATTTAATTGCAATAAAACATCCATATGGACAGATTGCATAACAACCACGAACATATACATATAGAAAAGAACATATATATATATGAATTATAATTCAAATACCTGACGGGTAAATCTCAATGTGCAAACGATTATAAAGTACTAAGTAGCATCTGCCGGGTATCAAAGAACTGTCGGATTACGCTGCTAACTTTCGATACAATTTCTGGACAATTATTTGATATAATTAGATTTATTTGTTCATCTATGTTTAATTCACCAAAGATCGTTTGATATCTATGCATGGTGTCAAATAATATAGTTCTTAATTCGACATATGCAGGACACTCCATTATGAAATGTTTCTCATCTTCAATTTTTCGCATTGAACAAACACAGCATGACCTATTTTCAAGTTCAATGGGAGGTTGATGATGCTGTCCCTTTTCAATAGCAAGGCAATGGTTACTTATTCGAAGACGGATGAATATGGACCAATTATCACTTCAATTCGTATACACAAGATATGGTTGAAGCTCAAACTTGTTCTTAAAGAGACGATATGTTCTTAGTTTACTGTTATCCGCGTGTATTTGAACATTAAAATCATTTGAATGCTTTGCGTGAAGTTCATTTCTGTATGCTGATACATTTATATTACAGGATGCTAAACTATCACCACTAAAATGCGTATTAATTTAAAAAGATTCCAAAGTTATGACGTATCATGTTCCTGGCCAGAAAAACGGACGATCGGTTTCAAGGGGTTAAATGTATAAGGAATTGCTAAATTATGACAATAACGTGCCACTGGCCGCAGAGCGCTGCTTTCTCAAAACAACACACATTTATAGGCTCTCACAGTATATTAGTGCTCTACAATATCTTTCAATAAGTGCATTTTTTAGCTCCCGTAAAATAGAAAACACGGGTGCTGACGGGAGCAATTGCACTCGCACCTGATTTAGGCCACCCTCAATACTTTTTTTTATCTCGAGATCTCGAGATAATATCTCAAGATCTCGAGATAATATCTCAAGATCTCGAGAAACTATCTCAAGATCTCGAGATAATTATCTCAAGATCTCGAGATAATATCTCGAGATCTCGAGATAATATATCAAGATCTCGAGAAACTATGTCGAGATCTCGAGATAATATCTCGAGATCTCGAAATAATATCTCAAGATCTCGAGAAACTATCTCAAGATCTCGAGATAAGCAAATATAATCGGTGTCATCCTTTGATCATTAGCATGAATTCATTCAAACTGTTTTATATTTACTTTTCGTATCTTTTCCGACTGCAAAATATTCGTGCCCTCCCCCCCCCCCCCCCACACCCCATGACAATTGCACGAATCCACTTCTGTTACTCAGAACCTCCTAGTGCATACTGTAATGTTTTTTTTTACCCTAAAACTCAACGATTTCTCACTTCTTTTCCTCCCAGCCCATGCTGATTGTAGTGATGTTTACCCTAAAACACAAAGTTTAATCACTACTTTACAAGACACATACCCATAAATACTAAATATTTCCTTCCAGCTCCACATTGAATGGGGTGATTTGTACCACAACTCACAGCGTTTACTCACTACTTTACAAGACACAGACCCGTAAATACAAATAGCTCTCCCAGCTCCACGCTGAAAGATTTCATCCTCACTCCCTTGGTGGATTTTTCACCTACTTTCCACTTTGCTGACTGAGACATACAACATAAGTTTAACCCGATTCCCGCCTCCATTTTGACCGAGCAAATCGACGGTGCTACCCGATGTATAATAACCCTACACCAGCGACAGCTATAAACCTACCCTAGGATTCCCTTTCCTCTGGTTGGTTTGAAAAGTCTGGTTTAGGCGTAACTAGTTATCTCAAGCGGAGACTGCTTCCGGGCGAGTGATTAAGGACCTCACGTATTACCAACGTCAGTGTTAGAAAAGGGCTTTCCCAGTACAAGGCTGCAGATGCTAGACAAAACCGTGAATTTATGGTCAATACCCAGCAATCTCCTGACACACAGGAGCCGTTCTCACAATTACACACCCAAACTGAAACCCATAATCCCGAGCCCAAGAGGCGAATAGAATCCCCCCTCCTGTGAATCCCAAACTTGGCTGGATGGGCATGACTAACATTGTTTCCACACAAAATCCAATTACATGTAGTAATGAAAAGATTGACCTGTCGCCCGACAAGTTTCAACGGTCCATACACCTTTCACACTCCTCCAGAGACATACCCGAAAGTGACAACTCCAATGGTGATGTATACAGTCCCGCGCATATATAGAAGGACAACTTGAACCCGATTCCCAGTATCTCCGAACAAGATGAAGCACCCTCAACGTCGTTTACTGCCACCATTAACCAGCTGTAACATGGCACCCCAATTAACCATACGATCCTCCGTGATCACATACTCTCACCCGCTCACAGGAGATCCCCCAGTACTTGTGACCCCACCCCCATCGTCAACTCATGAATCGGCAGTAATACAGGGCATCCCGCCCCATAAGATTGATTGGTCCCCGATGTTCTCACCGGCTGATTTCCAACCTGGGAAACCTTAATTTTGCCATCCATGAGAGCATAGTTCCACCAGGACCACGCGCCACTCCCTCTTAACTCACAAGATGACACAGACACACACCCAATTTACGAGAGCAACATCTTGCCCACCCAAACCCCGATAGCGCATCACACCATTGATTTGTCCTCCAACAATACCCAACTATGAATACACGTTTCTCCAGTGGGACTCCCAACAATACCCCTCAAAACGACACCACTGCGATCCACCCTGCAATGATAGTCGAAACTCAAACCCGTGAACAAACCGCCCGGTTTGACCGTTTGACCTATTGCTGCAGCAGCTCCCAAAAAATGTTTGACCCATTTGGCGGTCCTCCCAAATAAGCGAAAGTGTCTCTCCCGCCAAACACTGAACCCCGCAAAGTTCTGTTGAAAAGATGTCCCCGCGACATTTGAAACAATAAGTAGCACCCCACTTTCTATTTTGCTACTCCCGGTCCCATTTATTTATTGTTGTTGTTTACGGTCACATATTTCTGCGCAATGGCTAATCATGACCATGACAGTTTTACGGGTGGGGGAAGCCGGAGTACCCAAAAAGAACCACCGAGCAACGGCAAGCAACTGTCAGCTCCCCAACATACTAACTCCACACAAGCAGGGTCGGCATTGGTTGAAGACAGGTGCACCATCGACATGCAGTACGCCTTAGTACACAGCGCCACCTTGCCCCCATGTAGGCAATGGGGGTGAAGTGTCTTTCCTAAGGACACAACGCGATTGCCGAACCAAAGACCTCTCGGCTTGTAGCTTGCACGTATACCTACTGAGCCACGGCGCCCCCGGGACCAATCAATCTTGTGATACGGGATGTCCTGTATTACTGTCGGTTCATGAGTTGACATTGAAGATAGGGGTCACAAGTACTGGGTGGGGGGCTCTCCTGTGACCGGGTGAGAGTATGGGATCACGGAGGATCGTATTGTTAATTGGGGTGCCATGTTGTAGCTGGTTAAGGGTGGCGGTAAACGACGTTGAGGGGCTTCATCTCGTTCGGAGATACTGGGAATCGGGTTCAAGTTGTCCTTCTTTATATGCGCGGGACTGGATACTTCACTGTTGGAGTTGTCACTTTGGGGTATCTCCCTGGATAAGTTTGAAAGGTGTATGGACCGTTGAGACTTGTCGGGTGGAAACAATGTTAGTCATGCCCATCCTGCCACGTTTGGGATTCATCGGGGAGTGTGGGGGGGGGGGGGGGGGGGATTCCATTCGCCTCTTGGGCTCAAGGTTATAGGTTTCAATTTTTCAATTTGGTCCTGGGGGTCAGGAGATTGCTGGGTATTGACCGTAAATTCACGGTTTTGTCTGGCTTCTGCAGCCTTGTACTTTTCTAACACTGACGTTGGTAATACGTAAGGGCCTTAATCACTCGTCCGGAAGTATTATCCGCAGGGGGCAACAAGTTACGCTTAATCCAGACTTTTCAAACCAACGAGAGGAAAGGGAATCCGGCGGTAGGTTTATAGCTATCGCTGGTGTAAGGTTATTCTACACAGATTAGCATCGTCGATTTGCTAGGTCAAAATGGACGCGGGATGGGGTTAAAGTTATGCTGTATGACGGGTCCGTGGAATAACAGCGTGTTAAGAGACGATGTGTCTCAGTCACCAAAGTGGAAAGTGGTCACCAAAGTGGAAAATAGGTGAAAAATCCACCAAGGGAGTGGGTGATTGGTTTCACTGTGGGGGAGAAACCTTTCAGCGTGGAGCTGATGGAGCTATTTGGTATTTACGGGTCTGTATCTTGCAAAGTAGTGAGTACACTTTGTGAGTTGTGGTAAAAATCACTCCATTCAATGTGGAGCTGGAAGGAAATATTTGGTATTTATGGGTGGGTGTCTTGTAAAGTAGTGAATAAACTTTGTGTTTTAGGGTAAAACTCACTACAATCAGCGTGGAGCTGAGAGGAAAAGAAATGAGAAAACACTGCGTTTTGGGGTAAAAAACACTACAGTATGCACTAGGAAGTACCGTTTACTGGATCAACACTTTGGATTTGGAGTGTTAAGTTGTGAGAAAACGTTGTGTTTTAGGGTGAAGGCGCTACAGTAGGTACTGGGAGGTACCGGGTGCTGGGTTGACACTTTGGGATTGGAGTGGGAACAAGACACCAGCAAGTGCAAGCTCGGATGACGGGACTCGGTTTATATTAGTGCTGGACTGAGATATCTCTAGATCTTGAGATATTATCTCGAGATCTCGAGATAAAAATAGTATTGAAGGTGGCCTAAATCAGCCACCGTACGCACCCGTCTCATTTTCAGGACTGCTTTTTTCAAAATTTGAATAAGTCGACACAACATATCGGGAATATTTTGGCATGATACCATTCTGGTTACATGCAAAGACTCCACCCGAGGGAGACACTGACCTGCTATTTTCAAAAAAAAAAATCCGCGGAGAAACCCCCTTCCCCGGACCCTATCGACGAGAGTGGAATACCCCTCCTCTCGTGCTCGCTCCTAACTCGTTGCTTCACCTCATGACCCTTGATCAAAATGAGGCGCCCCATCCCCTATTTGAGAATCCTGGATACGCCACTGAAAATAATCTGTTTCACAGCAGAAAAAGAATTAAGTCTGTCCTTTTTAATGTTTTTTTCATCTTGGCGGTACACTGTGACTTTAGTACATACGGGTCATCCACTGTCCCACCAAAATTCCACTTCATAAATCAAAAGGTCTTTACACCCTCAACATTTTTTCACTTTCGCCTAGATCCCCAAACGCAGCTTATTACCCCTCATTGGAACGAGTTGAGCTCGTTTTAATGAGGGGTCATCAGCAATGTTTCGGAGGCAAAAATGAAATTTTTTACCAATTTAGCTATTCAAGAATTTATTATTATTATTATTATTATTATTATTATATTGTGCGCGTGTTATCCTTTTAGTCGTTTTACGATAGAGGGTTAAAAATAGTATTAAATTTTGAATACTCACTCGTCCACTCCATGGCACCCATTCCACCGGCGAAAGGTTTTCGCTACGGTTAGTCAGTCTGTAGCCTTTGTTGTAAAATTCCTCTTGTGAAGGAGATCGACTCCACCTCAAATGTTATCACATGTCCATTGAAGGAAAGCTCATTCGTTTTTCAATTATCCTAAATCCGTAACTATGTTAACACAGTCCAAAAGCAAATTACCTGTATTTTTTATCTTCCTGTTCGAAAGTATGATTCGAATTGTCTGGAAACGAGAATGATCTTCCCTTTTTGACGGATTCGTCTATTTTGCTCCGAGTCACAAACATATTTAAGTAGGCTACATACAGAGGGATATACATGCAAAAATCACGGGTGTGTGAAACTTCTCTTCAAGTAATCAACCGTATTGTTTTGCCAAAGGTGATACTTTCAATCGATATCCACGCGTGATTGATTATACAGGTTAGAATCTTGCATCAAGAAATTGGGATTTGGACAATGTTATTAAACAGGTTTATACATAACCAGCTGAAATAATGGCTTAGTTACCGTTAGAAACGTTTCTCTTGTCACCAAGAAACTTGAAGTCGCGTCCATGCAGTAGCCCGTGGTGTTACACAATAGGTACTCGGGAACTGATGGTAGAGATAATAGCTAGTATTTTGAGTCATAAGGTGCTTTGTCAATATCGACAAACAAATTTACTGTGAAAATCCAGGGGCCTGAATTTTCATAAAATTGAAATAAATATACACAAATGATGGGTTGGGTGTATAGAACACGAACATATTCACGCTTCTGACTCAACTCACACTTTCTAAAATCAGTTGTGTTAATTAATTAACCCTTTAAGACTTTAATTATTCTGACGTTCAAACGTCACTGGGAATTTAGTTTCTTCAACGTTTTTTCAAAATGCGACGTCAAACGTCGGAAAGTACAAATAACAAAATATGATATGTTTATTTACCAATATACAAAAATACAAAATGATAAATATATACGTATGTTTACATCATAACAGGATTCTCGTATACAGTATATTTCAGATATACATAGATAATATTAGTTACCCCGTCTCTGATCACGTGGTACGGGTTTTTACCTACCCGAAGCCAGCCGTATCCCATGAGGCCGAAGGCCGAATGGGATACGGCTGGCTTCGGGAAAGGTAAAAACCCGTACCACGTGATCAGACACAGGGTAACGAATTTATCTATTGACTTTCCGTTTTGGAAGTACAATCTATTTCATGTGTGAACACACACAGCATGAGATTTTTTATCTTCCATTGTTGAGCCATACAGGTTTCTGTGGAATTTTTGTGCAAAAGAGTTTTTGTGAAAATATGCCGATTTGACTAGTATAAAAAATTATTGAATTTCTTTCTTTCTTTTTTTTTCCAGTTATCGGTAAATTGATTTCGATGAACGCGTCTTCTACGGGGAATGGACAATTTGAAGATTTCGGAACGAGGCTTCCACTGGGTATGGGAAATTTGTCAGTGGCTGGTCGGACGTATCGTGGGTTTCAATGAATATGGTCTCATACCACGTATCTGTCAACCAATCAAATCAAAAAATTCACTTTAGTCAATAGATAATTGGATACAACAATTTTTGTACACCGACAGGGAAAGGCATAGCCAGATTGGCTGTCTTCCCGCCTTTCCCTATGACAGAAAAGAGAAAACTAGAGAATGACGGAAGGAACTCGAAGAAGAAAATGATGTACAAGTGCAACATTGTTATTTCTGTTTTTTGCTCCAACAAAGTTACACCGCGACATTTGCACAAGCGAATGTTGGGTGGACGGTATCATTTACAGCACGGTACTCTTGAAATGGTCTCAACAATTATATCGGTTAATTGATCCGAACCTCGGTTGATTTTTATGAGAATAACAGCTATAAAGTTTTGGAACAGTTGAGACCAAACCAGGAGACTGAAAAGGACGAGAATACCAGACAAAAGTCCCCACTGAAGACAAGTCATGCACAGAATGAAGACTTAGTGGCACCTTGTATTGTTTATACTTGTGTAATATTATAATATTCCTGGAAAGTTAATATTATTACTTGTGGGCAGAAACTGAGAAAAGAAAGCAAATAGGTTGCATTCTGGGTGTTTTTAAGGTTCGGTGGCGTACTAAGTAACACAGTCCGGGCAGTAGGGATTAGAACAGGAAGTATTATCTGAATAAGTGGAAAGAATTTTGTTGATATTTTTCACTTTAGTGATTATCTGGTTAAGGACTAGATTATTTTTGGTGGTCTGAACTTGTTATTCAAAACTTGTTTATTACAAATTATTGGAGAGTGCCCACGGGCACTCTCCAATAATTTGTAATAAAGCAAATTTATATAAACAAAATATTATTTGTGTTTGACCGAATATGAAATATAAGCAAGGGAAGAGTTAGCTTTTGCTCTGGTATCCTCATTTTTTGAAAGCCCTGATATTGGCTTCTTGCACTTAACCAGTTTAAGAAGTCTTGACAGCATTTTATATTGGTATTTTAAGCTGCGATAACATTCGGCTCAACGGTTGTCATTGAGCACTATTCGGGAGAAAATAGGAATTGAGCTTAAAACTTTAAAAATTCGAAAAATATTAACAAAACAAATGACCACAAAGTATCAGGACGCTGTTTGATTTCGTACGTCAAAAGACGTGCAAAAGTATCTACGCGCTGTTTGATTTCGAACGTCATAATATGTACAAAAATATCAAAGGGTTCAAATCAACCCAAATCAACTGGGTTGAGTGAATATGAACCCAATTGGTTTTAAAGTGGCATAATTGATGGCAGATATGAATCAGGGTCGGACTGAGCCAAAAATTACCGGGGAATGCACCAAAAGAGCCCCGGGCCCGTAGAAAACTTTGATTTTTCAAACTGAAATAACGCTGCTTCCCTGCATCTGAGCTGTGAATGTCAGTCCAGATGGTGGGCATTTCGATGACAATTTTGAATCTTCGTCGCTCAATTGACAAATTGGCATGGTTGCAACAAAGGGGACCCGCGATCAATCGGACCGACCATACATGTTGTTCGGAACAATGGAAGAAAATTTTGATTTTTCGAATTCGTGGAATGCTGTTTCCTTGCACCTGAGCGACCAATGACAGACGAGACTGCTCGTATATATAGAAATGCCCTCTATGTGGTCTGCCAATGGCAGTCTAAAAAGAGGGCATTTCGATATCCCGGTAATCTATGTAATCGGATCCATTTCGCCCTTTTGATCCATTTCACGAAATTCCACGCGCCAATAGGTGTTGGGCTGCACCAGTTATGGGGGGCACAGGTCCATCAATAGGGGAGGGGGGCACCAGGAAATTTCTCGGTGAATCATACGGCCAGACGGTGAGACCACCTCTGACATGAATGGTCCCTGAAAGTCTGCTATCGCATTCGAACTAGATGGAACGAAAAATAAGAAAAAGTCGTAGCCAAATTTTCTTCACATATCAAAGAACAAAGCTAGGAATTCGGCGTTGTGGTGTGGGGGTGGGGGTGGGCACTAAAGTCGTCATTTCTCGAAGAAGGACGCGAACCGTGGTATTTGTGTTTGTCAAGTGCTCTTCTGTTCCAGTCCTGGAAATGAGACGGGTGCGAGTGCAATTGCTCCCACCAGCACCCGTGTTCTATTTTACGGGAGCTAAAAAATGCACTCGAAAAATGTTGTGGAGCACTTATATACTGTAAGGGCATATAAATGTGTGTTGTCTTGAGAAAGCAGCACTCTGCAGCCAGTGGCAAGTTACTGTCATAATTCAGCAATTTCTTATACATTTGGCCCCTTGAACCCGATCGGCCGCTTTTCTGGCAAGGAACATGTTACGTCATTAAATAGGCTGTTCAGTAAATGTGTGGGGTAGAGCAATCAATATTTTCAACGTCCAGCCCCGGGGTTGCACTTTGAAAATATTGATTGGTCTACCCCAAATAATGAATATGGACTCTTCTAATTGCTGCAATTTATCTGGCATGGAAGATACCACTAGAGTTCAAAGGGTTGAGATTTCTGGTGTTTGGTTATTTGTATTCGCTCGAAAATTCATATACTAACATTTTACGGGTGCAATTTACTCCAGTCTCTGAATTTACGGGAACTTAAAACTGCACCCGTCAATTCTGTTCATTTCCAGCACTGCGGTTCCAAACAAAATTACAGGTGGGAATAAAACTACGGGGTGGAAAAAATTTATCAAAATTACCTAAAAGTATAGGCCCAAATAGTAGTACTAGGCGGAAATCCATTGAAAGGGTGGGGCTGGGTATTGGGTAATGGGTAATGCTAGTTAATTTTATCTGAAGGCCAACTTCTTTTCCAGTATTGCAGTTAGTTTTATAACATAAAACTGATAGGCGTTTATGCATCATAATTACAATAATCAATGCTCTGTCACACAATCTATTGAAGATTTACTGATTTGAAGATCTTCTCCATAATGGAAGGGCAATTTTAATAAACACAAAGGTCCAAATAAGGTTAGTCGGTTAACTGTGTAGTTTTCATATGAAGACGATCTGAAGAGAAAGGGCGATCGGTCTCACAAGAAGGTTCTGGATATCGGTGCCTTTTTGTTTCTGCTGACCTTGACCTAAACATAATAAAAGAAAGTAAACAGTGTTAGCATTTGCCCCCACACAGCCTTGTCGCTACATCTTTAAGTGTTTTGTTTTTTTTAATTCCAAGATTTGTTCTTGGATATCTGAAGCAAATTTGACGAGTTCTTCACATGAAAGATTATTTTATTATCAGTTCTGGTATGAATGCGGTATAGCAGACTTTCGGGAACCATTCACACCTGACATTGAGTCAAAAGCAGCATGTATGTTTTCGTGTTCGTCAGTTTGGTGTGTTCTTAAAACGAAATTTTAAAATTTATTTGAATTTATGGAATTAAAAAATTGGCTTGCCTGAACAGACAGATGACACTTGGCAAGAATCAACTGCTTGACAACAAGTCTTGGACAGGATGTGATGTTCAATAGCTTCACACCTATTTACCAGTCTTGTTCGAGTTTTCGCTTCTTCACCAAGAGTTCTGTTCCCTGAGGCTGACTCTTAGGTGCCGCGGAGCCAGGGATGTTGGGGGAGGGCTCCAGTGTCCTCACTTTTATGGCCAACAAATTGTAACAATGCTCACAATATTTGAAAATAGTAACCGAAACTAGCTTATTTGCTTGTTATTCTATTTGACATCTGTAATATCACATTAAAGAACTTACCACTGAGTCAGGCCTGCCAAAATTGCGGGAGCGATCTCTCAGGTTACGCAGAGGTTGCGCAACTTCGTGATGGCGAAACCTATCTTTCACTCTCGCAACAATTTTGGAAAAATTCCTGAGTTAAGCTTATAACGCAGTTGAATGGAATACTACCATATCAAAGGCATTTAAGGTATCAATGGTCTCAGTACGATTCATTGGCCTTGTCCCTGGTACCCCTGAGCTAGAAGCCCAGGGGTACCGGGGACAAGGCCAATGAATCTTTCAGACACTAAAGTATCCCCGTCTCAGTACACATAACACTAGTTTGTGAGTTGCTTATTAAAAAACAGGTTACGCAGAATAAAATGGGTTACGCAATAACATTTTTGCAGGGCCTATTTTCGAGTTACGCAAATTAAATTTTGGAAGGCCCACTGAGTTGGCGATTATTCGATTTGGGGGCGACGACAGAGTAGTTATACTACCCATAACCTAGTGTTTCGGGGTATGCAGTGTAGGGCTATTGTGCGATCTGAGCGATTTTAGGAAATTACTCTCGTGTTTCGAATAGAAGTGCGGTCTGCAATATAAGTGCGGGGTAGAAAAAATGGCCATAATTAATAAAAGTGCAGACTGGAATATAAGTGCAGGGTAGGAAATCCCATCGGAGCAAGCGACATATACATTAGAAGTCAAAATAAGTTGTAAGATAATGGTTAGATGACCACTATAGGCAACCAATGTCACAGTATGTGTCCTGCGTTTCCTACAATGTTAACACCTGGTTCTCACCCTTCTTGCATTAATTTTTTGGAAAGCCCACATAGAACCTGGTGCTACCAATGTAGGAAAAATGGGACACATATTTACAGTCAATATGGTGCCAAGTGGTGATCCTGCAACTTACTTTGAATTGTACGGTTTTAGATTCCTTACCATTGAGGCCAAAATAAACATACCTGTACAGTTTATTATAGAGGTACCGGTAAGTAAATGCATGCGATAATTTATTTGCTGCAGTCAAAATGCACAATTTTTCCCTCGGATGTGTTCCACTCTGTCGAAAATTAAATAGAAGTGCAGACTGGAATAAGCATGGTGCAGGGTGGAAAATTTTCGGGAAAATAATAAACATGCGTGCATGTTTATTCCAAACACAAGAGTA
Source organism: Pictodentalium vernedei (assembly GCA_031216915.1). Taxonomy (NCBI): domain Eukaryota; kingdom Metazoa; phylum Mollusca; class Scaphopoda; order Dentaliida; family Dentaliidae; genus Pictodentalium; species Pictodentalium vernedei. The sequence continues at coordinate 323,938,316 of CM062291.1, forward strand.
GTGGATAACCGGTACAGGGTCGGTGCCAGTTGTCCACTAATTCCCTAAAACCACCCAGAGGGTGGTTCTATAAATATTTTCCAAGAATCGACATCAGCGCTGTAGGCCTGCTATCAGTGAAGATAGAGACAGCAGAAATGATTTGGCTGCCGTCATTTTACATTTAATTTCGTCTGAGAGTGTAACTGTAAGTTTTATACCGAACCAACTCGTCAAAACTATGCCCTGAAGCATTTTGAAATATTTAGTCACTCATAAATGCATTCAAATTATTTTGTACGCAGAAAATGTGATCCAAATGTCCGGGCTTATAAACGGTGCGCTGAACCGTAGGTACAAAAATGTTCAGTTCAGGAATTTGGGGTACCAAATTTCTGCTTTTGCGCCCCCTCCAGAATAATGGTGTAAACGGGGGAGGAATTACACATGTGAGGGTGGGATCCTTTTGCATTTTGGATTCATATTAATCAGATAACTTCAATTTTATAATATTAATTCAATTAGATGTCGTAAAAAAATTACCATATGTTTAGAGCTGAAACGGTTAACCGATTAATCGATTAATCACTGATCAACATCTTGATCGATCCAAAAAGTAATTGATCGATTACCCGTTACTTTTGAACTACTGTATTATATGTGTTAAGAAAGGAACAAATTTCTCCAAAACATGCAAACATTGTCACACTGACTCACATCAATTATATGAGACAGAGTAAAGCATGCAAGTTATATGCTGACATACTTGTTTACTTTCATGATCATCATACTGTATCAGAAGCTGGAAATGAGCATTATTAACCCTTTACCCATTGCGGGTAACAGACGAAACTTGCAAAATAAATTCATGAATTACTAAAAACTTTCAATTTTTATCTCAAAAACATAGCTTATGACCTCTCATTGTAACGAGCTCAACGAACTCGTTCCAATGGGAGGTCATTTATAAGCTATGTTTTTGAGACAAAAATTGAAAACATAATAAATTTGAATGGATATTTTTGTATATAGGCCTAGTCGGTTTTGTTTGTTACGTTGGGTAAAGGGTTCATGCTGTAAATCATCAACGGTATCGCAATTATTTAGATATCTATTTGGACAAGTGATTAATCGGTTAACCAAGATTAATCCACGTGATTAATCGATCAAGAAAACCCCTTAACCTTTTCAGCTCTACATATGTCCAAGGTTGGACCCGCTGAACGTTCGAGATTCGATTCGGCTAGGTTAACCGTATCCAGCCAAATTAGAAAAAACAAATTTAACCCTTTACCCAACGTAACGGCCAAAACCGGCCAACGCTATTCTCAAAAATCGCCAATTAATTTTTACTATTTTTTTCATTTTTTGTCTCAAAAACATAGGTTATGACCCCTCGTTGGAACGAGCTCGTCGAGCTCGTTCCAACGAGGGGTCATAACCTATGTTTTTGAGACAAAAAATGAAAAAAATTAGTTATTCAAGAATTTTTTTTGCAAGTGTCGTCTGCTTTTCATGTTAGGTAAAGGCTTAATCGGAAAACTCCTAAAAATGTCATTTGAAGCAGAAGCTGAGATCGTCTAGTTTACACAATATAAAACTCAAGTGTCAAAAACGGATGAAATGGTTTCGCCCGCCGAAGGCGCGCAGGGACAGTGTGGGGCAAGCCCCTTTCAACCCTCTTTAACTGTTGAATATGGTTTGTTGCAACATGTCCGGGCGCGTCAAAGGAGGAAAACTTGTCAAAACGCCGCACCCACCAAGTGTTATACTTGGTTTGGAAGTGGGTATGTCACATTAACACGCCGGGTGTCACAATTGAGACACTCCAACGAAAATAACAAAGTAACTTCGAGTGTCAGAGATGGAAAAAACCCAGTCCTTCTTTAACCCTTTACCTAACGTGAAAAGCAGACGACACTTGCAAAAAAAATTCTTGAATAACTAAATTTTTTCATTTTTTGTCTCAAAAACATAGGTTATGACCCCTCGTTGGAACGAGCTCGACGAGCTCGTTCCAACGAGGGGTCATAACCTATGTTTTTGAGACAAAAAATGAAAATATTCTGAAAATTAATTGGCGATTTTTGAGAATAGCGCTGGCCGGTTTTGGCCGTTACGTTGGGTAAAGGGTTAATTGGCTCCTTTTGATTTAAACAATATTTTATTTCCGAATTTTATAATCTCAACAATACCGTCGAGGCCGGTTAGTCCTTGGATGGGTGGCCGTCTGAGCGATCGATTCGGACTCCCGCGTTGTGTCCTTGGGCAAGGCACTTAACCCCGACTGACCACATGGGGGCACGGTGACTCCGTGTACTAGGGCGTACTGCACGTCGATGGTGCGCATGTCTTCAACCAATCTAACCCAGCCTGTGCTGCAGTGCGGAGTTACGATGTTGGGGAGCTGGCAGCTGCTCGTCGTTGCTCGGTGGTTCTCTCCGGGTACTCCGTCTTCCTCCACCCGCAAAACTGTCACGGTCATGATTAGCCATTGTGCATAAGTATGTGACCTTAAACACCAATAAATAAATAAAGCTCAACAATACAACATAATTACAGATGATGTATATAGAACAAAGACAGAGTGGATCCAGCAGCAAGCAAATGCTTATGTTTGCTGTCTCCATGGTATTTTCACAATTGTTTGTACATCAGCAAGGCGAGTATAGTTGTTTTACATAGAATGAGCTGAAATATGCCTGTATTCGGGAATAATAACAATAAGAGGAAAAGGCTGAAGAAAATACTGTTTTATATAGTTGAAATTATATTTATATTTATATTTGGACCATGCCGGTTGTTAGCGAGATGGGATTCGGGATGTTCCTTTAGAGATGGACAGGTGGTGTAAGGACTAGCAGCAAATGGTATGAGTAAAATGTATGAGTTTGCTCTCTACTATCAGGACACTGTATTGTTTTTCGACTACTCGATTGGGCTTAATATGGTTTGAATTGATTCGCCGTGATATATGACTGTGCAGGGGAAATATTTAACCCTTTACCTAACATGAAAAGCAGACGACACTTGCAAAAAAAATTCTTGAATAACTATTTTTTTCATTTTTTGTCTCAAAAACATAGGTTATGACCCCTCGCTGGAACGAGCTCGACGAGCTCGTTCCAACGAAGGGTCATAACCTATGTTTTTGAGACAAAAAATGAAAAAAATAATTAAAATTAATTGGTAATTTTTGAGAATCGCGCTGGCCGGTTTTGGCCGTTATGTTGGGTAAAGGGTTAAAGAGAAAGTGAGGCATTTTATATATAAAAAAAACAAAACCATCAAATCCCTGTATGGGCGACTTGATGTGCAGAATCCCAAGTCAGGTAATCAACTCATCCCAAACCCATTGCCCTTGGGTGAAATGAGCTCGAGATAAGTTGCCCATCCAACCCGTGACTCCACCGATCTAGGCCATATCATTACACAACATAAATACAAGGTCAAGTTTGCCCAACACTTCACGCTTGTGTTGCCCATTTACTGAGGGGTCCCGCGGATGTGCTACAAGAGAAGTAAGTGGCACAAACAACAACAGGAGGTCAGCATCCACATTCTCAATTCAATTTTCGACAGGACAGAATTTGTAGTTCGAAAAGTGAACGGAGGAGTTCGATCGCGTTTTGATCCATCCCGATCCAATCGGGGATCATCGCCATCTGTGATATCAATGTACTGTTGCTTTTACAAAACTCTTGATGATAAGAGTTGAAAGGTGGATGACTCGGCCAATTAAGCAATTAAATAGGACTCAAAAGATCTATGTGCAAGATTAGCAGACTAGCTGAGGGCACCATCAAAAAAGAAATTTTAAAACTGGTATAACGAGAAAAATATTTATTTACTTATTTCATTTTTGAAGTAATTTTATTTTTAGATGGCGAAAAAAATCATTTATTTACCTCTTTTTACTTTCTAATTTTTTTTCTGTTATGTTATCGAACCATTAAAGATTTTTTTTTTCTTCGATGGCACTTAAATGCTGCCGTAGTTTTGTTATCATGTCGTCCAACAAAATTAATGAAAACACAGTGTTTCAGTTCTGCCATTTGTTTATCACACTGATCAAAAAAAAAATCCAGAACATAGGCTCACATAGCCATTGCGATCCAGCATCAAGTGTCATATTTGTAAAATGAAGCTCAGCGATCTGAACGTAGCAGCGGTATCAGATCGCTCAACTAATGTTGTATAGAGACACATTTTTTTAATTTTTTCGATATTAAAACGCGAAGGATGAGGGACGTATAATGCCGTACGAACATTGAACTTAGTCAACAACTAACCGACAAAATCTCTAGAATGAGGAAGTCATTCAATTCATGTTTATGGATTAGAGCTGAAACGGTTAAGGGGTTTTCTTGATCGATTAATCATGTGGATTAACCTTGGTTCACCGATTAATCACTTTTCCAAATAGATATCTGAATAATTGCCATACCATTGATGATTTAAAGCATGAACCCTTTACCCAACGTAGCAAACAAAACCGACTAGGCATATATACAAAAATCTACATTCAAATTTAATTATGTTTTTCCATTGTTGTCTCAAAACGTAGCTTATGACCCCTCACTGAACGAGCTCGTTCCAATGAGGAGTCATAAGCTATGTTTTTGAGACAAAAATTGAAAATTTTTAGTAATTCATGAATTTATTTTGCAAGTATCGTTTGCTACCCGCAATGGGTAAAGGGTTAAAAATGACCAATTTCCACTACTGATACAGTATGATGATCACGCAAGTAAACAAAGTATGTCGGCAAGTAACTTGCATGCTTTACTCTGGTCTCATATAATTGAGTCAGTGTGACAATGTTTGCCTGTTTTGGAGCAAGTTTGTTCCTTTGTTTACCCATATAATACAGTAGTTCAAAAGTAAAGGTTAAATAATCGAACAATTACTTTTTGGATCGATCAAGATGTTGATCATTGATTAATCGATTAAACGGTTAACCGTTTCAAGCTCTAATATTGGATACTCATAGTTAGAAATATATCCCAAATAGTGACACTTTCACTCGGAGGATTGTTCACACAAACGTACGTGTTCGTTTCGTTCGACAACTTCGTATTTTCGGAAACTGTTAGAAACTGTGGATTTTTTGTACTCAAACTTTTCAACAAAAGTCAATTCTACTGTATCTGCTCTTTGTTTGTTCGTGGTTATTTTTCAAGATAAACCATTATTGAAACAATCTGACTCCCGATAGATTCACGCTTCTGAGCTCTAGATCATCACGATGAAATCGACGCAGGATTTTGCGACTTTTCGCGTTTATGTTTCCTATTTTCGTGACAAAACGAACGGTGATATTTGAAAAATACCAATAAAATGTACCGACGCCGGCAACGCGCACCACAAAAAACTAATCGGGCGGTCTCTGAGAATCAAAAATTATTATTTTTTTTTTGGCCTTAATTTCATCATCTAAACTCGCGCAATTCTTCCCCAGCAAAGAGAGGCCGTTTTAAATCGTTAATCAGACAGCTTACTTTTAATACGATTCACTAGTCACAGATCATGCAATTATTCATTGCACCAAACGTTCCCGACTAAAAATCCCGGGTCATTCCTTCCCAGTGGCGGAGCTAGGATTTTCAAAACGGAGAGGGGGGGGGGGGGTGCTCGGGTTGACATCTCGTGGGTATGTCCCGAAGGACCGAGCGGGTGGTGGCTCTGGTAGGGGTGTTCTTTCTCTCCCTAGAGACGGGGACCGGGGCGCTCCCCTGGGAAAATTTGAAAAATCTAGTGCACTGAGCGTGAATTAGGGATGCACCGGATAATGGTTCCGGATGGAACTATCCGGTCGAATCTGACTTTCACTTCTCGTTCCGGTTCCGGACGGAACTCTTTCAGAATCTGGCCGGAATTGGTCTTTCTTAAGATTCTGCCAAGCTAGACGTCTTGCTGGTGTGGTGGTCATTATATATCTTTAGATGTTGAAAATATCCCATACATGAGTGCATAAATGAAACTTTCATGTATTACTGAGTATATTTTCCTGACTTAAATCAACACAAAAGAAAATGTAAATATTATTTTTTGCCCAGACGTCGGTTTTGAATCATTATTTGACTAAGCTTGATATGATGGAAGACCTGATCAATGGATACAGTTCAGTTAAAATATCCGGTTCCGGCCGGATAATTATCCGGCCGGATAGTGTAAAATCATTATCCGGTTTCGGTTCCAGTCAGAACTCAAATTAAGTTCCGGTGCATCCCTAGCGTGAATCTGGGGTAAACTTTGTGCCAGGAAGACCAGGAAACTGGGGTGCAAACAGACATGCCAATGCCTGTGTCGATCTCGCGAGGAAGAGATTCTCAAACAGATAAAAAAAACAGCAAAATGATTAATGATTTTCTGAAGATTCATAAATATGCAAAGCTTTAGAATTACAATGACATAGCAGGGGTTCGAACCCACGCCGAGAGAGTTTCCTTCGGCACCAACCGCCTAGCGAAACTATACTGAACCACTCGGCCACCGACAGACCGAGTTGCAAAACTATACTGAACCACGACACACCACTCGGCCACCGACAGACAGGGGTCTGTCGATGGCCGAGAGGTGTGTGTGGTTCAGTATAGTTTCGCTAGGCGGTTGGTGCCAAAGGAAACTCTCTCGGCGTGGGTTCGAACCCCCGCTATGCCATTGTAAACAAAACCAGCGTCCTTGATTCTATGGCACGCGGAAATTTGATAGAAAAGTTCTCACTGATTTCCTTGCAGTGCAGTATGTAGAATTGATATAATAGATGCAATTACTTGATGAATAACTTGAGAATTACAGCCACAAGTTACGCTAGCTCTAAATGTTAGATATGGTGTCAGGGATCGTATCACCCAATATCTCCATCCCACCATGCCAGTATTCTCTCTAAATTTTCATCGAAAATGATTTACATATCAAATGTGAAGTAGATCCGTTCTTAACGGAAACCAAAAAAGTAACTATGGATGGAAGCTAGGACAGACGCACAAACCATTTACATATGACCGGTTTTCAAACCACGACAATGTCTGTATCTCAACTAACGAAACGTCGAAAAAAATAAAATCTGTACCAGGTGTGTTTACACAAGAGACAATAGGCTTAAGGCTATAGTCTATATCTCCGAATGACTAACACCTAATTAACAGCAAACCTGTTTTATTCATAGAACATAGAAATGGATATATGCATACAATAATAAAACACTATAATATACTATTACTTAGATAAACCTGTTTTTCCTTCATAGTATAATTTTAACAAGTGAACATGTAAATATATATATTTATTATTATACGCTAAACGATAGATTATCGAAGAAATTGGGGACAGATAGAAATCGTATCCCCCACTGTGTAGATATAGAAATTTTCACTTTCACGATGTCAATCAAAATAGCTGCTTTCAAAGCATCACTTCAAAGTGAATACGAGTCAAATTATCACTGGAAATGATCAATTTGTTCTCAAAACGTATAATGAAAAGAAAATCTGATGTTTTTGAGTGGATACCGATCATTTCCAGCAATAATTTAACAGGTATTCACCTTGAATTGATGCCTGAAACCCGCTAGTCCAAACATGGCCTGGAAGTCCATAATATAAGTTTTTGGTTTGGTACGTCCTTTCAAAGGACGTACCAAACCAAAAACTTATATTACGGACTTTCAGGCCATGTTTGGACTAGAAACCCACCAACTGAATCAGATCGCAAGACGCTACATGTTCCGACTCCGAGTATCAATCAAATAACTTCCGCGTATCAATGATTCAATGCGCTGTTTACTTTCATGTATCAATTCAAGTTTGAAACGAGTAGAATTATCAGATTCTTATAAAGCGGGCCATCCACACTCAATATGATTGTCAATATAATTGTCAATAATTTATATTGACAATCTTGTTGATCATGAATGGGCGATATTGAAGACTTGATCAATGTATTGAAGAATATCAGAGAGCTCAAATATTTATTGACGTATTGTCAATAATATTGATGTGCATTTTTGTCACATCAATTGTACTGATCAATATTTCATTCTTGTCAAAAACACAGAGCCATCAACATGGCAAAATCAATCAAAGATTGATCAATCAATCCTTGTCGAATCAGAAATGAAAGAAATATTGATCAAAATGATAGTGCAGTTGAGGGCAAACATTATATTGTCAATAATATTGAGTCAATAATATTGACAATTATATTGACTGTGGATGGGCCGCTTAAAAGGCGTATAATAAAAAGAAAATCTAGCGCTCGGGAAAATAACCATTTGTCTCGGTCACTCGTAAGATAATTTTGGGTATCCACTCAAAAACACTAGATATCCTCTATATACATGGATAACATACTATAATATACTATTACTTCGGTAAACCAGGGGGGGGGGGGGGGGTGGGGGGGCACTAAAAATTTGCAAGACGTGACGTCCTATTTTTTATTCGGCTCCTTTTTACACCCACCCACCCACTACGTGCAAATTTTCTACTACCGTTCTCAGACACCCACCCCCACTCTCCCATTAAAATCCAAAATAAGCTTATAAACTTAGTAGACACAGCTGTCTTTAGGGGGGTTTTCATAATGTTCTTAACCCTTTACCCAACGTAACGGCCAAACCCGGACAGTTTATTCTCAAAAATCGCCAATTAATTTTTATTATTTTTTCATTTTTTGTCTCAAAAACATAGGTTTGACCCCTCATTGGAACGAGCTCGTCGAGCTCGTTCCAATGAGGGGTCATAACCTATGTTTTTGAGACAAAAATGAAAAAAATTAGTTATTCAATCATTTTTTGGCAAGTGTCGTCTGATTTTCATGTTAGGTAAAGGGTTAAACTGGTATCACCAATTTAAACATCTGTGGGCTGCTGTGGGCCCCAATCTACAAATGACAAGCTGTTCATTATCAGGCTTGGCCAGAGCGGGTGTACATATACGGGAACAAATTTTCATTTGAATTGTTCCCAAAATATTGTCTGCACATTTTCTACATTTCGAACAAGACACCCACCCTCTACTAACGTGTGACATTTTCCCAGTTTAAGCCCAATATTCTCACATATAAAGCCTCCTGGTGTTGTATTTATGTTAAGAGTATGATGTACAACATCATCTTTAAGATTTGAAACACAAATGATGGTATATATTAGCTGATATATTTTTTAAAAATTCAAAAAAATGCACAAGTTGGAAATGCACTTTTTTGGCGCACCCCCACGCCACGTCTTGCAAATTTTTGGTCGCCTCCCCCTGGGTAAACCTGTTTTTTTTTTCATAATGTAATTTTAACAAGTGAACATAAAAATAGATATATGCATACATGAATAATAGAGTATACAACATAGTGACACACTATGGTGATTACTACTCATGAAGAAAACACTGACAATTTTGTTGAGCTGTTTATAAGTATTCTTTTAAGTAACTAATTATTTTCAGGAGGTTCCTGGTCCATTTTCTGTTTTTGGTTGGGTTTTTTTGGGTTTTATATTGGGTAAAGCAAGTAGGTTAACGTCGTAAATTTTCGGGAATTTTTACTGATTTATGTTACGTTGCCATTTTTCGTGTGTCGGTTGTTTTTGTTTTTTGGCCAGTGATTTTTGTATTTGTAAATATGGTTGGTAAATGTACTACTGGTGTCCAGACGGACTTAAGGTTGGTTAGTAGCGGGGTGGTCGTAGGTGAGTCGATGGGTGCAGGTTGAGGCTTGTATAGTTGGTAGAGGGGTGCAAGTGGAGGAGCCAGAGGGTTGCAGGCAGTGTAATGTGAAGTATGGGGGTGGTCGGCCAATGGACAGTAATAGGGTGTCAGAATTGCAGGGATAAAGAGGCCTTTGGGGATACAGAGCTAATCAAGGCCTTCTCGCTTGAGAACCGCGACAAATCAGCAGCCGGGCAAAGTCTTATTATTATACAAAATAACTCTTATCCTAAATGCAACAACTCAGAAATCGAATCGACCTGACTGATCTCTGAACGCAGAAACATCTCACGAGTGACCACTAATTAGATTATTATTAGTATTATTTATTGGTGTTTAAGGTCACATACTTATGCACAATGGCTAATTGTGACCGTGACAGTTTTACGGGTGGAGGAAACCGGAGTACCGGGAGAGAACCGCCGAGCATCGACGAGCAACTGTCAGCTCCTCAACATTCTAACTCTGTTCAAGCCCCGCTCAAGCAGGGTTACAGCGGTTGAAGACATGTGCACCATCGACGTGCAGTACGCCTTAGTACACGGCGTCATCGTGCCCCCATTTAAGCAACCGGGTTAAAGTGCCTTGCCCAAGGACACAACGCGGGTCGTCCCGGACGGACTAATTAGATATAAACTATAATTAGTATGAAAACAAACTGAGGTGTGAATTTTAGTTTTTCGACGTTTTGAGAACACACCTTGACAATAGTAGTATGACATGTACCCGGACACCTCACATTTGGATGAACCCGGTGGATGACCCCGAAAGTGACGTCATGTCGCGTGACCCAGTGACGCCATGTTGTATTGTCATTTTTGTAACCCACATGCGCGGCCATCTTGTGACGTCATCCTCATAGTGATATGTGGTGTTACTGCGCATGCGCAGCGCGTGTTGTTAGGGTGATACGTATCTCCGTTGTCCATTTTGTATACTGGAGGTCGCCATCTTGGTTTCTATGGTAGCACGTGGTTGCTATGTTACCCATATAAGAATGGCACGTAATGCTATAGGACCGAGATATATCCTGGGGTATGTTCTTTTTAATAGGGGTACTGGTTCTGATTTTCACAGAATCCCATTATTATGCTTATTACAGATGCCGCTCTTACCCTAGAAGTTCATCTATTCCACACTATATCTGGTTCCCTCGTCCAAGCCGTATAATCACCAGTGCTTGGTTTCTCATAAAATGTATGTAGAGTTTTCTCCCTTGTATACAACGAAAGCCAATATGATTCCTAAAGCCAAGAATCTATCGAGTAGTTACCGGTAAATGATTGCTCGAACGACTCTAACCCCATCGAGCAAATGAGCTATAGAGTAATTGCTCGTTCGAGTGACTCGCACATACGACTCTTACCCTCATTTCAGTATTTGAGGATACCTATGACATGGCAATATATTATTTGAGGATACCTTTTATGGGATACTTATCTGAGGATACTTATCGCCTGTTTGGCCCAGCCTTCTAGGCCACCCCAAGACATACCTATCCCAAATTCCCCTTATAAGCTATCGAGCAATTACTCGATCGAGTGACCCCACATACTGCTCGAACGATTCGAA